>CAMZMU010000041.1:35511220-36160093 GCA_947311845.1 Poa pratensis
TGGTCACCCTCAACCCTTGTAGCATGGTATTTTTGTTTATCCCTAGTGAGGCAAACAAAGTAGGGTAAAACACCCAAGGTGGATCGCGATATTTCAGTTGTCAACTTACCACACTCACACCCCCCGTTACTCTCAACTAATGCACACATAACCCCACACACGCCCTCATAACATGCTTGATCATAACAAGTAGAAAAGAACGGGGTACATAATATGCACTATATTCATAACTGAAACAAACATTTGCAATCTCAACATATATTAACTCACAAAAATGATCCACCACATAGGAATTACAAATATGGCCGTAATCATGTTCAGCAGCTCATACGGTACTAATTAGTGAAGCGCAAGAGAGGAGAGTACATAAGTTATTCCCAAACCCATAGTCAGAGTGGACTACTCCCACTTCATCATGGAGACGGTGGATGGAGATGTCGATGGAGAGGGTGGAGACCACGCCAGCAGCGCCCCGCCGGAGTTTTCCCCCTCCTATCTGCAGCTCCAGATCTTCGTTTTCGTGTTTCTGTGATATGGCGGCACTTGTTTTCGAGAAACACCGTGGGACTTCTTTTATAGGCGTTTTTAGGTCAAGACCAAGACGGTGGAGCAAAGCTCGACGGCTGCGGAGCCTCGAGGGCCAAGTTGGTGGGCCCCACGCGGCCAGGTACAGTGGCCGCGTGGGCCACCCCTTTTGGCCCTCTGGCTCCGTTTGCTTGATTCCTGCACTCCTACGTCTTCCTCCTTCTAAAATAATGACGCCTGTATTTTTTCCAGATTTTTATGAAGTCGTTTAGGTCCTGAAACATAAAAGGAAAGAAATAGGGTTTTCTGCCTGCGCAGGGTTAATTCCATAAAAATAGGAAACAATTATTTTATTTCCTAAAATCATTAAATACAGTGGTATAACCCTTATATGATGCAAATATGATTGGAATATGAGTGATATAGTGCAAAGTTCATGTATGCATTTTACATGCATCAAACATCCCCAAGCTTAACCAATACTCGTCCTCGAGTATGAAGGTGATAAAACTAACATGGGCTTTGCAATATAGCGCTAACAATGAATATCAAAGATGATTGCTACTGCTACATAGAGTCAAATGATTCATTCTTCAAAGGAGTAGCAATATGCAAAATAGTTTATGAAGTGATATCAAGTATTCAAGCAAGGATGTTCAATGATAGTTCACAAAGTGTAAAATAGAAGATATTAATATGGACCACATGTATGCATAATGATAAGTAAGAACATCATATGTTGGTCATAGAGTGTAGATGAAATCTGAATATAAAAGGTGGACACTTTGGAAAGATGTATATGTGAGTAGAGGTAAGGCATGCATAAGTTTCATCTAGCTTCCAAACTCTTCTACTTAAGTTAATGATTGCAATGTGGAATTCTTGGTGTCAAGCTCTCATTACCCCTATCATAGCATCTTGAATGATTAAACTTTAATGTGAAAGCAAATATGAGTAGTGTGCTTGATAAAGTAAAGGTTAGGTGTCTCATGCCCCTTAAATACAAGTACCTACACCATGATTACTCAACTTAGGAAACAAAACAAGTTCAAGTTATATATCTTTGGAAGTAATAATAGTATAATCAAGAGCGTCAACTGGGGTACCTCTTGTCTCAGGAAATGGAACAAGCCCATATCAAAACGACAAGACAAACAAACAAGATGAACAACCTCAACACCCTTTTTATTTACCATTGGAATAGCTTTTATTATAAGGTGCATCACAGACGGTTCACCATAGCATGTAAGTAAATTTCCACCATGAATGATGCATGGCTTAGATTAGCGGTGATACGTCTCGAACGTATCTATAATTTCTTATGTTTCATGCTAGTTTTATACCAATAGCTACATGTTTTATTCACACTTCATAGCATTTTTATGTATTTCTGGAACTAACCTATTAACAAGATGCCACAGTGCCAGTTCCTGTTTTCTGCTGTTTTTGGTTTCAGAAAAGCTGTTCTGGAAATATTCTCGGAATTGGACGAAACAAAATCCCAGATGCCTATTTTTCCCGACACGTTCCAGAAGTCCGAGGAGAGACGAAGGGGGCAGCAGGGCGCCCTCCCCACATGGCGGCGCGGGTGGGGCCCCTGCCACGCCACCCTATGGGAGCGGGCCCCGCGCCTCCACCGACGTCGCCCCTTCGCCTATAAATTCCCCAGACGCGAAAACCCTAAGACAACCAGTCATATTCCACGAAGAGGTCCGCAGCACCGCTGCCATCGAAGTCAAGTTTTGGGGGAGAAGTCTCTGTTCTGGCACCTTGCGGGACGGGGAATTGCCCCGGAGCCATTTCCATCGACTCCACCGCCATCTTCATCGCCGTTGTTGACTCCATGATGAGGAGGGAGTAGTTCTCCCCATAGGCTGATGGCTCTACCGGTAGCTATTGTGGGGACCCCAGACTAGCTGTCCGAAATACCCGATTATGCTTAACACAACGATCCCGTGATCAGTATGTCGTTGCACATAATCTGAATTGAATACCAAAGTTTACATCCATTACAATACCGAATTAAAAGTCTTACATAAATGGTCATTTTAGACCAAGTCTTACATAGGTGCCTTCATGGGCCAACCAAAATATCAGTGGAAGCTACGGCGTAGTAGACATCATATTCTAATGACGATGACCCGACAGGCAGCTGACTTATGGAGATCCTTAGTTTGCATAGAAGTCGCCATACTCCTGCTCGGCGTAGTGCTCCTCCTCGTAGTCTAGCTAGGACAATAGCAGGGACGAAACCAATATGAGTACATTTGAATGTACTTGCAAACTACCCCAACATGAGTATGCACTAGTTTTATTTTACTTTCAAACTTTTATTTATTTAAAACATCTCTATATCTTTATTGAAAAAGGTAAGAAGAGTTTTATAACCACTTTTAAAGAAATCATCATTTTACTCCTCCTTTCTTTTAACCATAGCTCACCATGGTCCATTTATTGCACCAACTCATACCACTCCATTTGGTATAGCTGTGTAACACCATCTCCATTTCAGTTTCTTTTAAACTTAAAGCTTTTCCAAAAACTTGCACATGATCTTAGGATAGCCTCCCAATTGTCATATCCGAGGACTCGGCTATTCGAATAGTTTTAACCCTCTGCAGAGGTAGCACGCTTTTAACCCACATCCATCCGGTAACTCATCGTGTCAGCCACGTCCCGCCATACAAGTTGTATGCGAAGTTGAGCCACTGACCATAGTCTGTCCTTTGCTCATGCTAGTATAGGATCCTGCCCCTATGACACTTTCCCTCGACACTCAGTCCAGTTTCCGTCAGAAACCCTAAGTGTGAGGACTCATAGGTTTTGCCCGGCGACCACATGGTGAAGTCTTCAATCCTCCTCCTTATCTTTCCATAGAGTTTGAGCGAGGACCCAAGTCAGGGGAGTTCACTAACCATCCCCTCATGCATACGGAGTCATCTCCGTCGATGAGGTATCCCATACTAATAAGAGCAAATTATATGACTACGCCTTTTCCCATATGTGGTAAATGTGGTCGCACAG
Source organism: Poa pratensis (assembly GCA_947311845.1). Lineage (NCBI taxonomy): Eukaryota > Viridiplantae > Streptophyta > Magnoliopsida > Poales > Poaceae > Poa > Poa pratensis. The sequence continues at coordinate 35,514,770 of CAMZMU010000041.1, forward strand.
AGTAAGATTGGTTGTCATAGTACTAGGACACTGTGCATTTTTCATAAACATCACCATTTTTCATTTCTCCACTTCAACACGACATCTCGGCATTTCACATCCACAAGTATTTCCAAAGGAGTTTTGAATAAACAACATTGTTTCCCATCCTAAATTTTTATATAAACTACTACATAGGGTGGCAAAATAATATCCATATACTTTTTGAAAAGGTTTTGTAAACCATTGCCTTACGAGTAAATCATTTGATCAAAGTAGATGCATATGTATTTAGGTGCAAGCTCAGGGAGTAGCTTGCCTTGCTCGGCAAAGTGGCCTTGGTCTTGATCTTCAGATTCAACAAACTCTCCTTCCTCGATAAATCCGACAGCGTTCTCGTCTAATTAATAAACAAACAATCACTAAATACTCAAGCAACATCACAACATTACAATCTAAATTCTCTAAATAGGCACTGAATACATCAAACAATACAATTGGTTTCAATTTAATTGAATTAAACGTTATTTCATTATGTCTAAATTATGACAGAAACTTGTGGACATGTTTAGTTGCATAACTTGAGTTTTGTTGGTAACAAAAATACAACCTAAATTTCTATAGAAAGCTACTGATGTGTAGAGGACAACCAATTTGATTTGGATTAATTGGAGTTACCAAACTCCCTACACAATTGTTTTAATCCAGTAACTTAATAATCAAGTTTTGGCTACAATTACGTTATGTTGATCCTAAAATTAAATCCTTTTAGGGGTCACTAAACATGACTAAATTTGATCTAACAAAATTAGTCCTAAGTTATTTGGGTTAGCCATCAAACATATTTAATTGTTTTAGTGCAGAAGGGTTTTCTAACTTCAACTTTATACCAAACAATTACCACTGTACAATTAATTCTACCAAAATTAGGGAAGCTAATACATGGCAGTACTAAGATAAAAAAATTGGTTTGGAATAATTTGGACTAACAGAGTATCAGAAACAAACAAGTTTATATTTTAACCTTCTGTAGTATTTTTAATAATACATTTTTAGTATTTATCTAAATGAATTGAATCCACTTGAGTTGGTTAAACATTTTCATAAGCTTTCCATAACAATTGGATTTGATTTATTTGCATGTATAGATCTCAAGATATTGAATTTTAAAGTTAGGTCCAGTACTGATTTCACAGAGAAATTTAAATTCGAAAACATAACTGTTCTAGATAATGTTGAAAAGTATGACATGTGGGGCCTACGCGTCAGCATTACAGGGAAAAATCCCGCGTTGTGGATAATGTTTTAAAATGCTGACGGGTGGGGCCAGCCCGTCAGCCTCTCTCTCTAAGCGAAGCGGTACGTGGCCGTTGGATCCAGATCCAACGGCCCACAGAGGCCGCGATCATCGACGACAAAAAACGGGCGGCGCTGTCACGCTGGCGACGGTGCCGTGGATGGATTCTCACCTAGGGGGGCTCGGGAAGATGCGCAGAGGGTGCTGGAGAACGGCGGAGGCTCGGGGAAGCTTGCTGGAGGACTGGAGCTTGCTGGGACGGCGTGTATCGTCGACGGCGAGCTCCTCTGCTTCCACGGCTAGGTCCAGCAACTCCAGCGAGGTCCTGGCGTCTCCCTTGTGCACGAAACAGAGGGAAAATGAGGCGTGTGAGTGCAGTGTGGGTGCAGAAGAGAGTGCGGGCCAGAAATGAGAGAAGAGAGAGTGTGGCATCGTGGCATGCTCGACCTCGACGGCGGCAGTGGCTGCGGCAGTGTCCGCCCTCCTGGCGGTGCACGGTGAAATTGGAGAGGGGGAGAGGGAGTGAGGGTGGTGTGGAGTTTCCAGAGGTGTCGAGAGGGATCGGCGTATCGTGGACGGGGCACACGGACGGCGTCCGTGGCGTGCCGGCGAGATATTTCTCTCGATTCCGAGGCTGTGGTGCAAAGGGCGGGGCAATGCGATGACGTGCGTTGTCGGGTGTGTTCTAGAAGGTCTGGTCGAGTGGCACGTGTCGAGGAGCAGCGAGGGGCTCGAATTTGGCCGGCGCCGTCCGAGCTCTCCACGGCGGCCATCTGGGGACAGGGCAGCCTTGGGGAGAGGGAAACGCTCAAGCGCGAGCAGAGGCTGCAGAGGCAACGAGCGTGGACGATTGCGAGCCACGGGGGGCCTGGGGGGCCGGGGAACGGCGAGGCGCACGGCGTCCAGCGTCGACACGCACGGCACAGTGAGCTAGGGGGAGGTAGACGATGGCGTTTTTGCCAAAACCCCCTGGCTCTTCTCCTTTCTATTTTCTTTTTATTTCCAGTAGCTTTTCCGGAATTTATTTGGGGTACTAAAACAATTTAGAAAAATTCAGAAATATTTGTGGGGCTTCCACATAGCATGTAGTAGCTCCACAAAATTTGGCATTTTAAAATAAAATGTTTTGAATCATTTTTGTTCATAGGGTTTTAATTATGGCATTTTGTTTTATTTCAATTGTGTTTTACTTTTGAATTTTAAAATAGGTGTAAAATATTATTTGGAGAGATAAGTAGTAAGAATACAAATGAGGGTTTCATATACCATTCCTCTGAATTTTGTTTGAACAAAATTTGCTTCTTACTTGGAGAGTTGTGTGTCACTTGTCATTTTTATTTCTTTCTTGTTTCACTTTTGTTTTTGCATTTCAAATTGTTAATTCAAACAAACAAGCAACACAAGCAACAAGAATTAATTACCACAAGCAACAATTTGCAAACAACACATAATAATCAACAAAAGTTTTTGTTGGCTCTCATTTTTGGAATAATAATATTGATTATAAATTTTGGGATGTTACAATCCTTCCCCCTTAAAATAAATCTCGTCCCGAGATTTGCTAGGCTTAGGTACTAAAGAGGTCTGGGAATTCGCTTCTAAGATAATCTTCGCGTTCCCAAGTTGCTTCTTCTTCAGAGTGGTTAGTCCACTGGACTTTGTAAACTTGATCGCGCGTCTTCGGGTAACACGAACATCTTCTTCGAGAATCTTGAGGGGTCTCTCACGATAAGTCAGGTCTTGGTTCAGGTCGATGGAGAGGTGGTCGATGTTTTTGAAAACATCAGGCTGGTCAGGAACTTCAAGACACTTCCGGAGCAAGGAAATGTGGAAGACATCATGATAATCTCCTAACTCCGGGGCAATTCCAGCTGATAGGATACTTCTCCTCGACGAGCAATGATCTTGAAGGGTCCAATATACCTTGGCGCTAATTTTCCTTTGACATGGAAACGCTGCATTCCTTTGAGGGGTGTCACTCGGAGATAACATAATCTCCGACTGAAGTGAGGTCACGGCGCTTGGTGTCAGCGTAACTCTTCTGACGGGATTGGGCAGTTTTGAGGCGTTCACGAATAAGCTGAACTTGCTCTTCAGCTTCACGGAGGGTATCTGGTCCAAACAATTTGCTTCTCCGGTATCGGACCAATTCAGGGGTGTACGACACTTCTTGCCGTAAAGGGCTTCAAAAGGGGCCATTTGCAGACTGGACTGATAACTGTTGTTGTACGAGAACTCTGCAAACGGAAGACAATCTTCCCACTTGGAACCATAGGATAGAACACATGCGCGAAGCATGTCCTCCAATATCTGGTTCACTCGTTCAGTTTGGCCATCGGTCTGGGGATGATAAGCTGTGCTAAATGCTAACTTGGTTCCGAGGGCTTCATGAAGGGATTTCCAGAATCTTGAGGTGAATTGCGTGCCTCTATCAGATACAATCTTCTTAGGCACACCATGCAGGCTTACTATTCTGGAAATATACAGTCTGCTAACTGAGCTCCGGTATGAGTGGTCTTGACAGGATAAAATGAGCAACCTTGGTCAGTCGATCAACGATGACCCAGATTGAATCATGGCCTCGGTTGGATCTTGGAAGTCCGGTAATAAAATCCATTCCAATCTCATCCCACTTCCACTCGGGAATTTTCAAAGGTTGAAGCAATCCAGCGGGTCGCTGATGTTCAGCCTTGACTCGCTGACAGATATCACACTTGGCTACAAAGAACCAATCTCTCGCTTCATTCCATGCCACCAAAATCTTTCTCGAAGGTCTTGGTACATTTTGGTTCCGCCGGGGTGGATTGAATAAGGGGTCTCATGGGCTTCCTTCAGGATTAACTCCTTAAGTTCCGTGACATTGGGCACACAGATACGATCATTGAATTTCAGCACTCCTTCAGCATCTTCGGTAAAACCGGGTGCTTTGCCGAGAGAAATCTTCTTCTAATTCCTTCAATGCTTTCATGACCTTTTTGGGCTTCTTTGATTTGATCCATCAGGGTTGGGGCTAACTCTAAATTGGCGAGATAACCATGGCTAACAAGTTCTAGTCCAAAATCTTCGAACTCTTTGAACAAGGCTGGTGTTCGGCTTGGATCAGGCATTCAGGGTGCAGGGTTTGCGACTAAGGGCATCGGCAACTACATTAGCCTTTCCGGGGTGATAGTGGATTCCAATATCATAATCCTTGATTAATTCCATCCATCTCCTCTGTCGCAGGTTCAACTCCTTCTGGGTGAAAATATACTTCAAGCTCTTTGATCCGTATAGACCTCACAGCGATGTCCCGCAAGATAGGGACGCCACTTTTTAAGAGCAAGAACAACAGCAGCTAACTCCAGGTCATGGGTTGGGTAATTCTCTTCATGCGGTCGCAACTGCCGGGACAGATACGACACAACTTTGCCTTCTTGCATCAGAACGCAACCAAGTCCGAGGCGTGATGCATCGCAATACACGTCGAAACTCTGGGTGACGTCTGGCATAATCAAAATTGGGGCTGAGGTTAGTCTCTTCTTCAATTCTTGGAAACTATCTTCACACTTCTGAGTCCATTCAAATTTCTTGTCCTTCTTCAACAGTTGGGTCAAGGCTTGGCTATACTGGAAAATCCTTCAACGAACTTGCGGTAATAACCGGCGAGTCCGAGAAAGCTTCGGATTTCAGTCACACTGGTTGGGGATAACCAGTCAACAATGGCTTGGATCTTCTCGGGTCAACAGAAATTCCTCCGGCAGATACAACATGTCCGAGAAATGCCACTTCACTGAGCCAAAACTCACACTTGCTAAGCTTGGCATACAGCTGGTGCTCTCGGAGGTCTCCAAAACTAGACGCAGGTGTTCAGCATGCTCTTCTTCGGTCTTGGAATAAATAAGGATGTCATCAAGGAAAACTACCACGAACTTGTCGAGGTACTCCATGAAAATCTTGTTCATGAGATTCATGAAATAGGCTGGGGCATTGGTCAGACCAAAGGACATCACGGTGTATTCAAACAAACCGTAACGAGTGGTGAAGGCGGTCTTGGGAATGTCTGTCTCTCGGATCTTCAACTGATGGTAACCTGTCCGAAGATCGATCTTGAAAAGACTCGGGCTCCGTTCATTGATCGAACAGATCCTCGATCTTGGGAAGAGGGTACTTGTTTTTAATGGTCACGTCATTTAGCTGCGATAATCCACACACAGTCGTGTGGTACCGTCTCTCTTGTCCACAAAAATAATGGGTGATCCCCAGGTGAAGCGCTTGGACGAACAAGTCCTTTGCTGAGCATATCTGCCAACTGCTTCTTCAACTCAACCAGTTCTTCCGGATTCATCCGATAAGGCCTTTGGGATATGGGGCTGTTCCTGGGATAAGCTCAATTATGAACTCAATTTCCCGGTCTGGCGGCATACCAGGCAATTCTCAGGGAAAACATCTCGGAATAGGTGAACAACACGGATCTCATCTAGGGTGGGTCGAGCTATGCTCTCATGGCAGCCTGGGGGAGTGGTTGGTTTCAGACACATACTCCACTTCTACTTCTTTGTCGGTGGTGATGGGCACAGTCAATTCGACCATGGTACTTGGCTAGCCAATTCATACCGAGTATAACATCTATGCCTTGGGTTCCTAGAATAATTAGGTCGGCTGCAAATTTTTCGCCTGAAATCTCAATGGCAGTATTTGGACAAAATCTCTTGGTTTCTATGGTGGAGCCAGGATTTGTATACTCAGGTTTTAGTTAGGAAGCCTTCTACTAACCTCCCTTAGCGACAAACTCCTCGGTAACAAATGAATGTGCACCAGAATCAAACAGAACAGTTGCAGGTACTGAGTTGACAAGGAACGTACCCAGCACAACATCTGGCGCATCCTGAGCTTCTTCAGCATTGATGTGGTGCAGACGACCCTTGACAACAACAGCATTTCCGCGGGGTGCGGCATTCTTGCCATTACCATTTCCATTGCGGCCTTGACCATTGTTCGGTGTGCATTGGGGCGCTGAACATTCCTCTTGGGATTGGGGCATTCTCTGGAGTAGTGACCTTTGTTGCCACATTCAAAGCAGACAACATTGGCATTGGGTTGAAGTTTCCTCTGGGACGGTTATTGTCATTGGGGCGGTTGAAGTTGTTTGGGCGGTTAGGGAAATTGGGGCGTGGAGCTTGGGTGGTCGATAGGCAGGTTGGGGTTTTGCTGAAAGATACGAGGCTTCTGACTGCTCGAACCTTCCTGAGCATTCATCCTCCTCTTGCGACCTTCAAACATAGACTTGCGCTTGGTCTCCAGCTGGATGGCTTTGTCCACAAGTGACTCCAGATCACGGAAGTCATGGATAACCAGAGCACACTGCAGTTCATCATGAAGTCCACTCATGAAACGCTCCATCTTCTTCTCTCTTTGTCGGTGTCATCAGGAGCATACCGAGATAAGTCGGTAAACTCATCAGATAACCGACCACATCTCTACTTCCCTGCCTCAGCTTGCGGAATTCATCCTTCTTCCTATCAATGAGTCCGGGAAGTGCTTCTTGCGGAACTTCTCCTGGAACTCAGCCCAGTTGATAACATGACCAGCTGCTGGAGAGCCTTGGTAGTTTCCCACCAAGCTCGTGCAGGTCCAGCGAGATAGTGGGTTGCATACAGCACTTTCTCATTTTCTCCCACAGCAGCAACTTCCAGATTGTTGTCGATGGTGCGAAGCCAATCATCGGCTTCCAGTGGGTGAAGTCCCTTGGAGTAGGTGGGTGGGTTGGTCTTCTGGAAATCGCCTAAGGTGGATCGCTGGTTTCCATCGCCATTGCCATTACCACCATTGTTGTTGTTGTTGTTGTTATTTTGTTGTTGTTGTTAAGCGGCTGCGAGTTGTTGCAGGGCAGTGAGATGAGCTGGCGCTCCTGCCGGGCATTTTCACGTTCCTCCATGATAAGCGCGAGAAGTTGGGGGGGGTTGGGTCCGGTGGTGGTGGTGATCCTCCTTCCGCACGACGGGGCGGCATCCTGAAGCACACCGGGTATAAGAGGCAAGGCAAGAAAAGTTCGACTAAGGGAAAAGACGATTTCGCAAGTGGTTGATTAATTTAAGGATTATATGAAAATATTTACACAGATCAAAAGACAAACATACTTATATTTCACAAACATCACATCAAGGAGTTCACAACAACATCAAGCTTACAACATCACCTTACATCTAAGATACATAGCATCTGGTTTCCAAAAGAACCACTACTTCGACTCGACTAGCGATAGGGGTCAACCTAATCCTGCGGTAGTGATCAAGTCACTCGCCTACTGAGGTGGAACCTCCAGCTCTAACACGTCAGCATCTGACTGGTAGGTGGCTCCTCGGGATCCTCCTCCTCGTCCTCGAGAACTGCCTCGAGTGGCTCCTCCTCCTCGTCAACTAACTCCTCCTCATCCTCCTCCTCAATCCATCTCCTCCAAAGTCATCATCACTGAGGAAAGCGTTGTTCTCCTTGCGGAGATCCTCGCCCTCCTCCTCCATCTCGTCAGTATGGTGCTCTAGATCCTCGATCAGCTCGTCCTGCTCCGCCACCTTCTTGCGGAGCTTCACGATGGTCCTCCTCAGCTGGGCCCTCTTCTGAGAAGAGCGACCTTCTCCTCCAGCAGCTTCTCCTCGTTCTCGCGAAGCTCAACGAGCGACTCGCGGTCAAAGTGAAGCTGAATCCTAGTGCGCATCAGATCATCCTGGTGCTGAAGTAAGAGCTCCATGTCCATGATGTAGCTCCCAAACATCGGGTGGCAAGGGGAAGGAGTAGGGTGTCCGTCGCAGTTGCGCCTCCCGTAGAACCGGAAACGGGAGTCTGCCAACTCCGCCTTGTGCTCCTCACAAAGTCGGGCTAGCATCCTCTGTGTGGCAGTACAGAGACCGTCAACCCAGGTGGCCTCCTTGGTGGTGAAGACGAGCGTCCTGGAACTGGGAGACTTGATGTTCCTGCGAACTGACGACTGATGAGCCAGCTCAGCCTTCCGACACCGTGAACGTCAATCTGAGCTCCCTCAAACTCTGGAGCGGGGCGACCTAACAGCTTGCTCAACTCGAACAAGTCTCTCGAACGTCAGCTTGCTGTCCTTCTCAAGCTGAACGAACTCGGTCCAATGGAGTGCCATCTACAATTTTTAAGCAAAATTTTAAGTTAGTGAGTGACAAGTGTATCAAAATTTTAAATGTAGTGAGGCAACAATGAGTCAAATTTTAAGTTTAATGAGAAGTGTGCAAAATTTTAAGGATACAAAGGAAAATGTATATTTAATGAGAGTAAAATTTTGCATAAGTAAGAGGATTGGAGATAAGCAGTTTTCGAAAATACTTCACTCCTTTCTTTTAGAAATTAATCTTTTTGTAACATTTGTCTAACGACCATGCTAACTAAGGTTTCCTAAAGTCAGGATGGCTCTGATACCAAGTCTGTGGGGACCCCGGACTAGCTGTCCGAAATACCCGATTATGCTTAACACAACGATCCCGTGATCAGTCTGTCGTTGCACATAATCCGAATTGGATACCAAAGTTTACATCCATTACAATACCGAATTAAAAGTCTTACATAAATGGTCATTTAGACCAAGTCTTACATAGGTGCCTTCATGGGCCAAACCAAAATATCAGCGGAAGCTACGGCGTAGTAGACATCATATTCTAACGATGACGACCCGACAGGCAGCTGACTTGTGGAGATCCTTAGTTCGCATAGAAGTCGCCATACTCCTGCTCGGCGTAGTGCTCCTCCTCGTAGTCTGGCTAGGACAATAGCCAGGGACGAAACCAATATGAGTACATTTGAATGTACTCGCAAACTACCCCAACATGAGTATGCACTAGTTTTATTTTAACTTTCAACTTTTATTTATTTAAAACATCTCTATATCTTTATTGAAAAAGGTAAGAAGAGTTTTATAACTACTTTTAAAGAAATCATCATTTTTCTCCTCCTTTCTTTTAACCATGGCTCACCATGGTCCATTTATTCACAACTCATACCACTCCATTTGGTATAGCTGTGTAATACCATCTCCATTTCAGTTTCTTTTAAACTTAAAACTTTTCCAAAAACTTGCACATGATCTTAGGACAGCCTCCCAATTGTCCATATCCGAGGACTCGGCTATTCGAATAGTTTTGACCCTCTGCAGAGGTAGCACGCTTTTAACCCATCCATCCGGTAACTCATCGTGTCAGCCACGTCCCGCCATACAAGGTGTATGCGAAGTTGAGCCACCGACCCTAGCCTCTCCTTTGCTCATGCTAGTATAGGATCCTACCCATATGAACTTTCCCTCGACACTCAGTCCAGTCCCCGTCAGCAACCCTAAGTGTGAGGACTCATAGTTTTTCCCGGCGACCACATGGTGAAGTCTTCAATCCTCCTCCTTATCTTTCCATAGAGTTTGAGCGAGGACCCAGTCAGGGGAGTTCACTAACCATCCCCTCATGCATAACGGAGTCATCTCCGTCGATGAGGTATCCCATACTAATAAGAGCAAATTATATGACTACGCATTTTCCCATATGGGTAAATGTGGTCGCACAGAGTAAGATTGGTCGTCATAGTACTAGGACACTGTGCATTTTTCATAAACATCACCATTTTTCATTTCTCCACTTCAACACCGACATCTCGGCATTTCACATCCACACAAGTATTTCCAAAGGAGTTTTGAATAAACAACATTGTTTCCATCCTAAATTTTTATATAAACTACTACATAGGGTGGCAAAATAATATCCATATACTTTTTGAAAAGGTTTTGTAAACCATTGCCTTACGAGTAAATCATTTGATCAAAGTAGATGCATATGTATTTAGGTGCAAGCTCAGGAGTAGCTTGCCTTGCTCGGCAAAGTGGCCTTGGTCTTGATCTTCAGATTCAACAAACTCTCCTTCCTCGATAAATCCGACAGCGTTCTCGTCTAATTAATAAACAAACAGTACAAACAATCACTAAACTACTCAAGCAACATCACACCATTACAATCCTAAATGCTCTAAATAGCCACTGAATACATCAAACAATACAATTGGTTTCAATTTAATTGAATTAAACATTATTTCATTATGTCTAAATTATGATAGAAACTTGTGGAACATGTTTAATTGTATAACTTGAGTTCTGTTTGTCACAAAAATACAACCTAAATTTCTATAGAAAGCTACTGATGTGTAGAGGACAACCCAATTTGATTTGGATTAATTGGAGTTATCAAACTCCCTACACAATTGTTTTAATCCAATAACTTAATAATGAAGTTTTGGCTACCTATTAAGTTATGTTGATCCTAAAATTAAATCCTTTTAGGGGTAACTAAACATGACTAAATGTGATCTAACAAAATTGGTCCTAAGTCATTTGGGTTAACCATCAAACATATTTAATTGTTTTAGTGCAGAAGGGTTTTCTAACTTCAACTTTATACCAAACAATTACCACTGTACAATTAATTCTACCAAAATTAGGGAAGCTAATACATGGCAGTACTTAGCTAACAAAATTGGTTTGGAATTATTTGGACTAACAGAGTATCAGAAACAAACAAGTTTAGATTTTAAACGTTCTGTAGTATTTTTAATAATACATTTTTAGTATTTATCTAAATGAATTGAATACACTTGGGTTGGTTAAACATTTTCATAAGATTTCCAGAACAATTGGATTTGATTTATTTGGATGTCTAGATCTCAAGATATTGAATTTTGAAGTTAGGTTCAGTACTGATTTCACAGAGAAATTTAAATTCGAAAACATAACTGTTCTGGATAATGTTGAAAAGTATGACATGTGGGGCCTACGCGTCAGCGTCACAGGTAAAAATCCCGCGTTGTGGATAATGTTTAAAATCCTGACAGGTGGGGCCAGCCCGTCAGCCTCTCTCTCTAAGCGAAGCGGTACGTGGCCGTTGGATCCAGATCCAACGGCTCACAGAGGCCGCGATCATCGACGACCAAAAACAGGCGGCGCCGTCACGCCGGCGACGGTGCCGTGGATGGATTCTCACCTGGGGGGGCTCGGGAAGATGCGGAGAGGGTGCTGGAGAACGACGGAGGCTCGGGGAAGCTTGCTGGAGGACTGGAGCTTGCTGGGACGGCGTGTATCGTCGACGGCGAGCTCCTCCGCTTCCACGGCTAGGTCCAGCAACTCCGGCGAGGTCCTGGTGTCTCCCTTGTGCACGAAACAGAGGGAAAATGAGGCGTGTGAGTGCGGTGTGGGTGCAGAAGAGAGTGCGGGCCAGAATTGAGAGAAAGAGAGAGTGTGGCGTCGCGGCCATGCTCGACCTCGACGGCGGCAGTGGCTGCGACAGTGCCCGCCCTCCTGGCGGTGCACGGTGAAATTAGAGAGGGGGAGAGGGAGTGAGGGTGGTGTGGAGTTTCCAGAGGGTTCGGGAGGGGGTTTTATAGCGCCGGGATTGGCGTATCGTGGACGGGGCGCACGGACGGCGTACGTGGCGCGCCGGCGAGATATTTCTCTCGATTCCGAGGCTGTGGTGCAAAGGGCGGGGCAATGCGACGACGTGCGGGGTCCGGGCGTGTTCTGGAAGGTCTGGGTCGAGTGGCGCGTGTCGAGGAGCAGCGAGGGGCTCGAATTTGTCCGGCGCCGTCCGAGCTCTCCACGGCGGCCATTGGGGGACAGGGCGGCCTTGGGGAGAGGGAAACGCTCGAGCGCGAGCAGAGGCTGCAGAGGCAACGAGCGTGGACGATTGCGAGCCACGGGAGGCCTGGGGGGCCGGGGAACGGCGAGGCGCGCGGCGTCCGGCGTCGACATGCACGGCACAGTGAGCTAGGGGGAGGTAGACGATGGCGTTTTTGCCAAAAACCCCTGGCTCTTCTCCTTTCTATTTTCTTTTTATTTCCAGTAGCTTTTCTGGAATTTATTTGGGGTACTAAAACAATTTAGAAAAATTCAGAAATATTTGTGGGGCTTCCACATAGCGTGTAGTAGCTCCACAAAATTTGGCATTTCAAAATAAAATGTTTTGAATCATTTTTGTTCATAGGGTTTTAATTATGGCATTTTGTTTTATTTCAATTGTGTTTACTTTTGAATTTTAAAATAGGTGTAAAATATTATTTGGGAGAGATAAGTAGTAAGAATACAAATGATGGGTTTCATATACCATTCCTCTGAATTTTTGTTTGAACAAAAATTTGCTTCTTACTTGGAGAGTTGTGTGTCACTTGTCATTTTTATTTCTTTCTTGTTTCCACTTTTGTTTTTGCATTTCAAATTGTTAATTCAAACAAACAAGCAACACAAGCAACAAGAATTAATTACCACAAGCAACAATTTGCAAACAACACATAATAATCAACAAAAGTTTTTGTTGGTTCTCATTTTCGGAATAATAATATTGATTAATAAATTTGGGATGTTACAACTATGTGGTTTATCTCTCTCCCATGGTGTGATCTTTATGTGATCATGAGCTTTGTAATCTAGTTGAATAAGTAGATGTTGCTCTTTATCTATTATGCCACTCTATAGGTTACTTTAATATGAACTCCGGAGTCACTCTCCACGGTGTGACGGTGACAGTGTGCGCATCGTGTGTGACTCCTTTATGACGTTGTGGAGCTTGTTTACTCCGGCTTGAGGTGTGCTTTTGCAGCCCTACGCAATGAATGGTGTTTGTTATCCAACAAGAGAGTGTTTGAGAGTAGTATTTATTTATTCAATTATGTTGTCATTGTTGAGAGTGTCCACTAGTGAAAGTATGATCCCTATACCTTGTTTGTAAGCATTGAAACACCGTTTACAACTAGTTCTGCTACATGTTTGCTTGCTGCCATTTTTATTTCAGATTGCAATTACTACTTATAATCATCCATATTACTTGTATTTCACTATCTCTTCGCCGAACTAGTGCACCTATACATCTGACAAGTGTATTAGGTGTGTTGGGGACACAAGAGACTTCTTGTATCTTAATTGCAGGGTTGCTTGAGAGGGATATCTTTGACCTCTACCTCCCTGAGTTCGATAAACCTTGGGTGATTCACTTAAGGGAAACTTGCTGCTGTTCTACAAATCTGCTCTTGGAGGCCCAACACTGTCTACAAGAATAAAGCGTGTGTAGACATCAAGCTATTTTCTGGCGTCGTTGCCGGGGAGGTAAGTGTTGGAAGGTATCTCCTTTAGATTCTGCAATTATTTCTTTTTGTTTCTTGTTTTTATTTTCACTAGTTAGGCTTAATGGAAAACAACAACAAAAATTAGAGATCTTATGAACTTTATATTGAATTAGGACATGATGCTTTGAAGAGAAAATTAAAAAACCTATGGAAGCTTGTTTGCATAATAGTGATAGCAATGTTATTAGTATGAATTCTTTGAACACCATTATTGCTAATGCTATGGAAAAGTCTAAGCTTGGGGAAGCTAGTTTTTATCAAAACGATCTTTTTAGTTCCCCAGCTTTAGAGGAAATTTTTGCTCTGATGATAGTTTGTCTCCCATATGTGATAATTCGAATGATGCTTGTGATATTCCAAATCCACCTGTTGAAAGTATTTCTTTTAAAATACCTATGAAAATTGTTGAAAGGGTTATGAATGATCAGTATGCAGGGGATGGATCAGTCCATCCAAGTGCTCACTTGTCGAAACTTACAGAACTTTGTGAGTTATTTAAGGTTGCAGGTTTATCAAGAGAAAATGTCATGAGGAAACTATTTCCATTGTCACTTAAGGACAAAGCAAAGGAATGGTATAGGCTGCTGGATGAACAACCTTCGAATTGGAAACAGCTTGAATCTCTCTTTCACTCTAAATTTTATCCTCTTCATGAAGTGCATCTAGATAGGAATTACATTTATAATTTTTACCCTCATGATGGAGAAAGCATTGCTCAAGCTTGGGGAAGGCTGAAAGCATTAATACTCAAATGTCCTAACCATGAGCTTTCTGAGGAAATAATTTTTATGCAAGGCTTTCAGGTCATTACAAGGATTATCTAGATGCATGTTCAGAGGGTTCTTTCACAAGTAAGAAGGTTGAAGCTAGATGGGATCTTCTTGAAAGAATTCAAAGCAATACTGAAGATTGGGAGAACGACAAAGGTAAAGGATCAGGTATAAACTATGAATATGAATGCATTAAGTCTTTCGTTGAAACTGCTGGTTTTCAAAAGCTTAGTGCTAATTATGGTCTTGATTCTCAAATTATTGTTGATTGTTGTAGAACCTTTGCTTCTCATATTAATGTTCCTAAAGAAAGTTGGGACATGTATCATGAACCTTTCAAAGACACTTGCATGAAAAATAATACTGTTATTAATGATTGTAATAACATGCTCAAACTTCTGAAAATACTATTTCTTATAAGCATGTTAATTTTTGTGGAGCACTTAGACCTTGTGAAAAGAATCAAATCGAAGATGAATATTGTATCCATCATAGGAATGAAAAAACTAGAACGTGGAACAGAGCTCTTGATGAGCTTGGTGAAAAAGTTTGTGCCCTATATCCTTTTATTTGTGAACTTTGCTATAACGTGGGTCATTTAAATTTTCAATGCTCGGGCTATGATAATAGTCTTTCGAATCCTATGAGTGCTGTGAGTTTATATTGTGATGACATGATCACTCCTAATTAGCATGATGAACTTACATTATTTTTGGGGTGTGAAGAGTTATCAAGAAAAACTTCTTTGGTAGATATGAGTGCTTTTGATATAAATAGTGTCCTGCATGCTTGTCATCTTTATTGTGTTGATAATTGCCACGCAAATACTTACATACAAAATATTATAAAAGATGGGACTTTACCAAAATATGACAGGACTAATATGTGTTTTGTTCTTATTAATGAAAGAGAGGAATCCTCCCAAGTTTCTTCTGTTGTTTCTAACAATAAACCAGGTTATGTGGAGAAGCTTCCTTTCAAACCTCTCCCTCCTAAAGATAAAAAGAAGAGGGGAAAGAAGAAGAAGAAGAAGAAGAAGAGGAGTAAAAGGAGAGAGGAAATGGTATCTTCCCCTAAACATGTTGCTCCTATTGTAGTTTTTGCTGATGAGTCCGAATTAGATGATGTTCCTATGCCTGTTATTTATTGTAGTGATCATGATTGGGAAAATGAAACTACTTTTGATATTGAAAATCTTTGGGGTACCAATTCTGAAAATGATGATGTTAATAATTGCCATACTTTTAGTACTATCCATGTTTCTTCCAATGATGATATGAAAAGCTCTAAGCTTGGGGATGAGGTGTTTGAAAATCCTTTTGCTAGTAATAATTATATATCTGAGACCTCTCCTCCTAGTGATGTGTTTGAAAATCCTTTTGCTACTGATGATTATATGTTTGATACATCTCCTTCTAGTAAAAGTGATGATATGTTTACAGATGAACACACTTTGGAAGATAACTATTCTATTGCTTATGATGATACTATGCCTCCAGTCTTTGATAATTATTATAAAGAATACTATGACATAGGTTATAATTACAATCATCCTCATGAAACTTGTCATAGTTATGGAGGGATTACCCAAAACCATCCCTTTAATATACAACTTGTCTATCATGTTCGAGTTCTTTATGATGATCCTGCTCCCATTGTTATTAATGAGAAGAACTTTTCTTGTGTGGAAAATATTGATACTTTGTGCATATGGATCATGGTAAGAATTTCATGTGATGTTTATATTGTGGATTTTATCAATGATGCTACTGAAGTTTCTATGAGAGAGGGAGACATGGCTTCATATATCACAATAATATTGAATCTCCTCTCTTTTTGTTGAATTTTTGAATTGTAATTGTTTTATCTTTCTATGCTAGTAGCTTCATGCTTCAATAATTTGTTTTCTTACAAGATTCCTTTGCATAGGAAGTGGTTAGACTTAAATGTGTTTGGTATTTGCTTTTTGATGCTCTCTTATATTCAACTCTTATACGTATGAGAGCATCATCCAAATTATCATGCCTAGCTAAAAGGCTTTAAAGAAAAGCGCTTGTGGGAGACAACCCATTGTTTTATTTTCTGCAATTTTCTTTTATTGAGTCAAGGAGCTTGCTTACTTCTGTTACAACTCATTTATATCTTTATTTTATTGCATTGTTGTGCCAAGTAAAGTCTCTAGTTAAAAGTTGTTGGTAAAATTGGATTTCTGCGCAGTGACATATTTTTGCTGTCCACCGTTTTGAGCTGTATGCGCTACAAAAAATTCGAAAAATTCTGAAAAAAATCACGCATGATCCTTATATATGTACGCAACTTTCATTAGTTTGGGTTTCTTCCATATGAGCAAGCTAAGTGCCTCGAAAAATTCGTCTTTCCAGACTGTTCTGTTTTTGACAGATTCTGCCTTTTATTTTGCATTGCCTCTTTTACTATGTTTGATTGGATTTCTTTGCCCATTTAAACATCAGTGGCTGTAGGTAATGTCCAGAAGCATTGGTAATGATTGTGTCACAGTAGAATATGAGAATTTTTTATTATGCACTAACCCTCTAATGAGTTACTTTGAGTTTGGTGTGGCGGAAATTTTCAAGTAGCAAGAGAGAAGGATGATATGATGTGATCAAGAAGAGTGAAAAATCTAAGCTTGGGATGCCCCCGTGGGTCATCCCTGCAATATTCAAGAAGACTCAAGCGTCTAAGCTTGGGGATGCCCAAGGCATCCCCTTCTTCATCAACAATTTATCAGGTCATTCTAGTGAAACTATATTTTAATTCTTCCACATTTTATGTATTTTACTGGAGCGTCTGTGTGCTTTTATTTTTGTTTGTTGTTTTTATTTTTCTGAATAAAGTTGGATCCTATCATTCTTGTGTGGGAGAGAGACACGCTCCGCTTTTTCATGTGAATACTCATATTCTTCACTTATATCTTTTGAGTATTCTTATCTAGCTACTGCTATGCTTTTAGCTCCTGTTTTTCATGCATCTCTTTTAGAGCTGTTAATTCTTGTGTAGTAGTACTCTCTTGTTTCTTTTGTAAATTACTTGGAGAGTTGCTTGGTTGATGTGTTGGTTCAGAAAATGCTGCATGTGGTAGATGGTATATCGAAAAGACACTCATATAGATCATTGTCTTGTTTTATTTGACACTTGGCAATTGTATTGAGCTCTCAAGTATTTCATGTTTAAGCTCTTGCATCATGTAGTTAAAAGCCTATTAGTAAAAAACTACCGTAGAGCTTGTTGAAATTTGGGTTGCATAATTGGTATCTCTAAGGTCTAGATATTTTCTGGTAAAAGTGTTTGAGCAACAAGGAAAGACAATGTAGAGTCTTATAATGCTTGCAATATGTTTTCATGTGAGTCTTGCTGTACCGGTTTATACTTGTGTTTGCTTCAAACAACCTTGCTAGCCTAAACTCTGTACTGGGAATGAATACTTCTCATGCATCCAAAACCTTGAGCCAAAACCCATGCCATTTGTGTCCACCATAACTACCTATTATGTGGTATTTCCTGCCATTCCAAGTAAATACTTCATGTGCTACCTTTAAACTATTCAAAACTTTATTACTCCTTATTTGTGTCAATGTTTTATAACTCATGAGGAAGTATGTGGTGTTTACTCTATCACCTTGTCATTTATTCGTGACAGACTTTCACCAATGGACTAGTGGCATATACATCCGCTTATCCAATAACTTGCAAAAAGAGCTGGCAAATAGGGTGCCCAGTCCCAATTAATTATAACTTTAACCATTTGATTCTCTTCACATGTTTGCCAATGATTTATCAGAAGCAATTTTCAAAAATGTTCAACTATCAAATAGGCACTCCTCCATGGTATGTGATTGTTGGAAGCCACCCGAGGATTCGGTTAGCCATGGCTTGTGTAAGCAAAGGTTGGGAGGAGTGTCATACCAATTTATAAATATGCATGTGTAAACAAAAGAGAAGAGGGATGATCTACCCTTGGGTAGAAATAACGTCCTTCATGGGAGCCGCTCTTGAAAGTTTGGGTGACAAGGGGGATAGAGTGCCCACTGCCATTCGTTGACAACAACAAACACCTCTCAAACACTTACTTTATGCTCTCTATATGTTTTCAAAACTTAAAAAGCTCTAGCACATGATTTAATCCCTGCTTCCCTCTGCGAAGGGCCTATCTTTTACTTTATTGTTGAGTCAGTTTACCTACTCCTTTCTATCCCTGAAGCAAACACTTGTGTCAACTTTGTGTGCAACAATTCTTATATGTTTACTTATTGCACTTATTATATTGCTTTGTGTTGACAATTATCCATGAGATATACAAGTTACAAGTTGAAAGCAATTGCTGAAACGTAATCTTCCTTTGTGTTGCTTCAATGCCTTTTACTTAGAATCTATTGCTTTATGAGTTAACTCTTATGCAAAACTTTTTGATGCTTGTTTGAAAGTACTATTTATGAAAAGCTTTTGCTTATATGATTCAGTGTTTACTCATTATCTATTTGTTAGCAAACTATAGACCATTGCCTTGAGTCACTTCATTCATGACATATGCTTTACAATATTATTTGATCAAGATTATGTTGGTAGCATGTCACTTCAGAAATTATTGTTGTTATCGTTTACCTACTCGAGGACGAGTAGAACTAAGCTTGGGGATGCTTGACACGTCTCCAATGTATCTATAATTTCTTATCTCTCTCCCATGGTGTGATCTTTATGTGATCATGAGCTTTGTAATCTAGTTGAATAAGTAGATGTTACTCTTTATCTATTATGCCACTCTAGAGGTTACTTTAATATGAACTCCGGAGTCACTCTCCACGGTGTGACGGTGACAGTGTGCGCATCGTGTGTGACTCCTTTATGACGTTGTGGAGCTTGTTTACTCCGGCTTGAGGTGTGCTTTTGCAGCCCTACGCAATGAATGGTGTTTGTTATCCAACAAGAGAGTGTTTGAGAGTAGTATTTATTTATTCAATTATGTTCTCATTGTTGAGAGTGTCCACTAGTGAAAGTATGATCCCTAGGCCTTGTTTCTATGCATTGAAACACCGTTTACAACAAGTTCTGCTACGTGTTTGCTTGCTGCCATTTTTATGTCAGATTGCAATTACTACTTATAATCATCCATATTACTTGTATTTTACTATCTCTTCGCCGAACTAGTGCATCTATACATCTGACAAGTGTATTAGGTGTGTTGGGGACACAAGAGACTTCTTGTATCTTAATTGCAGGGTTGTTTGAGAGGGATATCTTTGACCTCTACCTCCCTGAGTTCGATAAACCTTGGGTGATTCACTTAAGGGAAACTTGCTGCTGTTCTACAAACATCTGCTCTTGGAGGCCCAACACTGTCTACAAGAATAGAAGCGTGTGTAGACATCAGCGGCCCAGTCGTCTCTCTAACCATTTATACAAACTCATTTAAACTACTTCATTTCCACCTCATTTCACCATGATAGGCATCCATAAACAAAAGTACATGATATCAACTAAATGAGATGAAGGAGCATGTTGAAAGCTTTGCATGTGACAGCACATATGGGCTAACTCCCAACCTCGGACATTTATCAAGCCACTAGCATCATATTATTAATCACAATGGGTCATGTTTTATTTATGCAATAAAAATAGAGTTGTGCATCAAGTTCGTGAGAGCTATATAACCAACTTTTCCCATAACAATTAATAACATAAGCATTTTCATTCAGAGGTATAGATATCACAAATATCATGATATACATACTCGGAATAGCATAAAGCCATTAGGTAGATATGGTGGACTTACTGGAATAACTTTGGTTGAAGGTGTTGGAAACAAGTTTTGCTTGTTGGAATGTTTGGGCTAGCAAGAGGGAGAAAGTTGACCATCTAGATGCATGCATGAGTGTCCATAGAACTAACTAATCCATGTTAAACTAAGTAAAATAACATTCAGTATCAAAACATGAATAAGTGATAGCTCTTGATAAAGCATTTGCAACTTATTACTCATAAACAAGCTCATGAATCATGCAACTATATGTATCATTAAAAATCAACTCAAACATCCTTTTTTCCAATATGATAAAAGCATCCAACATATTTCAACCCATATTTCCAGTAGCTCTTTCTCATATAAATGATAATATGGTGGTCTCACAAAATAACAAACAAACCAAAAACAAACAAAAAGACGCTCCAAGTTTATGCGATAAAGTGTTTCGATCGAAAAACAGAAATTAGACGTGTGCAAACCGAGAGTGTGTAGGTCCAGTGGGGTTGTCTTCACATCCCCAAGCTTATGGTCTTCACCATCCTTGGATAACTCTTGGTGCATCTCCTCCAATTCCTGTGAAAAAACTTCAAAACACCGTTTCTCCCATTTTCTTTTCTGTGGGGTGCATTAGTAGTGATAAACAAATAGGTTTCTTGCTGCATATAATCCTTAAACAAAACATCTCGTATAAATGTCCAGAAAGTATATAATGTTGTATTCCAACTCATAAACTCAATTAAATCAAAAAGATTCAAGTTAAAAGTTCAAAACATGCATAAAACAAAATGAGACAGAATCTGTCCAGAAAAACAGCAGCAGCATAACGTATTTTTCTACCCTACCAAAATTTTCCGAAAAATTCCGCAAAAATTCATGCATACAGAGGATGAAAAATTGCAACTACAGTTCAAATATGAGCTCATTCGGTGTTACAGAATAAGAACTAAAAATCATACCGTGCAAAGATTCGTGCAGTAATAAAATCTTCGAACGCTATAAGCAACTTTCTCAATCCAAAAAGGTAAAACTTGGCACTTTATTCAAAATTCCAGAAACTAAACTAAAAAGAAACTCTCTTGATACATAAGAGGACACAAATAAAATCACACATAAAAATAACCGGGTTGCCTCCCGCAAAGCGCTTTCTTTATAGCCATATAGCTAGGCTTCTTACTTGTTGTTTATTGAAGATGAAACTCATGAGGGAGCTTGAACTTTGATGTTCCCTCTTCTTTGGAAGTATTCCATGCACTTCTTGTGTGGAAACTGAAAATTCACGTTCCCCTCTTTCGAATCAATGATGGCACATGTAGTACAAAGAAAAGGTCTTCCAAGAATAATAGGACTAGAGGATTTATTCCCCATGTCCATGAATAGAAAATCCACATGCACAAAAGTCATATGTAACTCTACCATAACATCACTTACTTTCTCTAAAGCATGTTTAATGGAATCATCAGCAAGTGCAAGTTCAATAGAGCATTTTTCAAGATTTTTCAATTCAAGTACTTCATATAGTTCTTTAGACAAGACAGAGACACTAGATCCTAGATCAATTATGGCATGATGTGTCTCTTTACCAATAGTTACTAGTACCTTGGGAATCCATATATCCCCAAGCTTAGGTGGTATCATGGCTTCTTGGTTGTACCTAGCAATTTTCTCTTTCAAGACATGATTAGCAATATAGGAACCAAAGCCAGCTTGATTAGTGTTGATGGAAGGATCACTTGCAAACTTTTGTAAGATAGAGATTAATTCATGCAAGCTACAATTTTCTAAGTCAAGCAAAGGATCCTTGACTTCACTAAGCATTTTAACTTCCTCGACTTCTCTCTCTTTCATTACCCCAATAGATTCTTTAGCAACTCTTTCTTGCTCATGAATGTGTTCCCAAGACTTATTGATAACTTCTTGGCAATATTTAATTGTTTCCTCATGTTTTTGGGCTGTAATGATACTCTTTAATGATGAGACTTCCTTAGTAAGCTGATCTACCCTTTCAAACAAAGCATCTTGTTTTTCAAACTTTGAGATAAATTCCTTATTAAGCTCCTTTTGAGTAGATATAAAAGATCTAATGGTGTTTTCCAAATCACTAGAAACACTACCACTAGAAGCATATTTATTTGGCACATATGAGGGTTTATTATAAGAGTTATAATTATTGTTCCCATACCCATTGTTACCATAGTTCCTAATGAAGTTGACATCAATATTTTCAGAATTATTACCAACTAGTTCTTGCAAAGGAACATTTTCAACACTAGGTTTATTAAGCAAAGCAAGAATAGTATCCATCTTAGATGACAAATCATTAGTTTCCTCAATAGAATTCACTTTCTTAGAAGGATTGGGTGCCCTATCAGTATGCCATTGACTATAGTTTTGCAAAATGCTTTCCAATATATTTTTAGCTTCTACTATAGTTTTACTCATAAAAGCACCTCCAGCAGCAGAATCAAGTATGTTTCTAGACATGTAGTTTAAACCATTGTAGAAAGAGTGTAATATGGTCCATTCATTAACCCCATGTGATGGACAAGTTCGAAGCATGAGTTTAATCCTATCCCAAGCCATAGCAACATGTTCATTTTCATTTTGCCTAAAAGAAAGGATGTTGTTTCTATTTTGCAAAATTTTAACAGAGGATAGTATTTCTTAATAAAAACTTCTTTAAGATCATCCCATGAATTAATACTACCGGATGGCAATGAATGCAACCATTCTTTAGCTTTCCCTCTAAGTGAAAAAGGAAATAGCTTCAATTTTAGGATATCACTTTCAACATTCTTAAACTTTTGCATGTCACATATTTCAACAAAATCATGAAGATGCATAGAGGCATCCTCCATAGCACTACCACCAAATTGTTCCCTAGTTATCAAGTTAACAAACTAGGACTTACTTCATAGCTATCAGCTTTAATCTCAGGTGTGGCAATAGCTTTAGAGATGAATTGATCATTAGGAGTGTTTGTGTAGTCACACAATTTAGTTCTTTCTCCCATTTTAGCAAGTTTTTTTTGTATTTTTTAATTTTATATGCAAAACTGAAAATAAAATGAGTCTCACAAATGCAAACCGAATTACAAATGCAAGACAATGCAAGACAATGACAAAACAAATAATTTTGCTTTGAAGGTAAAGATGGATAAGATGATGCTCACGTAGGTGCAACCTCCCCAAGCTTAGGTGTTAGCACAAGTTGGTGACGTTGACTTTGTTGTGATCTCCTTGGATAAACCTTTGCAGCTATGATTCCCCGGCAACGGCGCCAGAAAACAGTCTTGATGGCCCTTGAAGAGGTTGATCTACGGCGCCAGAAAACAGCTTGATCTCCGGTGTGTAGTTACCTGCGTCAAAAGTAAATGGGTTAGGTTGAGACTCCAAGTGCAGAGTGTGTAGTAAGTGGAAGACGTGTTTTCCCCACGAGGGTGACTCGAGGGTTTAATATCGAACTCTCGGGGAATCAGTAGTGAAAGATTTATCTCCTATCCTTCTTTGGTCACCTACAAAACAAGGTTAATTGTTTTGGTCCTCAACCTCACTTGGTTGTCAAGCACAAGGTGTATGAATGATATCAAGATAAATATGCAATGCAAACAAGAAATAAATATGCAATGGTGGTAATGAATGTGCAAGGATGATGATAACAATGATAAATGATATTTTTGGGTTTTTTATGTTGAATGCAAGATGGAAAAGTGTTTTTGTATTTTTGGATTTAATAATTGCAAAAAATGGAAAAGTGGTAAAAGTGGTTGGAAAGGTGTTTCTTATGATTAAAAATGGACCGGGGTTCATGGTTTCACAAATGCACTCTCTCTTTTAATGGTGTGGCAGACAATGGACACATAGAGTTGACATATGAGATTGCAACACAAAGTTTGATATCAAGTTACTAATTATATGGGCATCACGTCCTAACATAGAGATCTTTTGGTTGTTAATCTCACTTATACTCCACCAAGATGCGAACTAAATCATAACACCTTAGTAATTAAGATAACTCAGAGTATAGCTTTAAGTATCATGACATGAAGTGAAAATAAGAACATGCTAGATCTAGTCACAGGAAGAAGCTTGGTCACCCTCAACCCTTGTAGCATGGTATTTTTGTTTATCCCTAGTGAGGCAACAAAGTAAGGTAAAACACCCAAGTGGATCACGATATTTCAGTTGTCAACTTACCGCACTCACCACCCCCCGTTACTCCAACTAATGCACACATCACCCCACGCACGCCCTCATAAACATGATTTATCACAACAAGTAGATAAGAACGGGGTACATAATATGCACCTATATTCATAACTGAAACAAACATTTGCAATCTCAATATATATTAACTCACAAAAAGATCCACCACATAGGAATTAAAATATGACCGTAATCATGTTCAGCAGCTCATACGGTACTAATTAGTGAATCGCAAAGAGAGGAAGATACATAAGTTACTTCCACAAACTCATAGTCCAGAGGTGGACTACTCCCTCTTCATCATGGAGACGGTGGAGATGTCGATGGAGAGGGTGGAGACCACGCCGGCAGCTCCCCGCCGGAGTTTTCCCCCTCCAATATGCAGCTCTAGATCTTCATTTTCGTGTTTCTGTGATATGGCGGCGCTTGTTTTCGAGAACGCCGTGGGACTTCTTTTATAGGCGTTTTTAGGTCAAGACGAAGGCGGTGGAGCAAAGATCGACGGCTGCGGACCCTCGAGGGTCAAGTTGGTGGGCACCACGCGGCTAGGTATAGTGGCCGCGTGGGCCACCCCCTTAGGGCCCTCCGGCATCCGTTTGCTTGATTCCTTCGCTCCTACGTTTTCCTCCTTCCAAAATAATGACGCATGTATTTTTCCAGATTTTTATAAAGTCGTTTAGGTCCCTGAAACATAAAAGGAAAAAAATAGGGTTTTCTGCCTGCGCAGGGTTAATTCCATAAAAATAGGAAACAATTATTTTATTTCCTAAAATCATTAAATAACAGTGGTATAACCCTTATATGATGCAAATATGATTAGAATATGAGTGATATAGTGCAAAGTTCATGTATGCATTTTACATGCATCACGGGGCGGCGGCACCGACGGGCGACGGCAAGGTGTGCAAGCTGGTGGTCGTCGGCCATGGCATAGGAGGGGAAGAGAGCCGAGCCCACAGCCTGGAACGCGACCGGAGGCGTAGGTGTGCAGGGTGTCGGGGAGGCGCAACAAGAGGAGCGGGGGCGCCCGCTGGTGCTGAAAGGGACGGCGCAGAGCCGGCCAGCGGGGCTCCGGGAACGAGCGCCGTAGCCGGTGGCCTCGTAGAGGGCAAGGAGGAGGGCTCGACGACGAGGCGCGCTGCTGGAGAAGAGCTGCTGGTGGAGCAACGGCGAGGCGCTCAAGCTGCTGCGTCGGCAACCATGGCGGGGCGGTGGTCGTGGACGGAAAGCGGCGACCGCGGTGGTGGGCCAGGAAGGAGAGGTAGCCCGGCCGGTGTGAGCTCGACGTAGCCGAGGGAGGCCGTTGCTCCAGCGAGAGCTCTCCTGATGACGGAGATAGCCTGACGACCACATCGTGTGCTTTTCCAGGAAAAAAAGGGACGCATATGTGGGGTCGTTATGCGCTGCCTGCCTGCCTCTCCGTTCGCGTGATTCACGTGATTAGTCAGCGCTAATCTCAGCGCACCCGCCGCGTGGAACAGACGCGCGTTCGGCGCTATTGGACAAGACTATGGAGCGGCGCCGCTCGTTAGTTTCCTCTAGCGCCGGCTCCTAATTAGTATGCATGAAGTGATGTGTGTCAGGATGTCATTGTAGATTTCTTGCGATGTCTAACTTAAAAAAGTTTTATCTCTCAAACCAATAATTTGATTTAAAATTCGCTTGCACTGTTGGCTTAGTCGCGACGAGATCTACAAAACTAGATCCCATGTTGATATGTTTCGACAACTTTTTTTTCCGTCTGTAGTTACCAGATTATTATCATTTACTTACCATATTATAATAACTTGGTTACCATTGTTCATGTACACCATTCTAGACCAATATAACGCCGCATGATACTATATTTTATGGAATGATATCATCTTGTAGGTCTTGAAAAAGTTGAACTCTTACTTTTTAGTTGTGCGTATTATTGCAATGTGTATAAAACGGCTACAAAATTATCTCATAACCATGTATAATTATCATGGTAAGTGTTCGATGGTAATCTGGTTAAGATAGTGTTTGAAACTGTAACTTATGTGACAAAAAAGTTTTTCACACCCGAATGTAGATGTCACAACTGTCAAAAATGTGTAAAAATTAATCTGATAACCATGTATAATTATTGTGGTAGATTTATGCTACTAATCTGGTAGCTGGTCTCGAAAAAAAAAGTTGTTCACAACATAACAATATGAGATGTAGTTTTGAAGCCCTAGTCGAGACAAATCTAGCGGTGTAGACGGATCACTAACCGGAATAACGGTTTAGGGAATAAAACATTTTGAATTTTTAAAAATGTGATGATGTCACTATATTCCTGCATGCATGCATATGGCCTCTCTATTAGGGAAAAACACACACAAACTGCCGCTCGGAAGAGACGCGCGAGCGGCGCCTTTGGTTAGCTTTTTCCTTATTTATTTAATCATTTATCTGTAGTTGTCCAGAGTACACTCCACGTGCGAAGCCCGTCCGACTGAAAACAGCAGTGTATTATTTTCAGATTTTTGTAAGATAATTTTTATTTTTATTTGAATGTGTATTTCTACTTTAGAAAAACTTAGAATCTTGGACACTCGTTAAGAAAGGTTACTGTACCAAATCAAACTTATCACAAGCACGCTTAAAGTATAATTGTTTTAGAATTTGTCTTGAATTATTAAGTCAACTTTTCAATTACACGTTCAAACTCAAGCAAAAAAAAGTTTAACAATGCTCTCGCGCGCGTGGCGCTGGAGGGAGCACATAACCAGCCATCAGACCGCTCCTCTTCTGTGCTCACCGCCGCCACATGACGTGACCATGCGCGAAACGAAATGGCTCACGGGTGAGATGTAAACAGCTACAAGTTCTCTGACACTACCGTGCATGCGGCTACCCACAATTAGCTGATGGAGGCCGTGATCCAATCGTGTAGGCACGATCTCGCATGGCGAAACAAAGTGCCAGCACAACGAGACAATCTAGACGGTCCGCTACAAATTTGGTGCGGATGGGGTTCCATACAGTGTGGACATTGGTTCAACTTAGTGTGCCCTCCCGATGGTCATGTAACGTGACGGTCGGTGAGGGTGGTTACACTATTAATTCTTCTTAATAATGAAAATGTCAGGTCTTTTGCCTCGTTTAAAAAAAATCGTGTGAAGTCAAAACACAAGGACAAATCCATGTGAAGTCCAAAACATAGCCAAACACACTAGATAGAGTAATAGAAAAGTTGATGGGGCTTGTTGGTTTGTACGCATGACGTTTGGTTATGGCCTCGTGATGTCTGAGAGGTGTGAGATAGTCATTCAAGCTGTGAGAGAATATTTCTTGTCTCGTATTTCACGCGTGCCTGCATGAGAAGCCGTATATATTATGTTCTGAGGTGCTTTATATATCATGCTGAACAAAGTGTGAAAGCACGTAGAGTACCAAATATAACCCTAAAAGTGAAAGAAGTCATTTTACACATGTCTACCAACTTGTATTAATTTTGCCACGAGACCGTCTACTTTTCTACTAAGTGAACAAGCTCTCCCTATATCTTTGCCAAAAATAGTCTCACGTGGGACATCATCACGCACACTCACATGCATCCACTCTCATGCAGCATGTACTTAACGGATATAATAACTTTGCGCTCTATTATTAGGTCCTAAACAAAAGGAGAAATGAGGGTAGCTCTAAACTCAAAAGCCATGATTAAAATGGAAACCAGACGATGAATATATATCACAAAATTAATATTCCGGATACATCATACATCTAGGATTATAAGGCCAAACATGTTGGTCGCGCCACCATCTCCATCGTTTTGTTCCGCTCGTCCAGACGCGCGCACAGTTAACACGCTGGTTAAGAGGAAGGGAGGGGGAAAATCAGGTACTCGAACTGGCCACGAGAAACGAGCGACGCCGCCGGCCGCTACCGCGGCAGTGGAGCGCACTGTGTCACGTGCGTCTGCTGAGCTGCCTACTACTGTATCATGGCTTAGTTTTTTAATCATGTACGCTAAATAAAAGTTGTTTCGAACAGATAAGCACCATTTTTTTTATTAATTTCGTCTCCTATCCGAGTTAAACATTGAAGAGTGAAAAAACAGATATATTCGGTCAAACGTGTCACGACAATGGAGTGTGCATCACACGCGACCTGGTCAGTAGTAAAATATTTTACAACTTAGCCAATTCGAGGTAACATCTTGAGTGTGTGCGCGACACACGCTATCCTTTGTAAACGATTAACAAATTACCATGAGGTTTATACCATATACATTGCATCCATAAAACAAACAAAAAACCAAGAAGACAACTTAATGAATAAATTCTCGGCATAAATATGGCATTTGATTACTATATAACCAAGTATGAGGCAATAGTTTTCATAAGAGAATGAATTAAACAAAGCAAAAAACTAGGCAAACTGTATGAGAGTTGAGTTTAAATGATACTATTTAAATACCAAGTGCCAAGAAAGCATGCAACTCCAACTAATTGTTTTGACCCAAAAACGTTACTTGGCCATGTATTAACTAGTAAATCAGCAATGTAATATTTATAGGGAAAATCCACTTATAGATATTTTGTATATTCTAAGAGTTTCTATTTGCCGGTTATTGTTATTTTTTCTTTGGTTATATCTAAAATAAACAATAATGCATTCGAGAAACCTATGCCTATATTTAGAGGACGGCATCATGTTATTAAGAAAACAAAAATATACATAAATATGTCCATAAATATATTTATAGCTCACCTAGTTGGCATGAATTTACGTGTGAGACATGCAAAAAATTTCTTTGATCAGAAGAACCCAGTTTAACCAAAGAAGTTTATGAAGGGTTCTATCACAAAGGGAACATATAACTTTAGTTACCCCTAACTATGTGCTTAAAATTTAGTGCAAGTGCGATTTGATCTGAATGCGGAAGTTAAAAGTACGTAATAAAAAACATTAACATCTTTATTATAACTTTGACATGTTAATTTCTTTCAACGTAATAAATGTAATGCTTAAAATCAAATGCCAAAAAAAACATTGTAAGTGAAATAGGTAAAAACGTTTAGTATAAACGATTGATAATTCTCTATTTTTCATTGCCTTAGGGAACGCTAATTTAATAGACCGACTTTGAAAAGAAATAGAGGGTTGCCACATTAGTAACATCGGTGGAACTGTCGGTACATGGCGGCACAAACATGTCGATCTCAACGGGCAACGCCACGTGGTCACCAGAGGCGTCGAGTCGCCGTTAATCCACGTGTCGTGGCATCATGGTAGACATATCTTTCTCCATATGAGTAGATCTAGGGCTAATTTAGGTTTTATTTAAATTTTGTTAAAATTTAAGAAAAAACTATTGAATTTGAATGGAATTTGTATGAAATTTGGTATTTTCTCTTTAACAAAATATATAGTCGGGAGCGTCATTGGAGCGACTCTAGTTGGACCGGACATGTGACCCTTTACCCATGATATCGGACATAACGGGTCCTCGTCTACTTTATTGGCCGCTCTAGCGGTGAAAGGGGACATGTGATCGACGTTGTTGTAAGGTCTCTACAGTAATGCTTGGCTTGGGTTTCACTAGCATCATCTATGAGGTGGTGGAGACGATGACGCATTGGAATAAGGTCTCTCTGGCCGCTGCCTACCTTGGCGAAGGGCCGGCGAGGGTAGGTGCTGCTATATCTATTGGAGTCCTTTAGATCTTGGCAGTAAGTGTGTTCTTGGTCTATGGTGAGATATCGATCTGCCTCGTTATATTGGGTCTTCGGCAAGGTCGGATTTGTCCAACCCTCTAAATTGGTGGTGAAACTTTTAAAGCATGTGTTGCTTGGGTTGTGTTCCCAACCGATATTCTTTCAACGGTTATTTGATCATTTTGTTCGCGGCGAAACAAGTGGCTAGTGCGGTCTTTGAGGTCTTGCTTGGCAAGGGCGTTTGTAGGTGTTCCGGTATTTTGCTGCTTGTTCGGTGGATGTTTCAATCTCAGACAACCATATTGCAATTTATTTATTTTATTCAGGCAATATTACATCGAGTTATATCACCTTATGCCAGCTATTGTTTCTCTTGATAATTATCAGTTATCAAGATGCCTATGGGTGTCTTTTCTCAACAAAAGTATTTTTCAACGCAGGTACATTATTTGCCTTGTCGTTTTTGTTTTTCTAGAAGTCCTTTCATGGCATAGGTAAAGAAAAGAAACAAAAGTATGTAGTTGAGTATGTCGTCATTAGTTTCGACCATAAAAATGCAAGCCTATGAATAAGCAATACTCTCTCCGTCTAGGTTTATAAGTCACTCGTGTATCCCTAGGTTGCGAATTTAACCAAAATAAGACAACAAATATATTATGAAACACATATCATTAGAAAATTTAGATGTTATATTTTCTAATGGTATAATTAGTGTTTTATAAAATATATCGTATATTGGTCAAATTCACAACATAGGGATACGCGACTGACTTATAAACTGAGGGAATAGTAAAGTTCTTCCTATCCTTTAATTGGCACCCACCCATCAATTCCCTATAAAATGGCCAAATGGTAGTACCGACATCTTGAAATAGATGGCTCTGAAAAATAGTAAGAGCACCGAACCACTTCAGTTGAGCTTCAAAAGTCAAATAGAAAGCTGAACTTGTCAATAGACAATAATTTCTTCTTCTCCTTGGTTGACATATACTTCAGCATCGTATCCACCCACCATTTCCATGCTTCTAGAAATACAACCCAGAAATAGTAAGAGCACGGAACCACTTCACCTGAGCTTCGAAGTCAATCAGAAGCTCCATGTCCTCATACCCCAACCTCCAATTATCGAAGCATCCATGTTCAAAACCTTCGCGAAGCATCGAAAAGATCATGGACACACGAACCGGAATATGAGAACAGAGACAAGATTTGACGCAACAGAGTTCTGTGGAGTACTGGACCGTGCCCACGCGCCATTTTCGTCGTCGAGGTGCCCCACTCGGCAACGACGCTGCCTGCCCGCCGCCAGCCACAACAACCAAGCGGAAGTGGCCACCACATGCTTCCTATTAATACCCGAGCATGCCAGCCCCATTTGCTCAAATCCATCCAGCTCCACCTGCTCATCATCCTACTGGCATATCCAAAGATAGCGCGACCGTCGACCGAGCTCCATATCTGAGATCTTATCCTCCATATCGGAGTTGAGAGCAAGAAACCAAGAATCTTTGATATCTATCCATGGCGGCGGTGATGGTTGCGAGGCAGGGGCGGGACCTGCAGCGGTACAGCGCGAGCACGGGCGGGCGCATCGTGGTGGGGTGCATCCCGTACCGGGAAAGCCCGAACGACGGCGAGGTGGAGGTGCTGGTGATCTGTTCCCGGAAGAAGGGCGCCAGCGCGGGCGTGATGTTGATGTTCCCCAAGGGCGGGTGGGAGCTGGACGAGTCCATGGTGGAGGCCGCGCGGCGCGAGGCCCTTGAGGAGGCCGGCGTGCGCGGCGAGACCGGGGACGCGCCGCTCGGGCGGTGGTGCTATCGGAGCCGACGGTACGACGCGACCTACGAGGGGTACATGTTCCCGCTGCGCGTCACCGACGAGCTGGAGCGGTGGCCGGAGATGTCCGGGCGCGGCCGGAGCTGGGTGTCCGTGCGGAAGGCCATGGACCGGTGCCCGCACTGGTGGATGCGCGAGGCGCTCCAGCTGTTCGCCGACGGCCTCCACGCCGCCTTGTAGACGCACGCCGCTTGGCGGTTCAACGTCGCCTCTTTCTCTTCTCCCTGGGCGCGCGCTGCCGCGTGCGTACTGCCGCCCCACGGCTTGTGCCGGTTGGGCTCGGCCGCGCGGCATCAGGAATCAGAGCATTCTCTCTACTGACACGGCATGTTTGTTATCGGCTTGGGATTCGACCGGGCATGTAAATCTCACCGAATTCTTTGGGTTTATATATAGAGGAGCAGTTTGGATTATTGGAGCCAAATGGTCGATTTTCTTCATGAAATTGAGTTCATTTGGTGCGCACTGGATGTTTAGCGTGGTGCCTTGACTCTGCAAATGTGATATCGACACAATAGTCTTCATGAAAACATCGAGCTCTTTATTAATCGAGTTCAGGATTAGGTTGACATCAACATTTTGTTAACACCACTTTTTACCTTGCACAAAAAGTCCCCAAAGATAGCCTAAAATGGAAAAAATGTTCAACACTGGAAGGTTTGCGCCTAGTTGAATAATCGAATAACTTTGTTTTTTGAATCATATCAATCCATTATGCGACCTACGGAGCCAAAACAAAAGGCTAGACACAAGCATGCAACAAAGTCCGGATAGTGCGAACTACTCGACTTTGTCTAGTATGCTACTATTTAGTCTCAAATATACCAAACCTTGTACCATCCGGGATATCCGATTCCAGGTACACTTGTCTGAATTAGGGTTCTGCGAAAAAAACCCGAGTCAACTTTTGTACGGACGCTTGATATATAAAGATATGAGGTGATGACGGATTGAACAACAAACAATGGAACAAATGAGTCTACTATGTTTTAGACATGTCGGTGATGAAGTCGATCGCCATGGAGAAGAAAGCCTCGCTAGGGGAGGCGGTGGCGCCTTCAAAGTGATCACTGAGACCTGCCATCTCAAACTAGGGTCTAAAGCAAGCAACTCTTACCGGCGCGCCGATTGTCATGATTATTTTTTACGGTAAATTTATTTTCTTTGGGGTCAAGCTCGAAGATCCTGATGGTAGCACACGGGACACAATGAATTAGACAGGTTCGGGACAAACAACACCTGATAATTAACTGCCCAATTTCCACTTTGTGGCAACTTTGATTATTTATCGAGCGATCTCTAGGTTAACCTCGATCTCACCTATGTTGTTCGAAGATGAATGAGGCCATGTATGTGATAAGTTCAACCGTATCACTGGCCATGCACCTTTTCCCTCCTTTATAATTGGTGAGAATAAAGGCTAAAAGGCGCCGAGTCAGTTTATAGATGGTCGAGATAACACTAAATGAAGTTGTTTGGAACAGATAAGCACCAATTTGTTGTTAACTTCATCTCCCGTCCAAGAAATAAGTAAAGAGTGCAAAAAATAGATATATATTCGGTCAAGCGTGTCATGTCGATGGAGTGTGCATCGTAAACGAACTGATCAGCAGTAAATATTTTACAACTTAGCCGATTTGAGGTAACATCTTGAGTGTATGTGTGACGCACACTGTCCTTTGTAAACGACTAATAAAGGACCACAAGGTTTGTACCGTATACATTGCCTGCTTATAATAAATAAAACCATGAAAACATCTTAATGAATAAATTCTCTGCATAAATATGGCACTTGATTACTATATTATCAAGTACAAGGCGAACTGTATGAGAGTTGAGTGAATGATACTATTTAAATACCAAGTGCAAAGAAAGCATGAAAACGTGAAAGACATAAAGCATGAAATGCTAACTAATGTTTGACCTGAAAACGTGAAATACACACTTGGCCATGCACTAAGTAGTAAATGAGCGACCGACAGGCGAAAAGGCGAAAAGGGGGCGAACCAGCTTTCCTCGCTCGGCCGGCGGCCGGATCGGCGGTCTCCTCCCTCTCCGGCCGTCGTTGTGGCGGCAGGAGGGTGGAGGGGCCTCCGATCTGTGCTCATGGCTTGTAGATAGTAGGTTAGGGTTCTCCGGCGGCGGCGGCAAGGTGGTGGTGGCGGCGGCGCTGTGGAATAAAGAGGGTGTGTCCGGAGCTTCTTCCCCATCGCGGCGAGGTCCTCTGGGACGGAGTCACCGAGCTTCCGGCGGTCCTTGCTCCTGGATCTTTGGATCCGGTGGGCTTTGCTGCTCTAGGCGGGCTCGCTGGTGCGGAGACGGCGACCTTCGCGCTGAGCTTTTGCTCTCTGGTCTTCTCTTCGTCGTTGCAGGGTGTGCTCTGGTTCTGCAGCGGAGGATCTGGAGATGGTGCGGTCTGGTTCCGGCGGTGCTCGCCGGCTGCTCTGGCTGCTTGTACAGGAGCTTCATCGGTCGGAGTGGGATCCAGAACAGGAGAGATGGCGCGCTGGTTCTGGTGGCTGGAGCGTCTTGGCCGAGGTTCGTTAATCGTCTCAAGTTCCGGCGTTTTAACGGCGGGCGGCTCATGCGGATGCTACAAGAGTAGGGGTGCTCCTTCTTCCAGTGTGGTGTGCGGCACCGTTTCTTCTTCTTCGCCGGTGTTGTCGGTGCTGGAGAGTGGTGGTGGCCGTCGTGGTGGTTCAGTGGTCTGCGCTGTTGTTCTGGTTCTTTTCCTCTGGCAGTTCTTGCCTGTATTTCGGTTGTTGTTCGAATTCTTCCTATGAATATATGCAGGCTTGACATTCAAAAAAAAAAGTAGTAAATGAGCAATGTAATAATTATAGGAAAACCCTCATAGATATTCTGCATATTCTAAGAGTTTCTATTTACACATTGATCGTTATATTTTTTTTCTTTAGTTATATCTAAAATAAACAATCATGCATTCGAGAAACCTCGGCCATCTTTAGAGGGCAGAATCATGATATTTAAGAAAACAAAAATACGAATAAATACATAGATACATATATTTGTAGCTCACCTAATTGGCATGAATTTATGTATGAAGACATGCAATTTTTTATTTTTTGTTTGATTAGAAGAACTAAGTTTAGCCAAAACAGTTTATGAAACACTGTATCAAAAACGAAACAAATAACTGTAGTTACCCTATATATATGCTTCAAATTTAGTGCAAGTGCAATTTCAAATGCCGAAGTTAAAATTACATAATAAAACAATAATATCTTAATATAACTATTACATGTTAATTTTTTAATATAATAAATGTAATGGTTAAAATCACATGTAAAAGACGCATTGTAAGTGCAATAGGTAAAAACGTTTAGTATAAAGGAATGATAGTTCTCTATTTTACGTTACCTAAGGGAATGCTATTTTAATAAACCGGCTCTGGAGAGAACCAGAGGGATGCAACGACACTAGCTTCAGTGGACGTCGAATCGGCAGAGGGCGGCAAAGACATGTCAATCTCCATGCATGGCACGGCGCGCGGTTACCACAAGCGGCGAGCCGCCGTCAACAAGACTATTCGGCCGAGACCACATATTGCAGAGAGTCAAGCTACCAAGCTAAACTTGCAGACATCTAATTAGTAACGGTTTGCAGAGACCACATATACACAAACCCTGGATCTTATACCGTAAAATCCATGCATTTGGATCTTTGGAAAAATTCAATTTTTCTCCGTAAATATATCTGGAAGTTGAAAGTTCCATTAAAAATAAGGATTCTCCTAACAAAAGGAATTGACAGGGTAGTACCAAGTGTTTTTTGTGTGTGGCAAAGATGAAACAATACAACATTTGTTTATTGATTGCCGGCTTGCACAAATTATCTGGCGCATTATGTATATGGCCTTTCATATTACTCCTCCAACTGTTTGAGAATTGGTTGCATGGAGTTACTTAAAAAAAAGCCCAAATCCGAGTTGGGGCTTGTGCTTTACTGTGGGATATATGGAATGTGCGGAATGGAACTATTTTTAACGATTTGAAAGTTTCTTCTTTCTTGCAGGTGATTCCTTTGCCACCCATTAGATTCGTACGTGGTCTTTATCTCCAGCCGACAGATCACCGCCGGGATATGGATATTGGGTACGGACGTTTGGAAACGGTTGTACGGGACTTGTTCAGCCGATTCGGATGGCAGCTTAATTTTTAGTGCCTTTTTTTCTGCTGGTTGATACATGTTTCAACCTTATGTGATTTGTGAGATGTAATTCTTTTTTGAACTGAATTTCAATAAGTTACTAAAGAAGCTCTATGCATTGCTTTGATGCAGAGGGTGGGTAATCCACATTTAAAAAAAAACGGTTTACTAATTCTAAATCGACTGAGAATCAAGTGAATTTTGTAAACAAAATCGACCATTTGGCTGCAATAATCCAAGCTACGGTATCTCCACTAACAATTCCTCTATGTATAATCTCAAAGAATTTGGTGCGATTTACATGCCGGGTAAAATCCCAAGCAAGCAATCTACAGGCCGTGTCCGTACAATGCTCTGATTCCTGATGCCACAACGCCGCCCGGCCGACCCCGACCGGCACAAGCCGTAGGGCGGGAGTACGGCAGTGCGGCGCACGCCTGAACGCACGCACCGACGCGCGTCCGGCGAGAAGTGAGGGAGGCGAGGCAGAACCGTCGCGCGAGCGCCTACAAGGCGGCGTCGATGAGCATCATCGGCTTGGCGGTGGCGGCGTCGGCGAGGCAGTCGGCGAGCCGCTGGAGCGCCTCGCGCATCCACCAGTGTTGGCACCGGTCCATGGCCTCCCGCACGGAGACCCATGCCCGCCCCCGCCCGGACTCCATCTCCGGCCACCGCTCCAGCTCGTCGGTGACGCGGAGCGGGAACATGTACCCCTCGTAGGTGGCGTCATACCGGCGGCTCCGGTAGCACCAGCGCCCCAGCGGCGCGTCCCCGGTCTCGCCGCGCACGCCGGCCTCCTCGAGGGCCTCGCGCCGCGCCGCCTCCTCCATGGACTCGTCTAGCTCCCACCCGCCCTTGGGGAACATCACGCCCGCGCTGGCGCCCTTCTTCCGCGAGCTGATCACCAGCACCTCCACCTCGCCGCCGTCCGCGGTTTCCCGGTATGGGATGCACCCCACCACGATGCGCCCGCCGGTGCTCGCGCTGTACCGCTGCAGGTCACGCCCCTGCCTCGCAACCATCGCCGCCGCCATGGATGTATATAGCAAAGATCCTGTCTTGTCCTGTCGGATTCTTGGTTTCTTGCTCAGCACCGATCAATGGAGCTCGAGGGAAAGATCTCTTAGGATATGGAGCTCGGTCGCGCTATCTTTGGATCTGCCAGTGGGATGAGCAGCTGGAGCTGGATGGATTTGATCTAAATGGGGGCGGGGATGCTCGGCTATTAATAGGAACCATGTGGGCGCCATAGTTTGGTTGTTGTGGATGGCGGGCAGCGTCGTTAACGAGTGACAAAGGTGGACGACAAAAGGTAGGCGGAGAGTGACTGCACAGGTGGCGCCTGGACACGGTGCATCATAGGCCTATGTTGCGTGTTTTTTTTCATGTGGCTATCCTTGTTTATGCAGCGGTCTTCAGGCTCTGGTTGGTGTTTACAAGTTAAGGATCTAGAGTATTTGACTTTCGAAGTTGAGCTAAAGCTGTTACAAGTTCTTACTACTATTGCAGAGTCTCTTTTCTAGAAGCATGGGAACGATGGGTGAACGATTATGTGTACTATTGTTATGGGTGCTCAATCAAATGAGAAGACGAGCCTGATGTTTGGAATAGTTCAGTTGTTCAACGAAGAAATGAACTGCCCTGGAAAAATGCCTTGAAACTACTGCCCACATAGTCTACTACTTTTGAATTTTTTTCCAAGGTTCTAGACACATGAAAAGGTTTCTAGAAATTAATTGACATCAAATTAGCTCCGAATTTTCGATTAAATTCATCAAAAGACCTAGTATGCCGTGACCACAAAGGTGGGCTGGAATATATTTATACTCCCTCGTAGATGGTGCTTTTGGATTTTGAACGTTCCTTTTTTAACAAAAAAAAATCAGAGCGAAACGTAAAACACACAGAACAACAAGATTTCTAAAAGTGAAAAAATTATTTTTCGGAGTCATCATATCAGCTTGTCTTTTTACATCTCAACGTTTCTTCAAGACCTAGTAAAAACACCAAAGGTTTTGAAGAAACGGTAGAGTTGCCCACCACAATAGGTGTTGAACGTGTTGTGGTCGGGGACACGCCCTTTGCAATGCAGGATGTATAACAGCTCATTGACGGCCATACTATTGAGAAGACCTCCAGGATCACAATAAAATGAAACTCGAGAATACTGGAAGCTACTTATGCTGTCACCACCGCCAAAGGATGACGAAATTGTTAGACGACGGATCTATAGCAAACGATGTGCGGGAATAATAGAACACCACGGCCGGGATCCCCGATGTCAGTCTCGTTGTCCGCACCAGCACCACCAAGATGGAGATAGAACCACGGTACCCTTTGCAACGCCAAATTCGCCGTTGAGAGTTGAGTCACCGTCACCAACACAGAAATGTAAGTAATTATCGAAGTGTATATATTTTTCTCGTGAAAAAACAAATCTACAAATACTAGTTTAGTACGCAAAAGAAGTACGTATTTCGCAGTAGTACTATGAGACTTGGAGGTCGATTGACGACCACAGAACCTCGTTCGCGGCCAGTACGTCAGCAACAGCCTGTGGTCCATGATGGACCGCGCGCAGGCAAGCGGGACAAAGTGGGAATCAAGCGCGTCGGCGACAGCATCTCCGGCTTCCCAGCGGCTTCTTTCTCCCCTCCGGTCATCCATCAGTCTCCCGGACTCCTCACGCGGCTAGCCTCCGCGCTCTCCACTCTTATCCTTCCACTCATAGTCCTAGTCATAATCTACTCTCGTCTCGTGCAGCCACCATGCCCATACCTGCGGCTGCCTAAAAACAAACTCCGTAGTCGGTAGC
Organism: Poa pratensis; assembly: GCA_947311845.1. NCBI lineage: Eukaryota > Viridiplantae > Streptophyta > Magnoliopsida > Poales > Poaceae > Poa > Poa pratensis. Next base: position 35,553,410 of record CAMZMU010000041.1, read on the forward strand.
CTCGACAAAGCTAGCAAGAGACCTCCAAGTTCAAAGTCCACATCTTTGAATCTGGTGATGAGTAGTAGGTTCTTGCTTGGTGCCACCACGTCATATTCTATCTATATCACCTGTGAGTACCTATTTTTATCGTCGGTGGTGCATCATGGATGCATGCGCCCGTTGAGTTCATAAGGAACTCAATAAATTGCGCCGTGCTTTTCTTTGGGCTGCTTCCGACTGGGGGTAAATGTCTGGTCAATTGGTATACTGTCTGCCTGCCCAAGCATTTGGGTGGTCTAGGGATCCCCAATCTTCAGTTGCAAAGCACTGCCCTTCAAGTTCGTTGGCTTTGGCAGCAAAGCACTGATCTCACCAAGCCTTGGCTTGGGCTTCCTCTGCCGACTGACAAGACAGTCACCGCTCTGTTTCAGGCTGCAACAGTAATCCAAATTCACAATGGCAATACAACAGCATTTTGGACAACACATTGGTGTGAGAGCTAGCCTTTAAGCCAGCGTTTTCCCAACCTATGCAAGCACTCTAAGAAGAAGAGATGTTCTGTCCGTGAGGCTCTTACTCAAAAGGCATGGATTGCAAACTTAAAACACCATCCCTCCATCTTGATGCTTACCGAATATCTGCTCTTGTGGGAATTGTTGCAGAAGCAGGCCCCTCAGACTTTTGATCATTGTGAGGATACTGTCACGTGGCGTCTGACTGCAACTGGAAAATACTCTGCAGCTTCTGCTTATCATGCGCAACTTCTTGGACACATTCCATCTGAAGTTCTACCCCAAGTTTGGAAGACCAAAGCTACTCCCAAATGCCGGCTTCATACTTGGTTGCTTATGCATAACAAAGTGCTGACTGTAGACAATCTTGCCAAGAGAGGCTGGCCTCATGATCCGATCTGTAAGTTATGCCACATTCACCCTGAAACCGCTGCCCACATCTCGGCCTCTTGCTCGTTTGCTCGTCTGATCTGGCAAGACCTGCTTCAGCGTCTTGCACTTCTAGCCTCTTTGGTCCCCGACCCTCTCTGTGATCGGCTACAAGATTGGTGGAAAATCTGCACAACTGCTAACCCTCCTGCTATTGTCGATCGATGGCGTACCTTGGCACTCATCACTTGGTGGTTCCTGTGGAAGGAACGCAACAATCGGGTATTTAATAACAAGGCCTCCAGACCCGAAGCCATTGCTGACCGTATAATGATTGAATTAAGTCACTGGAAAGTGGCAGGAGTTCTTGGTGCGTCGCGGCCAAGGTTTCGGATACCGGTTCAAAAAAAATTCCGGAGGGGGCCGGTATTTCCGGTAACCGGGGTTACCGGAAAATACCGGCCGGTTACCGGCCCAATATTTCGGCAAGAATTCAGGATTTAAATTTAAAACATCGATTTTTTTCAAAATTTAAATTTTTCGAGCACAAATTTGTTTCAAATTTGACTAATCCGAGATTTTTCATCCGAGATATGCAAATTCCGGGGGGTCCGAGAAATCCGGTTACCGCGGAATTCCACGGAATTCCGGCCGGTAACCGAAACCTTGGTCGCGGCTAACGGGAGATTAGTCCATTTAGTATCCCTTTCGGGGGCAGGAAAACCTGTTCTCTTTTTTTAGTTTTTGTTTACTACAGCTAGTTGTAGCTCCCCTCCCCTTTGTAACTGGATACTTACCGGCATTTGACCCGGCTTCTCTTATAAAATGAAAGCAGTGCCTACTGCCTTCCGTCAAAAAAAATGCGCCCGTTACTTAACGACTAAATCAATGTATTCACTCTTCTTAGAGCACTTGGCAAAAGTATTAAAAATACTAAGATAATCTCCAATGGCACACAGTGGCGGAGCTACAGCAATTGGAAGCCTGTGCACCCGGCTGGCATAAGATGAATCTGCCGGTGATGGCACACCCAAAGACCCAAAAATCTGTCCGGCACCCTGAGGCCAACCGCATAGTTGGAGGCCTCCTAGGGGGGAGCGGACAATGTTCGGACCCACCATCTGACATGTGGATCTGCCTTGTTATCCACACACTTGTCATGCCGATTTAAATGACGCCCCCCCAACATTTTCGTCTTCCCAGGCGACACTGCTAGGCCGATGCAGCACATGTACTACTCCCCCACATGTCGACGACATTTACTCTGACACGTCGACTCCCCACCTACCCATCATTTTCCGTGTGTGCCACCGTTTCCAGTCGCTTAACCCCTCCATTTTCTGCACATTTCTTCGGCTCTACAGATGGTTCACCGTACTGCAAAGTCAACCCGTGCTCCACCTGTCGTCTAGAACAAAATTCGTCGCCTCTTAGTCACCTCGCGGGCTACCTTCACCGAGGCCACACATCGGCGTTTTTCGTCGCATGACCCAACTCCTCCCCAGTCGACGACAACAACAACGAGGCGGTGAACATGGAGGAAGATGTGGTGGAGGAGGAGCTTCCACCGCCAATGTGCCGGAGAAGGTTGCCATTTCCCTAGAGACTGCAGTGTGGGAGGTGACTGCCCGCCAGCTCATGGAGGGCGAGTGGCAGACCCATAGTGAGTTGGTCGATCGCCAGGCCTTTTCTCCTGCTCGCAAGGGTGCCCACACGGACATGGTGGCGGCTCACCTCTGACGGGTGGAAGACGCTTTCTGCCGAGCCTACGGAGCCATGGAGCTGGAGAGTAGACGCCGGGAGGCGGTGGGACAATGCTGTGGGGCAAAGTGCATACAACATTAGTGGAGGCTCACCGGATTGCATTCTAAATGCCGGCGGCGAACGACGATGAGCCTGGCCCAGCGAGTCAGTTGTTCCGGGAGTGTATATTAGGTTTAGTTTTAATTAAGTTTTAGTCCTATTTTATGTGTTAGTGTAAATTTATCACGTTTCAATAAAAAAAATCTATCATTTTCTTTTGGAATCCGTGAATGTCGAAATATATAAGTAAAACATTTGAGAGTGTTCACTAGATCCACCACCCCCTATCATATCGGAGTTGTGTCCGGCACCCCAAATTGTACACATTTTGGTGGTACCGGATAAAATCTGCCTGGCCCCAACTTACTTCGCCTCGCGAACGACGGCGAGGCTATCCCCTCTCACGTCGTTGGCCCAACGGCTAACGACGACGATGCTCGCCCTAGCAAGTCATCTGCCGCCGGCGTCTAGTTTAGGTTTAATTTTAGTTAAGTTTTAGTGCTAGTTCAGGTGCTAATTTAGATTTCGTCGTAGAAAATGTCAAGCTTCAATCAAAACCTATCCTTTTTGTTCAGAATATATGAAAGTTAAAAAAAAAAATCGGGAGCGCGGTGGAGATGTTCTAACAGGGATCAGATGATGGATGGATTCCTACTGGACAGTGGAGGTCGCTGTTAGTGTGTACACGTCACGCTCAGACTTTACCCTTTGGCAACCGGTAACTGATTTGCACGACCGGGTCGGAGAGAGCGAGATATCTTCCGAGTCGAGAGACGACGCGCGTGGCCGTGAGCGTAACGGCGGTAAGCGTGGCGTACAGTACAGAGCGATCGCTGCCTTTCCATCTCCCGCGGACGGCGCCGCCGCTTCCAGTCATTTCTGTGGTCGGCGGCGGGAACGAGGCTGGCGGTGGTGCGCGCGTCGGTGCCCAAGGTCGCCGGCCGGCGCTGACTGCAGCTGAGTAAAGTAAAGCATCTCATCCGCTCTTCTCTTCTTCTGACGTAACGCACGGGCACGGCAGGGCAAGACGTGATATATATGCGGAGGCGGCGGCCGGCTTCTGACACTGCCGCCGCCCACCGACCACCCGGCTTTGGAGCTAGGGCCGTCACCGACCACGACAAGGTTTGACATTTCACGCCGTTAGGGGATCGTGATAAGAAGATAGCTGGAGGCGGTGTCGTGCGGCCACTCCCGGCCTCCTGCAAAACGTTCTTCTTCACGGCTCTAAAAAACAACGTGAACTTATTTGCTTGCTTGTAAATTCATAGCTCATCCTCACGCATTATCCAACGGGACGTGCGCATCCCGTCGGGAGGGCCACCACCGGCCGAACATTGAATTTTCAGCCTTTATATGTTGACAAGCCTGATATATTTGAACCCGAAAAGTCTACGTTTCACTTCACATATTATAAAGTTTTATTTATTAATATATGACAACTTAGGCGACAATACAACGGTTATCACGACGCCTGACAAGGATGAAATCCCGGCTGTCGACGTCATGCAGATTGGTGAGGTACTCGTTTCCCTTTAAAACAGGGCAAAAGATTTGCCTTCATCACTGATTAATTAAGAAATAATTTAAACGGTGCATGTAAGGAGTACAGGGGCGACAACAAAAGAGAGAACCTAAACTTTCAGGATAAAAACATTGGCGAAGCCAGCATCTGACCAATGATGTACTCTTTCCGTCCTAAAATAAGTGTCTCACACTTTTTAACAAATCTAAAGCAGTTGTTTTTGGACGGAGGAAGTACATGAATCTTACACATGAACATGTGTATTTTACATAGGTTCATAAGCCTTTTGCCAAAAGTAATGGGCCGGTGTACATTTGTACACCCATGTACTAGTCTGGCTCCGCCCATGATTATCAGCAAGGAGGAAAGGTGGCGGAAAATCCTCATGTTCCATTCGTTCTAGATTTTTCAGAGTATGCTGTGTTAGACATGTAATATGCTTCATACGATATGGTACGGTGTAGTACACCGACCGTATACGTATACCCATATGTATGCCACAGTGAGGGCTCTTCTCACCCCTATATAACACGTAACACGAAGCCCTAGCGGGCTATCGTTTCCGCCCACATGGTATCAGAGCCTACGCTCTTCCCCTAGCCGCTGCCGCCAACGATCTACAAAACCCTAAAACCAAAACCACGACACACCTCTCCCGCAGCGCCATGGCGTCCTCCTCGGCCGCCCCTGCCGGACTAGGATCTCCTCCAACAACGAAGCTGACAAGGAGCAACTTCCTTTTCTGGAAAATCTTGGTCCTCCCGCCGATCTATGGTGCTCATGCGCTCGGTCTCCTTGATGGCACCGAACCCGCGCCGGCGAAAACTTTGGAGGCTAAAGACAAAGACAAGAAGAAGATCACAATCCCCAACCCTGCGTACGCCGCATGGGTCACGCGGGATCAGCTGGCACTTGGGTTCCTTGTGAACTCGCTGTCGCCTGAAATCATGGCCCACGTCGTCGATCTGGGCACCTCTGCTGAGGTGTGGTCGGTCGTGACGAGGATGTTCTCCACCCCCTCCCGAACGCGGATTAACCAACTGCGAGGGGCCCTAAACAACACCAAGAAGAACGACATGACGGCCACGCAATTCTTCGCCAAGCTCAAGGGCTTCTCTTCGGAGCTTGCTGCCGCCAGAAAACCAGTAGAAGAAGATGAGATGACTGGCTACATCCTGAATGGTCTCAATGCCTCCTACAATGACCTCGTGTCCTCGGTTAATGGAAATCCTGGTACTTCTCTTGATGACCTTTTTAGTCAAATTTGTGCACATGATCTCCGTCGCGATATGCTTGCCGAGACAGGACAAGACACTGCCTTCTCCTCCTCTGCCAACGCTTCTCGGCGTGGTGACGGAGGTGGCCGTGGTCGAGGAGGCCGAACTGATGGAGGCCGTGGTAACCGCGGTGACCGCGGTGATCGCGGAGATCGCGGTGACTACCGTAATGATGACCGCCGTGGTGACTACCGCAATGGCGATCGCCGTGGTGACTACCGCAGTGATGACCGCCGTGCAGATGGAGGCCGCGACTGTGGTGATCGCTACGGCAATGATGGTCGCACCCGTGGCCGTGATGATCAAGGACGACGTGACGTGGATCGGCGTCGCGATGATGGAGGACGTTGTCGCCACGGTCGTGCTCCCACCCCTACGTCGACATCACCTGCCAGATCTGCAAAATTCATGGTCATCCCGCCGATGCTTGTTGGTGGCGTTATCAAGACCGTGATCGTGAAGACAGGAAGACACAAAGTGATGGCGGAGATGAGGAAGAGGACAAGGGCGCTAGTGCAGCTGCATATGGCGTCGACACCAACTGGTATGCTGACTCCGGAGCCCCGCACCACCTCACCGGAGAGCTGAACAAGCTCACTGTCCATGACAAGTACAAGGGCCGTGACCGTGTCCACACGGTAGATGGTAATGGCATGCATATTAATCGTATTGGTCATTCAATGATTCGCACCCCACATGATTCTTTACAACTTAACAAAATTCTTCATATTCCTAATGCATCGATGAATCTATTATCTGTTCATAGACTTGCACTTGATAATGATGTTTTCCTCGAGTTTCACCCGTTTTTCTTTTTTATAAAGGATCGGGTCACAAGAAGAACTTTGTTTAAAGGTCTGTGTCGTGGTGGTCTCTACCCTTTAGTGCCTATATCTACTGGGTCATCTAAGCACGCCTTCATCACAATAAAGCCATCGTCATCCACTTGGCATTGTCGTTTAGGTCATCCATCGTCTTTTGTGGTGCAAAGAGTTCTTAGAAAGCATAATATTTCTTTTACTCCAGAAATAAAATCCCTATGTATGTGACTCTTGTCAGTTAGAAAAGAGCCACCGGTTGCCATATCCTATCTCTACTAGTGTGTCAACTATTCCTTTGGAACAAGTGTTTTCTGATGTATGGGGTCCAACACCTGATTCAGTAAACAAACATTCTTATTATGTAAGCTTCATCGATAATTATAGCAAGTTTACTTGGATATATTTGCTCAAAAAGCGTTCTGAAGTGTATCAAGTTTTCCTCAATTTCCAACAACTTGTTGAACGTAAATTTAATAGAAAGATCATCACTATGCAAACAGATTGGGGAGGTGAATATGAAAAACTCCATGCTTTCTTTCAATGAGTAGGGATCACTCATCATGTTTCTTGTCCTCGCGCCCATCAGCAAAATGGGTCTGCAGAACGCAAACATCGACACATTGTTGAGGTAGGGCTGTCCTTGCTTGCCCATGCTTCGATGACCTTAAAATTTTGGGATGAAGCGTTTCTCACGGCCACCTTTCTTATAAACATGCTTCCTAGCAAAGTGCTTAATTTTGACACCCCTGTAGAATGTCTTCTCCACATAAAACCGAACTATGAATCCCTCAGAATTTTTGGGTGTGCTTGTTGGCCAAATCTTCGTCCATACGTACAACAAACGAAAACTTTCTTTTCGTTCCACACAATGTGTCTTTCTAGGATATAGCCCCCGTCACAAAGAAATTAAATGTCTTGACACTAAAACCGGTCGTGTTTATGTGTCTCATGATGTTGTTTTTGATTAAAACGTGTTTCCCTTTACATCCCTCCACCCCAATGCTGGTTCATGCCTTCGATAAGATATTCTTCTTTTACCACATGATTCTCCTTCCGCATCATCGCATGTTGGGGATGCTTATATTGATGATCCTATGACTGTGCCATTCATGCCTGAAAGAGCATACTTGCTCGTAAATCTATTTTGGAGTCTAATGACAACACATTATCAGGACTAATGTGCGCTTGACAATTGCAGATATATCTCGTTGATACATTATGTCTTGTGGAGCTTGTAACCCTGGAAATCAGCACAGTGAGCATTCCTGTGTCTGGCGGTAGTACCGCTGTCGCAGCGGTAGTACCGCTCCACCTGGAGCGGGACTCCTGCAGCACAGCTGGTACTCCTCCTGGCGGTAGTACCGTGTGATACCGCTGGTTTCAGCCAGCGGTACTACCGCTGGTGGTACCGCCAGTGGTACCGCTAGGCCGTTTTTGCTCTCTGTATTGGTCACGGTACCCCGCGGTAGTTGCTTCGTACTACCGCTGGGTTCATTCATTTTAATCGATCGATCCCAGCGGTACTACCGGGCCGTGCAGCGGTAGTACCGCTCTGCCTGGCAACTTCGGTACCTCTGCGAGGTACCGCTGCTGCTGGGTTCTGCAGTGCACTAGGTACCGCAGGGAAGCAGGCAGCGGTAGTACCGCTGTCCCAGCGGTAGTACCGCTGTGCAGTTTTTCTGCACATAACGGTTAGATTTTCAGGGACCCCTATATAAAGACTGCTCCTTCTCCAAGAAGAAAGCTCGCCCAGATTCGAAGTACTCCATTGTTGCAAGCTCAAGAATCATTGTATCTCCCAATCCCTCCACCCAAACTCACTCATACTTGGAGGATTGAAGGAGAAGGCCCGGATCTACAACTCCACCGAAGTGTTCTTCATTTCCCCTTCATTCACTTGAGGGATTCGAGCCTAGGGTTTCCACTAGGAAAACCTAGGCATCTTGTTGTTCTCACTTGCTTGTTACTTTTGTGTAGCAGGTGTTGTTGGTGATTGAGAGCCCCCAATCCTTTTGTGGGTTGAGCCTCAAGTTGTTGTAACGAGCTTTTGTGCTCCGGATTCCGCTTTGGAGGATTCCGATAAAGAAAGGTGGACCGAGCTTTTGTGCGAGGTTCATCGGAGAATAGGGTGAAGCCTTTTGTGGCATCTTGAGTTTGAAGCTCACACCCCTCCAACGAGACGTACTCCCCTAAAAAGGAGGAACTCGGGAATACATTCTTGTCTCCGCGTGCTTTCCTATCGGTTAATCCTTTCTAGTTATTTACTACTTGTATCTTATCTTGTTTAGACTTAACTTGTCATATAGGTAAATTCACCATAGTTGCATATCTAGAGAATTTACCTTTTAGTCAAGCCTTAATCGAAAAAGAATTAAAAATTGGAGTAGCACCTATTCACCCCCCCCCCTCTAGGTGGCCATACGATCCTTTCAATTGGTATCAGAGCCTCGGCTCTTTATTCGGGCTTAACCGCCTAAGAGAAATATGGCCCTCGACGAACATGGGAATGAGATACCCGATGACACCATCGTTCCCACTTCTGTTTCCGTGGAGGACTTCACTTCCTTGAAGTCCTCTATGGATACTCAAATGGGAGAGTTGCGCAAAATGTTAGAGCAACTCATGGTGGCAAAGGGTATCGACTCCTCCCTAACTCCGGAGGCTCCTCCTAAGGAGGATCTTCCTAAGGAGAAGCCCTCGGATGTAAGTGTCGAAGAGAAAGCGGGGGTGAACTCAAATAAAAATGAATCCTCACCTAAAACACCTAATGGGAAGGGAGAGCATGCTAGAGTTCCTTTTGCATACTCTCCCGACCTACCCGTGCCTCATCCTCCTATTCACTTAAGAGGAGCTCCACCTAGTCTTAATGCATCTTCCTTTACCCGTTGGCAATCTTCTATGAAATCTCACTTGAAAAGTGGTTGCATAGGTCTTTGGAAGATCATTGTTGATGGATTCAAGCCGGTGGATGAAAATGACTTGACAAGGAAAGAAGAAGTTGAAGCTCAACTAAATTCCACCGCTCTTGATGTGATCCGTGTTGCCGTGGGTGAAAAGAACATCCATCACATTGAAGATTGCACCACCGCCAAGGAAGCATGGAACAATCTCACGGAGGTGTTTGTTGGAAATGAGAGCATGAGAAGAAATAGATATGAAGCCATGAGCAATCAAATTGAAGGCTTCTACAAGAAAGATGATGAAACTCATGAGGAGATGTATCAAAGGCTCAAGGCTCTTGCTACCGCATTTAGAGACCTTGGTGCTAAACATGTGGATGATACTTACATCAAGAGGAAGTATGTGAATGCCCTCATGCCGTTTGAAGAGAACGACTTGAATAGTCTCCAAGGGAAGCACAACTATGACCTCTTGACCTCAAATGAAGTCATGCAAGAGATGCAATCTTACAAGGTCCGAGCTCAAATTGCTAGAGACTCTCGTGCCCGAGCTCTTGGAATGGCCCAAAGTTCCTCACTTGCTTTGAAGGCCAAGGTTGTGGAACTAGATGAAGACCAAGATCATGAAGAGGGAAGTTACTTGGCACCCGAGGAACTCAAGGGTGCTCATAGAGATTATGTGGCTCTCATGGCGAAGGACTTTTGGAAAAATCCATCTAAAGCTAAAGCTTATGTGGATAAAAAGCATAAAGCAAGAGGCTACAAGGAAGGCAACCCAAAAATGAAGACTTGCTTCAATTGTCAAGATCAATTCCACTATGTTGCCCAATGCCCTTACAAGAACCGTGAAGAACATGGAGGAAGACTCATTCGCAAGGAAGCGTCAAGTTCTTCTCCCACGAAGCCTTACTTCAAGAAGTTCAATCCCAACAAGAAGCTACCTTCCAAGGTGTTGGTGGTGAGAGAGGAATATATGTCCGGGGATGAGAGTGATGAAGAAGAAACAACCACAAGTGAAGTGGCCGCTTTAGCCATTGCTTCATCGACAACCCCTTCTCTCTTTGAATCCCCCAATGATAATGTCACCACCAAATCCGCTACGTGTCTCATGGCCAAGCTCTCCGAGGTATCACCTTCCCTTCCTCCTAAGACTATGAATGAAATGCATGAATTTATGAGTCTTAGAGTTAAGGAAGAAAATGTTGCTTTGGATTTCTTGATGACTAACTTGCAAGGTGAAAGCAAGATTCGGCTTGAGATTCTTATGAGTCAATATGGCATCGCACAAGATCTCCTTAAAGAAAAGGGGAGACTAGAAAGAGAATATGCTAATGAGATCGCTTCCCTTACCGAGGCGATTGAGGAAGAGCATGAACTTCGAGTTTCTCTTGAGGAGAAGCTTGAGAATCTTGATGAATCTCAAAATGAAACTCTTTCTAAGATCATTAAAGAACGTGACCATGCTATTGCTAAATACAATGTTTTAGAGAAACAAAAGGTCGTATTTGGTGTTGGTCATAATAGACTAGCCGATGAGTTAGGGTCGCTCACCAAGGCTCACAAGGCCTTGGAGAGTGAACACTCTATTCTCACCAAGTCTTTTGAACAACTTCAAATACAATCTACTAAAATTGATGAACCTAGCTCCTCTACTTGCTCTTGTGATCATGCAAATATCATTGAGGAAAATGCTAGGTTGAAGAATGAACTTGCCAAGGCCTCTAGCCCTCAAGGTGAGAAACCTCTTTATGAGCTCTTGCAAGCGCAAAAGCCTCACATAGGGAAAGAGGGTCTTGGTTATGTTGCCAAGAAGAAGAAGAAGAAGAATGCCAAGCCCGCACAAGCAAAAGAGACTACCATTGCGAGTGGTGATGCCACAAGGGGCAATGCCACTCACAATGACTTTGCGGGAAAATACAACCCTTCATATGTTCTTATGAAATCTATAGATGGTTGTGTTTTTGCTAAATATGTTGGCACTTCATATGGAGATGATTATCACTATGCTATTTGGGTTCCAAAGACCCTTGTGACTAACAAAAGAGGACCCATTTCACAATGGGTACCTAAAACAAAGACTTGATTCTTTGTAGGACTTTTCTTCCGGTGGATCTTCATGGCTCATTGATAGTGGGTGCTCTTCTCACATGACCGGAAGCAAAGAAGTAGTAAAGGGCCTATTGAATCAATTACTCACATTTTCTCATGTCACCGTCGGGAATAATGCAAGACTTAAGGTATTGGGATATGGCAATGTAGTGATCACTCCGGAGTTATCCATTGAGAAGGTCCTACTTGTTGAATCTCTCTCATATAATTTACTTTCCGTTGGTCAATTATGCAATGTCGGTTACACCGTTATCTTTAATAAACACCACGTGACCATCCTTTTCACTCAAACTCTTAAAGTAGCCTTTGTTGGATTTCGTGTAAACGGTTTGTATGTGGTCGATTTCTCGAAAGAGACCACTCAAATCGCCACGTGTCTAATGGCTAAATCCGACAAGGGTTGGCTTTGGCATCGCCGGCTAGGCCATGTCGGTATGAGAAATTTGCAAACTCTTGTGAAGGGTGGACACGTGGTAGGACTAACCGATGTTAATTTTTCCAAAGATCGTCCTTGTAGTGCTTGCATAGCCGGAAAGATGCATGAAAAGAATCATCCCAAGAAGAGCATTATCTCCACCGAGAGGCCTTTGGAGCTCCTTCATATGGATCTCTTTGGGCCTCCCACATATGATAGTCTTGGTGGCAAGAAATATTGTTTGGTGATTGTGGATGATTATACAAGATATTGTTGGACTTTCTACCTCAAGAGGAAGAGTGAAACTCAAAAAGTATTCATTGACTTTGCAACCTTAGTTCAACGCCAATATGACTCCAAGATTTTGGCAATAAGAAGTGACAATGGTACGGAGTTCAAGAATTACACTATGGATGATTTCCTAAGTGGGGAAGGCATACAACACCAATATTCCGCTGCTTATACTCCCCAACAAAATGGTGTCGCCGAAAGGAAGAACCGCACTCTTATTGATATGGCAAGAACTATGTTGGCCGAATTTCATTCCCCATATAACTTTTGGGCCGAAGCCATCAATACCGCTTGCCACTACTCCAACCGGCTCTTCTTTCGTCCTCTCATGAAAAAGACACCATATGAACTCCTTATCGGTAAAAAGCCAAATGTCTCTTACTTTCGCGTATTTGGATGCAAATGCCATGTTTACATTAAAGGTTGCCCAATTGCTAAATTTGAATCTAGAACTTTTGATGGTATTTTTGTTGGATATGCCGCAAACTCCCATACTTATAGGGTCTACAACATATCCACCGGATGTGTTGAAGAATCTATGAATGTGGAGTTTGTCGAGGATAATGGCTCCCAAGCGGAGCATATTGATCATGATAATGTAGGTGATGTACCTCCACCTCAAGCCATAAGAACTATGGGCATAGGGGAACTTATTCCTATTGAAGAACCTATTATGGACACTCAAGAAGAAGGAACAAGTTCTACTCAAGTTGAACCATCCACCTCAACCATTGATCAACAAGCTATACAAGAACAAGATCATGATAGTCATCCACATGAGCAAGATAATGGTCAAGACCCACCCAACTCTAGTGGAAACAAGAACATGATGAACCCCCATCTCCAAGAACTCCACTTCGGGTTGACCATGAACAAGATGAAGGAAATGATGAAGATGTTCGTGTTGGTGAAACAATTGGTCAAGCCATAGAACGCCGAGTCATTCGGCGTGCATCAACATTGGATCATCTCCAACACTACAAAGAAAATATCCTTGGGAGTATTCGTAAGGGTGTGTCCACACGTAATCAATTAACTAACTTTTGTGGTCATGTCTCTTGTTTGTCTAGCTTAGAACCTCTCAAGGTATATGATGCTCTTGAAGACATGGATTGGGTTGCGGCCATGCATGAAGAATTGAACAACTTCGAGCGCAACAAAGTATGGTCATTAGTTGAAAGACCCAAAGACACATCACATAATGTCATTGGAACCAAATGGATATTCAAGAACAAGCAAGACTCACATGGTCAAGTCATTCGCAACAAAGCAAGATTGGTTGCACAAGGCTACACCCAAATCGAAGGAGTCGACTACGGTGAAACTATGCCCCCGTTGCTAGACTTGAATCTATTCGTTTACTAATTGCTATGCATCTACTCATAATATTGTCTTATATCAAATGGATGTTAAAAGTGCTTTCTAAATGGTCCACTAAATGAATTAGTGTATGTGAAACAACCTCCGGGTTTTGAAGACCCTAAATTTCCTAACCATGTCTACTTACTACATAAGGCCTTTATGGGCTCAAGCAAGCTCCACGTGCTTGGTATGATCATCTCAAGGAGTTCTTAGTAGACCATGGTTTTGAAATTGGGGTAATCGATCCCACCTTTTTCACAAAAAGGATAAATGGAGAGCTTTTCGTATGCCAAATATATGTTGATGATATTATCTTTGGTTCTACTAACCATGAATTTAGTGATCAATTCTCTAAGCTAATGACCAAGGAATTTGAGATGTCCATGATGGGAGAATTGAAGTATTTTCTTGGCTTTGAAATCCACCAATATAGTGAAGGAACATTCTTATGTCAAGCCAAGTATATTCAAGACATGCTCAAGAAATTTGATATGAACAACGCCAAGCCATATAAGTTTCCCATGGACTCTAAGGCGGATCTACACTTAGATCCGAAGGGTAAGGAAGTTGATCCCAAGCTTTATCGTTCTATGATTGGATCTTTACTTTACCTTTGTGCATCTAGACCGGATATTATGTTTAGTGTGGGTATGTGTGCAAGATTCCAATCAAGTCCTAAGGAAAGTCATGAAACCGCGGTTAAAAGGATTCTAAGATACTTGATAGATACTCCTAACTATGGTCTTTGGTACCCCCATGGGACAAGCTTTGATCTTGTAGGTTATTCGGATGCGGATTGGGCGGGTTGCAAAATGGATAGAAAATCAACTTCGGGTACTTGCCAATTCCTTGGTAGGTCTCTTGTGAGTTGGTCTTCCAAGAAGCAAAATTGTGTGGCCTCGTCCTCCACCGAAGCCGAATACATTGCCGCCGGAAGTTGTTGTGCACAATTATTATGGATGAGGCAAATTTTAAAGGATTATGGTGTCATTTGTGACAAAGTGCCTCTTTTATGTGACAATGAAAGTGCCATCAAAATTGCTCACAATCCGGTACTTCATGGGAAGACCAAACACATTGAGATCCGGTATCATTTTATTCGAGATCATGTTGAAAAGGGTGATATTGCAATCAACTATGTCAACACCAAGCATCAACTCGCCGATATGTTCACAAAGCCTCTTGGTGAAGCAAGATTCAAGGAGTTGAGAGGAGAACTAAATGTGGTGGACATAAGCAATTGGACTTAGTGGACTTCTTGCATACCTACCCATATTAGACAATAGTAATTTGGTTTGGATGTAGGCATGGACATAGGGGGAGTGCGGTCCTAATCTATTGGACTATCCCTCCCCCCATTATGCCGACATTAAGAACTCATTTGCCTCTCTATTTTCATTTCATGAATTGTGAGCTTAAATGACGAGTAGTGGCCGTGAACCCAAGATACATCTTCGCGGTGTCACACCACACACTCATACATGGTGGCCTAGGCCACCGCCCTCCTCTGTGTGAGGAGTTGGATCTTATTTGGTTTATTTGGATTTTATTTGGACCTCTTGTGTATCTTGTGGAGAGCACCAAGTTTGGCTTTTCTTGTTTGATTCTTGCAAACTTGGTTTGCCTCTCTTCCCCCAGTTACTTACTCTATCCTAAGCCAATATCCTATCCCACAAACACCTCTCTCTATTTGTAAAACTTTGTGACCAACCCGTCGACGTTTCGTGGCAAAAGTGCCCGGTACTACCGGTGCCCTCGCGGTACTACCGTTGCCTGGAGTTTCCAGGCACAGCAGTCCCTCGAGCGGTACCGTAGTCACCAGGTACCCGGTACTACCGTTGAATTCCCAGAATTTGCTGGAAGTCAATAGTACCAGGTAGCGGTACTACCGGCATATCAGCGGTACTACCGTTCCTTCCCAGGAACGGTACCACCGCTGGCTACCGTAAGTACCAGTTCGGGCGGTACTACCGCTGGGTCAGCGGTACTACCGCTGGGTTCGTTTTCACCAGAGGTTAAGTTGGGCGTGGAGGGGTAGTTTCTTTTCTATCCCCTCCACCCTCGACCCTCTCCTTCGAAAACCACCCCACCGCTGCCGCCGCCGCCACGGTTCGTCGCCGGGGAGCACACCTCCGGCCTGGATAGCCCCTCTCCGGCCAGAAAGAAGCTAAAGCACCCTCTTCTTCCTCCTCTCCTCCGCGATGAGC
Source organism: Poa pratensis (assembly GCA_947311845.1). Classification (NCBI taxonomy): domain Eukaryota; kingdom Viridiplantae; phylum Streptophyta; class Magnoliopsida; order Poales; family Poaceae; genus Poa; species Poa pratensis. The sequence continues at coordinate 35,568,983 of CAMZMU010000041.1, forward strand.
TCCGGTAAATCTCTCACTCCTACCTCTCAACCTAGTCGATTCGTTGAGATGCAATGGGGTTAGGTTTTTCCGTAGTTCTTGTGGTAGAAGTTGTAGGAAATAGATGGCACTTAGTCTAGGATCCTCATTGCAAAGTTTTGTTGGAAGTTTCCATAGATCGAGCGAGTACCGGGAAGTCAACCGCTAGATCTGGTGGTAGCGGTACTACCGCCCTCGTGGCGGTACTACCGCTCCACGGTACTACCGGTGGACCAGCGGTACTACCGCTGGAACTGGCATTTTCCAGAACTGTGCAATCTGGATTCTTTTCGTTTGGTCTCGATGTTTTTGCAATACTTATCTCCCTGCTATCCTCCTATGCTATCACAGGTGCTGGTAAGAAGGCTAGTGGGAGTCACACCAAGCGGGCTGCTAAGCGTGCTCGTTCAGGCAAAGACCTAGCTGACGAAGATGAAGAGCCTGAAGTTATGCCTGAAAAGACCACTCGCCGTCAGAAGTCAAATGCTGCAAAGCTCAGAGCTGCTCAGAGCAAGTCGCTCAATCTCATGTCATCAAGGGATTTTGTCAAAGAAAGAAGGATGAACCCCTATGCCACTCCTAAGCTCCGTACTTACACCACTCCGGGGTTCCACAATCTGTTTCAAGAGAAGATCTTTTATGAAGTCCTTCCCAAGCACAAGACCAAGGTTTGTGAACAGTTTTGCATTGACACCGATCACATGGAGAAGCACCTTCGGTATTTTGGCGATGCTATTGAGATTTGCAAAGAGTTTGGGATCTATGACTATATTGGGCTGCAGCAGAATTTCAATGATCACCTTGTCATGCAATTCTTTGCCACCGTTCACTTCTTCGCGGATGAGCCAAGACGGATTAAATGGATGTCAAAAGATGAGGTTCTTGAGGCCACATGGGCTGATTTTGCTTCTCTTCTTGGGTTGGCTGAAAATGGGTTTGTGTTGAATGAAGATGCTCAGCAACAATTCTTTCGCATCAACTATAACTCAAATCCGATGAAGCACGAGGTCCTCTTTGACTTATACATCCAAGGACGTGCCATGGTGGGGTTCCAAAAGAATTTGCTAAAGGTTTGGGACATCATGCATCGGATCTACCGCAACACCGTTATGCCTCGTGTGGGAAACTTTGACCAAATCCATGGCAAACTCATTGATCTTATGTTTGAATCCTCTATCATGGTTGGGCAAGGCAAGAAGCTGGATGTGATGGACATCATATGGCATGAATTGTATGCTGTGGTGATGAAAAGGCGACCTTCTATATTTGGGGCTCACATTATGCAATTGATCATTTCCACGTGGGTCAAGAAGAAGCTTCCGTTGGCTCTTTTGGACAATGAGGAGGATCCCACCGACCACAAGGTCAAGGAGCTGAGCATAAAGAAACATCTTCCTCCACTTATTCCCGCTGAACAAGAAAGTTCCAATGATGATGAGGATGATCCCTTGTTTGAACTTCCCCCCAAGGCAAATGCTCAAGACAATGGGTTCAAGAAGTGGCTGGCTGGTGCTGTAAAGACCATCTTTTGCCGCATTGATGATGCTGACAAGAGGGCCTATAAAGAACATGAGAGGAACAAGAAAGAGCGTCAACTCAACCGTCAGCGTTTTGAGCACTTAGGCGTTCCGGTTAAGGCCGGGTCTGAGGATAGAATTACTGCAGAAGCTGATTGGCTCAAGCACCGTCGCGATTGGGTGGACTATGATCTTCAGGATGATGCATCCACTTCTCAGCCAGATGTCCCTTGGTCTCGCACTCAGGTTGGTCGATCCGCTGCTCATGAAGAAGCTTCTGAGGATGATGATGGTGAGGATGATGCGGAGGGTGATGCAAGTGGTGAGGATGGTTCAGTTTCAGCCGATAAAAGTGACGACATTGCTGCAGCCTCCACCTCCGATGAAGAGTGACTTCCTCTTGGGACGTTAGCTATGCCTCTCCCTTTTTGGAATCATGATGCCAAGGGGGAGATGGTTCTATTAGGTTGTCCGGGGGAGTTGCATGGTTGAGGGCACAAGCTTGTTTTTCTCGATTTGGTGTTTGTTCGCTTGTGCACCTCTTGTATCTCGTTTTTTTTCTTTCGTTGAACTCATGGGGTAAGACATGTGGACCTTAAATTATTGTAAGCCTATGTGGACTTTATGTGCTTTTATCTCATGTCTTACCGTTGTGCAAGTTGTGCCTTATTGTTTGTTTTCAATAAACTTGCCCGGTTTATAAAATCTAGGGGGAGTGTTGATCCTAACCTATATGCATTTTGCATTCAAACGTAAAATTCTACTAATGCATATAGTTAGGGGGAGCCCGCCTATATTTTGTCAACCTTTTTAATGTGTTGTCATCATACTCCAAAAAGGGGGAGATTGAAAGAGCATACTTGCTCGTAAATCTATTTTGGAGTCTAATGACAACACATTATCAGGACTAATGTGCGCTTGACAATTGCAGATATATCTCGTTGATACATTATGTCTTGTGGAGCTTGTAACCCTGGAAATCAGCACAGTGAGCATTCCTGTGTCTGGCGGTAGTACCGCTGTCGCAGCGGTAGTACCGCTCCACCTGGAGCGGGACTCCTGCAGCACAGCTGGTACTCCTCCTGGCGGTAGTACCGTGTGATACCGCTGGTTTCAGCCAGCGGTACTACCGCTGGTGGTACCGCCAGTGGTACCGCTAGGCCGTTTTTGCTCTCTGTATTGGTCACGGTACCCCGCGGTAGTTGCTTCGTACTACCGCTGGGTTCATTCATTTTAATCGATCGATCCCAGCGGTACTACCGGGCCGTGCAGCGGTAGTACCGCTCTGCCTGGCAACTTCGGTACCTCTGCGAGGTACCGCTGCTGCTGGGTTCTGCAGTGCACTAGGTACCGCAGGGAAGCAGGCAGCGGTAGTACCGCTGTCCCAGCGGTAGTACCGCTGTGCAGTTTTTCTGCACATAACGGTTAGATTTTCAGGGACCCCTATATAAAGACTGCTCTTCTCCAAGAAGAACAGCTCGCCCAGATTCGAAGTACTCCATTGTTGCAAGCTCAAGAATCATTGTATCTCCCAATCCCTCCACCCAAACTCACTCATACTTGGAGGATTGAAGGAGAAGGCCCGGATCTACAACTCCACCGAAGTGTTCTTCATTTCCCCTTCATTCACTTGAGGGATTCGAGCCTAGGGTTTCCACTAGGAAAACCTAGGCATCTTGTTGTTCTCACTTGCTTGTTACTTTTGTGTAGCAGGTGTTGTTGGTGATTGAGAGCCCCCAATCCTTTTGTGGGTTGAGCCTCAAGTTGTTGTAACGAGCTTTTGTGCTCCGGATTCCGCTTTGGAGGATTCCGATAAAGAAAGGTGGACCGAGCTTTTGTGCGAGGTTCATCGGAGAATAGGGTGAAGCCTTTTGTGGCATCTTGAGTTTGAAGCTCACACCCCTCCAACGAGACGTACTCCCCTAAAAAGGAGGAACTCGGGAATACATTCTTGTCTCCGCGTGCTTTCCTATCGGTTAATCCTTTCTAGTTATTTACTACTTGTATCTTATCTGTTTAGACTTAACTTGTCATATAGGTAAATTCACCATAGTTGCATATCTAGAGAATTTACCTTTTAGTCAAGCCTTAATCGAAAAAGAATTAAAAATTGGAGTAGCACCTATTCACCCCCCCCCCCCCCTCTAGGTGGCCATACGATCCTTTCAATGCCTATGCCTACTAACCCTACACAACAAGTTTCAGATATTATTGTTTCAGATGATAGCTCGTCCGATGATGAAGCTCTAGAAAAAAAATTGGCTCAAAATGATGCTCAAATGACCAATGAAGAGCAAGAAGAAGAACCACAACAGGACAATTCTGGACCTGGATCCGAGGCTGATCCTGTGTCTGATTCTGTCAGCACCGATCCCGAGGAAGATCCGATCGGCGCTGATCTTGGTGGCGATTCTCCACCAACCCAGTGCAACGGCAGGGTGTGGTCCCTGTCTCCCTCCCGTCGCCCGCGCTACGCGTCCCCGAGCTCCTCTGGCCGGCCTCGCTTCGCGTCCCCCGAGCGGCCCAGCCAGCGGCCTCGCCATGTGGCGCCTCCTAAAGCGCCATCCACGGGCCCCGTGCAGCACATGGCTGCCCCTGGATCTTCTGTGCCACCCAATGCTGCACCCTCTGGTGATTCTTCGTCGCCACCTGGTGTTCGTACACCGCTTCAAAAAGGAATTCGCAAACCGCACACTCACAAAGATGGTACTGTTCGCTATGAGGTTAAACGTGGTAAAATTCGTTATGGCTTATTCTCTGCTACAGGAGAACCTCAAACTCTCTCTGAAGCTCTTGATGATACAAAGTGGCACAATGCAATGCAAGAGGAGTATGATGCCTTGATCACTAACAAAACATGGCACCTTGTTCCTCCTAGTTCACACAAAAATCTTATTGATTGCAAATGGGTATACCGTATCAAGAAGCGTGCATATGGCACTATTGATAGGTATAAGGCTCGCCTTGTTGCAAAAGGTTTTAAGCAAAGGTATGGTATTGACTATGTAGATACATTCAGCCCAGTTGTTAAAGCAGCCACTATCAGAACTGTATTAGCTATTTCAGTTTCACGGGGATGGAGTTTACGGCAGCTAGATGTCAAGAACGTGTTTCTCCATGGTATTCTAGAAGAGTAGATTTACATGAAACAACCCCCTAGTTTTGAGGATCCTCGTTTCCCAAATCATATATGCAAACTTGACAAAGCTCTTTATGGACTAAAGCAAGCACCTCGAGCCTGGTTCTCTCGCCTTAGCGCCAAACTGCATGCCCTTGGTTTCATTCCTTCCAAGGCTGACACATCATTGTTTCTCTATAACAGATCAGGAGTCACTATATTCTTGTTGATTTATGTTGATGATATTATTGTGACAAGCTCCTCCAATGCAGCCGTTACAACTCTTCTTCGAGATTTGAATGATGATTTTGCCATTAAGGATCTTGGAGACTTACACTATTTTTTGGGTATTGAGGTCAAGCGTGTTGACAGTGATCTTCTATTGACTCAAGAAAAGTATGCTTCCGATTTGCTTCATAAAGTTGGTATGACTCATTGCAAACCTGCACCCACACCTTTGTCTCCTACCGAGCCATTATCCCTGGCTGATGGTGAGTTGCTTGGTTCTGAGGACAGTACTAGATACCGCATCATTGTGGCACTTACACGCCCTGATCTGTCATTTTCTGTGAACAAAATTTGTCAATATTTACATGCTCCTACAACCACACACTGGACTGCAGTTAAAAGGATATTACGGTATGTTCAAGCCACACTCAAACTTGGGATATCTTTTCAGAAGTCTCCTTCTACACTTTTAAGTGCTTTTTCTGATGCTGATTGGACCGGATGCCCTGATGATCGACGCTCTACTGGTGGTTTTGCTATCTTTCTTGGTCCCAATCTTATATCTTGAGTATAAGTCTATGGCGAATGCCACTGCAGAGTTAATATGGGTTGAAGCATTGCTCAAAGAACTTGGTGTTGCTCTGACACAAAGTCCCTGCTTATGGTGTGATAACTTGGGTGCCACATATTTGTCTGCCAATCCTGTTTTTCATGCCCGCACCAAGCATATTGAGATAGATTTCCACTTTGTGCGTGAGAGAGTAGCAAATAAAAGATTAGATATCATGTTTGTTTCTAGCAAAGATCATATAGCTGATGGTTCCACAAAACCCCTTCCTGTAAGAGGTCTTCATGAGTTTAGGCATAATCTGAATCTCTTGTGTATTTCAGATATGCTTCATACGGTATGGTACGGTGTAGTACACTGACCGTATATGTATACCCATGTATGCCACGGTGAGGGCTCTTCTCACCCCTATATAACACGTAACACGAAGCCCTGGCGGGCTATCGTTTCCGCCCACATGGTGATCGAAGCGAGCACTTTTGGGGGAAGAGAAGAGCAACGGATTGAGTAATTGTTATAAAAAAATAGACAATATTGAACGAAGAATAACATACAAACACGGGGACATAAGATTTCAACGTGGAAAAACCCTCCAAGGTGAAGGAAAAAACAACGAGCGCCAGCCAGCGAAGTTTCTTTATACTTGGAGAGATTACAAACGACGGAAATTTACAAGGGTGAACTTATCCCTTGCGGCGGCTTACTAGAGGTATATATATATAACATGTGTGACGCTCAATCCTCCCAGTGACGGGCCTCCGCTCCGCTCTGACGAAAGTTAGTCTTTATCTGTAAAGCCTTCATATATATGGCACGACGACGTGGCGGCGGCGGTATTCGGCGGAGCGGTGCCGCGGGCTCCGACAGCGGAGGGGGACTTTCTCCACCCCGGTGGTGCTGCCTTTGTCGTTTCTGCCGGTGGATCTGGGCCGTCGGGCTTCTAGGTCTGGGTGGACGGTGGCTCCGGGTCGGCAGCTACGGGTGGCGGCGTGGCAGCGCCTGGTTGCTATGGCCACCTGACACCATGGTGTTGCCGGCGTTGATGGGCTAGGCGGCGGTGGTGGTGGCTCATGGCTGCGCAGTGGTTCTGGTGGGAGAGAGACCCGTGGGGTGCTGTTATGCGGTCCAGTGAGTGGTTGACCCTGTGGAGGCGACGTCGAGGTGCTGCGTCAGGTGGTAGAAGATGCATGCATGGGCAAGGTGCTGCTTCAAGGCAATATGGGTGAGAATCTCAGGTGCACGACAATCTGAATGAAAGTTCTGCTCCTTTCGGTCCCGACAACAACGACACTCCGACGTCGTTCCCCTTCATGGAGGCGTCACCTAGGAGTGTCGGCACCTCCCTCCCTACTCAGATTGGCGTCTCCGGGTGAAAGCTATGATGCGAGTTCGGATCAGCGATGACGGCATCTTTGATGTCGTCCCTCTGTGGAGAGCATCTCTTTTGGAGACTCTACTTGGAGGAGCATGTTGATTCCGTGTGGCGTCATCTGGTGTTTGCCGCTGCTGCGAGTTGATCTTAAGGGGCGCAATGTATGTTGTCATTGGTGTGTCCAAAAAATTCCTTTCTCGAGACAGTCAAAGTCCCGCTACCCACTCGCCAACTACTTTAGGCACTCAAGGGTGGTTGGTGCGTCGACGAGGGAAATTCAGTCCAAGATGTTGGTCTTTTGAGGTGTCCAACGTTGGTCGAGACACGGCTTTGTTGTTCGATTTTGGGCGAGGCCCTCTTTGGGTCGTGTCGGCCATGCATCAAATTAGCGGTTATTGTATGCCAAAAGGCATTGTATCGGTCATCCGCCTCTTCTTCTATGAATCAGATGCGTCTCCCATGGTTTATCCTTGATCCAAAATCGGGAGAACCCTTTTACTTCAAAAAGAAATATTGTACAATGTTGGATATTGCTAACTAATTGCAATCATGAGATTCCGCGGTTAGTAGTAGTATCTCAAAAGAAGGTCGTGGTGGAAAGGAAAAGGTGCAAATAGAGGTCGGGCTCCATGGAGTTCTTTATTTTAAGAAATTAAAAAATCGTAATTTTGGTGTTCTGCTAGTTCTCTCGTCTAGGACGGACACTTCTTTTCCTCCCGAGCCGCCCTCCTCACGGCGGCTCCGGAGGCTCCCCCACCACCACCTCCCTTAACCCCCTCCGATCTACATCTCCTGCCGCCGCTACTGCCGTCACGGGCGGCGGTGGCGGCGCCCTTCCCATCCAAATCGGTGGGAGGGCAGGGGAGGTGGTTCTTCGCGGCGCTGCACGGAGGAGGTGGGGCGCAGACGGAGGGCACAGGGCGGCGCGGCCATCTCGGCCGAGGCCTGAGGAGCTCCGGCGGATGGCGCCGTGGAGGAGGTGGTTCGCCGCTGGCTTGGCCGTGCTGGGCGATCTGCACAGGGCTTCGATCTGGGCTTAGGCCCCGATCTGGGTCGCTGGGTGCCGCCAGGGCTGGGCTGCCGGGGAGTCTGGTTGTGGCTTCGGTCATGCCGACGACGATCTACAGCTGCACGCTGGTCTGCTCTCTCTTCTACGGCCGTTCCTGCTGGGAGTGGCTTTGCGGCGTCGGGGCCTGCGAGGCTGAGGAATAATGGCGGTGGTCCAAGGGTTACTCTTCCGCCAAGACGAAGAACTGCCGCGCGCCTGTCCTCTTTGATCTGGCCAGAGTGTCGGGTTTCGGAAGGCTCTGCTGGCGATCTCCAACTGGCTAATGCCTAGAGACTGCTGGATCGGGTGGTATTCGGTCGTGCCGGAGGTAGCGGCGCGAAGCTCTGTCTGTTGCTATCATGGGCAAATCCATGGTGAAGCCAGAGGGAGAATGTCATGGAAGCTGTGATCGAAGGACTGGCAATGGTGTTCGGAGCCTTTGCGTTGATGAGGAACTGGCTCGGACTTTCAGGAATCGTGGCAGCAACATGTAAGCGGGGGCGACAACACAAGTGAAGTTCAAAGTCCTACCTTCCAGGGTGAAAATTTAAGGTCTGGTCTTAATTGGTTGTGCCTGGCAATGGTCTTGCTGAAGACATTGTTTTGAGAGCGGGGACTATCTTCAGGGTGAAAACCCAAGGTCTGGCCTTAATTGGTTGTGTCTGGCAATGGTCTTGCTGAAGACATTGTTTTGAGAGCGGGGACTATCTTCAGGGTGAAAACCCAAGGTCTTGCCTTAATTGGTTGTGTCTGGCATTGTTTCCTTCTTGAAGGCGTTGCTTTTGAAGAATTGGACATCAGGTGTTGCCTTGGTGGTGGTTGTGCTGCTGTTGCAAGGAATGTAACTCTGTAGCGGGACTTTTCTTTTTTAGTTCTTCTTCTTATTGTCTTTTGGCTGTGTGCATCCGTAATACCTTCGGTTATTGCGTTGTTGTAGAGCCTGGGTGTAATTGGTATCTCCGCGATATTAATATATGCTCTTTATCTAAAAAAAGAATCATGGATGAAGATAATGATAACTGATTTCAACTAAAAAAAACTCATTCTGGTCTACACGAGCATGACAAAATCTGACAGACTGAATTCAAAATTTACATTGTTTACTAATTTCAAATGTCATATTTTATCATTTTTACACAGACCAAAATACAACAGATTTTTTAATGCATGTTGGTAGAATACGACATAGTATACATCTAGAATTGTTTTTGAAAGTTTTTGAAACTTAAATATATGATTTTTAAATTCTTTAAAACAAAGAGCTACCCGGAACTCGGGTTCCATTTATCCGCACTCGGGGATAACACGTACGCCTATATGCCGAAGAAGAAGAAGAGCTGTAAATTCAGCAAGTCCAAATAGCAGCAGGGAGTACGTATGTATTCTTCGATTGCGATGCATACAATCAAGGATAAACCATGTGTTCAGATATACTACGTACTACTAATCAAAAAGAAAAGAAGAATGAGAGATGTTGAACACGTACGTACGACACTTGATCTATTTTCCACGCGCATCGTTGATGCCAAATTTGTCAACTTATACCGTTGTAGTACGTGGCTTGGTCGTCAGGTCTCTTGATTCCCAAGTCAACAACCATGCATAGGTTCGTGACGGGATGTTTGAAAATCAACTCTATCTATCCATGACGTTGATTGGCTGGGTGATCAGATGTCGGCGCGCTTCTGGAACTCCTCGTGTAAAGGTGGCTAAGAATTTGTGGTTTGGCTGAAGCGACGGATGCAGAACGTCAAGGAAGAAGACCGCTCATGCGCAGGGATTACGTCAAGGAAGAAACCAATGCGTCACCGAGAAGCTCACAAGAGAGAACTTCCTGCTATGGCGCCGCCGCCGAGCCTCCCCGCCTCTTGTTGTAGGCCAAGAGCAGAGCCGCACAACCAGGTCAGCATAGACCATAATGCTTAGCTTAGTCCTATTTCCTTGACCCTCTTTGTAATGAATCTGAATGTTCTGCTCCCAGATCAAGATAGGGTGCTGTCGGCCCTCAACATTTTCTTCTTCTCTTATGATGATGCTAGGTACATCCAGGTGGGTAATGCCGTGGCCGTTCCCGACAGCTTCACTTCCCTGGAGCAGGCTGCTGCGGTTCCGGCTGTCAACGTTCCTGCAGGCCAGTGGCGGAGCTACAAAATCTAATATGACCCTGCAAAATATAGCAGTGCATAATTGTACAACGTCAAAAAATGGGATTTTCTAGTGTTTAGAGAAATTTGGACTGTACTTGTTCAAATGGCTTCCAAAATACATCTTTGCATCAATATACATAGGTAAAAGTTACTCTAAATTAAGTGCAGCAAAATATAACTTAGCCGTGTAGATAGTCATCATAGAACACGTGAATTAATTACCTAACTGTGTTGAACGATAGTTTCTCTTTGAACATTCACATTAATCCAAATAGAAATATAGAAATATGTAAATAGAATATTTTATTTAGTACAAATTCTGAGACCTAATTAGAACTTCTCCAATTAAGATCCAAGCATCAAAACTAAAAAATCAGTGGTACTGAAGTAGGAGGAGCTAGGAAGCAGGAATAGAAGGAAACAATAAAATAGCTACTGTAGAAGTAGCAGCCACAACGTCAGCGAACTCCTAATCCCAAAAATAGGATTAGGAGTTCAGGGTTCACACGCAGCTCCTTATTAGGGCCCTGATTTCATTGCCTCCTGGGATAGGTATCATGCAAACCAGAAGAATCAGGCTGATGCAAAGAAAACGTGAATATAGGTACAGAAACAAATTCAGGATTCCTTCCATCAAGCTACATCTTAAAATTCTATGAGAGCACTTTGCCAACACACTCACACACACAGCACATGCTCCACAAACTGGCAAACATGTACATCAAAACACAAGCTGGTTAGACGATTCCTTGCAAAATACAGCATGTAAGATGCTGAAGAGTCAGTAAAAGACATTTTCACAGACCAATAAACTGCCAGCAGCGAGCACCAGCGTATTTTTGACAAACATGGTTCCAGGAGAAAAAGGAGGATTAGATAATAGAGTCAACAACTGTTCTAAAATACAACATGTTTCTTAACATGTTCTACATAAAACTTACAACATACGCATAATTTACGTCCAACTTTTAATCAAGCCCCCGCATCCCTATCCTCCTCTGGGTGGAGACGCATGGCTGATCCGAACCATGCTCCGGCTCGCATACATCTTGATCCTACACCGAACGACAGCGGCTCCTCAACGCCAACAGCTACTTTCATCATTCTAGCCCTCATTGGGTGAAGGCAGCGATTGTTCGGCACCGGCCTCTCCCGTGTCTGGAGTTTTACCATCGGGAGCAGTTTCAGTTCTCAGCACCTCCTCTCCCACGACGAGAGGAGACTCCTCAGCTTCCTTTCGACCCGAAGTTCCTGTTACTGCCATATCCTCAATGGACGAACGATGCAGCTTCAAATCTTCTTCAGGCTGTTCAGTACTAGCATGGTCTGGCACTGTGGCAACTGGTTCAACAGCCTTTTCGTCTTGAGTAGGTGCTTTTGCTTCTTCATTTGCAGTAGTTTCCCCTTGAGGAGGTATAGATGCTTCTTTACTTGGATCAGCTTCGGTACCAGCATGCTCCGCAGTCTCTGGCTTCATAGCAGCCGACTCGACGGTTTCCTTTCGAGTAGGTGCATCGTCCCCTTTCTTTGCTTCTGGTTCCGTCGTAGATACTCGGATGCTGCCCAGGTCCATTGTGCTACCATCCTCAGGATCAGCAGCTTCCGCACTGCCTTCTTGCACATGAACAGCTGTTTCACAAATAGGCTCAGATTCTGCTCCTCTGGCAATACCACTGGGTTCTGGGCTTCCAGCACTAGCAGGGGCAGCGTCAAGAATAGTTTCTTTATTCTCCTCTAAATCACCAGCTTCCACCACCTTAACAGAATCGTCCTCATCTGAGTCTTCTGAATATCCAACTAAATTCATAGTATGAGAATCATCATCAGTCCGACTACGGCTTGAACTGCCACCACCAGTTTCACTGGGAGTTCCTTTCATTTTCTCATGTTCATTCGGAGAAGCAGATATAGAGGCACCATTCTCTAATCCATCTTGTTCTGCTGGCTGATTTGAGTCAGCTGGTGGTAAGGCAGCAGGCAAGTTCACCTCCTCTCCCACGACAACAGGAGACTCCTCAGCTTCCTTTTGATCTGAAGTTCCAGTTACTGCCATATCCTCGCCAGATGAAGGATGCAGCTTCAAATCTTCTCCAGGCTGTTCAGTACTAGCATGGTCTGGCACTGTGGCAACTGGTTCAACAGCCTTTTCATCTTGAGTAGGTGCTTTTGCTTCTTCATCTGCAGTAGTTTCCCCTTGAGGAGGTATACATGCTTCTTTACTTGGAACAGCTTCGGTACCAGCATGCTCTGTAATCTCTGGCTTCATGGCAGCCGACTCGACGGTCTCCTTTCGAGTAGGTGCATCCTCCCCTTTCTTTGCTTCTGGTTCCGTCGTAGATACTTGGACACTGCCGAGGTCCATTGTGCTACCATCCTCAGGATCAGCAGCTTCTGCACTGCCTTCTTGCACATGAACAGCAGTTTCACAAATAGGCTCAGGTTCTGCTCCCCTGGCAATACCACTGGGTTCTGGGCCTCCAGCACTAGCAGGGACAGTGTCAAGAATAGTTTCTTTATTCTCCTCTAAATCACCAGCTTCCACCACCTTAACAGAATCGTCCTCATCTGAGTCTTCTGAATATCCAACTAAATTCACAGCATGAGAATCATCGTCAGTCCGACTACGGCTTGAACTGCCACCACCGGTTTCACTGGGAGTTGCTTTCATTTTCTCAAGTTCATTCGGAATAGCAGATATAGAGGCACTATTCTCTAATCCATCTTGTTCTGCTGGCTGATTTGAGTCAGCTGGTTGTAAGGCAGCAGGCAAGTCACCAGAAGATCCTTCAGAGATACCATCAATCTGCTTAGCTTCGGTTTCAGCGGAGCCATGGTCAGCACCGTTCATACCAACAATATTGCCTTCGCTTCGCAGATCAGTGTTATCATCTTCAGCTGGGGCAACGTTCTTATCTGAGACTTCACCCTCAAGAGTGGCAACGTTATCTTGTAGTGTTTCTTGTTCCCCACCAGACGGAACTGTAACATCAACCGATCTATGTTCTTTATCATCTGTACATATGTTAGACATGAATAACCGTCGAACACACGTATCAATAAGTACAGAAATTTTGAACTAGCACATACCTTTAGTAGATGTTTGTTTGGCAGCTGACACCATCTCCACTTGCGCCGAACTATGAACCTCAGAACCTGAAAAGGTGCAGATGTGCATGAGTAGCCTGGCCCCAGTCTCTACTAAAATACAAGAAAGTAATAACAAATCATACTCTTCTTGTCGGGACTCGGCATCTGTCTGGCGTGCTCAATCTTAGACCCAGCCAACTCCATCCCTTCAGGAGTACCATGTGAATCATTTCCTGGTGATTTTCTTTCTGATTCTACCAATGAAGTAGTTTGAATGTTGCAACTGGCATTTGTTTTTTCAACATTTTCTGCGCTGGACTGGCTAGAAGATTGGGATTGGTTCGGCAGTTCTAACTCAACAGAGGTATCATCATTTCTAGACGCACCAACTTCTACCATGCTGGCCTCAGAATGGGTGGACGGAACATTGTGAGCTTCCTCGCTGTCACCACCAGTATTCATAGCAGCAGAGGCCAGTACTGGCACTGATATATGACTGTCAGGATCCTTCTTTACTTCGCAAGCAGAGGCAGAATCACCGATAGACACAACAACTTCTACCATGCTGGCATCTTTATTCGAATGGGTAGATGAAGCATTGAGAGCTTCGTCAGAGCCATCAGTATTCATAGCAGAAAGGACCTCTGCAGGAGCACAACTGTCCTCTTTTTTGTCTTTTGAAGGAGAATATTTTCCTACAGCTATATTGCGAGAATCATCATTTGCCTGAATAGGGATTAGATTGTGATCAGTACTCTTATCCAAAGTTGCTTTCGTTTCCTCTGTTTTCTTCCCAGATGCAAATATTGTAGAGCCACTATTCTCTGAACTCTCTTCTTGGCCTGCAGGCTGATTTAAGTCTGTTGATTGTAAAGCAGCAGGCAGATGACTAGCAGAGCCTCCAGAAATATCATCAGTTTGCAACGCTTCAACTATTGTGGTATCTTGCTTAGGACTAGTGACATCAACAGCAGCACCCGCACTATGCAGATCGATGGCATCAGCTTCTGTGGGGGCAAGAGTATCCTTGTCTGAGGCATCAAAAGGGGTTTGGCGGTCTGGTAACATCAACATAGTAGAATCGTTCTTTTCTGCTTCCGGGTGGTCCTTTGTCTCCTGGTTCATATCCAAAGTCCCTTCCATTTCCTCTGTTTTCTTCCCAGATGTCAATAATTTAGAGTCACTGTTCTCTGGACTCCCTTTTTCGTCTGCACGCTGATTTGAGTCTGTTGATTGTAAAGCAGCAGGCAGATGACTAGCAGAGCCTCCAGAAATATCATCAGTATGCAACGCTTCAGCTATCGTAGTGTCTTGCTTAGGACTATTCAAATCAACAGCAGCTCCCTCACTTTGCAGACCATTGACGTCAGCTACTGTGGGGGCAAGAGTATCCTTCTCTGAGGAATCAAAAGGGGTTTGGCAGCCTGGTAACATCTTCACAGTAGAATCACTCTTTTCTGCTCCCCGGTCACCAATTATAAGGCGAGAGGCAAGGTTCAAAGCAGCACTGCTATCATCATTTGCAGATGCCAGTTCTGCAGGCGAAAGCATCTTTGTTTGCCCATCTACAACATGAACCGCAAGATCTGAAAAAGGCATCATGTGCATCAGTATGTGCCATTGTTACTCCCGAACAATGAATAAATAGTCACACACACACACACACATATATATAGAGAGAGAGAACCTTGCTTGTCACCCATAGAAAGATCATTTTCTCTGGATATCGGTAGTGTAGGAGCCTGAGTGCTCAAGCTGGTATCTGTTTCTTCAGTACATGTTGTGGTTGACTGGGTACCAATTTTCTTTGGGGGTTCTGACTTTGCCTCTGGTATCTCCGCCGAAGTAGACACTTCACCACGTACATGAGTCTCAGCATTCTTCTGTTCTTGACAGATAGAAGCAGCAAGAAGCTCTGCTGGGGCAATTTCCTGTTGCTCAACTGAAGAAACACAAACCGCTGTGTTTGGGTTTGCCAATGTTTCTAATTTTCTGGCATCACCTGTCTGCTTTGATCCAGCTAGTCGAGCACGACGTTCACATGCAGCTGTTGCAGATTTACTTCTGGTGCGTGGTTCGGCGGCCGAACCTTTCCTCCTCCTGCCTGGAGCCTTAATAGGAGGAACACTATCAACCTCTAAAGGCACTGTATTGATGTCCTTAACTAAATGAAGTGAAGAACCAGGTGGTTCAAACTGGACATTTGCGGGTTCATTAACAGGATTTAGCAATGATTTGTCCGTCACCATTTCAGAATGAGTAGTAGTGACCTCAGAACACACTGCAACATGGTCAGTCCCTGTCTTACAGGGCACTTGAGCTTGTGAGGCTACAGCGAGAGGTGCTTCTAAGTTTAGATTTAGCGGTTTATCTTGGACATCAGGGTTGGTGGATATCCCAGGAGTTATATCAGAAGTAATCTGGGCAACATCGAAACCAGCAGGAAGTGTAGCTTCACATATGGGAATTGCTATAGGTATTCTTGGTTGAGAGTCATATCCAGACTTGTCATATGGAGGAGAAATCATATTAAGTAATTCCTTGGAAGTATCTTGAAGTGAACTGCCATCACTTCCCTTTACTATTCTTAGCTTCTCAGCCGTGCTCACGTCGGCACCAACATCATCAGTGGTTCCAGGAGTACCATAAGATTTCTTCATAGCTGATCTTTGCCTAGTGGTTACTCCAGTATCCTCACTATCAGATGCTTTCTTTCTGCGACGACGTGAAGCACCTTGCTTCTCAGCAGGCTTATCTGCTAACAGAGCATGTGATGCTTTCAATATTCCAGCTGAAACCACAGGCATAGTAGGCACAGATGAAGAAGGAACTTGCTCAGAGCTTGCTTGAACAACTCCAACATTTTCATTGCGAACGATCTTTGGCAGCAGTGAGCTGGCATTTTCTGAACTCACTGCAGTTCCAGCGTGCATATCTTCGGCAGCAGGTTTCATACCTTCAGGGGCGGAGGTGCCCTTAATTCCCTCTGGCAACGATGTAACAGGCATATCTGTGACCAAATCCTTCTGAAAACTAGTCATACCGCTTGCATGTGATGAGGAAATATCCCCTTGAGGGTATGGAGAACCCACAGAACTAGCTCCGCTACCGATTGCAACCACAGGGATTGCACTAGCATCATCAGCACTAGATGAGGTAAGAGATTTTGGTTTTCGGCCTCGTCTGCGAGGAGCTTCACCTTCTTGGGCCTTTCTTCTGCCTCTAGACGTGGCAGGAGCTGGTGGGTGAGGTGATGCACTAGCAGCTACCGGGTCATGACCACTCTCTACCGATGTACCAACTTGCTTTGCTGTAGGCCCTTCCGAAACAACAGCGTCCTTAACTTCTGTACCAATCTCGGGTTTCATGGTAGCAGTTGATACAGCAGAAACAAAAGCAGTACCCTTAATTTCAGTACAAATCTCTGGTTGGATAGCACCACCTGGCGTAGCATCTGGACCAGTAGAATGGATGATAGCAGATGGTGCTGCAGGATTGATGATACTTGCTGGTGCAGAACTACTGAATGTAGTTCCCGTCTCTTGTTGGCCAGCTTTTGTTGGGGACGTAACAGGAGATGATGAAACGTCTGACCTTTTAGGTCTACCTCTTCGCCGCTTAGCTGGTGATGAGTCTGGAACAGCCGGGACTGGCTCCATTTTGGTTTCGACTGGATCTATTGAACTTTCTGCAGGTACTTCCAACTTACTCACTTTAGAGATATCTAAATCCTCCAATACAGAGCCAGGTTGAGGTGAGTCAGAAGTTTCAGCATGACAAAGTTTCTCAAATTCTTCTTCAGTCCATTGATCCTCATAAGACCGGACCTACAAAAGATATCATGGAATTAGCAAATAAATATCAATAACAGAGACGTACAAAGACAGTAATGCAACTGACCTCACGAGCACGTTTTCCCCTTCCATAAATCTTTGTATCAAGCCCACCAAGCTCGCCCTTCCTCCTCACATTTACTTTCACATTTTTCACATTTGACGACTCGTAAATCTTCAAAGCATGACAGAAGGGCTTCAGATCATTATCAGACACTAGACGGGAGGGCAAGTCTAGGCCACTAACAGAACCATCCTGAACAACCTTTAGCCATATTGCCTACAAGAATACAAGAATCAAATTGACATCTACAGATTGTTAGCAAAAATAAGCATGTACAGTAGAAATTTAGCATACCATTTCTTCATCAAATCTTTGCTTGTCAATAGATTCAAATATGTCAATCTCATCTTCGCTGCAAGGAGTTACAAGTGATATGTTATGCACTTAGACAGTATCAGCAACAACAACAACAAAGCCTTTTTTCCCAAACAAGTTGGGGTAGGCTAGAGTTGAAACCCATAAGATCTCGAAACCAGGTCATGGTTCAGGCACTTAGACAGTATCAGAAATAATAATAATAATAATAATAATAATAATAATAATAATAATAATAATAATAATAATAATAATAATAATAATAATAATAAGAACAAACCGAGTTTTACCTGCGGGCAAGAATATGATTCAGAGCATCATCATTTAACACAGGAGCTGATTCCTCCTTTTTACACTCACGTAAGAGTGACTCAAGATACTCCTTCCGATCTTCAGCACTGCAATTGTTACTACCACATGAAGGAAAGGAAAAAAAGAGAGCTACAAAAGTTAAATTTTAAGTGAGTAGAAGAATTAACCTTGTGTTGTTATCAAAAAATCCAGCTGTTATACTCTGATTAGCAACGCCTAATTTATGTTCTGCTGAAGCCCTGACTTGTTCTTCTACAGTTCGGACCTTATATGCGACAAAGTACATCCAAGTAAGGAGCAGGTGTAAGTATTGAAATTTTCAGCTGAAGTAATAGATGCATCGATTCTAGTTAGAACAGACAGTACTTATTCATTTCATATTTGGGTTAGCATCATAAATCGTTAGTGAGTTTTTCCCAAGCTCTAAAAAAATAAACAGTCAAGCAGACAAAAGCTCAGTTAGGCATTCTCGTGGTTTTCAAAAGCACCTCTTTCTACCTATGGACCAAGAATGCACTAAATTTAAGAGAGTCAATGAGAAATGACCCTATGAATTGACAGATTAAAACCACCTAACCTATTTCAAAGTAAATGTAGGGACTGGAAACACAGAAATAACTACTCTTGGTACGGAATCCAAATAGAGTACTTGAAAGCAACTTCTTTTGGAGTCATATCAACCGTAAACTGGCGCAAAGAGACAAAAAAATCTAGCTGAGGTTTATGTTACGAGTCCGGCTATAATACATAGTAGGATATTATACCAGACATTTCCACGAATAAAACTGAAAACAGGCAACATAGGCACAAGCCCTACACGCGATGACATAAAAAAAAAGGCCACTACAGGTACATAGCAGAGAAGCTCTCAACAAAAGTGTGTTACATGAAGCGAGGAATAAAGTGTAAGCACTAAGCAGGGCTAAGCATGTGTGGGCCCACCCCCGTGGTGAAGTAGGCATTGAGCGGAATTTGGGCCCAGGGTGTTACATGGCAACATAGACCTAGGTTGGCTCATGTAAGAGTTGTATATACATATCTTGCAACAATGCATAATTCAGGATCTTGGAACACAGTAGCACTAGCAACAGAAAGAAGCATGCACGAAGTTACTCCCTTGTATAGTGACAGTTCTGTTTTTCAGACAGGTAAAAAAAAATGATGCTAGTAATAAGACACCATAACAAAATTTCCAACAATTATGAAATTCCCACTAAGAAGTTCAGTGCACAAACCAAACAATTACTGGGGTCCAATTCATCAGTGTATACTATGTAAAACAAAGAACTCAACCAGGAAACTCGTTCTTTTTGTTTCTGAACTACCCTTTTTCCGATAAATGCTCCATGTTATTTCCAGTTTATACATATTTAGGTGATAAGCAAACTGTCAGTATCGCACTTACCGTTTCCAAACGTAAGACAAGAACCTCCTTCTTTTGACCAATTCTGTGGGCTCTAGCCTGTGCTTGCAGGTCAACCTGAAAATCGAGGAAAAATCATAAATGTGGAAACTTTCTTAGAGCACATTACCTGAATGACATAATTGAAGAAACTTTAACTACCTGAGGATTCCAATCAGTATCGAATATGATGACGGTATCAGCTGCTTGGAGATTGACACCACACCTCCTGCTCGGATACTAAAAAAAACAGGAGTGAAGTAGGCCTTAGATACAAATGCTAATTAATCAGGTAAGCCAATAAAGATTCCTGAGTTCACTATGTTCCATTTCAATAATACCTCCTACCCTGCAAGATACTTTAACCAATAATTTACCTTAGTAGAAAAATGAAAGCTGGAGAATTAGGATCATTAAATTTGTCAATAAGAGCTCCTCTCTCATGCCCAGAAGTGTGTCCATCTAATCGAAGGTACTGATACTTTTTCCATACCAGATAATCCTCCATTACATCAAGCAATCTTGTCATTGTGGAAAAGAGTAGAACCTGCATGAGAGTAAACTTGGTCAACCAGAAGATCGCTGAAGGAAGGGAACAATGACTTCAGCTTACAAAATGAGAGTCCAATGTGTGACTTGTTCGAGAAAAATACATTGTGTGGCTTGTTCGAGAAAAATCCAATGCTTCCTACACAGAAAGTAGGAGACTGTACAAACCTACATATATACCAGTAAAATTCACTTACCCTATGGCCAGTAGCTTTGAGTTTGGGTAGCAATCTATCCAGCATCTCAAGTTTTCCACACAGCCTCACAATAGATGGCAGGTAGTGCCTAGGTAGATGGCCCTCAATCTGCATAGAGAATCCAGATGGCTAAGATGCCCAAAAAACAAGAATGTGGCAACACGGCCAAATGGCATTCTACCTCCTCAACATGAAGCTGGCTAAGGTATGGATGGTTGCATATGTTCCTCAATTCCATGACAGAATTGTGCACCGTGCGAACCTAAAGAATGTAAAACAGCATATTACAGATAAAAACCTGTGAAATGTCTAACGAGTGAAACATTATAAATGAACAACTGAAACAACTCAGAGCAGTCAAACAACGCGCACCTTAACAGCTCCAATTCCACCAAGGTTGTTCTCCACTCTTTTCATCAGAAGATTTTGATAAGCTGAAGCCTCGCACCTTACAAGTCTTTCAATCTTCCCTGGCAATTCACTTTCAACCTGAAGACAGCAAGATGAAAAAAAAACTTAGTGCATTTCATAAACATTTGAAAAGAAGCCACAGATGTACATGTCCAGCATGCCAGGATGCATGCTTTAAAGTATGACCATATGTGAACAAAGACAAGTTCGTCACATATAGTTGCTATACTGACACTCGACTTTTTTTTTTCGTGCAATATACAAATGGTCATATTTTTGAAGCTGCAGATCTTATAGCATTATGGGACGACGACGACAACAACAAAGCCTTTTTTTCCAAACAAGTTGGGGTAGGCTTATAGCATTATGGGACATGTAAGCATTTCACATTTTTAGAAGTTCGGGGTGAATGTTCTCGTAGAGTAACTCTAGTGGCAGATTTACTAGTGTTTTCCTCATATGAACAATAAAGATCATTTTGCATATATGTTGATGGATAAGGTTTTAAGGCATGACTGGGTTTGTACTGATCTACCAAAATGGCATATATTGATAAACAGAAGAAGTACATTGTTTGGCATTCAGGCAGCTAGATGAGCCCATGGAGATAATCGCCTATAGAACTTTAAATTATACGCCATGCAGAACAACAAACTAACAAGAACCATTTTTTTGTGGTAAACAAGAACCAGTTTGACATTGTGATATAGTGTTGCATTGTTCTGTTGAACCTAGTTATGGAGAATCTTTAGATCTTCACCGCGCAATGCGCAACCCAGCATTGGTGCAACACAAAAAGATGGACACTGCATTTTCATCCCACCAAATGTAACATCTCATGACTTGAAAATGGAAGGAAGTAAGGAGCACCAAGCAATGTTAGATGAATTAGCTGACACGTGGGAAGATGAATTACATACTGCAAGTGAATATTTGATTATTTGTTAACTCCTGATCGATAACACATATTAGGCCCCTGTAGTGCTCAAATATTATAAGCTTCTAATGTGGGTCATGTGGGGCCAGGCAGACCCTGCCCTCCTCCCTCTACTTTTACCTAGCTTTGTATTAGAAGGGTTCTACCAATGTGAACAGTGGATGCAATTCAGGGAAGTTAGTACTCCCTCAGTTTGAGATAATGAGGTTGAATAGAAGCTAGCATAAAACTCCTTTTTGCAGAGTGTCATTATCTCAAGACAAGCATGAAAAGATAGGGAATAAAAACAAGACCTTATGCTTAAGTCTTCGGAGTACAAAGGGCCGAAGAACTTGGTGAAGGCGATTTATGATCAGCAAGTTTTCCTCCTCTGAAAGTAAGGCCTTGAAAGAAGATAATTCGAGTCAAACACAGTTTCCTTCCAAGAAAACTATGCTGCACTGTGAAAACGAAAGATTTACCTCATCAGCTGAGTTATCACCATTGCTTTCAAATGGTTTGTTAAACCACTGAGAGAAGTCTTCTGATGAGTTAAATATATTGGGCAACAGAAAGTTCAAAAGTGCCCAGAGCTCCTCGAGATTATTCTTCAAGGAAAAAAGAAACAAGCAATGTGTCATATATATATATATAGTTCATTAGCATGTACTTCATACAGAGACCCGAGACTATTATATAGATAGATGAAAAGCAACAACATAGAATAAGTGTGAAAGTACAAGTGCAGGCTTTCGAACCTGCAGAGGTGTTCCTGTTAACAATAGCCGATGAGAACTCCGATAAAGCTTCAGATCAGCATTGAGCTTACAGGACGCATTCTTTATACGGTGCCCTTCATCGATTATTATATAGTGCCACTGAATTTTGCTTAGTTTTGGCCTATCATGTTTGTTCATCAAGTACTCATATGTTGTCAGAAGAACATTGAACTTCTGTTGGACAATCATCTCTCTGAAAAAATTAACTAAAGTTAATAAAATGACACATGAACTGCGGCAAGGATTGAACTGAAATTTAACATTTACTTGAACAGTCTGCGCCTTTCTTCTGGAGGACCAAAATAAGCAACTTTATTTATGCTAGGTGCCCAGAAGTTGAGTTCAGATATCCAGCTAGAAAGAACAGACGATGGTACCACCACGAGAAATGGGCCCCGGTCATTTTTTGTTTCCATAGGTAGCACAGCAAAGAGATTACCTGCCAAAGTAGCATTTAGATACTTGTTTACATCAGATAACATACAAATCGAACAATAAATGCTGAGTGGCGCTGTACTGGATCTCACCTGAACTGTTTTACCAAGCCCCATCTCATCCGCTAAAATTCCATTCAAATTATTATTGTACAATGAAACAAGCCAGCGCAAACCGTTCATCTGGTACCTGTAATATAGCAAGTAATAGCTCAAGGAAACATGTACTGGATGATTAAACAGGTGACAGCAGGAAACAAGTCAGCGACAATAATGTGAAATGTACACTTACAATAATAACAAACTAAGAGCAGAAAAAAAATGAGCAGCGCAACTTACTCCCGCAATGTCGCACCCTGAAGATAAGAAGGCTGGTCATTTACTATCTCCTTTACACTACAAAATGCAAATACACATGAATTAGAAGCCAAGTTAGAAAGTTCAGTACAGTAGCAAATAAGTATGAATTAGACGCAGGACTAGAAAGATAAGTAGCAAATAATTTACATTAGCAGATATTGATAAGGATTTCATAATTAAAGCATGTAAGTCTATTTAATCCATGAAATACCTGTGGGCCAATTGATAGTACTTTTCGTTGCTCTCAAGATAATTCTGGAAAGAAGAAAGCACAATTAAGTAAATATAAATTCAATGCACCTAAATAATACTAAAAGCGAGCGAAGAAAAAACCTGTGGCTGGTAGTTCTCATCTTCGACATCATTTGCAGTGACGCTCTTACCAGAAACATAAGAACGACCATCCGTGGAGCTCTCACCCCGTAATTTGGCCCCGAGCTTCTGCAGATATTTCTCCGTTTCTCGCAGTAGTTGCTTAACACGGTCGGATTTTGCATCCTGCAAAGTAGCAATACTTAGCAGCTGTGACCCAGTCCAACAATAAAATGAAGAGTTAAGCTAATATACAAACAAATGAGAAACAAAACAAACAAGACTCACCTTGACCATCCTAAGATACCCTTCAACATCATTGTTCTTAAGCAGGTTAATTTTCTCCCTCTGGATCCTATCCAGCTTCTCCCGATGAATTCGCTCCTTCCTCTTGTGGAACTCTTTTACATATCGATTGAAGCCCTTTAGACGCTCTCTTTTAGCCTTGAAACTATCCTCCAGTCTCTCTCTGCAAGTTACGAAGTCAAGGACATTACCATAGTTTAGTGAGTGTAAACACAGGCATACAGCATTTACAAAAGAGTGTGCAGAATAATTATTGTCAGACAGAGGCAACTAAGCTGAGGTCTTTTAGCAATATGTTTACTTGGGGAAACCACCATTTACTTTCTTCAGCTTAGCTTACTTATGTTTGATTATTCAAGGGCAAGGTTGGCACTGTTGTGCTCCGCCATGAACTTTAAACTTCTTTTGTTGTGGCTCTAATGCAGCCAATACAAAACACATATATGAAACTAATGACCCTAAATCATCAGTACAGTATAGGTGTACATTATTCAGTCATTAGTTGTTCATCGACAAAATAAATCAGAACATATCTGCCACAAATACGGAAGACCCGATATGAATAAATCCAAGATAAACGCCAACCTGTGAGACTCTATATCAGCAAAGAACTCTTTTTGTCTCTCGCGTATTCTTTTTTGCCTCTCCTCCTTCATTTTCTGTTCAATTTTTTCAAGCTGTTTTACACGGCGTCCATGCCGATTCTTCTTTACTGCTTTTACACGCTCCAAATCAGCTGTGTTGGGCTTAAAAAAATCTAACAAGAATTCACTGCCAACATAAGCAACAAATTAGAACAGGAAGGTATAGCCCCAGCCCATAGAAACATATGGTAAGCACGAGGATAGAAATTGAAGGCTGATGATCTCCATTAACGAACAAACCTGCGCACACGACGCTGAAGTGGGAGAAGTTGAAGCTTTTTCAATTCAATAACACTCTTTGTCTTCGCAGTAAGATCTTCAGATGAACTAACATTTTCCTGTAGGACGAAAAGAAATAAATTTTTGGTAACCAACGATACAGCTACTACAATGAGAAACGCTGAATTTTTTAAACAATGAAGATCGTGAATATATGAAACAGGAACTTGCAAAGAACTCATAAATATGTACAGAATATACTTCTAAATGATGTTTCCCCCATTTCCAAACTATCAATGTAAGGAACGCAGGGAGAGACCTTTAGCTTCTGATAGGATGCTGACATCCTTTTATGTGCATTCTGCTGCTCTAATACTTTTTTCTGATTTTCTTCATATTTTGTCTTTTGATAATCGAAGATCCATTTTTCAGTTATCGTGTACTTTGGAGGAGTTGATGAAAAATCATCATGCTCAAAGAAATCATCATCTCCTTCATCGGTGGATCGATCAGAAAACATCTCCCCCATCTGGGTACACTGTTCGACCTCATTTCTATCTGTTTCTGGAGTTTGATCCTTTCCTGGTAAATTGGAGTTGTAACCATCAGCAGGCATATGATGAAGTGTCGGAGGTGGGAATGATTCTTTAGATGCTTCATCCTGTAACCTATCTTTCGCCAAAAAGGCAGCTTCCAAATTTGGATGTTGTCTATTACCAACCAAAGAAGATGATCCCTGGGCTCCCGAACTTAAAGTCCTGTTCAAATTTTCTCCACCAATCCTGTGGATCTCAGGGGAATTTCTTCTTCTATCTCCCTGGAAGTATGACTGCTGTGGTCCAGATGGCACAGAAGATGCTATTTCTTGGGGACGCATTCCGGAACCAGAACCGGTTCCATGTATAACACTGTGCTGGATATTTTCGACTTCCATCGATGACTTCTCATGCTCAGCTATCGTGATCTCCTTTTTAATAATTTCTGAGTCCTTCATTGAGGAATCAGCCTCTGCAATACTGCCTGCAGATGTGGATGGAAGTCTAGACAGATCACTTTGGCTACCAAAAGTAGCAGAGATTTCCTGACTTCCATTTCCCTTACAGAACCATCAGCCACTCTGCTCTCATTACCTCTCTGACCTGTGCCCCCACCTGTTTATTTAATTATAAGCTCGTCAGGAGTACAGAAACTCTGTCAACTCGGACAATGTTTTCTGCTCTTAGATCTTACCTTCTGCAGTGGGTGCTACACCTAAGGCAATTTCAAGATGTACCCTTCTAGGTTGCATATTATTTCTACAGAAAAGAGTAGCTATGAGTGGGACAGAGATGAACTTTGGATACTAATCATCCTACAGCGAGGCATAAATGTACCTGAATGCAAGAAATACCAAGCACTGTGCTCTGAGCTGCTTTAACTGTTGCTCTTTGAATGGTGTGTTTGGAGAGGAGTGAGACGTTTGATATGGCCCAACATTTCTGTTTGGGAGCGAAGACAATCTGGCTTCTTGCGAAGATGATTCGACCCTCTGTGGTGGTCTGTTAACATATTGCCTTTCTTGCATTGGACCTCCCTGCAAAGTTGCATTACATGGATGTGTCAAATAAAGTACCTCTAGAAAACTGCACTAACTACCTGACATACAGAAACAAATTAACATATGACTAGATGACCAGACAACAAAACTCTTAACCTGCCAGTTAGAAGCAGCTTGTACTTATGAATGATAACCTAACAACTTGGCAGAAAATCTATCAAGGCATGCAAATAGACATTCATGAAAAGGCCAAAATACAATTCATCGTGTGCAAAGCTCGATTACAACCACACAGATGAATACCCTGCATTATTACTAGGCACTTTCCACACAAGTTACCTAACATTAGAACATGGCGAGAAAACTTTGGCATTTAAATAAAAATGTTTTCTCGAAAGGCCAAAATGTATCCAGAATAGCACATTAACACCCAGATATGTAAGGATTAAACTAACAGGCCTTACATGTGTGATCCCCAAGTTAACTCCAACTTTAGCAGCAGAATGAAGTTCAGTGCCAGTATTTCCAGAAGCTAAGTCCTTGCCCTTGTCCAGAAACTGTGAGCTACCTCCAAAGGAAGAAGACATGTAAGGAGGGACTGTGGGAGATCGATTTGTGATGTGGGAGTAGGGTTAAAAGCTCCTTGTAACCCTGCACTGATTTTCCCTGCAGTGTAAGCAAGATCATTAAGGTGAGATTTTGCACTTCGATGACTTTGTAATGCTATGCAATTATTTTTTCATGAAGTACCTTCTACATTAACTCCTGGCCGCATTAAGGTGGCAACAGACCCTTGAGTATTTTTAATAACTGAACCTTGTGGATTCTGGTTCCAGCCAAAACCAGCATTAAACATA
The DNA here is from genome assembly GCA_947311845.1 of Poa pratensis. Taxonomy (NCBI): domain Eukaryota; kingdom Viridiplantae; phylum Streptophyta; class Magnoliopsida; order Poales; family Poaceae; genus Poa; species Poa pratensis. The sequence continues at coordinate 35,595,533 of CAMZMU010000041.1, forward strand.
TTTGCACCTCCCAGTATACTCTTCTGTAACTCGAGGGGATACTACCAGAAGCCAGACCTTGAGCAAAATTTGGAACTTGTGACATTGTGAATGGATTTGATGGTTTAGTGTTGTCAATATCCTCCCAGCAGAAGCTGGTGGACCTTCCTGCTGAGTTCTGAGAAAAGATGCACCACCAGGTACGGGTGGCACCTGAGGAGTAGGACCTTGCAGTGTATGTGATTGCTCAGGCTCAACTCCCCTGGAAGGCTGACCCTGTGCACCAGCTTTTCCAACCTGTTTCTTTTTTCTAATATTTTGTCCACTAGAGATAGCATCTGATTTTGAGTTGTCTTCAGATTGCATATCTCCTGCTGCTTTTGAATCCATCCTTTTTCGCTTCGAAGAGGAAGCTTTCTTGCTTGTTTTTTCATCGACTTTAAAGAATCATGTGAGTTCATAGATCTAGTGTCCTCCATTTGCAGACTTGCAGGGCTTTCAATTCCAGAGGACCTACCACTCTTTTGCGACATGGAGCCTTGATGAATATCAGATCCTGCAAGATCACCCCTATTTTGTCCTGCTGGAACCCGCCCTGGAATATATACGTCATGCCTTGTCATATCTGTCGAACCTAATAATATTAAAAGATCATATTCATATCTCCTAGACAGTGACTGAAGTTTCCCTTTCAAGTTGATTACCTGATGGAAACTGCCATAATGCAGCTTGCCCGCTACTCTGGGATGCACCACTTCCAACCATAGGAGACTGACCACCAATGATCTCCTTGTCCTTGGACATAACACCACTAGAATCTACTGCTTGTGGACCACCAGCAAACGGAACTCGTGATGATCGCAATTGGTCCATATCAATTCCATGTTGGTTTACAACAGTCTCCATGGCTCTGCAGACATAAATTACAGATGGTACGGACATGTTAAAACTAGGAAGAGTAGAGGTCAAGCGAGAGAAAGTGAAAATTTAATAGAACTTTCTGAAGTAAGTAGAATTTTCATTTCAAACTACAAACATTCATGTAAAGGTAGACTAAATTGGACTATTTGCATTACTATAGTTGCAAATAATATATTTGCTAACCTCTGACACCAACTATAGACTATTCGCAGAAAAAACTATCGAGTATAAACCATATCACACTCAATATCGTTACGGAGTACAAGTGTTCCCTTTGACATAGATCTTTAATTTTTTGGTGCAAAACAACCCCAATAATTGGGGAAAACGATTTGATGACTGATTCAAACAAAAGTTGCACACAAGATGCTAGGGGGTGGGGGGGTACACTCGAGATATATTGGTCAAAAACTTGCTATAGACATAGAGGATCTCGAGAGTCAAGATCTCATATTACAGGCTATTGTACCAACGAAAGGAAAAAATATTATCAAGGGTAAGCCTCCAAATGACAGCTCGCTGCTCCATCTTGCTCTTCTCTGCCACTCCCTCTTGCCATCCTCCACCTCTTCTCTCCCTCCACAATCTCCATCTCCATAAGGCTGCTGGGGGGAGGATGTTAAAATCAATGGTGCCCGTGCATTTTGTGGCTGTATACATTATGCTGTGTATTAACAGTTTACTATATAGATCAGGAAAGTGTCAATCACCGAGCTTCACCACCCTCCCTGCCTCATTGAACCTTTTTGGCCCTCTGTATCTTCTGCTTATACCTATTTTCCCCTCCTAAATTATTCGAAGCACCGTGCAGCACCATGGAGAGTACCTAGGGAATCTTGAAGGACATTTCCTCGGTACAACAGTGCTTAGGCGGTTAGGTCCCCCTCCTTCTCCTTGTATACTATTTCTACAAGTGGAATGAGAACTAACCAATGCATGAAACCCAGTTTGCCGGCATGGTTATAATTACATAAGCAGAACTCTTGATCATAAGAACAACACACCAACAATTATCAATGTTGGGAGTCAAGAATGGCAACAAGAGAACAAAGTGTGTAAGATGAATTTTAGGCCCAAGAACATTTCCGTTCCACATAGTGACACAGGTAGAACTTTAAGTAGTATATAGAATTGGGTTGATAGCAAAAGAAAACTTTGGAAAAGATAGTAAATAACAAAAGAAATGAGGGTTGATAGCAGATATTTACCTAGATATGACCTGATACGGCAGAGACTGCTCTTTTCCACTTAACTTCATATGTTGACATATCTGGAACATCAAACAGAGAAATAAGGCTACGGTTGAGTTCAACGCTTTCATGTCATGCGAACAGTTTGCGCTGCATACCACGTAAAGTTTTGTTGCTAATTTAGCGGGCTCATCCTTTGACTCCTGAATAAGCTTCTGAAGTAGCTTCGCAGCCTCCACTTCAACATGCTGTGATGAAGCCATTTGTAAACTCTGCATGTCATCAGAGTAAGCTTAGTCAAAAAGAAGAAAAATAAACCATAATCCTAATAATATATTGAGTACAGAACAGCGGCATGATTTTCATCGCCAATTTCAGTAGATGCAAACTGTTAGTGCAAAGTAGCAGGTATAGTAAATTGAAAACAAGCATAGATTTATAGTGACATAGCTACCAGCAACAAAACTTCCAAAAAAGTTGCCCGAGGATTTGCAAGTTCACAGCACATCCGATGCAATGTAAATTAACAGCAGGCGTCACACATGGCATGCATTCAAGCTGTTATATATGGAGAAAGCACCCGAAATATCTCTACATGCGGCAGCTAAAGTTAAGAAACTTGGTATTTCTCGCTTCACGACAGCATGGGGTGTCTCCACAGGCTACAGAAATTCCCTGCATACAACGAAATAGCGCTGCTCAACGAAACCAGTAGCCAGAATGTGTGCTACCAATGAACTAAAGCATCACTAGCAAGACATCCCACCCTACAACACAGCTCACCGGCATATTAAATTAAGTGCAGCCAAAAGCCGAGCAATCAGCTAATAACTAGAAAGTGCACACACCGACTAGACCCAGGATCAGACCGGAAAATACCCCAATCCCAGGAGGAAAAAGCCGAAACAGCATAGCCATGGAATTATTGCGCAGAATAGGCCAATTGCACCTCATGGAGCGCTCAGAGCTTATAATTTGTCGCTACAGCGGCAGCCGGTTGACCCAAATCGATCCCAAACGAACTAGAGCCCCCAGCTTAGCTTGTAGTACGAACTAACCCTAGCTGACGAGAACAGAGCTGCACTGATCGTTTAGAATTGAAGCCCGCGACTCCCGAATCTAGCCACTCGGGGACCACTCCAGTGAGCCCGAAGAGGAAGGGGGAGGGAGTAGCGAGAGTTAAGTCTTACATCGATTGGGGATCGGGCAAAACCCTAGCGGGAGAGCGGGGACGGGGTGGAGACGTCCTGGAGCCGACGCGCGTGGGGAGCTGGTTGCGGTTCGCCGGCGGCGGCGCGGGGGGGCCTCCGGGGGAACGCGGCGGGGTCGACGCGTGAGCTAGGTGCCGGAGCTGGAGCTCGCCGCCTCCGCCATTTTCCCACTGCTAGACCTGTGCAGTGTTTTGCCTCCTACTATTTTTTTCCTCTTGTCTGTCCGTTGTCTCGTGGGTTTTAGGCTCGTGCCAATGGGCCAGGGCCGTGGGCCCAAGATTATTGGGCATTTGGTGGGCTTTCAGCTCGCTGTGGGCTGTTTTGACACTCCACGTAATAGTGTGGAGATTCTCAAAAAAAACGTACGGAGTAGTAATGTGGCACTCAGAAATTTTTGTCGTGGGTAAATGCCTGCTTGCAAACAAAATCATGGCCGTTCTTCGTGATGAAGAAGTTCACCGACACTAAAGGTTCAGTCACTCACTTGCAGACAGCAGACTGCAGCAAACAACCTCGATTCACCGGCTTGCAGTGTCATGACTAAATACATGACAGATAGAAAGACTGTTTGGCTAATTACATGTACTCTCTCCGTTTAAATTAGATGACTTTCCATTCATCCACATGTGAATGTATCTATACATGTGGACAAATGGAAGTCATCTAATTTGGAACGGAGGGAGTATAATTTATAGAACCAATTAATTGTGTGATCTAGAGTAAGGCGAGGCGGGTAGATAGATTCAATGTGTGTCGGTCGGAGAGCATCTGCCTAATTAGGCAGACGGACGACGAGAGGCGCGACGCGTCGTCATGTGAGGTTTGTGACTATGTGGGCGAGATCAACCTTTGAATAAGTTCACGCTACAGAAAACCCGATTTGAATAAGTTCAACAAGTTGGAATAATCTTCTTCCTGTCTAGCCCGTTCTAGCGCTGCATGTTGCGTGTGGATGTGTGTCTCCGCCGGATCTCGTGGGATTCGATCGGTGATTTTCTTCAGGGATCCGTTATTCTTTTGTATGTATTCGTGTGTCTAAAGAAGATTAAATCTTTCGAGTTACGCTTCCTTAATCGGCGACGGATGCAGTTTTGATGCGTTGGTTGGGGCTTAGCACGACGAAATCCCGACTATCTGTTACAATAAGATTTGTCTGGCTCTGAGGATGGAGGGCGATGACAGCGACGCGCTTTCGGCTCACTCCAGTTATTATAGTCGTCGCTAGATGGTCTACGGATGTGTATGTAATTTTTGTTACTTCTAATGTTTTTTTTTTTTGCATTGTCTTAACAGTTGATGGATAGATCGGAAGTTTCTTCGCAAAAAGATAAATTCTTACGTTTAAAACATTAAACGATTCTAAGAAATTTAGTTGTCTAGCTTCTACGTATAAATTTCTCATAAAATTATCTTAATACAAATGTGAAACAGAAAAAATAAAATTTATTTAATATCTACTTAGAGCCACATGTTTGTGATTTTAGCATATCCCAAAATATATGTGGCAACTAGCTGGCAAAACCTTTTTTTTTTGACACAGCCAAACAACCACGTATATTCACCACCGAACCACGTACAAAGTACATAGTATAAAGACAGTACAAACAGGAAAATACGTAGAGGAGAAACCAGAGCTGGCACCGAGCACCGCAGCACCGCCAGCGATGGAGACGAAGAGCGGCGACCACCACCCTTCCGCTGCCTGGGAACATTTAATCCCTTGAGAGACGCCGCCGTGCCTCTCCGCCGCGCCGCGACGGAGTTCTTGACGATGAACAGCCGGGGCAGACGTCCCCCCGGCATCCCGACGCCGCTTTGCCACGGCCGCCTTCGGATCCGCCGCAGGAGGGAGCTTCGGAGCTCGTCCAGCACTGGTTTCCGGCCGCCAGACCCACCGCCACCGCGGATCTGGGGGGAAACGGTGGACCTCGAGCGCCACGCCGGGCCTCGAGCTCCAGCAGGTCGCACGCGCAGACGCCGGGCTCCATGGAGCACCACCGCCGGAGGAGAGCACGCCGACGCCAAACCAACCACCACCAGCACCACCTCCTCCACGGCGCCGCCGGCGGAAACACCACCCTACCCTACCGTTTGTACAAGCCGGCACCGGGGATCCCCCACCCTCCCGCCGCCGAAGCGGCAGGCGGAGGGGAGGAATCCCACGGCGCGGCGGCGAGCACGCGGTGGGTCGGCGGTGGGCGTCCAAAAATCGCCGCTTCGCCTCTCTCTTGAACAGTGATGGGGGAGGGGAAAGCGAGTAGAGAGCAGACTGTTCTACTAGCTGGCAAAACCTGAACATGTCTGGACAGCTTGGTGTGGTCACAAACCATATACCGATATACGTGCATTGACACGTACGGTCCATGCTGGGACCAAACTCACCATCACGACGTGTAAATGACGACGTCGTTGAAGGACCAACCATTACTAACTATATTAAGGGAGTACAAAATGGCGCTCCCTCGGCCTCCATGTACTGTAGATACTGTTCGAAATGAACAGTATGCTACAGTTACTCAATCGCGGCCGTCCAGTGGCGATCCAACGGCCCCAAACGAACCCACGCGCGCCATTTTACAAAAGAACCCCTCGATGCCGAGAAATTACATCACGGTCCACGAATTCCCGAGCGGAAGGACCTACACGAAAAATGCGCAAACCTCGGGGACCCCGTCGTAAAAACGCCCGCACTTCCTCCCTCCTTCCTTCTCTCTCTCCCGCGACCCCGCGGACGCCGGCGACGCCGACGCAGCGCGCCGCCGCTGCGATCCTCCACCGTCGAATCCAAGCAGCCAGGTAGCTCCGCCGCCTTCTTCTCCACCTCCTCCCCGGAGGAATCGCTCCCGGACGGCCGCAGTCGCCGCCGCTCTGCCGAAGTTCGCCGCCGCTACTTTCCCTGTCCGCCGCCGCGGAAACGGCCGCCGGAGACGATTCCGGCGACCATATGCCACGCCGCGCCGCCGGTTAGACGCGCCTCGGCGCGCGCCACCGGATCCGCGCCATGAAGGCCTCGCACGCGTGCGCTGTGCGCGAGCGCGAGCTCGGCAGTGCCACCGCCGTGCGCTGCGTCCCCGCCGACGGCTGACGTCACCCACGACGTCAGCAAGGGTCCACCTGTCAGCCCTGCACGAAAAAAAAACCCGCCGCCGCGTCGGAGAGCTGGGCTCCCAGCTGGGCTGGGCAGCTTTCCCCGCGGCTGGCTCGGCCCAGCGCATTCCTCTAGGGTTTTTCTTTTTTACTTTTTTTTTAAATTATCCAGAACATTTCAATTACCAAAATGATCACAAAAAAAAAACTTCTTCCATATTGTAAATATGTTTCAAAACTCAGATTTGCTGACTATTTGCGAACAAAAAACAAAATCGAATCCTCGATTTGTTGACTATTTACGAATAAAAATAAATTCAAAACCTCTGATTACGGGTTTAAATTAACGAATCTCACAAAAAAACTATTTCTTCTTAAATATAACATATCGACACAGCAAAATATTCATAAAAATATCATCACCATGTTTGTAACAAAATCATGCATATTTAACCAACTTTAAATCACATATCTCTAAACGCTATTCATACGGACTCCAATTAAAATGATTCCGACTAACACAGTCATGTAAGGACAAAATCTACAATAGGCCATGAAAGAAAAAAACAACATAAGTGCAAAAGCTCTTATAAGTGCGAACTTATCTAAATAGGAAGCAATTCCTACATCATATAAAAACTAATTAAACTTCCATGTTAAAAGCATGTGTGACGATATCAGAAAAAATCGACCCGTTTCAAAGTTTCATAATTACAAAAACACTAAAATTCGTAAAATTAGAATCTTCCAATCAAGTAATCACGATAGCATAAAAAATATATCGCGATTTGCGAGAAAAAGCATTTACTCAAAAAAATTCTTTCTCACCAACAATTATTCAGCATTTCTAATAAGTTTCAAAGTATATTCCAAACAAGTTTCCCTAGAATTTTTCCAAACCTATTTGCAAGCGACGTAACTTAAATCCCTCTAATTATGTACTCGCATTTAAAAAAAATTGACTTGATTAGAATTTCCACAAAATGCAAACTCACTACTTATGCTATACAACAACATTGAATATGTACATTTCATCAAAATGTGCTGATAATTCTATTGCACCTTTCCTAATTTCAATTAAGTATTGACATCAAAATAAGAACATGTCCAAACATTTCAACATTCTAAATATTGTAATTTTGTACATGATAAGACAAAAAAAACCTCGAACAAAGATGAAAGAAAATAAAAACATGTTGCAACGTTCCGTTCTGTTTGGGCAACATTTAAACAAATATTCCAAATATAGCTTACATATTTCTAATTATGTATTCACAAAAAAAACACATAAATATTTCCAAAAAATAAATTTGCTCCCCCTAATCACACAATTATTCCAAAATGAATTTAAACTAAGTTATAACATAAATAACATAACATAATTAAAAAGAATACACGCACTAACACACTAAATATTCTCATCAAAACTAAGTATCTATAGCAAAACACAAAACATATTTACAAGATTCAAAATAGTCAATATTTAGATTCAATATAAATGAAATTCCCCAAATTGTGGACTCGACTTAAAAAAGAAAAAATTGCATTAGCATTGCCAACATGCTTACATTAAATATTATTTCGAAGAGAAAAGTGTATTTCGATATTCTTTTGTCCTACAATACTAAAGGTACAAAAGAATATATCTATATGCTCGCTAAAATAAACAATACTTATTAATACAAATATACAAACTTAATTACACAATTTAAATTTAATACAAAAAAAAATCACGCGAGCGCGGCGTGACGACGCGCAAAATACCACTAGTTACTAATAAAAGACCGCCCGTTTCGCGGCCTCTCAGCACTCATGCACTGTTCTATTGAACATTGTTGAACAGTACCAGCGGCATTTTGCAGCAAAACCCCTGACAAATAGGGATATTAACTCGAAGTCCACAAGGCAAAGGAGTTTTCGTCGTTTCGCACGTCGGAGGGACTTATTTGCAATTTTTGGACAATTCAGGGACCTTTTCACAATGACGCGATCATCACCGTGATCAACTATTTGCAATTTTCGTACAATCCAGGGACCTTTTCACAAAGACGCGGTCATCTCCGTGATCAACAGAGGAGGACTTATTTGCAATTTTTGGACAATCCAGGGACCTTTTTACAACGACGCGGTCATTGTTGTGATCAACTATTTGCAATTTTCGGACAATCCAGGGACCTTTTCACAACGACGCGGTCATCGCCGTAATCAACAGTAGTGACGTCATCGTGGGCCCCAGCCGTCAGAATTTTATTCATTTTGATAAATAATTTTAGTAATTACTAAAAACCTGACATGTGGGTCCCGTTGTCAGAATTTTAAACATTTCCAGAAATTTCAGAAAAATGCCCAAAATTGTATAATCTATAACTTCTGATCTGTAATTCAGAAAAATATGTTCAATATATCAAAATGTTCAGAAAAATTAAATCTGTCTACTGGTATCAAAATTCATGCATATTTAACAATTTTTAACCATGCTTAATTAGGAGAACAAAATATTTTTTTATATTTTGTTTGTTCATCCAGCGAATTTCAAGGAGAGAGAGAGCTGCAAATCAAATTGCTCAATGTTTTCCACATTAATAAGTTTTCTCCTTATGTATTTCTATTAAAAGTAATATGGAAAAATTGAAAATCAGTATTAACAATGCAAAACTACTTGAAGTATTTCGTTTTGCACACAAAAAGTTCCTTCCAACTGGACATAGTTCTAAATGGTATGTACATGAATATTTTATCTTCACCGACCAGCATTTTTCTACTCTATAATCAATGTTAAACATCACTGTAATATATCACTCAATAAAAGTTAATTTTTTTCGTTCAGTCTAGCAACGATTAAATTTAAAGTTGGAGATTATATTGCTACGCATGATCTCAAAAGAAAAAAGTGCCATATACCTTTTAACCATGCTTATTTAGGAGAGAAAAAATATTGTTTTTATATTTTGTTTGTTCATCCAGCGAATTTCGAAGAGAAAGAGCTGCAAATCAAATTGCTCAATATTTTCCACATTAATAGGTTTTCTCCTTATGTATTTCTGTTAAAAGTAATATGGAAAAATTGAAAATAGTATTAACAATGCAAGACTACTTGAAGTATTTCGTTTTGCCGATTGATTACGATGGAGAAGATTCGTCTCCACTGGCCGGGACACTACGGCCAATGCGCCATGCACCATTTTTTAGCATGTTATAATAATAAAAAAGTTAAGAAACAACTAGCTCAAGTATACGGTCTCTTCGTCTAGATGCACCCGTAATAAAAATGTCTTTTAAATACATTTAAAAATGTAACAAAAATTCCAAACAAAAACTTTCGGATGTACATCCAAATTGTCTATTGTCGCACAAAATGTTTCACGAAAGAATGACATTTTTTGTGGGCTGTGTAAAAAATACAAAAATTATCATTTTGGAGCACCGGAATTTGTCTTTTTACACACAAGGCACAAAAAATGTTTTTTTATGAAACTTTATGTGTAAATATAAAATATCCGGATATATACCCGATTTTTTTAACATTTTGAAATATTATTTTATGGGTAGTGAGTGCATCTACACTTATGACTCAAAACAAATTCCCCCTAGCTCAATGCATTGTTTGGTACTCTTTCTTCATTATGTATTATGCCAAACTGTGCTAAGAAACTTGCGTTGGTCGATCGAGCAGCCCGATATTGTGTCTGGCTGTCGAGGGTGTAGGACACTATCCCGAAAGATTGTTTAAAAAATTGAACACCGAATATTTAGTACATTTCATTCTAACTCAATGAAATTTTACATAGATTTGAATGAAATTTAAATGAGAGAAGACGAATGCAAATTTAGACGCCCATCGTGGCCTATAAAAGTCGAGGGGAGACAAAGATACCTCTGATAATACTTCAAAGTGGATTTCCTTTTCAAAATACTTGGAAGTGGATTTCCCAGAGCCTTTAGCTCTATCATAAAATACTTCTAACTCGTCCGGGTCAACAATTTGATGCTTATCCTGGTTCCTATCATCTTTGTTGAATCTTATTTTTATATCATCAATAAAATATTTGAACAAAATGTCAAGTACTAATCGACGATATATCTGTCCGCAATTGAACCTTCGGGCGTTGCTTTGTTACACACCATTGACTTAAGGTATCCAAGTTTTCTCTCAACTAGATACACCCAACCACATTGCACAAGCCCTCTTAGAATTGCCTCTTCACGAAAATGAATATATAAGTGCACGGTTACATAAAATGGGAAGATTTTCTCAAGTTTTCAAACAATAATAACAAGTGCAACCTTCAATCATTCAACACATAAATTTTAAGATTTTTTGGACATAAATCCCTAAAAATCACCCTAATTCAGCAATAGCCTCAAACATATCCTTTGAAACAATTCTCTTGAACTCAGATAACATGACAAATGTAAATTTTTGTGCCAATCATGCGTGTTCAGGCCGTGTACTATACCACCATCAGTATCCATACTATTGGTAGGTTTGCAGCATAACCATTTGGAAATCTAGTTTTGGCCAAAAAACGTGCACCATTTTTCTTTGGTTTTCCTTTTCAAACGTCAAGGGTGAAGAGTGCTTGGCATAACCATCTCCCTCATCATCCATCCAATATGTTTTCCCGATTTTGAATTTCTTCAAATTTAAATTAGCACTAATAGTATCCATATCATTTCCCTCGATGTCAAGTGGGTACTAAGGATAGTATCACTTAAGTTCTTCTCAATGTGTATCACATCCAGGTTTTGTGTTAACTTGAGTTTTGACCAATATGGTAGATCAAATAAGCAAACATAGAAGTGCTCGGTCGGTTCACCTTTCTCTTCTTACAATCTGTATTGTTTCCCGGTTTGTAGTTCTTAACTCTGTCTATATTCTTTATTATTTCTATTATTGTGAATTTCCTTGGTATCCATTGATTTTTTTTCTATACGGAGATTTATAGGAAGGAATCGACGATGTAGAATATATCAACCTCATTTTTCTATGACTAATAGCAAGGATTCTAATCGTAGTGGACACATGCATAAAACAATATTTTGGTACGACCTAAAATAGTGCCATAGCAAGGATAACCATGAATATAGACCAAATGAACGCAACATGCAACTTGATTCACTTGTGCATGGATCGTCCGTATCCACACCTCTCCAAAAATTCATCATACCTTTTTATCACTGGCTGCATAAATACATGAACATCCCTTCCTAGTGAATTTTTTCTTGAAATAAGCAATGGAATCAAGATATTGGATTGGTCCATGCACATCCAAGGTGGGAAGTTGTATGTATGAAAAAAATAGGCCATATAATGTATGAACTACTCATATCCAAAAGGGATTGTCCATCCGTGGAAACACGTAACTTATGGGGATCTATAGGAAACCAATCAAACTCATTGTAGAAGTGCTTCCATGTGTTACCATCAGCTGAGTGTCTCAAAGCATTTTTCTCAACTACCATTTTCTGTTTGTGCCACCATGTGTGTGTTGACATTTCCTTTGAAACAAGAAATCTTTGAAACCTTGGAATTATAGGAAATTATCGAAGCACCTTGTGGGAAACTTTTGTCTTTATATCTGTGCATTTCCATCTTAATACTACACACACACACATACACGTAACAATGTATATTGTGGGCATTCTCCCGAAACAAAGCATAATCAAACTTGCATACAAGAATTTTCTCATAACCAAGCCTAACTTCAAAACTTCACTCTTAGTTTCAACTTAAGATTTGGGAATATTCACATCCGGCAAAGAAACACATAATAGCTGAAGTAATTGATCAAATCCTCTATTTGTGACCCCAAATTTATCATTTGAAATGAAAGAGCTTGAAAATGAATGCCAACCTTGTGAAGGTTTTGAATCCCTCATGAAGCTCTTGTTTCTCTTCTTCAATTAGCCTTGCAGAAAATTTTGGCTCACCAGGACTTGTGCATATCATCAAACATACTAGGAACATCACCACAATTATTTTCATTGTCCTCCTCAAAATCATCATCATCCTCACTTTGATACGTGCACCATGCTCGCTACTATGGCTTTCATCAGAGATATAACCGATGTATAACCGATGGGGATATTCCAAATATCCGATATATTAGTGCTAGACAGAAAGGTCCTGGTGAGCCCAAAAAATATCCGATGTAATTAGCACTAATACATTGATACTAACTTTGTTGCAACGATACTATAATTAAGCAAAAAATCGTTGGTGCAAAATTGATATATCAATGACGTTTTAATTAGTATGATTGATTGGCACCTCATAATGTATCAGCACCCAACACATGAAAGCCATGAAGAAGTTACCATTCTCATGTAACTTCTATCCGAATATGTGACGTGCTTGCGACAATTGGACCATGACCAGTGCCATTGTAAGACGTTCCATGCCGCAAGAAGAGGCCCAACCAAATCCATCATGAAAGTTACACTAGGCTGGGACGATCCAAAATCTGGATGATTGTTTCGCTTGATTGACTAACATCAGAAATATTCCAAATTAAATAATCCATTTGGAACTCCAGAATTAGCTCCATTTTCTTCCTTACTGGGCCCACAAACTTGTTTATTTACTGAAATACAAAAAGAGGTGTCTGTCGTCAAATGAATCAACTAGTAAGCTGAAGCTTGGTGATACACATTACACGTCTCTCTCAGGTCTGATACCTTGGTGTATGCCCTTATAAATAGCAATAGCAAGCTGTCATCTGCACGAAAAAGTTGGTTTGACCCAGAAGTGGTAGGTGCCACTCGATCCGGGTACCTTGTGCGTCGCCGCTGAACAAGGACGTCGTTCTTGTCTCTCAGCAGCTCGATGGCGACGACATGTCGATAAGGTCGAGCGGTCCAAGGAGGAGGCTGCGGAGAGGTCTGTGGTCGCGGATGTCGATAAGCAAGTCTCCATGTATGGCTACCCCTGCTGGAGTTATGTCCCCAAGGCAGCAGGTACTACTGTAGGATTGTGCTTATGCTCTCTCTGTGAGGGGCAAATGGAAATTAATCTTCTTAGAGTTGAATTTCTGCTAACTGATAAACTGATATATAGCGTGGTTTCCGGTTTCAATAGGCATTGAGAGGAGCGGAAAGAGCTGCAGGCTGAGGTGGCTAAACTACCTCCGGCCGGGTCTGAAGAGGGGCGCATTCTCTCTGGAAGAGGAAGACCTCATCGTTTGTCTCCATTCCATCCTAGGCAACAGGTAAATTAAGACGTTGCAGAATTACACTGCACCTACTTGCATGGCCACACCAATTGACGATAAATTACTACTACAATCGATTGTTTTGGTTCTAGTTCATCAATGGGGAATTCATGGGCATGCATCGGCAGGTGGTCTCAGATCGCGGCGCGGATGCCGGGGCGGACGGACAACGAGGTCAAGAACTTCTGGCACTCCTTTGTCAAGAAGAGGCTCCGTCTTCGTGGCATCGACCCGGTCACACACAAACCGGTCACCGCCGACACGGCCACAGGACCTACGGCGGTGTTGAGCGAACAAGAGCTCACGCTGCCACCCGTGGGTCACCATCATCATCTGCTTCATGCTCCTCAGGCGACTAGCAGCACGGACGCCTCCGTCGTTGTCAGCACCGATGTATCCATGGTGCCGTCGGGGTACAACCAAACTGGGGACTTCACTTGCGCCCTCCAGTGCATCCCCTCCAAAATTGTGCACCCGGCGATTATCTCCGTGGTGTCAAGCTCCAGCACGGTGTGCCCGACGGCTGGCCTTAGCTCCACGGGCACCGTCGGCACCATAGAGCAGTGCAACGACAACCAGCTGTGGCTGGAGCCGGGGTGGATGAGCACCTGAAAGGCTGCCGTCGCCAACTGTGGCTCCGACGCGGCGCTGGACGAGCTCAACTGGTCTGACTCCGTGTTCGACGCCGACTACCAGCTGCACTTCTAGGGCACCATCCTTCAGGACAGCGACTGCAAGGAGGCGGTAAGGTACAGTTCGCGCGTACTTGAAATGAACCTGCTTCATTACCGCATGCTTCACTTTTTTTTTTGCGAGGAAGGGAACAGTACATCAACCAAGGAACTTACAGAAAAGCCCAAAAACTAAAAAAATTACAAAGAGGTCCCTCTGGACTCTGGCTTCGTCTTCACCGAACAGAACGCCGCGCCGGCGAAACCCGCCGCTGCATCTCCATAGCCTTGGTCTGGGAGACTCCCCATCGCGAACAGGAAGTTGAACGCTTCTCGGAGCCGAAGCTCCTCCACCCTGCACGATAGTCGACGTCGCCACCTTGGTCTTCAGCACCGCAACCTTCATGTCGTCAGACGCCAGATCCGCCAGCTCACGGACTCCGGCGAAGGGGATGGCCTCTCGCGCGCTCCGACGAGCCACGAATAAGGCCAGGGCAGCAGATCCACAGCGAGGCTCCACCGGAACCGCACCTGCAGAGGGGAAGACCGCCGCCACCAAAAGCCGCTCCGACGCCACCGCTTCCACCACAGCGCCGCCGGCCAGCACCCTCTCACACACACCTAATGTACATATGCGCCGGGATCCGTGGATTCCCGTCCTCCCGCCGCCGAGGCGGCCGCCGGAGGGCGAGGGATCCGGCGAATCGCCGGCGCGGAGCTGGTGCGCGCAAGATCGCCCAAGAATTCGCCTTTTCACTGTAGCTGGGGAAAAGGTGAGAGGACCGAGCTCTCTCTCAGTACCGCATGCTTCACTTGAGAGTGTAGAAAACTAGAAACACGTGCATAACGTACGATAGGTTTTTTGGTGGTTGGCTTTGTAAAAACAATTCGTATCTGTTCGGTGATCCATTGATCGATGGTAAGCCTTTGCTGCTACATATACGTGTAAATTGCATGTGATGATACCTATTTATAGTGTTTCAATTTCAATGCTGTTCAAATATGAAGCTTGTGTTTCAGTCCAAACCCTCAAATTGGCTTATTCAAAACCGATTTGTATTTCAGTTTAGAAATAATGTCCATGTTAAACCCTCAAGCCAGGGATTTGTTCGAACTGATGACCAACTCTCGATCCTTGAAATTGAAACTTTGGACTTTCTTATCTTGAACTTTTTTAGCTAGTCTGACAAAATAGGTCGTAGCCCCGCCATATTAATATAGCAACCACCCGATACAACCAACGGACACGGCTGGGGCGACAGCCCACACACACCCAAGAAAAGGAAAAGAAGAAAGAAAAAACGACATAGGCGGATTGACTAAGCGACGGTGACCCACAACCGCTGCGCCCACTCCGACGAAGTACCACCACGCTTCTAGCACCAAATCCACCAATACCAAGCAACACCTTCAGGAAGGAAAGCCGCGCTGCTGCCCGGACCAATGCATTGGTCCTAGGGTTTCCCCTAGCACTGAGGGAAGCAGATGAAGGTTATCCACGACGCCCTTCAAGAAGGAAAGATGCCACCCGAAGGCTGCACCGTGTCGGCGTCGGACGAACCGACAAGGATTTCTCCCGAAAAACCCCATCCACAACCCCGGACGATCCGTAGCACAGGAGGCCCCCGCGAGGACGAGCCTCGGCACCACCAGACTAGCCGCCCACCAATATGCGCTCAAACAATCCCGAAGTCACCATCGTCGTCGCACCGAAGAAGCCGCCACGGGGTCCGCAAGACAGATGTGAGGAGAAGTATGAACCAGGACAGCAGTACCGCGGCCGAGTGGGAGGGAACAACCTCCACCGCAGAGGACGGTAGTCGACCGGATGCGGCAGCAGAGCACACCAGTCCCGTGAGGTCCGGCCGGGCCCAGCAGGCCCGTAAAGCCCCACGGGGGCACAGCATGGATCTGACCGGGCCTAGAACGGGCTCGTGTGAAGCTCGCCGCCATGCTGCAACCAGGTCAGCCACCGTCGCCTCTGCCCCTGCCCTCTCTTCCTTGCTTCCAACTACAGATCGCACAGAAGGTCCAGCCAGCCCACCCCAACCCAGATGGGCCGGCGGGCCCAGATCTGGGCCGCAGGGAATGGCCGGTGCCGCCCTGCTGCACGCCAACGCTGCTGCACAGCCGTCGCCGTCACGCAAGCACCCGACCTAGGCCGGACCGCCGCCGGCCCAGGGGAGCCCCGCCTTCACCGAATTCCGGCGCGGGGAGAGGAAAACCGCCAACGCCGGCGCCACCCGGTCTGCGCCCCGGCATCCCTTGCCGGCACTGGCGACGAGGGAGCACGAGAGAGAGGGGCCGAGACGGGGAGTGCGGAGATGGCATGTCGCCGCCAAGGGGGGCGATGGGCACGCGCAGGAGGGAGGGAGGGAGAGGGGTTAAGGCCGGAGGGAGCCAGCGGCGGGGCGAGCGGCGCCGGAACCCTAGGGGTCAGGGTCAGGAGCGCGGGTTTGTGCAGACTCGAGATAGTTTCGTCAATTTGTTAGCTAGCCTCGGGAAAGCTGTAAGTTTAGTAAGTCAAAGCTAGCCCTTTGTTTGGCAACAGAGCTATTGCAATGGATAAATCGAGGGAAAAGGTTTAACCTACACATAAAGAGTGTGTAAGGAAAGAATGCAGAAGAAGATAGAAAAGTGAGTGACAAATGAAATCCGAGTAAAAGATATCACAAATAGTAGGTTTACCGGACTAGAACAAATATTTAAACTGTGAAGAGTGGGGCTTATCAAAACTTCTTTCCATGCCACGCGATTGATTTGTATTTCAGCTTAGAAATGATGTCCATGCTAAACCCGCAAGCCTATGGCCATGTTCAAACTAAACCCCAACTCTCGATCACTGAAATTGAGACTTTGGATCGTATTTCTTATCTTGAACCATTTAAAAAAAATATTGGGTAAACATCGGCTGACAAACTAATACCTCCTTTAACTTATCTCACCCCACTTGACAGATTTATTAGTTCCTACCTCCATTCCATCCTCTGTAATTTCTCTTCCCCTCCATTTTTCTCTCAGCTCTCAAACAATCCTCATAGCCTAGCAATCTCCAGAAATACTTGAGAAACACAAGATGGCTAGCAAAATGGTAACACATTTAATTATGGTGTGGAAGGTGACAACTAGCAGGAAGTGTCGCGAATATCTATACCTCTTATAAAGCTAAACCCCACTAAGTTCATTTATGATTTTTCTATCTCTACATGCAGCATAGCCACATCATCAAGTAATCACAGCCGTATGATCTTAGATCGCCATCCGTCCATTGTTCCACCTAGACATGCCCAAACAATCTATACAAAGTTTGTCCATGTACAGTTTCCGTGAAAGAAAAAATTACTCCTACGATCCAATGTCATGCGTTAAATGTTATCAGTAACCGAAGCTTGGGCGCTCCACTGATGTCTCTTTACATTTCCACACATACCCAGCAGCCAGCGACCAACCGGCTTCTCTTTAAGATAGACAAACATTCAATCCCTTCGATATAAAAGGAGTTTCCATCAGTGAAAGCACCATATATATCTTCAGATTTCAAGCACCATTTCTTCAGATTTCAATTTGCTTCTCTTCCATTCCATCAAGCAGTTTGGCTACCGCAGCTATGGATTTGTCTCGTGACGGCCACCGCAGGAAACCTCCATTCTCGATTGTTCTTTTTGCAACACTTCACCTTCAGGTTTCATCCATCCGAAATGCTCTGATTGATATTCTGTCGAAGTATGGCGATTGTTGTCTCAATGGAGATTCGATCTTTGGTCTGCTGATTTTTTTGGATTCAGGAATTTAAGAAGATCCGTGGACATCTATGCATTAAACTTGATGTTGTACTGAAATTCAGTTGTACCCCCTCCAATTCGGTATCTTCTTATATGTTTACTCAACTATGGATGAATTTTTTTCGTTACTCTTTCCTTATCCTGAACTCTTTAGAGACAAGAAGATGCAATTTTCATTGGACAACACATGGATTTCGTTTGTATGGTCATGGAGCTCTGATGGTGGACTTTAATTACCAACTTCAGTTTGCTATGGACTACATAAACGGATAAACCTGAGTTCGTATATATCAGGTGCCATCTTCAGCTGAAATATAAAATTGGTACTGGTTCTACTCATCAAACTGCGTGCAATTACTTTCCTGGTACACTCCCATTCATTTTCCATTGTTTCCATTTTGCACCATAATCATTCAGCTTACTACAGGGGACTTTAAATGTTGTACTATGTCTGTAGGTCTGTACTGGAGTTCAACTCAAGTTATCATGTTTGCTCCCAACAAGCTTGGTCGAAGCCTTACCAAACTGACTGGCATGCAGCAACATCCTCTCACTTATTTTATTACATAGAATTCTGCAACCATCTTGATTTGTACCCATGAATTTTTTTTTTCATTCACATGCCCGATGTGCATTCTTCTGATTTGGGATCATAGACTGCAGTTCACATATTTTTAAGCAGGATAAATGATCCAAAAAGAAAAGGAGCAAGGTGAGGTTGTTCTTTCTCTTTAGGCGTCGTCTCTTTCATAATTTTGAATTTAGGCATCCCATAAACACTGCTACGTGCATACATTTCTGTTTTCTATGCCACAACGTGACCTATTAGTTATGTTTAGGATGTATTATTTATCAACAATCGGCTTATTCTACTATTCTTTATCCGACAAAATTGTACATAATTAGTACCTCTATCTCCCAATAATATCTTCCTAGCTAGAAACACCTCAAACTGTTTAAAAAACGAAAAAAATATCATGTTGCAGCTATTGCACTATATATCAATGTTAATTATTCTTTCGTTTTCAACTCAGAATCTCTACAAAGTTTCAGAGAATTTCCCGCCGCAACGCGCGGGGTACCGTCTAGTATATAGTAGTTTTAGCGACCTTGTTACGAATGAATGAAATGTGAGTACAGCCTTGTTGTATGGGGAAATAACCATTGGGAGGAGTATGGTGAAAGAATGATGTATGAGCACCACATTTCGGTTGCATGAAGACAAGATGCGACCATGAAACGGGCAAAGATAAACCATTCTGTGCAGGCTAAGGTGATGGGCGGAACGAGACATGCTTGCCATTCGAGTAGGAGAGGGGAAGGAGATGGACCGGTGGTTCTGGCTAAATTATCCGTGTGCATGGATGTCTATGGCTTGCTCAAGCTTCTAGAGAGAGAGAGAGAGAGAGAGAGGATGCAAGAAAAGCTAGAGGTCTGTGAGTGGCGCAAGATCGAATCTTTTTGGTTCAACTTGAGATTGACTCAAAACTAAATGAGCTGAGTATGAGCGTTATGCAGCTAGATCTGAAAAATGAGCTGATGTTGAGAGAACACTAGCCATCTGGATTTTAGGTCGATAGCTCGAGATATAATTATATATGGATACTGTAAATTATGACAATTTTTACCTTATACATTTTGTACCGGACTTTATGCTTCTATATACAACAAAAAAATGGAAGGTTTATTAAAAGCAGACCAAACTTGGCACCAACAGGTATGTGGTTAGGCCCTGCCCTAGATAACTTAATTAATCTTGTTATAGAAAAGATTGTCAAAAATGAAAATTATAGTATGGTTTGTTATGATGTTGTGTTATCATGTCATAATTAAACAATGGACTTACATAAGAATTCTGAAAGTCCTATTAAGCTTGAAATGAGCTTAACATGCCACACAAAACCTCTCTAAGCCCACGGACCTATGGATAAGTTTCTCCAAATGCTTTTCTTTATTCGTAATCTAAGAACGCCCCCTCTTTCTTGATTCTTAAAGCCATGACACTTGGCAATGTTGATTTGTTGGTAAGAACTCAGCTTTACACTAGAATTGGCAGTGCAACATTGGCAAGCCAAAAAATTGGCCACTATCGAAACAAGAGTCAACCATTTGGCCTTATGACCAAAAAATTGGTATGACACACTTTGTCACAATCCAAACATACCCTAGATCCGTGAATGGTAGCAACAGGTTATGAAAATAAATAAATAAATAAATAAATAAATAAATAAATAAATAAATAAATAGCGGCACCGAATAGCATATTCTCTATGGTTTTAGACACATCCTTGAAAAGTCGGTAGAGAGGGTAAGGAGGCCAACCCCTTGTGGCAACACGATTTGCGTCCAAATCATGTTTTGAATTGCGAACCATGCAAGGATTTTGCACTTCTGAGTGGGGTAGATTGTCCAAATCAAGTTGTCAGGTTGCTATGTGATAGAGCCAAAGAACTGTGCCTGGTAGTTTTGTATATACTCCACTAGAGTAGAGTTGAGCGTCCAAATGATTTTTTGTGGGGTACCAGGCGTGAGTATGACACATATATCGTTACAAGGTGAGCTTGATGCAGTTCTACAGCTCGACCTTTAACTCTATCTAATCATGAGCTCGCCAAAAATTTAGTATGTATGAGCCGAGCTTAGCCTAACTCACTTGAGCTTGACACGGGTAGTAATGTACATGTTGGTCTCACGGAGGTTCAACCCATGGCCCATGTCCAATACTAAATGTCCTACTTTGTTTTTAAGCTGAATAATAGGTTTGATTTATAAATTTTAAGAGATGGCAAAAATTATAAGAAAATGAGCTAGAGAATAGCTCCTAGGGCTACTACCTAAAAACAGAAACAAAACTTTTGGGCCTCTTTGATTCAAAGGAATGGCATAGGAATTTTGAAGGATTGATTCTTATAGGAAATTTTCCTATAGATGTTGTTTGATTCATAGTATCACATCCTATAGGAATTAATCCCATAAAAATCTTGTAGTGTAAATCTTATAGGAGTCCTTGCTCATGAAGCATGTCCTCACCGCGGATGAAGCTGGGTGTCCTTGCTGCGATGAGCCTCTGGAGTCTACCGATCACCTCTTCTATGAGTGTGCCTTCGCGGCCCGCTTCTGGTCCTCTGTCGGCTTCCGTTTTCCCGCCGGCGCGGACGCTCGCCGGTTCTACACCCACGACATTCCTGCTGGAGTGTCGTGCGACACGGCGCCTACCTTCGTTCTCCTCTGCTACTGGCACTAGTAGGAAACAGGCTTTATGTGGAAACACATTCTGTGGCGCACCAAATAGACATGCGCCACAGAAAATATTTCTGTGGCGCATTGTTTTGCATGCGCCATAGAATTTTAAAATTATGTGGCGCACAAAAACCTCATGCGCCACAGAATGTGACATTTCTGTGGTGCATGGGGAGCGTGCGCCACAGAAAGTCACATTTCTGTGGCGCATGCAGCCACATGCGCCACTAAATCCTGACTTTCTGTGGCGCATGCATCCACATGCGCCACAAAAATATGATGGGCCTGCTACCACATGCGCCAATGTCACAATTTTGTGGCGCATGTGACACGATGCGCCACAGAAAGTCAGGATTTCTGTGGCGCATATATCTACATGCGCCACAGAAAAGTCAGATCTCAGATCTACATTCTCTCTCTACCCTATCCTCTCACGCGTACGACCACGCACAGCCACACACTCGATCCCCTCCTCTCTTCTCTCGCTCGCTCTCCCTCACGCCCATCCACCTCTCCTCTCTCCCCTCGTCCGTCTCTCCTGCGGCGCGTGGCGCTGCCGGTCGTCGTCGGCTGCTCGTTCTTGACGCGCTTGCTCCTGCTCCCCGGTGCAGAATCTTGGTTTCTTGGGGTAGATGGCCTTTGAAGGTCCACCACGTCGAGCAGCGGCGGCGGCGCGTCTCTCGGACTTGACGTGATGAAGCCCCCAATCGTCCACGAGGTCGAGGCCGAGGACGAGCGAGAGGTCGAGGCCGAGGACGAGCGCCTCCGCGCCGACGCTTCTCGGCTGCGTCGAGGGGCGTGGAGCGGCTGAAGCAGCAGCAGGAGGGCGCGGCGAGGTGGAGCTCGAGGTCGATGGCGGCGGCCGCCGCCGGCAATCCACGCAAGGCTTCTTCCATCGCAAGCTACCGCCGTCTCTGCTCTCAAATCTCCACTCTCCTCTCCATCTCTGCTCGCCCGCGCCGACGCCAGAGATGGGCCATGCCACGCAGCAGCGCCACCATACCCGCGCGCGATGGCCGGCCGCCAGGCGCATGCCGACGACGGTCGAGGACGACGGCGACGTTCGGTGCGAGGCGTGCGGGTCCGGCCACGACGCGGAGGAGCTCCTGCTGTCGGCGTGGCCAGCTCCAGCGGCATACGACGACATATATGACTTTGTATACGTCGTATTTTGTATTTTTTTAACCTGAAAAACACTTTTTGTGGCGCATGAAGTGGGGTGCGCCACAGAATCTTCATATTTCTGTGGCGCCTATGATTGGTGCGCCACAGAATTAAAATTTTTGTAGCGAGCTTTCTATGGCGCACCCACCATGCGCCACAGAAAGCGGTTTGTGCGCCACAGAAAGGCTTTTCTGTACTAGTGTGGAACCTTTGGAAGCACAGAAACGCAGTGGCGTTTCGAGAACAGGAGCCCAACCTCCCGCTGCTCCTCAAGATGTGCCGTGACGATGCCCGTCTCTGGTGCGCGCGGCTGCCGCGCGACCATGCCGTGGATGCCGAGGCCTGGCTGCGCTGCCTCGGAGAAATCCCTCCCCGCTGACTATGTTTCCTGTGAAACTCTCCCCTCCCACCCCGTTCAGTGTCATGTTGTAAAAAACTCTCTATACGGCCGTTTTGGGCCACATAGCTCATATATATGAAAATTCAGGCGGGGTTTATCCCCCCGGTGACAGTTCAAAAAAAATCTTATAGGAAAAAAGTAGGAGGTCCAACCTCATGAAAAATTATTTTGCCACAATCAAAGAGAATCTCTCTTCCCATAGGATTCACTTAGACATGACATCTCAATCCTATGGTTTTCCTATTCCTATACTATGAATCAAAGGATCCCTAATTTCTATAAAAATGAGCCCTAGTCTTCAATCCTACATAGGCTTACCTGGTAGCTTTATGAGTCATCAGAAAGAGCTCATCCTTGAACTTCTTCCCATTCGTAAAGAATTACCTACTTTTTGCATTTGTCTGTTGCATGTACATGCACCTTATTTTTCTACTCCCTCTGTTTCTAAATACAAAATATTTTAGGTAGCATTTTAAATGTGATTTAGATACGGACGGAAATAAGTTAATATATATATATATATATTAAAACGTTTCTAGATATATGTGAATGTGGAAAAAATAAAGCATAGTATTATATGCAGGAATGAAGGGAGTAGCAATCAAGTCGATTATATGTTACCTGCAAAGAAATGTCGATTATATCCGGCTCAGGATCCGGGTCCAGATTCTGTGTGTCAGCTGGTTTAGTAAAATCACCGATCATATGCAGACGAGTATTCAATTTGGATTCAGACAGCTGAGCAGGGTCATGGCCATAAATCAAAACAAAACAAAGGTCAGGTTCCGTCGATAAATGAGCGTGTTTGGCTACAGGGAGCACTACAGGAATCGAACAAGACGCCGACGGCTGCCGTTGGCGTCTGGCGGTCGGCGTATTCGACCGTCGGCGTACCCAATCTACCGTCGGCGTCTGCGACCCCGTCGGCGTACGCTGTGGTGGGCCCCACAAGACGGCATCCGGCCATTCCGTCAGCCCTCCATACGTCGACGGCAGCGCCCCGCTGTTTTTTCAGTTCCTCATACGCCGACGGCAATGCCGTCGGCCTTTGCATGCAATTTTTTTTTTGAATTTTTGAAAATTTTGAATTTTTTAAAAAAATTTATTTTTTTATTTAGAAATTTCTAACTCAGGTACATACTAAATCTCTAATTACATACTTAATCATAGGTCAAAGTAATTACGCTGGTCAAAGTTCTCGTTTGGTCACCCATCTTCAAATTGCTCCAGCCCAAGCACGCTTAACTTTTGAGTTCCTTCAAGATTAGCGTCCAAATGAGAAATGAAAACTTACTGATACTTGTATCATATCAATCATATTAACCCTTAAGTTATGATATTACACTTTTTCATTGTTTAAATTTAAAAAATTCATTTGAATAAGTAACAATGATTATGTAATAGTATATTTTGAATAAATGACAATAAAATTAATTTTACTTTTATTTTCTTTTTAAATGGAATAATTCATATCTTTAATTCCGTTAATCGAAATTTGAAAAATAAAATGTCTATGTCAATTAGAAAAATGAGAGGAATTCAAATATGACATCCATACCATCCTTTGTATTGTATAAACATTGATGGTTTAGAAAATTGATCTCTTTCGATGAATAGTCATGTTGACCATTTTGACTCTTTTTTGAAAAAAAATTAAATAAAGTGAAAAAAACCCCTCAAAAAAGGTATCTCTGGCATTGAGTTATTTTATGTGTACTAGTTGCTATTAAAAATTATAGACTTCTTTTTTTACAAATTGTTCAAAAAAATGCTTCACAAAAAGGTCTATCATTTATAGACATGTATATGTTTCGCGCCAAATGACCAAGTTATGGCCATCACTGTGCCATATTTTGTGATAATGTGTCCATATTTGAAACATAGGCATGCCTTGGTATGGCAAACATTGTTGCCAAAAACAAATTCCAAATTATTTTTATAAATATAATTTTCCATTTTTCAAGTGCCAAAAATGATTTTTGTTATGGAGAAAATATCAAAAATATGTTTCAAAAGGCACCCATCTTATTGTCACAAAGGGTACTACATATTTTATGAATAATATCAAAGTATTACGAATTTTCTTGATTTTTACCTAATTATTCCTATTTAAATGACTTTATGCCAATTTTCCAAAAATAATTGAAATTGAACTACAAGTGTGTGATAGTTTGGTTTATTTTTTTTTATAAAAATCATTTTTAGGTACACAAGTAGTGAATTTATTACAGAAATATCGATAGTTTTGAAAAATGTGACCCCTTTCAATGAATAGGCATGACGGTCATTTTGGCTGTTTTTTCACAAAAATAAAAAAATTGAGAAAATATTCAAAAAATGAATTCCTTTGACAATGAGTCCTTTTATGTGTACTAGTTGCTAGCAAAAATGATAAACTTGAGTTTTGACAAATATTTCAAAAAAATGCTTCACAAAAAAGTCTATCATCTATAGACATGTATAGATTTCGCGTCAAATGACCAAGTTATGGCCATCCCCATGCCATAGTTTGTGATAATGTGTCCATACTTGACACATAGGAGTGTCTTGGTATGCAAAACATTGTTGCCAAAAACAATTTCCAAAATATTTTCGTAAATATCATTTTCCATTTTGTGTCAAACATGACTTTTTAATTAAGCAAGTACCAAACATATGTTACAAAATGTCATGTGCATGGTGAAAAAGATTTTATGGATTTCATATTTGGATTTCTCTCATTTTTCTAATCGATTTAGACATTTAATTTGTTAAATTTCGATTTACGGATTTAAAGATATGAATTATTTCATATTAAATGGAAAATAGAAAAAAGTAGGCCGCCGTCGGCGTATCAATGCCGTAAAGCCCCGTTTGCGTGCCGTCACGGCGGGCCTTGTACGCCGACGGCATTGTAGACGCCGACGGCTGTCGTCGGCGTATGTCGGGCTACGCCGACGGCCGCGTTCGCGGCTTCCCTTGCTCGCCTTATACGCCGACGGCCCCGACATTTGGCCGTCGGCGTATAATTCGGCAGTCGACGTCTTGTGGCTTTCCCGTAGTGGAGGAGGCACAACCGTGTGTATATGGAGCCTGACGGGTATTCTTCAGCATGTGCAATAAAAGCACCGTGTTTTTTTTTCAACGTATTTGTATCGGGTCTTATTTCATTAACGTGCAGGCGGCGAGAGGACGGCCCGACGCTGGCCCCAAGTCCATTCTCAAATTGTAGTCCCTGATCATGTACAGTACGTGCGCCGCATGAGGATCTTCAATCTTCATCTTCACGGCCCAGATACTAGAATTCATAACCGTCAGCATCAGGTATTGCGAAGGCACGTTCGTAGCGGGAGAGGCTAGCGCCGCACGTGTGGTTCCGACAGCAAAACGCCAAGGACGCCGGGAGGAGGAAGACCAGCGCCCCGCCGCCACTGTCGGCCGAACCGCCTGCCTCCGCCGCCCACGGCCGGCGGAGCTACCGCGACCGCCTCGCGGCCCCGCCCTGCTCAAACCATGGCCTCCGCCGGTCCGGCGCCGCCCCCGACCATCCCTCTAACCCCCCCCCCCCCACACACACCGAAGCTCGTCGCTGGCGAGCACCGCACCCCCCCTCGTTAAGTTCATCCTCGACGGCCGCCTTCTCCGCCGCGCCTCCGCGCGGCGTTGCCGGCGCCGTCTCGGCTTGGGGTTTTGTTGGTACCTCGGCTTCGCCTCGCTCCATCCTCGACGACGCCTTCTCCGCCACAGCTCCCTCCGGTCGCAGTGGCATCGTCGGTCGTCGTCTCGATGCCGGGAAGGGTGAGGGAGAGATATTGGGGGGAGAATTGGGAGAGGAATGGTGGGGAATTGGGAATGGGAACGGGAGGAAGAAGAAGGTGGGAGGAAGAAGGCACGTGGGTGGGACCCACCACACCGCGTCAACGCGTCCGCAGACGAGCGAGTGCTCGCGCGTCGTCAGCTAGCCATTTCGGTTCGTAGCCCTCGACGGTGCCCTAAGCACAACGTCTCCGTCGGCTTTTCCGCCGTCGCCCGTCGGTACCCGGCCTCCTGTCGTTGGATGCGTACTTTCCGCCGGTACTGCCGCCAGCGCCATCCCTCATTTGCGACTTGTCAGTTGTCACCCATAGGTGATCACCGCCGGCGATGCACCTCCGAGAGATCAGAACCCTACGGCTACGATAGCAAATTTTAGTTTTTTTCTCAAGAACATGCAGGGACTGCATGTCATCACATTAAGATTGGAAAGGTGTTACAGAGTTCAGTAGTTCAGTTACAAGCCGCGAGAAAAACTGGCCGCCTAGACCAAGCTACAGAACTACTCCTCTCTAGTTCCCTCTCTGAATTTTGCCCGCCGCCAGAGGTCCACTTCCTCTGTGATTCTTCTGATGATTTCTGCACCCGAGGCGAACTTCTGCTCGAAGTGGCGGTTGTTTCGTTCCAACCATAATGTTCGGCAGCAAGCTATAACACGCGTGATCTTCGGCAGCATGTTATTTTTTTTGAAGTTTAAAGCAGTCGTATCCGCCGTTCGATTAGATAGAATAGATGTTTATGTACAGAATTTTTGAGTCCAGCAAAAAAATAAAACAAGCTACTATATAGGGAACAACATGGGTGTGGACATAAGCCCTCTGTTGTATCTCTTCCCGCACAAGGTAAGCCACCGCGTCGGGCAAAAGCGCGGTGTTCCGAAACACCCGCCGGTTCTGCTCCTTCCACACACCCCACAAAGTGTAAATGAATCGGCAGCAAGTTATAACACTCGCAAGGTGTCAAATTCTAGTTCTCAGGCTTAATCACACACACGAAACACCTGGAGAAGCTATGCCTGTTCCCTGCAAGCACACGCGGAGGAAACACACACGCACACAATGACACGAGTACACGACGCACAGAGACAGAGGTTTGCGACGCGCTTATTGCCTCGTTTCTGCTCCTGTTTCTTTTATTCAGAGTATTGGGCACAGCTCAAACAGAACGCCCCTGAAAGAAAACCCGCCATGATCCACTTCGACCGTGCCATCCAACGTTCTAGGATCATGACGCGCTGACCTAGAATAACGCCAAACGGAATCACCTACTCGATCGCAGCGTGGACTCAGCACGCTTCTGATTCTTACAGACTGAAATGAAATAAAACTGTAACCTGAACTTCGAAGTTAACTGAAAGTCTGAAACTGAATACTAACCGTTAACTGAGACTAAACCTGAGCAGACGCATCTTCTGCATTATTTTGGTGCAACGAGAGCTAACAGTAACGTGGTGTTCTGTCAAGTGGCCTCGCTGGAAGTCGTGTACCTAAGCACGGTACGATCAACGTCTCCGGCCATGATGTTGCCGGACGTGTTCGCCGGAGTTTAGGCCTGCCTGGTCGCGGCATAGGCTCCGGCCACTGTCACCCTGGACGATGCAGCAGCGAGCACACCGACATAGAGCATGGCAACGACGAGCATGGCCACGACGATCAGGACGACAACGAGCATCCCCGTAAGTAAGTTCAATTTTGACATTTCACTTCGGTTATAGGAGTAGTCTTGTTAATTTAATTAGG
Source organism: Poa pratensis (assembly GCA_947311845.1). Taxonomy (NCBI): domain Eukaryota; kingdom Viridiplantae; phylum Streptophyta; class Magnoliopsida; order Poales; family Poaceae; genus Poa; species Poa pratensis. The sequence goes on from CAMZMU010000041.1 coordinate 35,623,920, forward strand.
TTCTGGGAGTATATACGAGTTCAAATCCATTCAGAATTCCTTTTTAACTGTTCAGTGGTTAGCATAGCTACGACCCAGCAGCACAATTTCTGTATTGTCGATTCAGTTAGGTTCAGGGGGTAGGACTTCGAATCCACGCAGGAAGTTCGTTTTTTGTTGGTTGGCACAGCTACGGTTCACAATCTTACTGATCTGTCATTCTGTTGATACACTTCTGTTCAACGTATAGTGCTTCTTGAGTCCTTGTACAGTTGCACAGTTAACTCTTCACGCATCTGATTTGGATTTAATCCTTGTTTGGCTTACTGAAAATGTTCGTACTCCAAAAGTAAATAAATAACACGGAAGATGTGCGCAGAACATTGCCACTAATATTGTCGCTATGGTGCAATCCCCATCTCCCCCATAGCTTGTGCACCTTTCTTTGCGCTCGACTCCATGTCCGCGGCCTCGGCGTCCATGACCCTCAGCGCAGAGACACCATCTAGGGAGTTAATAGCATAGAACCACCACATTTCACGTGAAATTTCGAAGAACCACCACTCTGTTTTTTGATCGCAGATACCCCTGGTATTCACGAAATTTGTTGCAATGTGCGCTAAAAACAAATTGAACACAAATTGACACGATTTCTGACAGGTGGGACCCACCAGTCAGGGCTTACGTGGCAGAACATGTTGACTTTTTGCTGAGGTGGCACCATGGGCCCACATGTCAGACAATACAAAATAAAAAATATCTCAAAAAAAAAATCATGGACACCCATGTCCAACCAATTAAACAAATTTAAAAAAAAATGAAAAAAGGGAGCGTGGGCTAGCAGAGCAGCCCCCCGGCGGCGGCCAGTGGAGACGAATCGTGGCTAGGGAGCGGAGCAGCCTCCCGGCGGCGCACAGCCCCGGCCGCCCCGCCCCGAGCGTGGCCGCGTCACCGCCCCACCCCGGCCGCGACGCCCCGCGCCGCTCCCGGAGGAGGACCGGCGGGCGGCGCTGCGGGACGACTGCCTCGCTCTGTACGGGTCCAAGGTCGCGCAGGTCAGGCACCACGCCGCGCGCCTGCGGGCCGAGGTCGACGCCTCACGAGCCGAGCTCGCCGCCCTCCGCGCCTCCATCGGGTGCTGTCCGGAGCAGCGGCGCCGGGAGGAGCCTCAGGGACGAGCTAAGCCAGATCGCGGCGGAGCTGGAGGAGACGAGGCGGCGCCGAGACGAGAGGCGGCGGGAGCTTGCGGAGGTGACGGGGCTCATCGATCTGCTCCAGCAGGAGCTGAGGCCCAACGAGCAATCGCACGTCGGCGCTGACGATGAACTACTCACCATGAATCGGCTTCAGGAGCTCAGAACGCAACTGCGGCATCTCCAATCAGAGAAGGTCCGTTCAGATCGACTACTCTGCTCATGTGAGAAGACGACTGATTTGCTCTTGTTCTTGCAGGAGGATCGAATCAAGAAAATGGCGGAGCTCGCGAGCTCCGTGCGCGCGTCGTCCGCCGTTCTTGGCATGGACCCGGCAGAGACCACCACCAGTAGATGCCTTTTTTCATTACTAGTAACGGTGCACGTGGAATGCACGTGTAGACTAATGCACATAATTTCATTTAACTGAACTTCTCAAGTAGACACTTGTGTGCTAGTTACAAAGAGGAACTGGTTTACATATTCGTGCCGAACAAAAGTAAACTCGCGGAAACTAAGATAAGTAAAACTCTTAACTGTATTTTTTCTTGATGAATCCTTAACTTCTAGCCCATAATATTTTTTTAATTATTTTCTTTGATTTTTTTATCTCACTTCTAAAATAAGAAAAATATAATAATTCTCATTTGTTGGAACTTTGAAGTGTGTTTACACAAGCCAATTGATGCAGCTACAAGAAAGAGAGCATACATGATGGGAACACGTTTTACCTAGAACAACAAAGATATCCTCTCCAATCTTCAAAAGTCATTGGACACATCAAAGCTATGATATTGCATGTAACACGGTGCTTATATCACACCTCTATGGTTTGCTGAAATCGAAGTACCGAGTAGAGCATCTGAGGCAAAGTGAAGCAAACATGTAAGTTTCTAAAGATGCAGCCATGGTTTCCATCGTCTTTCTCATGTAGTGAGTTTGCAAACAAATGCAACCTGCTGATAGTAATGAAGTTCTCTTTCCATAATAGGGAAAATCAAAATGTGACAACTACTTACTTGACTGTACAAAAGATTCCAATATAAATCCTTCTGCTACTTCTCTTTGCACTGTTTACAAACTTAGCACCCAGTTAAGCATTCAAGAATTTAAAATAATTAACCATGTAAAAGCTATCCTAATTCTGGACAGTCAGTGCTATAATGATTTGATCTCTAATTTTTGGTTAACTACTGAAATAAAATAAAAACAGAGAAAGTATTTAGGTTAATATGCATAAATTACAAGTGATACATTTTCACTTTCATTCAAAGGTGTCACGCACCTCATCATCTGAAACAAAGCTTTATTTGTGCATACATAATACTACTTATTTGTGCTGAAGCAGAGAAAGAGCATATTGCCCTTGAGATATATGTGATGGCTCAGGAAAAAACAAGTTTGGACCTGACTTCCCTGTAATTTACTACTACAAGCTAGCTAAGAGGTCATCCAAATATTGTCCTTGCTGTAGATCCCTCCAAGTATATGTTACTTTTTTTTGCTTGAGTTACATTAGCTGGATACAGAGCCACAACTCCTAAAAATGTACCAAAATGGTCTGCCCTACTTATCAAGTGACTATTCATAGAAATATGCGCTACTATTGTATTTTGATCTTCATCTGATTTGTATTCTTAAACATGTGTGATGCACATAATGTTTACTCGGTGATAACAAACTTTGTCATAGTTTCTATATATCATAGCAAGGAACTTTCTTACATGAAGACTCATCCATGTAAACCTTATGTATGTGACGGGTGGTCTGCTTTGGTCCTAACTGAAATTGTGATTGTTATATGTCATACATATTTTCTAATGTCTCTGCCTCTACTAAATTCATGAGTATGATGTTAATTTAATGATTATTAGTATTAAGAATGTTTATCATAGCGTTTTGCAAATTGTATCATATTATCGATAAATGACTTTACTATTTTGTTTCCATTTAGGATGAGAGCCCATAACTCACGTTTGGCATTCATAAGATGTGTCTCTCCTAGATTCATCTGTGAGCGAGCCACACCAGGTACATCTACCACGGCTCAATTTCTTTCTTGAATCTTGCTTCAAAATTTGTATGACCTGGGTTGGTCACAATTTGTTCATACTTACTTTTTATTATGGCTTCGTGGTATAGTTTTGTAGTTGCACATTTGCAATCATGATTTACTGAACATATTTCTTTGTACCAGATATTATCACAATACTGAGGACCTAATATTGAACATGCTTAGTTATCACATTTCTCTGACACACACAGTTAGACGGTCATCTGATTGTTAATTACAAAGTAATATGCATGAAGAAGCTAGATCTCCCCGGCCCAACGTACAAGACTCGCATGTCTCAAGATCATCAAAGAGAAGGATCAAAACATAAAGCAACTCAGAAAGTGTTGGGACAACTTCATAAACAGTGCTTCGAACACAAATGACAAGATCACTGACATCGCCAACGAAGGGTATACTCCCGGTACAACTGAGCTACACAATGAGATCAACAGCACGCTCTGCGAAATCCAGAAAGGCACAGACTATATTGCCCAGCTTACCTTTGAGGCAACATATCAGCTACAGCAAGTAGGCAAGTATCCATACGACACGGATACTGATACGCGTGAGGCTGATCAGTTTTCAGGTTACTTCCCGAGTCCTCCGTCACTGATAATTCTTACCTCCATGACAAGTATGGCCTCTGCGCTATGGACTATCTCCACATGTAGATGATCATGTGTGCCTCTCATCAGCCATCTGAGTTAGCCCTACCTCTTCATCAGCCATCCCCCGCCACTTATCAGTACCAGCAGTTTACCTATATTGATGTTGCTAATGAAACTAATATTTATGTACCATCGCCTAAAGCTAACGATCTATGTGATGATTGTGGTGTTCTGATTATGATCCTACTTATCCTGTAGACTTATGGATGTAGACTCTGGATGTAAGAGCAATGTGCTTTGCTATAAACCTATAAAGCTTGCATTAGTGTGTCATATTATGAATGTTTGGTATGGTGTTTTGCAAACTGAAAACCAGTGTCAATGGGCGGGTGGCGCGCGGCAAGCCGCGCCTAGGAATCTAGTATGCATAAATTACAAGTGATACCACTGTAATTCTGAAATCTGCAAAGAACGGACACAGCTACATAAGGTACAAAATTTAATTAAGGTAGAAATCTAAACCTCTGAAACATCTTTGCATATAGAGGAACGGTACAGTACCTTTAGAGCGTCGAACTACAGTTCAGAGGATAAAATTAATGGATGCAGAATTAGTTTCGTGTCGCATCCGTGTGCAAGTATGGGGTACCCTACTGCCGAGAAGCATGCCGCCTTGGAGGATCAGTATGCCAGTACACCGTCGAGCTGGATGCAGGGGAGGGGCTGGTGCAGTGGACTTCGTGCCAGACGGCAGGTGCAGGGCGGCGGCGTCCTCGCGGCGGGCTGGGTGATGATGTACTGGAACACGGCCTTATGGAGGACGGAGGTGTCGTCTTGGCTGCTCACCTACATGATCCTCGAGTTATTCACGTTTTGCAGGGCAGCGGCGTGGAGGCAGGGCAAGGCGTGGATGCACGTCGTCGAGGAGTTCGGGCAGGGTGGCGGCATGGGCCCGGGCGTGGAGGTAGGTTCCTCTCCTCGGGCTAAGGGCTTGGGGCTGACCATGGTTGATTCCTATCCGAGTTGCAAATTTCTATCGGGCGTTTCTTTTTTCCTTTTCTCCCTGTACATATATACGAATCGAACGACGGTGTGACCTTTTGTTTCTTTTTTTCAGCATAATGACGAATCGGTTCTGATCAGGATTTCTACCAGATGCTTGAGTTTCTTATTTTTCCGGATCGAACCACAAAGAGTTCGTGTTTCTTTATTTCCAACATTAGGATCAGAAAACGTTTTGACCTAGTCAAAATTGTTTGGTGCTCGACATGAAAACAATTTGGATCGTTGATCAGAAATTGAACGGGCAAGATTTAAAGTATCCCACCATGTTTGCTCTTTTAATAAAACTAGTTGACATGCACGTGCAACGCACGTAACCGACTATTGCAAACAGTAAGCACGAATGAAGAAAAAAAATATAGGCCATAGTACAAATTCGAGAAATTTTGTTCAAATCATGTTCACTTATTAAATGAGATTCATTCCATAGAATAATTTAGCTTCATTACAACCCTACAGTTGTAAGATATAATTACCCCTCAAGCCATGTTCTAGAAAGAGAAAAAAAACACCGACGTGAGTTACAATGCAAATTTGTCCGCTGATGTCTTGATCATCATGTATCAATTTTTTGTTAACATAACTCCCAAGAAACGACTAAGTTCATTGCCACCGCTTATATGTGGCAAGTTCTAATCATACAAATTTTCTAAAGTAATATCACAACCTCCCTTTTTTCAGAGTGAAAACAGTAGTAGAGACCACTATTGTGGTATTGTATTATACATATAAGGATAATTACATGTATAAGGATAATTACATGATGAGGTGAAGCACATCAGTGTACAGATTTAAAAAAAACAGTCATAGTAGAAATAATGTGATCAACAAGGTTTTGAGGAACCCTCAACCTAAGCAGATGCATATCAGTTTGGACTCTTGCTCTCCAAGGGGCTCTTGAATGTCTTGAAGGTTCATCGAAGCTTGAGCTTCACAAATGCAAATGTAAATTAACTCAAACATCAGTTCAAAAAAATCATGTAGATTGTTCATGCATAAAGACACAGATCTGGACAAAATTTCTTCTTTCAACATTGTATAAATGAAGATGGCAATGTGCTTAATTTTATTGTCACCACTATCATCAAGCTCCCGGTCAGCGAGACTTCTCTTTTTGTCATTTCGAAGTAAATGTAGAAAGATACATATTCCTAGAATTCCAAAATTGTTGACAACAAATACAACATGATATTTTAAATACTGGCACATGACAAAAAAAAATACAACATCGTTAGGTATTTGGTCGAACAACTTGTAGGCATGCTTTGTGACACATTGTTCAGCCTGTACCAATATTCAAGACCAAAGCAACCTTGCAGTTCATATCAAGAAGGAAACAAAAAAAAATCAATGGCTGTTTTTTTAAACAAGGGCTGAAATTAGGGTCAGACTAACCTTCTTTGAGGCTGGGTAACTTTACCGACTTCATCTTTTGCAGGTTTATTTTTCTTGGGTGTACTGTCAGGAAAACTTCTACCTCAACTTCTGTAGAAAACATTAACAAGATTAAACCATAGTTAACAAATTATATTAGAAAGAGTGAGATACATGCACACTTTTTAGGCTACCCTTTTTAACCGGATAGAAGATTGTTGTAAGTGCTGAGAGGAGCGATTACCAAATGACATGAAAAGATAAAAGGACGTAATGAGACACTTGAATCTTAATTCATTCATACAAGAAGCAAAGGAAGAATTGCTACACGCCAGACCAATGTCAGTTCCTAAGTATATCCTCCCAAGTCGGTTGGCTCAAAATTCAAAACTGCAGACATATTTATAACGTTGTGTAATTGCACCACACCGAGACAACACAAATTCTAGCTCTTCTCACCATAAGTCTAGGCACATTCACCTTATTTGCAATTTTGCATACATCCATCCTAAAACGATATCTTATGTTTCCACCTACCAAAAAATAAACAAAATTTGCTAGTTACACGAGCAGGCTTAACAAGAGCCATTCCTGAACTCACATCAAAAGTAACCTACAGATACTGATATGCAACCTAAATGAACAGTTCTATGTTCAGATCAGATCTGTATGTAGTTTACCTTTTCTTGAATTGCGCTTCAGCTATAGCAGGCCAGCAGCTCACCTGCAGGTTACAAGGAAGCTATCTCCAAACACAAACTCTTACCAATTTGGATTCAGAAACTCTGAGCTGTAGCCACATGGAGATAGCAAGCGAATAGAGTAGCACACACCAAACATATAGGCCAGTAATCCACACCTTCAGAATGAGAGAGGCTTCCATCCAGAAGTATTTAGAAGTGACTTCAAGAATCAATCATCCAGAAGGGATAATCTAAGCTGAAGTTTGACAAGCAAAATGCACGCAGTAGGATGAACTGAACCTGACGCGTCAGTGACATCAGATGGAGGTGGCGCAGCATGTGGGCTCAGAGCCGCGTCCACAGCCTGAAACCAGTGCAGGTCAGCCGCGGAGACCAGCCCAGGTCGCATCTCCGCGAAAGCACGCCGGTGGCGTCAAGCTGCTGTCCCGGCGTGATGGGTCCGTGATGCGGTGGCTGCGACCTGCGAGTACTTGGTCGCCGGCGTGGCGGAGGCGTTCCTCAAGACTGGGAGGATTGGGGGATCCAAAACCTACCAGCCGCTCGGAGGGGATTTTGGGATGCATAGGGCGGCGTCGACGGCGTGCCGGAGGGGTGGGTGGAGGCGGCGCCGTGCCAGGTAAGGGGCGTCTGGGACGGAGTCCACCAAAATCACCCCCGAGCCCTCGTGTGGGCAGGGCGACGGCGTCCTCGTGGGTTTATGGCGGTGTGGGGAAGTGCGGCGGCTTCGAGTGGTCGACTGCGTCGGGAGCGTAGGCGGCGGCAGGGCCCATCGGCGAAGCTGTTGTACGACAACGTGCAGTGCGGCGATGGCGGCGACCAGTATGGCGGCGTGTAGCCTGATGTCCTCCGGCTGGCAGTGCAGCGGTGGCGTCGTGCAGCCGCGCCTGGCAAAGCGTCAACGGGCGGGGCTGGACGGCGGCAGCTCTCACGGGCAAGGGGGCGGCCGCGTGGTTTGGGAAGACGGACGGTGGGCGTCATGGGGCCATGGCCTGGGCAGACGGCGTTTGATTTCGAAGCTACACGAGACAGAAATAAAACAAAAATAACGTTTCACAAGATGTGTTGAGTTGCTCAACACCGACCGAACAATCTGATTCGTTGGTAGGAAATTTAACGCGTAAAATTTAATTTGCTCTTTTAATAGTAGTACAGATTTTTAATTTGTTTAATTGGTTGGACATGTTGGACATGGGTGCCCATGAATTTTTTTATTTTTGAGATATTTTTTTTTTATTGTCTGACATGTGGGCCCATGGTGCCACCTCAGCAAAAAGTCAACATGTTCTGCCACGTAAGACCGTGGATCCCCTTGTCAGAAATCGTGTCAATTTGTGTTCAATTTGTTTTTAGCGCAAATTGCAACAAATTTCGCGAATAGCAGTGGGTATTTGTGATCTAAACGCAAAGTGGTGGTTTTCCGAAATTTCACGTGAAATGTGGTGATTTTATGCTAATTACTCCCATCTAGGACTCCAGCTTCACCGTGGCACGGCCCTTCTCGAGCATGGCCTCTTGTTACCCCTTGCGTACCACCGATGATACCGAATAGCGAGGAGGCTAAGAAGGTCATCGACGCTCTGGCGCAGGAAACCAACATCCATACCGATGAGCTCGAAGGATTGTAGGATCTTCTTCCAGGCCGTGAGGTCCTCACGAGCGCAAGAAGAAGCCAACTCGAGGGCCTTGATTGCCTCGAAGATGCTGATAGTCTGCATGATCAATCCGACAACCAGTGTATGGTCTATCCTTTTGAGTAGATGTCGGTGGAGCAACACCTTCCGGTCACAGCAGAGCTTGTAGTACACCCTGCGCATGTGGTCGGGGAATAACTCATGGTCATTGACTACCGAACCATCGAGGAGGATGTCGAAGTCGCTGAAACTCATCACACCGTAGAAGCTGGTGTCTGGTTCATTTGGTGTTCTCATGTCGTCGAGGTCTACTGCTGATTCACATGCTAGCTTGCTGGCATCATCGTTTGGTGCTGAGCTACTTTCTCTGATCATATCTGAACCCCCCTTAGACTTATCATCATCACTTGTTGTCCCATTTCCTCTTATGATATTCACCTGAGAATAACATAACCAAATCAACAAAATAATTCATAAATCAATGATCCATTGAGGAAGTAATGGGATATTTGGGAAGCACTCGCCTTGAATTTGGTTGGTTCCACGAGTCGAAAGACCGCGGCATCCCCAACCTTAAGACTATGTTTCTTCGCATAAGTAACCCACCCACGACTCAGACCCTTCCTGCGAACTAGGTACTTTACAAGGTAGCTCTGCCCATGCTCATCTTCTAGTGTAATTTCAACATCATCCTCTGGGAGATAGCTTTTGCAGAAGTCAGACGGGGTACCCTGGAAAATAAACAATAGTCAAATGCAGGGGAAACCAAAAGATAAGCTTAATTAATTGGTGACACTTGCTGAAATTTCACAAATTTGAAACATGCTCGATGTTTTGTAGTTTCGTCTTCTGGGGGAATCAATTACTACCCTGTAATTTAATCTTCTAACAGATAAAAGGAAAACAATATGCAGTTGCTCTTATGAAACATTACCAGATTATTCGGCACCTACAGATACTTACCAGCCAATAATGCTCTTCGACATGTGACATTAGCATGTGTTTGGTGAAGTTGGGAAATTCTCCAGGCAATTCTTCTTGTACCTTCCTGGGTCTTGTCAAGGCAGGACGTAACTGTCGAGTCACAACTTGGTCACAATTAGTATGATGTTTTCAGATAGACAATTTAGACGCTGTCCTCCATATTCCAAGGTGACATACATGATACATATTGATCTGCTTAGTGCTTACAAACAATTATGATATCATATTTTTCTTTTTTTTTTCAAGAAGATGGGTCTCATAAATGAAATGTCTTAAATTTAGCAATTTTAAACGATTCCATGTAGCAGCATAGTTGGTTCAAAATCCTCATCGCTTCCTCTCTCGCATATGTCGACCAATATCGAATTCCGCCATACCTTGTTCTTGGAAAACTTGGAACCTGCTTGCCTCCACCTCTTCCTCTGTAACAGCATAGTCGGTTGGCCATCGCAGTCGTCAACTCCTGTAGGCTGTTGTTGCCAAACAACAATGGCTGAGGCCAGATCCTTTTCCTGGAACACCGAAATTTGCATTGTTATATATCGCGACACGAGAAGGCTCATATAATTTGGAGAATGTAACAGTATGAAAGCCACAAAGGAACTTGCGTACGTCGAGTAGGTGGTCGATGATCGCCATGGCTGGAGAGCTCGAGGAGGATGCCTGCCTGCCTGCTTGACTGGATCCGTATCCGATGTGTTTGACGGAGGAGGAGGAGGGCCGAGGGGAGGGCTGAGAGGAACGGAAATGCTTCCCCGCAAAAAAAAAAGGAACGGAAATGCTGAAAACATGGAGATTGGCGCTAAAGTTTGGTGGGTACAACGTTCGAAATAATTAGCCCTTTCCCGGAAATGAGATCGTCTGACTTAGTTTAGTCTACGTCAGAGGGACGTTGAACGCACAGAGCCGTCGATGCATAATCCTACGGCAACAAAATCCAGCGCCATGTTTTGCTCGGCTGGAAGCGAAAACAAGCGGCCCAAGTGGCCCGGTACGACGCAAACGAGGGAAAAAAGCTCGACACAATACCGCCGGAACAAGATCAACCAGAACGAGATCGCCGGAGCTGGAGAAGACGCATTGCTCTGATCGCCAATCTCACATAAGTCTCAAAAGTCTGCATTTCTCGTGACGGCGGCCCGCGGCGCTATGTCCCACGACGCCGTCATGCTCGCAACTCGCCAATTCATGGCCAACCGCCACGCCATGGCGATGGCGTGCAAGCATCCACTCCTACGTCTCGCCATTGTTCAATGTAGCCAGCCTCAGCCAATTATCTCCACCCAGCACGAAACACAGGCAGCTATGCAGCGCCCGGCCTTGTCAGTCGTGGCGGCACGCACGGTGCACACCCGGAGGTGCTGCGGCACACAACAGCAGCGACAGGTGGGAGCAGGTTCAGCAAGTGCAGCAAGTGCTCGAACAGACACGTGGGAGGACGAAGACGACACGCTCGGGCAGGCCGCGCTGCAGCCGCCGGCCATGGCCCATGCATGGCAGCGGGCAATAGCTAGCGAATGGGACAAGATGCGAGCGAGGGACAAGAGCAGTGCGTCTTCTCCGGCTCCAGCGATCTCGTTCTGGTTGATCTTGTTCCGGCAGCCGAGCAAAACATGGCGCTGGGATTTTGTTGCCGTAGGATTGCGCATCAACGGCTCTGTGCGTTCAACGTCCCTCTGACGTAGACTCAACTAAGTCAGACGATCTCGTTCCTCTCTCTCTCCAAAAGAGGCGAGAATCAAAAGATTGGTTTCCATCTTTGATTTTCTTGGGAAAACGGCCGGGCCCTGAATCAGTGGAGCTTTCCATGCCTTGGATCGATGATCTCTTGCCGTTTGCGTCTGTACCTGTGCATCGCTGAATCTACGGGAGCAGAACCTGATGGACTAATCCATTCATCCATCCATCAGGGTAGATCGTACTGGAAAGCTATAATCGGAAAACATTTCTTTGACACTCGCCGTGTAAAATAGTGAAGTGAGCGCTCACATAACTTCCCGCGCGCGGTGTGCCAACGTATACTAAGTTCAGATTTTGAAAAACTTAAAAGGGTAAAGGAATTATACTCGATTTCTTATTATATTTTGAAACTAACTGTTTCCTCATCATGCAAAGGAGAGAGGGCCAAACTGCCCAGTAAATGCTCTTCGAAATGGATTCCTACATCATTAGCCAAAATCTAGTCTTACACATAGTACTTGAGAAGATTTCTACTACGGCCAAAGAAGTAGAAGCCATTCATGTTGCTTTTGGGGTCTATTTTTTGGGTGCCGACGATCGCTTATGCATGAATTTTATTCCCAATGTGGCTCTCGGGCCTCACGAAACGTGGCTCTCCAGCCTGCACCAAGCAAATATATTCCTCTTATCCAAATTCTCATCCACACGGTACAAGGTTTTTGAACTCCTTGGTGAGTGCCTCTCATATCCTTACCGTGCATGCACATGCTTGTTAAGATTCTTAATTACTATATGTTCACAATGTTTGTGAATTCCTAGAGGCGGTTCCATGGCTCCAAGAAAGATTCCTCGAACAGCAAAACAGACAGCATGCCCATCCAAAACTAGTAGAGTAGCTAATTAACCGAACACTGCAAAACATCTAAAGAAACAAAACCCTCAGATTTCTTGTCCACCAACGACAAGGGAGCCGTAGAACTAAACTTTTTGCCGCTCGTTGCCAGCCTTCACTAAGACGAAACTGAATATTATAGTTTGTTCTTTCAGTAGGTCTCGCAAGTTCAAAAACGAACCAACAAGCATGTCTGCATTTTAATTACAAGATCATTTGAAAATTTTAACAGAGCTCCCATGTAGGTGCCATCCTTATCGTCACCGTCAAGTTTATTTGCGATGGTTAGTACGGAGTAGAAAAATAAATCGACAAGTTCAGCCCCAAAAGCTTTGGCTGAATAGTTGGAGCTGTCATACAAAACTACAATCTGGCACAGCTGTAAGCACAATTATTTTCGCCCATCCGTAAACCAAATATTGCTACGAACTCATTTCATAGCTTTATTAAGTAGACCGTTTTGATCTTCCACTCATGCATGCATGCAGGTGAGGAAATACAAAATTATCACAAGAGACTGACAAGAAAGACGACAGACACACACGAGACGCGCCAAGCCAAACACGAGTACCGACAGCTCGATCAGTTGGGCGTCGGGTTGTTCACGATCCGGCGCACGACGCGGACCAGCTCACCGGCGGCCTCGCCGCGCGGCTCGAACACGGAGAACCCGTGCCCTGCCCCGGAAACTCCACGAGCTCCACGCGCTTCCCGGCGGCCTTGAGCCGGGCGACGTAGTCCTTGATCCGGTCGAGCAGCATGTCGCGGTCGCCTACCGCGACGAGCACCGGCGGGAGGTCGACACCGTCGTCCAGCGGCGGGCTCTCCGGGCCGAACGGGTTCGCCGCCGGGTGGTCCCTGCTCGCGCCCGCCGGCAGCGCCAGCCTCCACATCTGGTCGTACAGCGCGAGCGTCAGGAACACGTCGGCCGGGCACGCCGCCTCGGACACCGTCCTCCGCTCCCCGCCAAAGTACGGATACAGGAGCACGCAGCCGGCGATCCGGACCTCCGGGCCGGCGTCGAGCGCGCCCGAGCCCACGCGGACGGCGACGTGGTGCGCGATGTTCGCGCCGGCCGAGTCGCCGGAGACGAACACGCGGCCGAAGTCCGCCGCCTTCCCCGCGAGGCACTCATCGGGCGCGGTGGCCTGGCCGCGCAGCCAGGAGAAGAGGGCGTCGACGTCGTCGAGCGCGGCGGGCAGGCGGTGCTCCGGCGCGAGGCGGTAGTCGACGGAGAGCACCACGGCGGGGAGCTCGGCGGCGAGGCGGAGGCAGGCGTCGTGGACGTCGGGCATGGCGAAGCTGCCCAGGATGAAGCCGCCGCCGTGGAAGTATACCATCACCGGAAGCTTCTCCCCCGCGCCGGCGCCGGTGGACGGGACGTACATGCGGAGGCTGAGGTTGTGGGTCTCGTCATAGGCCACGTCCTTCCACTGGACAGGGACGTGGTCTGCGTGGACGTACCGGGGCTGAGGACGAGGGGGGGCACGGCCCGCTGCACGGTGCCGTCGCTGAGGAGCTGGAGGATGCCGAGGAAGTCCTCGACCACCCGCGGCGGCGCGTCACCGGAGGCAGCGTTGGCTGGCGACGTGGAGGAGGGCATGTTGTCCTGACAAGCTGCGGTGCGATCTAGCTACTGATAATGCTTCTGTGCTCGGCGGCTGAATCGCGACGTCACGCGGTAATTAAATAGAAGCGGCTGCCAAGTGGGATGGGGGCAACAAAATCGTACTGTATATCACTGCGATTTACTGAAATTAATCATACGTCACGGAGTAGTATCATTTTGCTTTAATTAATTTTTGGATACGAGGGATCAGGTGATAAATGAGGAAGATATCTGACTAGGCTACCGCCGGCCGTAAGAGCATCTCCACGGCACTCTCCAAATGATTCTCCGAGTGGTTGCCGGTCAGAAAAATCGACGGCACCCCCGTTTATTCAGCCTGACCCAATTTATCTCTGACACACCCGAGCGGGCCTCTAAAAAGACTCATGATGCCACACAACGCTCGGACAACCCATCCGATAGCCAAGTCCTGCCTGTCATAGAGCAGCAGTGGCCACAAGACATGACACCCCCCCCCCCCCCCCCCCCCCCCCCCCCCGTCCCCGACTCCAGTTTCCTCTAGCCGGCAATTCACATTACTGCCGCCACCCCTTGTAGTCGCCATAACCGTCACCACGCAGTCCTCTGAGTCCACAACTCGTCCTGTCGACGCCACCAATTTCTCCCTCCTGTCCACCCGCAAGGTGTTCGACTATTTGCCAACAAATTATTTTCTTTGTTGTTGATACATTGCGTAGCTTTATTGCTCATTGATTGTTGTTTCTTCTAGGCGGTTTGTTAATCATGTTTGGCCGTTTGCCAATAGTTTATATCCTTATTGTGAATTTATTGCATAGCTTAATTGTTCATACATTGTTGCCCAATCGTCTATGGATAGAGACGATGTTTCACCAAATGATGGAACATGACGCTGCTCTCACAACCAATGATGAAGAGAGTCAGATGTTCACAATGTTCTTTTTGCCGCGCAACATGAGCTGAAAGCCACTCCCAATCGCGGAGGATCGAGGCCAAGGCGACGACTAGCCAACAAGAACCGTCGAAGTACAATGGGTCATGTGATGATATTTTATGACTATTTTTCACTGAACCCAGCGAACAATGATTGTGATTTTAGACGGCGCTTTAGAATGAAGAGGAAAGTGTTCATGAATATTGTGTATGGTGTTCGGAACTATGATGACTAATTCGATATGAAAGGAGATTGTACTGGACTTTTTGGATTCTCATCCATTCAGAAGTGCATTGCTGCTATACATTGTCTTGCATATGAAGCTCCTGTAATTTCTTTGGATGCATGACTGCCTCCGTGTATGAATCCACATCCGAGGAATCCACGTACATGTTTTGTACGACGATGGTGACACTTATTCTTACCGACCTATCTGAGAGTACCAAATACAACTAACACAGCTCGGCTCATCGCATAACATGCAACGATAGGATATCTTGAGATGTTTTGGGGGTATCGAGTGCATGCATTGGATGGAATAATTGCTTAACCTCCTACCTAGACAATGAACATATCTGCCCAAACTTCTCAATCTCATCAATGATGGATGATATACTCAAATTTCCTTTTTAAGGATGCCAATATAGTATGAAGCACCCAACCTCTAAGGTCAGGGGCGGAGACAGGGGGGTGCTAGCAGGGGCTAGACCCCCCTTAATGGATCGCCCCCCTCAATCTTTGACAGTAGCTACTCGTGCTAATTTACTAGTGTATGCGCGCTAATGGCCGGAGATTAGTACATAATTAATTAACGCATGGTTAGCTGAATCAGATCTGGAGCAGCTAACTGAAGCCCAGTGGCCCATCTCCCTATCGTGGCCTTCTTTCCCGCATCAAAAGTCTCTCGTCCCCATCAATCGTCGATTGATCTATCTGCACGTCCCACTCTGATCGCGTCTTGTTACGTGCTAGGGCACCGCTTGCCGCCGCCAGCAGCTGGTCACTTACGCCGCCTCGTCTGCTACATACGCAGCCGCCCGCCAATCACCGCCCAGATCAGACCAGATATATATGGCCTGGCCGCCTCGATGCTTAGCCACTCCGGCGCTTCGTCTAGCGCGCTGCCGACCACAACCAGTATGCAACATGTGATTACTGCCTCAGGCTGAATGTTAGCCAGACAAAATGTCTTAACTAATTAAGGTACGTTGTGTATTAGTATTGCAACTAAATTCATACATGCCGCTAGTTAGCTTTTGGTCAGATAAAAAAATGCATATCGATTTGTATCCTACTACCATAGAGTTGAAACTACAGTTTGTTTATTAAAAAATATGATTCAAAAATGCAGAGAAAGACATGATTTGTCACATTGTCTTTTTTTATATTTATGCTATACTTAGTTATCATATATTGTGTTATACTACCTCTGTACCTAAATATTGAGCTACCAAAAGGTCTTATATTTAGAAACAGAGGGAGTAATATCTTATGCGATGTTCTCTCCTGTAAAAAAATCGATGTCGTTAAGTGGTCGTTGTCTTCCTCACCCCCCCATGGTCAAATCCTGGCTCCGCCCCTGTCTAAGGTATTGGCAAAATGAGCAGTTTTATTCCACCTTTGGTTGGGTGTCCGACCACCCTACCTAGAACATCCAAGATCCAACTTGTGCTCATCCCGGGCAACATCATACGCAACAACTAAACTCCATGTGAAATTCTGAGACCGAATTCTAACATGGAAGTTATGTGAAATTCTCCATCCAAAAAGACCAATACATCCAATAAGATACCACCAGATATTCTAGGCGGAGGGACACAATGCCAAGTGAAATCAAAACGGCCCGAAGTCACGTCTACTGCCTCCAATATCGCAACAAAATCCAAATCATGATCCCGAACATAACAACAATGTGTTAATGTTTAGCCATTTCTCCTATCCCGGCTCGATGGGACTCCGGCAAGCCTGACTTGTCAATAACGATCGTGAGTCCATGAGGTTGGTGTTCTAAAATCAAGGTTTTTTATTTGCAACTATCAATGTTGCATATGGCATTTTGATATGTTGGAAGATTGAACGACGACATGCTACGACGATTCTTGTTGTTTGTTGCAATGTTATATTCATGTTATAAATGTTTTTTTTTGTCTTTGCTAGTAAACTTTGCTTGCATGCTAAATACGCTTGGATGTTTTTTCCTTGTGATTTGCTTTGGTCAGTTGGGATTTGTTGCATACACACGTAAATTGTTGCATGTGTGCGCTTCAAATGCCACAATTGTTTTTCATGTTTTCGGTTCATAATAGTGTGAGGTATACAGCAAAGATAAGACAGTTTAGCATCACAATATTTAATTACCTTAAATTAGACCGGAAGGTTCTGAGAACAGCTGAATTCGCGAAGTTGTCAGTTAGGTGACGCCTACCGCACGTACGCTAGCTGGGGCGAACCGCGAACGAAAATAATACAGTACAGTATATATCTTTCTGTTCTCTTTCCGTTTACTTTGAATTCCTCTCCGCCGCACCGTAGAACAAGGCCGGTCATCGTGGTAGAGTTCACAGCCGTCGGAGTGGAGCATCGCGACCCACCTTAGCATGCGGCTGCCGTGGTCGCCGGAGCAGCGCGCCTCCGACAGACACCGTACGTGCCTCGTCGCGTCCGGCCACCATGATGCGCCTCTCGCCGCCGCTGCCGCCGGTCACATGCCGTCACCTGTCTGTCGCCGAACACCGCCGCCCGGCCGGCACGTCGGACACACGGCGAGGATTCTACCAATCACGGTGCGGAAAGGATAAGAAGCCTTTCCAACTGCACCGTACACAATAGCAGAAAACAGCAGGGAAGGAACCCCCTTTCCTCTTTTCGCTACAGTGCGAGAGAGGCGATTTTTGGGCGTCCGCCGTCGATCCACCTTCGCCGCCGGTGAGGCGGGGGTTCCTCCCCCTCCGTCGGCTGCTCCGGCAGCGGGAGGATGGGGGAAGCCCGTCCCACGGCGTGTACATAGGGTAGGGTTTGGGTGGTGGCCGGCCAGTGGTGCTCGGGAGGTGGCGGTGGTGCTGGCCGTGTTTTTGGTGTCGGCGTGGTTCCCCTCCGGCGGTGGCGCTCCATGGAGCTTCGTCGCCTCGCGCTCGACTTCCGGGAGCCGGGAAACCTTCGGATTTCCTTCGCTTCGCTCGAGGCCAGATCCGGGTGCGGCGGATCTGGGCGTTCTGCAGAGAGATGAAGAGGAAGCTGCTGCAGGGGTTCGTGGTCAGCGGGCGGAAGGTCTGGGGCGCTCGCCCCAGAGCTGGAGCGGCGGGTGCTTGGGGGCCTCCCCCGGCCGATGTTACTCAGTGCGTAGCAGATCCATCTCTCCGGGGATGGTGGTGGTTGCGGCTCGTCAACGCATTGTGGCAAGGAGTTCCCCCGTTCTCCGGGTAAGTGGCGCCGGCGGCTGGTGCCTTCGTCGTCGTCGACGGTGGAGGACGGCTGCGTTTGGTGTCATCGAGGAAGAAGATGGTTTGGAGCTGCAGTGCTTCTTTCTGATTTCGCTCTGTATTTCGCGTTCCTTTGCGTGTGTGTGCTTGTTCTTGTTGCTGCTTGTAATCTTTTTAGTTTGATCAATATATGCACATTATCGAAAAAAAAACTGCACCGTACCCACACACTTCTCCATCCCGTCTACTCTTCCAAGTCAACCGACTCACGCAACCCGACGACCATGGCGTCCTCCTCCGCCGCCGCCGCCGCCCCGGATTCCGACCGCGCCGCGCTCCTCAAGGCCTTCGACGAGTCCCGCACGGGCGTCCGCGGCCTCGTCGAGTCCGGCGTCTCCACCGTCCCGGACCTCTTCGTCCACCCCGACGCCTACGCCACCGTCCCGCACGCTCCCCCGGGCCTCTCCATCCCCGTCGTTGACCTCTCCCTCCCCGCGCCCCTCGCCGCCGCCGCCGCCGCCGCCGCCCGCGACTGGGGCTTCTTCTACCTCGTCAACTACGAGACCCTCGTCCCCTCCGACTACCCGGGAAAGGCCGTCGCCGCGGTTCGCGCCTTCCACGAGCTCCCGGCCTCCGAGCGCTCCGCGCACTACGGCCGCGCCATGGGCGGCGGGGTCTCCTACTCCTCCAACGTCGACCTGTACCGCTCCCCCGCCGCGAGCTGGCGCGACACCATCCAGCTGATGTTCGGCCCTACCCGCCCCGACACGGACCACGCATCCCGCCGGTGTGCCGCTCGGAGATACTCGAGTGGAGAAGCACACAACCGCGGTCGGCCGCGCAGTCATGGCGCTGCTCTCCGAGGGGCTCGGGCTCCCGGAGGCGACGCTGGAGGAACCTCGTCCCTGGAGGGGAAGCTCATGGTCTGCCACTACTACCCCGTGTGCCCCGAGCCTGACCGCACCATGGGATTGGTCCCGCACACAGACCCCGGCGTGCTCACCGTCCTCGCCCAGGATGGCGTCGGTGGCCTGCAGGTGAAGCACACCAATGAGGACGGCGAGAGCTACTGGGTGGACGCGGAACCTGTGCCCGGCGCGCTCGTGATCAATGTCGGGGATCTCTTGCAGGTAAAATTCCTTCAGTTCTAAATACTCTCTGTGTCAACTCCATGCAAGCTGTATTTGAATTTGCTAAAGCATATGTTCTTGTACCAATTCTGCTCAAACCAGATGAATTAGGAATAATGGGTACAACCTCACATACTTTCTAATTACTTTCGGTTGTGTACTAACTAACTTAAGCTTGTGAGCATTTGGATGCTTACAACTTCGAAACCAAGCATACATTGACTCTCAAGATGTAGAAAGATAGTTTGAAAACCTATCGAGGACTATTTATGTCTAGGTAACTCCCATGTAGCTCACGACTGGTTGTAGCACAGGTCCACAGATGCTTTCAGGTCACAGTTGGTGTCATTTTGGTCGCATGTTGTGCATCCACCTGAAGTATGTCCTTGCCGTTGTGTCATACGAAATATGTGATGCTGAATCTTGAACAGAAGCTGTTGCTGAAAGATTATTTGCTTTGTCGATTACGTTTCCGTCTATCTCCTTTTCTGAAGTGGAATCCTCGGTCTTAATTGTAATTATGAATCCGTATCCAAATGTACTTGGCTTGGTCTTAGTACATGTGTTCTTAGACTGGACTGGATTCTGTTTTCCACTCACTAATTTCAACAAACTGAACGCTAAAATCGTTTTAACTGAATTTCTTTTACCTGGCAAATTCATGCAAAAAGATATGAAATCCCATGAAAAAGAAACCATTCACTAAATAGAGCATACTGTAATAATTTGTCAAATTTTCTAAGATGATATTTCAGTAGCCTGATGATTTGTACATCAGCTTGTTTTATGCTGAATCACATAAATACACATTTAAAATTATTATGCCACGGTGCACATCAATATTGTCACGGACTTGGAAACATGTAAACTTGAGTAGTTTCATGTCATTATTTTCAAAAATTATCTCGCTTAGGCCTTGTTTGATTAGCGAGTTTGTAGAGAACTGATTTTCCATAAACCCGGCTAACTGACTAACGACCGAAAACCTTGTTTGGCTGGTGCGACAAAAGTGCGTATTAGCAAAACTTAGTTTCCACAAAACCAGGAAAATGAGTATTGGCAAAACGACTATTTGACGTTTTTCCGAAAACGCGATTCCAGATAACTCGATCCTAACTAATGTTTTCATCCCGCTGAGTCCTCGATGAACTCTTCGTTGCTCCGAAGACGGGAAGCAGAACACGCACGCCTGGGTGACTGGGGCGTCGGTGCACTAGGCCTTGCCCGCCGCCGGCAGCACGCAACCGCGCTTGCCTTTCTTGACGCTGCCGCGGTGGCCGCCGAGAGCCTGGTACAACGGCCGTCGCCTTGCCGTAGTATGCCCCGCCTGCCATGTCTTGCTCGTCCTCGTCGAACATGTTGATGCTGCCATTGTTTTGCTCGGCCTCCAAGCTCGCCCTGGATAGCGTAGTGTCCCGAGATAGCATCATGAGCGATATGGACACGTCCTCCTCCCGCGTTCCGTCGTAGACGCTGCTCGCTGGCTCAGAATCCGGCGCCCACGGCGAACTCCGCACCAGTGGAGCCAGCTGCTGCTGTGGTGGTACACAGTATCGGGCGACAGCTGCAACCATGACATGGGACTATGGGAGTGCATGTAGCTTGCTTGCTATTGCCGTCGCCGAGCGTGAAGCCGTGAACTCGACTCACGGGGGGTGTAGCGCTGGCGCCGTGGCACTCCACCTCGCCGCTGCCGCAGTCTCCCGTGGCGCACTTGCCGCCGGAGGAGGCGCCCGTGCGCACCCAGAACCGGCCCGACCACCCCGCCGGCGCCGCTAGGGACTCCGCCCTCCCCGTAGGCCAGCCACCAAGCATGCGTCCATCCTGGAATCGTCGGAAGCAGAGCTTGCACGAGGAGATGCGGAATATTAAGGAATCGTATAAACCGGTTTTAGACTTTTCGAATCCAAACATGATTTCCCATAAAATGGTTTCTAACAGAATAATCCGTAAAACTGGTTTTCCTAAAAACAAGAGTAAAACTCGTTTGCTAAAAACTGTTTCCTGGCTTTTCACTATCCAAACAACCACTTAATAAATGTAACTAAACAATTATTCCATAATTCTCTGCCTATAATAATTCTTAGCCTGCTATCCACTATCCTTCACTGCGAATAAACGGTGAAGAACAATTCAACAGAAGCAACATGATTTGTAAATGTGGGGCTTTTTTTCGTCTAGTTCAATGGAACACTCAACATGATTTTTTTTTTGTAAAATCTTGTCGATACCATCTCCTTTCATGTCATTAATAATGTTATTATCAAGCTGGAAAGTAAGTCTCATCAAATCCAGAATGATAAAGATGAATGTATTGTTTGTTAAATTGCTTTTAGTGTTTGTTGAATTGTTTGGCTATACTATATTAGACATGCAGCATGTATATGAAGTGAACTAGTAAGGTTTTCTTTTTGTAAATAGTTTGGGGGGGGGGGGGTGGCCCACATAGCCACAGCATCCATCCATGGTTCACAACTTTGATAGTCAATCTCATATATCATCTCTGCAGCTAATTGTTTTTACCTATCCTTTTATCAGATAATGTCCAACGATAAGTACAAGAGTGTGGAACACAGGGTGGTGATGAATTCACGTGAAGAAGCCAGAGTATCTATTGGTGTCTTTTTCAATCCTGGGAAGAGAGGGGAGACAGTTTTCTATGGACCATTGCCAGAGCTAGTTTCTTCAGAAAACCCACCAATGTACAGGAATTTCACCATGGCCGAATTTTTTGGGGCCTTCTTTAAACGAGACCTTGCTAGTAAAGCTCTGATCGAGAACTTCAAGTTGTAAGATTATTGGTTGCCAAATAGTGTTTAAACTTACATACATCTAAGTATGTAACCATCTCACTGTCAGTGAGTTTTCTGATAATTCAAGACAATTGCTCTTACTGGGATAAGTCATGCTTCTCTCTATTTTGTAGTTTCTCCACAGTTCATCCCAAAATAAATCCTAATATGTTTATTTTGCAATCATCATATTATGCCGTCTCTATGGGTTGGCTTATGGAGCTGAGTGTGCGTACATTGTATGTTTACGTTTCTTTCTGCAGTTACCATTGCTTGATCTACTAGCCTGAGCATATTTGGAACAATTTTGGTGTCTGCCGTTTCCTAAATGTGCACAAGGTACTTCTGCAGCTTGACTCACAAGCTTATATTCTTTACTTGTTTCTCCATTTGGTTGGAACTAATTTCACGAGGAAATATCTTTTGCAAACTAATTGAAGTATGGATAATGCAGATATGGGATCAATTTCCAAATGCTTTGCTCTTCGAGCCACATGTGGAGACTTCACACATCTTGAATGTGAGGCTTCTTTGGGAGAAGTTCAGAAGCTCATTAGCCTTGTAAGTTTGATTTCTCCTCATGTTAGTTCCTTTTCTCGAAATATCGACAGAAGAAGAATACGGTGCACGTCAGTACCAGAAACATGTAAAATGTCTTGATGACTGGTGATAGATACTTCTCTTATTACACATGCCGCATAGCCTGGAGCTACATTAGTGTTTTTCGGTCCGAGGTGTGTCTGTATAGCCCACCACCTATGTTTCAGTCATCTTCAGCTTGTTTGGATGATTTTCTTATAGATCATAAAATGCATTTAATTCCTGGTAGGTTTATTAAAATTAAGGTATCCTCAGTTTTTCGTGCCACCTATGTATGTAGTTGCACTGTGCTGGTTGGTGTAGCACTACCTGGGTGCAAGGTTAGCTGGTTCTCCTAATTCGTACACTCAATACATATGGCTTTGGCCCATCCACCGATGTTGCCTCTGGTTGACATTCTCTATTTTTAACAAACTGATTTTTTTTAGAGAAAACGCAAAGGATTCTTTGCGTTTTATTTGATTGAATAGATAGAGTTTGTTGTACATCCTCCTAAGAAGGTTACAAGTGTCTTAATGAAAGTACATCAGTGCACGTCCCAGGTGGGCGGCAGTAATACACGCAGCCCCTTTGCACCTGCTCTGGCCCAAAGCTTGGCCTCACTTTTTGATCTTCTCGACCAGGTCGCGGATGGAGGGCTGTGCTCCTTCAAACACGCAATCGTTGCGGTGTTTCCACACCATCCATGGCGTCAGGAGAGTGACCGATCCTAGGCCTTTGCGCAATTGCTTTGGGGTGTTTTGCTTCGCTTGTACCCACCAGTCCATCAGGGAGTTCTCCGTATAGGGTGCAGGGACGGTGAACCGCAGCCATGCCAGGATTTCATGCCACACTTGCCGTGTGAAGGGGCAGTGCAGCACCAAGTGCTGTATGGTTTCGGGTTCCTGGTCGCATAATGGGCAGCGAGGTGGATGCTGCAAGCCACGGCGTGCGAGTCTGTCAGCAGTCCAGCATCTGTCTTGATCGGCCAGTCAGTGGAAGAATTTCACTCGTGGCGGCGCCCAGTTTTTCCAAATAAACTTCGAGGAGAAGATTGTCGTCGATCCTTGTAAACTGGTGGCATAGCAGGACTTGACAGAGTATGTGCCATTGGCTGTCCACCTCCAGATTAGCTGATCAGGTGCTTCTGTGAGGTGTATGTGCTCGATCCGCTGCCAAATTTGCAGGTAGTGGCCAATCTCGCCGAGCCCTAACACGCCATGAATGTCTCGTGCCCAGTTGTTATCCTGCAGCCCAGCCGCTACCGTCGTGGTCTTGCGGCGCCGCTTCGGGACGCATTTGAAGAGCAGCGGTGCGATCTCGCTGATAGCGCGCCCGTCGATCCATCTGTCAGTCCAAAATTTATTGGTTATATCATTTGTGTCTTCATCTAGTTCCTCTGAATCTCCTTTCGACTGTTGATAAGCGCGCCTTCGCACTAAATTCCATTAGTTTCTCATATACTCTCATTTCCCCCACTTTAGTATGGTGCCTTCGCACGACTTTCATAATCTGCAAGATAGAGGAAGGTACGAATTGTCCTGGAGTGTCGACAATGGGCACCACCTTGCAAGTAGGCCTTCTATAAGCAGGACAACAGGGTGCACTGACGCAACATCAACTCTAGGGGCCCTATCAGAGCACACGCCTTTGTCACATCTTTGTATCCCCATGATTTGTTGCAACTCTTCTTTTCTCTTCTCACATTGCTTGGATTATGAAGTTCAAGCAACGGGTGCTTCTCTGAAGTTGGCAATTTGCTGGAGCAGATATACAAAAAGCAAGAGAGCTGCATTAAAAAGATGATTATTGAAAGGCTTCAACCAAAAAGCAGTCACGAAGTGGTTTGACCCCGACAGGCTTCGGACTTCCATTGTCTGAAGTGTTTGACTTTGTTGCAAAGAGGTAATTATTTCACAAAAAATAACAATTGCACATTGTTGTCATCGCAGTTCAACCTTTTTATAGAAAGTTCGTAACCGCATCATGAAGGTGTTTACTCAGTAAAATGGCTACTATAAGACGGTACTATTTATCTTAGCACACTCTGACTTGACTGTCATCTCTTAGCCAAATGGCTGCTAACATGTCATTTGTCCTGAATAAATACAGGTGGCTTCTATCCTTTTTTATTTATTTTCCAGAGCTGCGTACTGCACTGCACGTTCCTAGTTATCTGGAGCCAGCATGATTAAGCTGTCACTGATAATGAACTTTAATCTTTTCAACAGCTGTACTGCTAGCTATTATATTTATTTGAAAAATTGAAAGTACCATATGCACTCATCCATTGTGCCGCATTCATACACTCCTTTGCCATGAACAGCTGCATCGATATTTTTTTATCAAGTCTATCTATCTAGTACGTCATAATATTGAAAAACATTGAACTATGACTAAAGTTCGTAGATATGTACAGCAAGGTTCGAATCACGAACCCATGATTGAGCATTACTGACAAACCTATTTTTGCACCAGTTGTTTAGGCAAATCTATCAATGAAACCCATAAAGCAATAAACGAAAGAAACCATCACCCTAGATATTGCGTGACGATACAAGCTAAATGTATTTTGATGTTGCCAGGAAGAGCATAGCATCCTACTCAACTCATACTTTTTTGTGTCGGTATATATAAAATAATAAATCAAGAGATACATATTCTTCCGAATCTTATCGACGATGATTTGGTGCGCAGATCAAAGTCAACTGAGTATGGTGAGTTGCGTGGGCTCTCGATGATAACAAGTCGCACGATAACTACTTATATATCATAATCGCAAGAATCGTCCTTCTCTTCTCCTTTAATCTCACAACTCGCGCATCACACGTAGACAACATACCATATTTAGAAGTCTATCGCAAAAGAAAAAGTTATACTATGAAACTGGCAGCGTGGATCGGAACCCGGCAAAGACGATGAGATCCGAAGGAAAGCAACATGTGCAGATCGTTTTTGAGAAGCAAACTCGATCCTGAAGACTTCAACACACCGTTGTATGTACTGTATATATATCCTGCAACGTGCAGTGCAGTGCAGTCTGCGAGATCTGTCTTCAGGCTAGCTTGCACTGCACTGGGAAAACTGACTTGCACGGCCACACAAGGGCTAAAGACCCGGCCGGCCGTGCCTCCGATGATCCGATCCATCTGGCCGTGAAAGCTACGGGGAGTCTGGCGTGGAAGCTAAAGCCTCTCGCTCGCCGTCGGCCAGGACACGCGGCCGCCTAACGAAATCTGAAGATTAATGAGAGTTCCTATATTCCTTCCACACCACACCTCTCCTCCCCACCGCTTCGTTGAGAGTCGGCCGCCGCATCCTCCGCTCCTCCCCGGCACGCTCCCTTCTCCTCCCCGGCGGCTCTGCTGACCGGCGTGGTAGAGGATGCGCTGCGCGGGCTGTATATAGTAGCTTTTTAGGTTTAGCTTTTGCTGTGTATGCCTACGTGGCGTCTGAGGGTCGGTTCTTGGATCTCTGCAGCCAGATCCATGGCGCCATGGATTCTCTCCGTCGAGCTGCGCTTCGCCGGTGGCAGGCGGGTGCACAAGTGAGACTGAGAGATCTATGCATCCCTCCAAATAAGGTCTGCGAAGAAGCTGTGGAGCTAGGGTTCTTGAGCCAAGCCTGGCTTCGTATGGCGAATCTTCTGCCGGCGGCGGAGCTCTCGTGGAGGGAGCCATATGCTGCGAAGATGAAGACGCTGTGCGGCTTCTCGAATAAGGCTCGTTTGTGGTTACGAAGCTACTCTAATCTTCTTCTTCTGCCTCCTCTGATCCGTGGCAGGAATCGGAGTTTTGACGGCGGAACGATTACCAAAGGGTGGTGGCGACGAAGCCGTGTTGCCTCGGCTTGCTTCTCTGCTGCATCGTCGTTCATCCTTCTGACCACCATGGTGGTGGAAAGGAGGTGCTGCGCTGCAATAGGTGGTGATTCGCGGTGGCTTTGGAGTCAGGAAGCCTTCAATTCCTCGAGCGCATCCAACATGGTCCATGGCGACCGGAAGAAATCGCTGGTATGCTCCAGTACTTTTTCAACCTCCTATGTGAGGCCCTCTCTGAAGTCGGCTGTTGCTGCGGCGCCCGTCGGCATCGAAGCAAGTGGTTGCATCCCCGCGACGATGATTGGCGACGGCAAGCTCGACTTCCTGCTCGACGGTGGGGAAAGAGGAGGACTTGATTGTATTTCTTTAGCTCTTACGGAGGTCCTTTCTGCATTAACCAGGGACCCATGTGTTATTCCTTGTTTTTATGGGTCCTTTGTAAAATAACTGTACACCCACTGTATGTTTAATGACGAGGCTTCTCGCCCCTTCGGGGGCCTCCGTGTTAAAAAAAAAAGAGAGTTCCTGTACCTGTACGTGCTGGAGGTTGAGGTCAATCGTTTCAACCGGGATCCTCTTGGGCGTAGGGTTGGTGAGAATGCATGTGGGATCGATGGGGACAGCCAGGGGCGGCGCCAGGGGTATGCCCTGTCTTCACGGGAATACCCAAGATTTGGGTGGAAAAAAAATGTATACGTATTTCAGCCCAGCAGCTCACGTACGCAGAAAGAGAAAGAGAAACAGCCTAGGCCCACGCACGCACGCACGTCTCGCTCCATCTCGCGTCGTATTTCTGGCCAGCTCGCTCCATCTCGCGTCGCTCCGTCTCGCGTCGTCGCACGCACGCAGACGCCTCTTTCCCCAATTCCCCTTCCCTCCAGTCTGTTTCCCTCGACCTAGAACAGCAACGCCGCCGGCCGATGCAGCCCGGAGCAGGTCGCGGCGGCGGCGCCCTGCCCCCCGCGGACCCGCGCCCCTCCTCCCGTCCGCGCCGCTCCGCCCCAGCGTCCCCTGCCTGTTGCAGCGCAGAAGGCAGTCAAGGTACCGCCCGGTTCCGGCTCGCCCCAATCTTGATTTGATTGTTTGCTTGCTCCCTTGCTTGCTCGTACTAGCTTCGTAGTTCCTAGATGCAATTTTTAATTTCTGTTCCTTATTTTCTTGTATTGTAGAAGAAAAAGAGTGGTATTGTTGGCAGTAGCATACACACATTGTGGGAAAAGGCTGCAAAAACAAGGAAAACAAATGAATCATCCATACATTGCTAGTGTTTTGCTGTTTGTGTCATATAGTACATTTAGAGCAAAATTTTTTTTTTGGGAGGAATACCCAGTGTTCATTTCCTTGCGCCGCCACTGGGACAGCTGCGCGCGCGCGGTTGATTGCAAGCGTGGGCGACGCGCGCGCTGTGTAATGCCACGGTGCCACCTGTGACCTGTGTGCCAAGGGCAAAGATGAATCGTAGCTTCAAATTTGTTTTTTAAAATGATCATCGTGGTCATTATTCAAAATTCAGCGACCGAACAAAATCGACTCGAAAATGAAAAACCCTGATGTTGTATGTATCTACTAACGCGCTGTGATAAAGTAGAGAAACACACGCAAAGTACACCACTCTTAATCTAATTCTTCATGAAGGAATCGTCGCACGACCGCGGGCGATGACGAAGTCCAATTATAGGTCGATCTCAGAATTCTCATCCCAAATTCGAGTTTCAAGCCACCATCTTCATCAAGGGCATGACGCATATGTGTGTCGATATTGCCTGATAATAGTCCCATGTTTCCACTACCGGGCACATACTTATCGTTGAAGACACCGCCAATATCATCACTTGTCCAGCTACCAACACCTCGCTAGGCATATACCACTGGAGAGGATACATGAAGACGAAGACGTCTCATACCGCCTCGCCTCTAGTCCCTGTGACACCGCCTTTAATCTAGAAGCAACATGAATAAACTGACACCTCCGCGATTCATCGTGCATAGCATTTGTCGACAACGGACATGACTTGACGCCTCCCCATGAGACGTCGTGCGTAGCACCTACTATCGACATGCATGATCAGACTCCTTCGGTAGCTAGTTGAGATCAACCGGCGAAACTCGCACCATATGTCCGACGCGTACCTACATATAGTTCAAGACATGCGAGTTTGGGTAGTTCCTTCTATGAAGATAAACAATAGTACAAGCTTAATTTGCATGTTGTATGAAAAAGGTAGTAGCTTTGGATTGAACCATGCAGGAGAGCTCCATGTGTATATTAGGAGAGAAAAAAACACCGTGAAAAGGAGTTTGCAACTAGTTGCGCACTCACCCGATTGTTGGATGTCTCACTTTTGAGTTTTAAGAAATTGCGAAATAAATCTTGGGCATAGTTTATGTCGTATCTTGTGCATCTACAAATTTTCATCAAAAAATGTGTCAATATGTGGCCTGCACAAAAAAAGAATAAATGACAGGTGATCAACACATGATACTATTCATTTATGTATTTTTCTTTTTTGCACAGGTCACATACTCACATAAGGTCATATTTTGAAGCATTTTATAAATGCACACGATACAACATAATCGATTTTCATGATTTATTTCACATTTTTGAAAAGTTGTAGGTAAGGCACTCAGACAATGAGCTGCAGGTGTAACTAGTTGCAAAATATTTGGTATTCGTGAAAATGCTGAATTACAGGAGGGGTATAGATTGGGAGTTTGGGACACAACCCGATCAAAAACGACCAACAACAAACTGAAAAAAGGTAACACATAATTTTTTTTCCGACAAAAGTAACAATAGAATCTGTACTACAAAAATATGCAGTGTCCTGTCTTCTGCCGTCGTCCGTCGTACGTCGCCGTCGTTTTGCAATTTAGTCCCTCAGGAAGTATGAAACCAACCCGCAGTCCTACTTTAATGTTAGCCGACCACTTTTACATTCTTCCACCCTGACCCCCTCCTCGTCTATCCCCTGAGCGGCGGCGACCACCAGTAGAAAGACGGAAACCCTCGCGAAGTCCCCGCTCCTCGCTCGTACCTCGCGGCTCGCCCGCCGCCGCTCACCCCGCAGCTTAGAGACCCCTCCCTCATCCTCTCCAGCAACCGACGCCGCCGATAGTTCATCCCCCCCCCCCCCCCCCCTTGCCACTGTCCCACCTCCGCCAGCCCGCCCAGATGGGCCTTCTGTCAGGACCCTGATAAGATCTGACAAGAAAGGATCAGCAAGAACTAGAATTTGAGGGAAATTGAAGATAAAAGTGGTAAATTGCAGGAAATAAATCTAGAATAAATTGCAGGAAAATAGATGGTGAAATTAGGGTTCATAATCTTGGTTGAGATGACATGATACAAGAATGGCTATATAAAGACTAAGCCAACTACTAGATGCCAACATAGGTAGAATACCCAATATGCCCTTAGGCTACCAACCCACTATTACATAGCACTAGATATCCCTAATACACACCACTACTAGTCCCTGACATTACTCCCCCCTTGAAGCCATTGGTCACCAATGGATCAAGTTTCTACAGAAACTTTTACAATTGACAATTTTCCTTCATAATTCCTTCACCGTATCAAGGAGGTAGAGAATGAAACAGCCATAGAGCAACACCATTGAACTTGATGTTTGTGTACCAATTGGTCATGTCTTCTGTGTACACGAACCACCATTTGGACTTGTGCAAGAGTAACCTAGTACCAGGATCCCATACAAAAGAAACACTGGTCACTTGGCTTTGCCATTGTGTTGGTTCTGGAATTGGTACCCTAGACAAAGTTTTTTAGTGGCAATCCTTGCAGTCAAACTTTGAAGCCAGAGATATATGGAACCAAACTTGTAGACATCTCTGCACTGCAGTTTTGTAGCATCAAAAGCTGTCATAAACAGGGTATGGAATTTTGTATCTCCTGGATCCCATTCTTTTCTTCTCTCTAGGATTACAGCCTTGCTTGGAGAAGGAGATGTTGAAGCTCCTGGATCCCACGGAAAAAATGATAAGCTCCTGGATCCTAGATCCCGCCTGCCTACCCTGACGCTCATCATCTGCTCACCTACGCTGTGTTGTCCAGCCATCAAGCAGTGACGTCCGTGTATCCAGCCAATAGCCATCACGAGGTAATTGATTTCGTCCTCTTGTAGTTTTGATTTTTGATTTTTCTTTCCCACTTTACATCGATTCGATCTGTTGCCGTGCTGGGCGGCCATGGCAAGTTGCTGATCATCATGGGGTTTTCTCTGTGTGTGTAGGACGGAGTACTACCACAGGGTCAACACATTCTCATCGGAAGGGCGCCAGCTCGACTACGCTATTGAGGCTATCAAGGTGAGATTCATTTTTTCCTTTTCTTTTTGGATCATATGTCCGAATCATCGAAAGCTAAGGCTATATGGTGTTCCGTTGGGGGTTAGATTTGTGGGGTTTGGGAGCTGCCAGTGCTTTGCTCGTAAATCAGAGCCAGCCGGAGGTTCGGTATTTAGGATGTAACTGTGGATCTCTGGGGTTTGGAGGATCCTCCTGCTAAGATTTCAGTTAGGCTTGACAGTGGTTGGGTTGAAGACTAAGGATGGTGTTAGTCATTATCTCTCTTCAATGGGTACAGAATATTTTATAGCAACCTACAGTGAAGCATATTACACATATTTCTATCTTCAGGTAATGTACGCTTTTAAATATTCAGCTCACACTCGCAAATGTAGTTATTAGTATATCTGTATATAGTGCTCAATTAAAACATGAATCCTGAAATAATGTGTACGATTTGAATCTAATACTCAAATCACTGAATCCATAAGATGTCGACTCTATTGTAGCAAGATTATGCATAGACATGTTTCTAAAGTCTTTACTCTGTAATCATGAAGCACCTAATGAAAATACATATGTTTTCTATTAGGCCTAAGATAATGGAAGCTGGAGATGGAGGAACCGCACATGGAGGAGCATGGCTGGCTGGCAGCCCATGTCCAAGGGTAAGGAAGAGCATCAATGGGGAGGTCATGCCACTGAGACGGAGATTTTGAGCAACGGTGGTGGACACTGGGTCTGCTTGGTTGTGCCTTGGTATGTTGTGATTTTTGAAGCAAATATTCTAAGCATTGACAGCTTTTTAATTAGTTTAGACACTATACTGCCAGTGAGGGCCAATAACAAATGCTAAGTTGATAATTCTACCGTGTAACTAAATGTAAATATTACTATGTATGACTCAAAAAAAAATTCTGAGAAAAGTTTCTTGTAGGTCAAAAATAATCCTAACTATTAGATACAAATATTTCTTACTGTGCTTTCTTGTCATGTATGGCTCAGCTATGCTAATGCAATACCAATGCAGATAAAAAGTTTAGCAATCTATATTCTCTGTATTTCACATGGTAGTTGGTTAAAGATTTGTATTCATCTGAAAATGATATATTTGCTTCATATGAGAAAAGTAATTGTAGAAAATGTCTCTTTGCATCCTTCAATATGTTTTGTCTTAATAATAGTCAGTTAGCTATTTCTTTTGATCACTATTTTTTAAGTCGTCAACAATCTCATCGGTTGCGCGTGTGCAGACTTAATTTGCAATGGTAGGTTTAGGAGTTATTTTGTGCCCTTCACCTGCACAGCTTGTAAAGGTGGAACGGAATATTGTTAATATATTATACAGCTGAAGATTAGTTCATCCTTGGCGGTCAGAATAACAGTATACTCTCATATATGTGGTTCAGAGCTGGCTGAGCCTTACAGCTCGTGGTGTTCATGACCGTTTTGTTGGGATAACATCTGATTATCTCTACCAAGTGCAAGAACAGCAACCTTGGCCATCACCGTGGTATGTAAGATGCTTCAAGCATTTGCAATCAAAGTTATCTTGTGTAATTGATTTCAGAATAGATTATTGTTCCTTGTGTAATTCGTGTAAGTTCGGGTGAATGTGAAACTTTTAGTGATTAAATTTACCTACCCGTTAGTCAAACCTAGCCATGTCTCCTGAAGTAAGTGATGATTTATATGAGAGCTTGATTTTAAATTTTAACATTTGGCATGCTGAGAAAACACATGTTTTCATACAATGTTCTGTAACTGAAATTCTTTTTAGTCTTGCTTTTAAAATGATATAGCAGAAGATGTAATAAGTCCAATCACAGGAAATCTTCATACCGAGCATTACCTGAATAAGATGAGCCTCCGATATGCATTTCTTTAAGCCATCAATGCTATTCAATGGGTAATCGATACCAAATATAAGAGCCTACCTCCCTAATAGTATTTTCTCCATGGACAGGTATGTTGCTCCCTCGGGCTACTTCTCGAAACACTTTTTAAACTATTTACTTGTTGCACTTATAAAGGATGATAACATTATTTTTGTTGGGTCTTTTACCAAGAGTAGTGTGTACAAGGATGTACTCCCCACATCGTAGATATGTTACATAGCTTGAAAGAAGATATCTTTTGTAATTTGTGCATGTTTGGTAAAAAGTTATGTATTTTATTTATGTAAAATATAATATAATATGTATAACAAGTTTGATTCTCGTGTTTCCATTTTGTTCGTGTCGCTCTTCAATGGGTATTTCGTTGCAACGCACGGGAACCTTACCAATCATGAATTGAAACATAAAGTGCTTTATGTTCGTTAATATTGATGTTGAACAAATAGAATACGTATTCCCGTAGCAGCGCACGGGCATTCAACTAGTACAAAGTAAGATTAGCAACGGGCCAACGGGTGGCTTAATTGGGGTGGCAAGACACGTTGCCACCTTGGTGGCGTCGGCAAGCTTCCAAATCAAGCGCTAGCTGTGCATGTGCTTGCTGGCGAGGGGCGCGCGCGCACGGCACCGACCCGCGCGAGCACATACATTTTATATACCCCACGAATGATGCCCCAGATATCAGCAGTTCACCACCCCTCACAGGCCACAATCCATCGATCGCAACTGCTTTCTGCTTCCTCTTTCCCTCTCCTCTGCCTCCACCTTGCATTGCACCGCATCGACAGCTGCATATCGACATCCCTCTCTGCAACCTTTCCCCTCTGCGTCCATCGATCGCGGGAATCATCCATGGCCTCCAAATCGGTGGACACTGCAGGTAACTAACCTCCCCCGACCCTGGCAAGTTATAGTTGAGATGCAAGTGGTAGTAGGCAGAGTGAAGATTATTACATCCGGCCGGCCGGCCGGCGTCCGCCGTACATGGCTTGCCCTGTTTCACGCTTTATACTGCAGCGGCGATCGAGCCTGTCGTGCTCATACTCACCACGGTGCTTCTCCGTGCTGTGCGCTTAGGGAAGAAGCAGCAGCAGGAGGAGGCGGCGTCCATGGCGGACGTGTACAACACCGACATGACGCCGCTGCAGAAGCACGCCGCCTTCTTCGACAGGAACAAGGACGGCGTCATCTACGTCTCCGAGACCTACGAACAGCCCTGCCTACGAAGGGTTGCGCGCGATCGGCTGCGGGGTCGTGTTGTCCGCCGCCGGCGCCGTCTTCATCAACTCCTTGCTCGGGCCCGACACCATACCGGTATATAAGCATGCAAACCCAACCTTAACTTTTGTGATCTCTCTCGCTCTTTCTGTGTAAAAAACGATGTACCGCTAGCGCTAGTAATACATTGTGATCAGCATTCGGTAGCTACTCCCTCCGTTCTAAATTATTCTCTCCGTGTCAAAATATAAGTCGCACTAGTCACTTACCACACACATGTATGTAGACATGTTTTAGTGCAAGATTCACTAGTCACTTACATGAATCTTGCACTAAAACATGTCTACATACATATGTGTGGTAAGTGACTAGTGCGACTTATATTTTGATACGGAGGGAGTAGTTGACTTCCATTTGTTCAAATGCGGATGAATCTATACTTGTAACATGTCTAGATACATCCGCATGTGGACAAATGGAAATCATCTAATTTGGAACGGAGGGAGTAGTTGAGATCTACCGACAACTACTTTGCATCCGGGCCCCGGCTTGGCCCCCCCGGCGAATTGAGGTTTTTATATGATAATTCACAACGTGTAAAGAGGTGATCATTCGTCAACTCTAAGTTTTCCGTTATTAATTCTTATTTTATTGATGCAGGAGAACGTGAAGGCTCCAGCTTTCAAGTTGCCTGTATACATAAAGAATATCCAGAAGGGCAAGCATGGGAGTGATACAGACGCGTATGATGCCAATGGAAGGTACCGATGCACTACTTCCAAACGACCAACCGTCAAAATAAAAAACTTCCAAACGACCTGGGACTTCTGTTTGGCTTTTTATTTATTTTACCCTTTGTCTAAACTCCGAGGAAGAAATGCGATAGTAACACACATGCACTCGGCAATTCCTACTTCCAAATGTGACACATGAGATTAAATAAAGTATGGTTCTGTGATGGTAGGGAAGTCCTACTGTTGTCGAATTGCACTTACCTGATAATTTGTTTGAGAAGGAAAACAATGTTAGAGCTATAAAGAATTGGCTAGGCTACCTTACCTAGACTCCTAGAGGGACAAACATGGTTGCATACTTTCTAACTCCACGGTTTATCAAAATTGCAGGTTTGTTCCTGAAAAGTTTGAGGAGATATTCAAGAAGCATGCCCACACAAGGCCTGATGCCCTAACAAGCAAAGAGCTATCAGAGTTGCTGAAAGCAAATAGGGAGAAAAACGATTTAAAAGGACGGTAAGGTTTACGTTTCATCTGCAATTTTAATAACAATATAAATGTAAGTACTGTTCTTTTGATCCCAGTTCCTTCGTGGAAAAAATGACAGGGCGGGTGCCTTTGGAGAGTGGAAACTTCTCTACTCATTGTGCAAAGACAAGGAGGGATTTCTTCAGAAAGAGACTGTCAAGTCAATCTATGATGGTAGCCTTTTTCTGAGGCTGGAGCAAGAGACGAAGGAAGCTAAGTTATCTGGCAAGAAGAAATAATGAAAAATCCTCCGATACCCATTTGTTATTTGTTGTGTCCAAGAATTTGTAAATCATAATGTGCTTGTCGGTTTGGATCCCGAAATTAGTGATATGTGCAGTTTGATTTCGTTTGGCTCTGTTTGTCATGTTTCATGAAATGAGATTGATATGAAATATCGCAAACTCTTTGCAAACTGTTCAAAAAAATAAATATCATTTGGATAGTGCCTCGCACTCAGTACCGATCATCTGCTTGAGGCTAGCCTCGTCGCACCCACGCATCATTCCGACATTGCAGCATCCACAGATCCATGAATGTGTTGATGATTGGTGCTCATGTGGCTACTTTTGCAGCTTAATGATGTAGCACGCGAAAAAATCACAATCTCGTGACAGAACTGGGGAAATTGGGCCACGCTCATGACAGGAAAAAGGCAAACTGGGCCGCCCCTACCTGAGAGAGACGATGCATGGTGGGCACAGCAGCTAACGAAGACTCCACTCTAAAAACAAAGAAAAAATAGCTAACGTAGACGGAGTACAGGAAGCCAAATCCGCAGCATGCAGTCTGGATCGAGTGCAGTGCAATCCAGGGCAGGGATCCATCAGACTAGCCCTTTGCATGCATGGGAAACTAAGCTTGCACGGCCGGTCACAAAACGGGCTCAGAGCAACTCTAACAGCTGCCCAAAATTAGGTATGGTGCCCAATAAACCTTTTTTTAGGGTACCGGAGGCCAAAAACACCTCTCCAACAGCTGCCCTATCACGTGCCCTATTATAGGGATGCCCTAAATTTTGGGGCAGAGAGGACCGCGCGCCCCGTGCCCTTTCCCTTCAGTTTCCCCGCGCGCGCACCAACCGCCACACTGAAATCCCCTTCCGACCCCACGCCGCGCCCGCCCCGCCGCGATTCCCCCGCCGCCGATGACCTCCGCGCCATGGACGAAGACGAGGGAGCCCTCCCCGACCTCCGCGCCCCCCCCCCCGCACACAATTCCGGCCGTTCCCTAGCCCCGGGCGCCGCCGCCACGGAAAACCCTAGGGTTCCGCCCCTACGCCGGCAGGTTTTCGCCGCCCCCCGCGCCGTCTCCGGCGCCTCGGTGGAGGCCGCAGAGGTCGCCCCGGTGGTGAAGCCGTCTGCCTCACGCAGGAAGGCGCCCGCGGCGGCTGGTGCGGGCAAGAGGGCAGCGACGGGCGCCACCGCCGCGGCACCTAAGAAGCAAAAGGCTGCCGCCGGTCGAGGAGCCCGCCCGCCGAGGCCCGTCGCCGACGCTGCAGTGATGCCTCGTCCACCTCCTCCGCCGACCAAGGACGATGACTTCGTCGCGTCGCCGACCCGCTCGCCGCCCGCATCCAACGTGGTTGATGAATTGACCGTGGGGTAAAATCTTTCCCTTTGCTTCATATTTCCTTTTTCAATGTTGCTACTTGTTGATTGTTCCGTATTGCATTGTAGACTCGACGATGACACGGAGTTTCTAAAGTACATGAATGTCCCTACTCATTCACATGTTGACTCTCAAGACACTCCATCTAAAGAGTATGAGAAACAATGTGATGAGGGACTTGACAATGAAGAAGAGGGTTTGTGGTTAGGGGAAGAGCCGCAAATTACACCACCGCGGAGGACGTGTTGATATGCCAAGCTTACAAGCGGGTCGGCATGGACGCGTCCGTTGGTGTGGAGAAACCCAAGGAAGCATATTGGTTGCGGATGTGGGACTACTTTCTTGCTCGCAACAAGAGTGGCATCGAACGGAACAAGGGTTCGGTTCGTCA
The DNA here is from genome assembly GCA_947311845.1 of Poa pratensis. Classification (NCBI taxonomy): domain Eukaryota; kingdom Viridiplantae; phylum Streptophyta; class Magnoliopsida; order Poales; family Poaceae; genus Poa; species Poa pratensis. The sequence continues at coordinate 35,661,033 of CAMZMU010000041.1, forward strand.
CCGATGGAATATCATCAACACCGATTGCCAAAAGTGGGCGGCTTGTTTGGCCAATGCGTTTGAACCCAAGTGGCACCAATAGTGAGGACCGAGTAAGATGTTTGAACCCAACACCATTCTTGTTTGTTACTTCTTTTGCTACCATTCTTGTTCTAACCCATTGTATTTCTTGTCATTTGTAGAACTCCATTGCCCAAAATTTGTTCAAGGAGAGGATCAAGAAGGGCAACAAGGACAAGAAAGGCAAAGCTTTCACCTTGCATCATTGCTATGCGGAGCTTGAGAATTGTGAGAAATGGAAGAGTCGTGATACTCTTTATATTCCCAATGGCAAGAAGGGAAGTGTCACCTATCTTGATGTTGATGAGGCATCAAGTGATGATGGGAAAAGAAGCGCCACTGCCCACTCCACCACCGCAACCGGGAGGCCCGATGGAAGGAAGTTTGCCAAGGAGAAGGCAAAAAATAAGCCGGTAGATGATGATATCAAGGTGTCATTGGATGCAATGGTGAAGCATCGAATTGAGATGAATGAGGAGAGAAAGGCCATGAAGCTCAAGGAGGCGGAGGAGCTCAAGGTGACGGCCGTGCGGCAAGCCGTGGCCGAAGAGAGGCTCTTCAGCGTGCTGCGGCCGAGGAGAGGCTAGCCACGGCCAATGAGCAAGTGGCGGAGGCCGAGCTTCCGAAGGTGGCAATGGAGGAGAAGAAGCTCGCCATGGAAGAGCAAAAGCAAGATTTGGAGAATGAGCAAAGGCTTATGTTCATGGACACAAGCAAGATGGATGAGAAGCAAAAGCAATATGTGGAACTTTGCCGTGATCAATTGTTGGCGAAGAAACAAATGGCTTACATGAATGCAATGAGTGCTATGGGAGGCATGGGAACATCCATGAGCTACATGGGGTTCATGGGGGCGGCAATGGGCGATGGCGGCTTTGGTGGAGGTGGTGGTGGATTTGGTGGAGGTGGTGGTGCCATGGGTGGTGGTGGTGGCGCCGGCTTGGGAGGTGGTGGTGGTGCCATGGGTGGTGGTGGCTTTGGTGCGTTCGTGCCACCTCCGGCTTCGAACCCAACTCCTCATGAATCAACCGAAGAGGCCATTGTCGATGATGTCAACAAAGACGTCGATGCGTAAACTATGTGTTCTTCTCTAGTTTGAACTACTTTTATTATTCCAATTTGTTGTTGTTTTGTGTGAACCTATGTGTATGGGTTGAACTATGTGTCGTTCGAGTGAATCTATTATGATATTCTATGGATTGAACTTTATATGTGTCATTTATGTAATGTTTTATTAGTTCATAGTTGATTCTATCTCTCAAATAACACAAAAAAGAAGAGGAGGGGCGCGGCCCCGCCGCCCTAAAATAGGGCAGCTGTTGGAGAGGAGGTGACCTATTATAGGGCAGCTGGTAAAGCAGAATTTTTTTTGGTGCCCCAAAACGCTAAAACAGGTGCCCTATAACAAAAAGGTTATACCTAATTTAGGGCAGCTGTTAGAGTTGCTCTCAAGACCGGCCGGCGTAAGCCTCCGATCCGACCGGCCGGCTGGCCTCCGTACGTGAAAGCTACGGGGAGCCCCCGATCGACAGTTTGGCGTGACAGGAAGAGCTTTAGCGCCACAACACGCAGCTCCCCTTGCTTTGCCTGACAAAGCCCCGATGATGATGAACTCATGTACACTATGCCCACCTTTGCTGGGAGGCCCTATGTATCGACCCGTGCGACGCGTGCGACGCGTCGCACCCCCGCCACGGGCCACGGCCCACCTCTATTCTTCTTCCTCAAGCCGCTCGCCGCCGCCGGCCTAACCGCCTGCTGCCGCCACCCGCGGCCGGCGTCGCTACCGCGCCGCCACGCCCTGCCCCAATCGTCTCCTCCGCCGGTCCTCCGCCCCCTGGCCGGCCTCCCCTCTACCCCCCCGCACCCGAACCCTAACCCTAACCCGCACCCCCATCGTTAAGGTACGTCCTCACCTCCGTCGGCGACGCCGCGGCCCGCCGCGTCGTCCCTGTATCCAGCGAGGTCATGTCCTCACCTCCGCCGGGGCGCCACGGCCAGCCGTGTCGTCCCCATCGTCGGTGAGGATGCTCTGGTCGCGTCGTCCTCGCTTCCGGTCGTCTTCATCGCCACGAGTTGGGCCAGGCCCATGTGTGGTGTGCGACGACAGGGTATCGTCGACCTGGTCGATGAATAGGTCGGCAAAACCTATTTGCCGCCCGTTAGCGCCCCATAGATTCAGCGCCGCCTGAAGAATTCCCGGCGAAGCGTTTTCTTGGGCCGGCCCATTTGGCGTTCTTCTTCTTTTTCTTTTTCTGTTTCTTTTTCGTTTCTTTTTTCTTTTCTGTTTCTTTTTTCTTTTCTATTTCTATTTTTTGTTTTTGTTTTTGTTTTTCGTTTCTTTTTCTTTTTTTTCTTTTTTCGTTTTTCGTTTTTTGTTTTTTGTTTTTTTTTGTTTCTTTTTCTTTTTCTGTTTTTGTTTCCGTTTCTTTTAAAAATGGAACCGTTTAAAATGAATAATTTTAAAATTGGGAACTATTTTAAAATTTGAACATGGTCCCATTTTAAAAATGGTTCCATTTTTAAAATGGTTCTAAATTTGAAATGGTCCCATTTTTAAATGGTTCCATTTTAAAAATGGTTCCCAATTTTAAAATTGTTTATTTTTTAAAACGGTTCCATTTTCGAAATGGTTCCAATTTTTAAAATTATTCCATTTTGAAAATGGTTACAAATTTAAAAAGGTTCTATTTTGAAAATGGTTCCGAATTAAAAATGGTTCCAAATTTGAAAATTGTTCATTTTTTATAATGGTTCCATTTTGAAAATGGTTCCAAATTAAAAAATGATTCCATTTTGAAAATGGTTCCAGAAGAGAAGATACGCGGCGGCCGGACGGACGCTCGGCACGCCGATCGAATGCCCACAATCGCCGTATGTGTCGCCGACGTCAGGCTTAGGCTCAGGCAAAGAAAGATGCACCCGTGCCATGCGATATCGCCTACTGCGTTCCAACTTCTGAGCTGTGATATCTCTCTTTTCAGCTTCAGGGACACTCCACAAGGTCCCAAAGCAAATTAAGATGGGCGATTAAGGTATGCAAGACATGGCTGCACTTTGCCGGACAGCCAGACGGCGGTCGCTTCATTCGCACTCTTCCTGAGGATACTGGACTGCACCGCCTACAAGCTTTTTTCAGTTTGGGGTTGTCTCTCTACATTAAAAAAAAATCGAAAACCACATTTATAAGTTTCAAAAAATCTGAAAAAATCGGGATCAAGCCAATGGTATATCCCATAAACGTGCAAAATATGAACTTAAAATACTTTGAATTCCGAGTTACACAAAAATGAAATAAAGATGTGGATATGAGGATGCATATTTTTAAATCTCCAAATTTTATCTTATATTTTTGTAATACAAAGTATTTGAACTAGATATTTGCCACGTTCGTGGGACACAACATTGGCTACATCCCAACATAATTTTCGATTTTTTCTAAAAATGGAGGGTACTCTTGGAGCTCTTGAGCCGGTGACACTTTCCGAAAATTGTGGTCCTATCAGTTAAAAAAAATCGAAAGTGGACGACCTGTGACCAAATCCAAAGAGAACACGTCAAGACTGCTATGTGAGGAGAAGACACGGGCCTCTAGCAAAGCTGAAGAAGCGACACTCCGGAAGAGCTTCGCCAACACGACGTTGACACGCCAACCTCGTCGCCCAAACAACACAGGATCGACCTCCGCAACATTGACGAACTATTCACCACTGAAAAAAAATAGCACCGCTACGAGAGGAGCAGAATGAAGATGCTTCCGCATGGTGAAGAAGGCTCGTCAAACTCCCGGAGCCGCCGCCCCGACATTTCTCCGCTCTCTTATCCCGCCCTACGCGGGGCCGCCGCCCCGACATAGCACCACTCAGACATTGGAGGCATGCAGATCTGTGTAGCTTTTATTTGTGTCGCATGTTGTAGGAACATGGTTGTTTGGAAATTGTACTGCGGTGGACCAGTTTGACAGGAGGGTTTGATGGCTCCACCCAGCTTTTAGCTCCACCCAGTCTGGGCCGCTGGGGCTACGATGGATATGGGCCACAGAAATTGGCTGTCGGCGTGGTGAGTGGTCCATGATCATGTCGAGCGTGATTCGGGAACGAGGGCGACCGCGACCCGCCGGAGCCGTGGGATCGTAGAGGAGCGAAGCGCACGCATGGGCGGCAGGTGGCAACACCGCCGGGCCACGCGCACCCTCACCAGGCAGCGCTGCACGGAGCAAGCTTGCTTGCTTGCCAACGTCAGGGATGCATAACTCAGTCCAGCGCCTTCTTCACCCATCTCTTTCTCCATCTCTCTTTTGTTCGTTTTCCACGAGCAGAGCACGCCGCCTTCAGAGGCGTCCCTTGGAAGGTGCTGCGTGTGCTCTGCGTGTTAGCCTGGCGATCCGTGGCCCCGCCCTCCCGCACTACAAATACGCCCCCACGAACTGGGCGTACACCACCCACGAGCTCCATCACTCACGGATATTTAGTTATAACCGCTCTGCTCGGCTCTGTTCTCACTTCTCTATCCCTCCCCTCGGAGCGGGCACCTGCGAATCTCTCGCCGGCGCCACCTTTCCCCTCGATCTCCCCTGGGCGAAATCCATGGCCTCCAAACCCGCAGGTGAGCTCCGTCGACCCCTCCGTCCGGCCATGGCCGGCAAGGCTCTGTCGCTGGCGCTCACCGCGGCGCTCCTCTCCTGTGTGCTGCTCTCAGGGGGCAACAAGCTCAAGGAGGCCGATGCGTCGTCGTCCATGGCGGACGTGTACAACGGCGAGCTGACGCCCCTGCAGAAGCACGTCGCCTTCTTCGACCGGAACAAGGACGGCGTCATCTACCCCTCTGAAACATACGAAGGTAAGACACACATCTCCTCATCACTCCTGTATCTTGTTACCACAAAATATATCTCGGTCGGCATGCATGTGTGCTGTGGTCCTAGATCCTAATAATAATGGAGCTGCTCTTGCTTGGTTGGTCCGATCCGCTGCATGCAGGGTTCCGCGCCATCGGCTGCGGCGTCGCGCTCTCCGCCTTCAGCGCCGTCTTCATCAACGGCGCCCTCGGGCCCAAGACGGTTCCGGTACGCACGCGCGCACACCCTCTCGCTCTCCTTTCTCGCTCTAACTCACTCACGCACGCACTCATCACGATCTCTCTGTGGAAATTCACTGTTTTATTTTGATGATCTGCTGTGGAAATTCACTGTTACTACTGTAGCACTGTTCTTGGTGGCTAGGTTGTTTTGCCTAGTCGCTTTCAGTTATTACTAGTTTTCAAGGTTCCAGTCATCCAGTGCATGAAACGCAGCAGAGACTAGCTGGATCGATCAGAAGATTTTGTACTCCTATTACTACAAAGTAGTAACACTAGTACTGATTAAACGGCACCTATTAGGAGCACTCAAGTTTCTCGTTGGTCAGAGAGCCTGGATCAAACATTGTTGGGATTAGCCAATGATGACTTTGAGATTAGCAGTTTTCGCGTACCACAAAATGCCAAGAACTGATCGTTAGGCTAGGCGACCTCGCCATTTCGGTGACAAAACGTGCCTCGTACTGACGCCGCTGCGAACAACGAATTTGCCGGACAGAAATTTGGAATATGTGCATCATAATTAGGGTTGTAGCGTGGCGTCCCTCTTTTTTTTTGACTGGAACTACGGCGGGCCTCGGCCAGCCTGAACTTTTATTATGAAACAGCCAAAGCTTTACAAGCAAGAATTACATAAGAGGGGAGTGAGAAGAAAGAAAAAATAGAGAGACAACATCCAGTGTTCAGAGAGGGGGGGGGGGGGGGGGGGGGGGCAAAGAGATTACACCAATATAAGAGAGAGCCTTTTGTCGTAGGATCACGACATCTATGTGTCCAAAGAAGCACATCAGCTATGCATTTATTTGCTGTTACCCAGGGCGGGTCGTCGACGGCATTGAAGACGAGAGAGTTTCTACGCTTCCAGATGTTCCAGAGGACCGCGGAGAGTATCGTAAGGTTGCCCTTGTTGGGGGCGAGGCCTCCCAAATCAGCTCGATGGAGGAGGGCAGCGGCGTCGGCGCAAGAGACGGGAGGATGCTCTAGACTTCCTGCGCGCGGTGACACTTGAGCAGCAGGTGGTTGACATCTTCGTCCTCAGCACATGACGGGCAAGCTGGGGAGTCTGTAAGGGAGTGGCGGAACCGTCGTTCGTAGTACAAATTGAAGTAGCCCATAAAAACTAAATTTATAACTAAATCGTTCAAGTTTGTATACGAGGCGGGCAGGATCGGGCGCCGCTCTGCAACCCTAATCCTAATACATGGCAAAGTTCATGTAAGTAGCAGTATGCCGTATGATCGAGGCTTACGTGTGGGCCTGTACGTGTTGGCATACATACATACATACATACATACATACATACATACATGATGGAAAGAGAAATAAATTGCCAACTGCATGCTAAGATATGCACTCACTTTCTACAACGAGACAAAGAACTTTGTGGAAATCGGTTGCATTTTCCTGTTTCAGGCAGGCAAAGGTATAGAGTTCTACTCCCTCGTTCGGAAAAGGATGTCACAAAAATGGTCTATCTATACTTCATTTTTGTGACATCCTTTTTCGAACGGAGGGAGTAACATGTAAGTACTAAGTACAGTTGCACGGGCCAATATTTGCTCTCTCACCAGCGTCCTTTCCACGCGACCATCTAGAGAGTATCTATCGTTGTTTACAAACTAGTAGTAGAAAAGATGCACCCGATTTTTTTCAGGGATGTAAGTAATCTCATGGTAACTTAAAAATGATGCCACGGCAAGCTTGTTCCAGAGTATTCTGACAGAGTGCCATATGACTAGACAACTTCTGCCTGAAAAACAAAACAGATTATTCCTAACGTGAGGACATATACATGCCAACACATATTCAACTAGAAAAGATGCACCCGATTCTTTTCCAGAAAGGAAGATAGCGAAACACTGAACAAAGTAGCGGAGCCAGGCTTTCCGGTTCATCAATCTCTCTTCAGACTTAAGTAGTCTTTGCAGCAGGAATTCGATTCGAACCTGTAGCATGAAACTGGGGGCGGTCACAGGTATAAAGAGAGGTGCTGATGGAATCATTAGCTGTTGTTAACCCTACCGTGTTACTGCAGGAGAACATGAAGGCTCCAGCGTTCAAGTTCCCCATCTACGTAAAGAACATCCACAAGGGCAAGCATGGGAGCGATTCCGGCGTGTACGATGCCCACGGAAGGTACTATCTACTATAATATATATCACATCATTATGTGCCCAATTACCCTAGGACAGATCATGCCACTGATGAAAGAATTATACTTGTCTTAGTATTCCCTTCTCACTGTACTTTAGCAAAGGTATATTAGATGAAATAAAAAAATTCAGCGAATTAACTGCAAAATATGAAAGTAGTGAGAGAGACAGAGATGTGAGTTGGAGTACTTGCTAAAAGAAACAGAAAAACTGTGCCAAACCAATGCTTGATACGGAAGAGAGGACAAGAGGTTAAGTGAAGGAAACAGCTGTTAGTGGCATCGTCTATTTGTTCATTTCCCCTCTGTCTGAACTCAGAAGGAAGAGATGTCACAGTGCGGCACACTGAACAAATTAACTACCCCAACGTGAGACACATGAGATTAAGGTATCGTCGAATACACGTGGCAGTGACATTAGATAATTTTGTTGCTAGGATGTTTAGGAAAGTCCAGCTACGTACTGACAAACTGCGCGGCCCAAGAAAGATAAATTTGTTTTAAGAAGAAGAGATAAAATACAACTCTAGAGCACTGGCTTTGTCACACCAGTTGTTCAAGATAATATATCAATACAACTCTAAAGCATGGGCTTCCTCTCCTAGAGGCACAAAGATAACGCAGCAGGCTAACATGGCTCCATACTTACTTGCTATAACCTTACAGTCTGTCCAACCTGCAGGTTCGTTCCTGAAAAGTTCGAGGAGATATTCAAGAAGCATGCCCACACCAGGCCTGATGCCCTGACAGGCAAAGAGCTGAATGAGTTGCTTCAAGCAAACAGGGAGCCTAACGACTTGAAAGGGCGGTAAGTGTTAATTCATTCATATGGAGCATGAACAATGGAATTGTTGAGGTGTGCTCTTCTGCGCTTATATTTGTTTTCTCTGGAACCAACAATTGCAGAGTCGGCGGCTTCACAGAGTGGAAAATTCTCTACTCACTGTGCAAAGACAAGGAGGGTTTCCTTCACAAGGAGACTGTCAGGGCGGTCTATGACGGCAGCCTGTTTACCAAGTTGGAGCAGGAGACGAAGGAAGCTAAGGAGTCTGCCAAGAAGAAATGATGAGAATAACCCTGATAACCTCTTATTTGTGTTTGTGTTGATGTAATTGTAAATTATTATGGCGTGCTTGTGAGTTTGGTTGATGTAGCTTGATTTCATTTGTTTCATGTTTAATGGTTTGTTTCATGTTTAATGGAATGATATGCTGAAAAGGCTGATTCCAAATATACCAGAATTGTTTGCAATTTGAAAATTTTCAGTTGACATTTTCCGTTTTACTTTTACAATATGTTGCTAGTCTTGCTTACTTATGTCCTCGCGAACAGCTGACTCTCTTATTCCATATGATTCTTCGTCTTGTCCATAAAAAAGGATTTAATATCAGTCAAGCAAAGAGATGAGAGTTACTAAAAAAAGCAAAAGAATTTAGATGTGTGAGTTACTAGCAAAACAAAAGTACTGGGACACTTTAATTACCTGAGGCACGACTGCCGAATCACTTAGTGTTTTGAATTTGGAGGTTTTTTATGCCCAATCCTCCTTCCGAAATATCCCTGCAAACAAAATCCCAAGCCACAAGACACTTGCTTACTGACCAAATTTGTGCACAGACTCCTCACTGAACCTGAAACACCATGGGCTAAATGGGTGATGACGGTACATATCAAAGACAAAGATCTAGGGGACCCAAAACTGGCTCAGACTAGAGTTTGGTCTCAGATCAATGGGCTAATCTCCAATTATAGAAGTGTTACTTGTGTGCAGTTGGGTAATGGAGCCTCCACCTCCCTGTGGAAAGACAAATGGACAACTAATGGACCTTTGTGTGCCCAGTTCCCTGCTCTCTTCTCGCACACAACAAGACCAAATATTTCAGTGGCTGATTGCTGGAACAATGGTGTCTGGAGCATTCCACTGAACCATATTACCTCTGAGAGAGCTGAAACAGAAAGGGTGGCACTGATGGCCTTCCTAGCCTCGTGCTCACTAGACCAAGAGAAGGTTGATGCAAGGGGATGGAGATTAAATACTGCAGAAAAGTTTTCCGTGAGGAACATGTACAGGCTGTTGAATTGGGGAGGAGTGGATCACATTACTGCCTCCACAGTCTGGAGTTGTGCTGCTCCCAAAAAAGGGAAAATGTTTGCTTGGCTCCTGGTGAAGGGTAGGATCAAGGTGAGATCGATACTGCACAAACAACAAATTGTCGACAACGACAAATGTCCGTTTGGTTGTCAGGTTGCTGAAACTGTGGAGCACTTTGCGATAGGTTGTGTGCGTACCAGACAAATCTTGACAGCGTTGGGCATACGTCTCAATGATGTTACGGAGCTGGAAGACATATACGGGGGTGCTAGAAAACAATGTACCAGAGGAAAGGAGAAAGCTTGGGACTTGGTGATCACAGCAGCCCTCTGGAACGTCTGGCTATCTAGAAACCGAAAAGTGTTTGACAACATAGAGCAGCCGATTCAAATTGTGGTCAGACAAGGGATTGAGACGACCACACTCTGGGCTCATAGAGCGAAAGGGAAGGAAAAGGAGGCGGTGAAGCAATGGATTGCTGGCTGGCCAACTTAGGCGTCCGAAGCTGGAGCTTTAGTTTTCTTGTTTGCATTTGCATGTTACTCTCTGTTGTATGAAACGTTGAGCTGCCTCAGCTCCCTTTTAATTCAAAATAATGGTAGGGGTGTTCCACCCCTTCCGTAGCTTTCAAAAAAAAAAAAAAGAGGTTACGGGGGAGCAGCTGTGGGAGTGGTGCGTTGTGTTTGTTCTTTCCCTCCATTGTCCAAACTCTGAAGCAGTCAGTGATGCCAACCTGTGGTTGTGGCATCAAAATTAATTTAACGTGCAGCACATGAGATGATTAGGATATAATTAACATCTATCCGTTGTTTGGGACTTGGAAAGCAGAATACAGAATGAACCTGTGAGGTAGGAAAATCCAACTAGATATTGACAAATGACATTATCAGATCTGATTAAATAACAGAAGACAGCAGGGCAAACTCTGAGGTACTGTCTGTCACTGTTCTAACTTTCTTGAACTAGTTTAAGACAAAAAAGTAGAGCACAAGTCCTGATTAGAGGTACAAAATATATGCAACATATTAAGACGGTCGTGACCTTAACAATCCTGAAGTTAGGTTTGTTCCTGAATAGTACTCACTCCGTCCATAAAAAAAGTGTATACATGTAAATTTAGACAAAGTTGAGACATCCTTTTATGGACGGAGGGAGTAGTAAGCATTGCGTACACTAGGCCTGAGCCATGATGCCCTGTCAGGCAAAGAGCTCAGGAGTTGCTTCCAACAAAATGGGAGCTAAACATTATAAAGTGTGGCAAGTGTTCATCTGGACCAAGAACAATAAAAATGTATGTAGTGCTCTTTACACGCATTGTTCTACTGGTATGTGAGGTGTTGGATCAGAAAGTTAAGGGTGTAGCGTGATTTCGTGTGTTTATTGATTCACTTTTCCAGTAGTGACAATCCAGAGAATGTAAGTATATCCCTGCAAAGCAGATGATTCAGAATTGGTTTTCAGTTCATATTTCCTTTCGTTGTTTGCAGGTTATTGCGGTCTTGCTTGTTTCTGTTTCCACGAACAGATGATTAAGAATCATTTTTTATCAGATTAATTGCAGTTTCAAAAGGTCATCAGCTCCATGTCGGTTTGGCAGTCAGTAATTGTTTTACAGAAACATAGCAGCTAGTAGAACTAGACACATACTACTTAAAAATGGGATTTAATACATAATTCTCTAGTTCTGTGTAAGTTTCTTATTTGTCCATCCTACTTTAATTAATTTATGGTTTAGTTTCTGCCAAGTGAACACAAGGACCACCACAGAGCAGCTATCCAATATGTGGCTTCATTTTGTTCTCTAATTACACCTACCCATATCTTCTCTCATAATTGCAAATGTACCATTATCTGCATGAAAGAAAATACTGGTAGTTAGTACCCGTGCACATCAATCACAATTTCTCCAACGACAATTATCTACTTCATTTCAGAAAATAAGGAAGAGGAACTACTGGACTAGTACTACCACTGAGACAGAGAGGACATCCTTATACGAAGCTCTTCCCCTGAGCTATTTAAACAGGGTCACGCGTTGCCATTTACAAGGTGCGCATCCAGTCAAACAGCTGCAGGAGAAATAATCTCCGATGATGGTGGGCTGGCGACGATCGTCGGCAGTGCCTTCTCTGCATCTGCCGCAGGTGGCTATTCTTCTGTTTATATGGGTCTTTAGCTGTAAGTCCTTCATACGTGCTACAGTTTTCCCTTCTTTCTGTGAAACATAATCCTGTCAGCAACATTATTGTTATGTTACCCTACAAGTTTCATATCATGAATATCATTGCTATGTTTCTAATTAAGGGGGGCATGCAAAGGCGTATCGTGATATCGCTAACATGACGGCACTCCAGAAACATGCCTCTTTTTTCGACCGTAATAAGGATGGCATTATTACTCCTTCAGAAACATTTGAAGGTAATTGTGGTTATGCGTTGAATTCAGAAGAAAAAAAAGTTCTTGCTGAGAGTTCAGAATCATATGTATCTGCAGTTCCTTAACATGTGTGCTGTTTGACGAGCAGAGTATAAGCTCTAGATGGTTTAATCGTAAATAGGGAAAACAAATCTTACCTCTGCCTCTTCCGCATATGCCCAATCTGCCAACATATGGTCAATTTGTCAATTGCAAGATTTCTCTGGCACTAGTCGTGGTGGGTTTTTGGTTGAGAGCATAGATACTTCACCTTTGAGGGTGCCGTATGGACAGAAACCACCGACTTGGGTATACAGGCTTCACCTTACATCCTAAGATCCTTTTATTTGTTGGTAACTTTGATGATCACATAGCTAGTTTTAGAGGAATTTTGGAAAAGGAAATCTTAAACCAGAATATGAAAAATATGGCAAGAACAAGGAAGATAGAATAAGCTAAACAAATTGTTACTATCCTAACTTGAGAATCAAAGAGACTAGTGATGGAGGCTATTTCTGGTCCTCATCCTTGTGGCGGGCCGTATATGTTGGGCCTCACATGGCCTGACTAAATAGTACTCCTAATATACTTCAGCATATGTTAATTATCATTCTAATATACTTTTTCTTATAGGATATGTTGCAGTTGGTTGTGATGTTGAATTTTCTAGAGTGACTGCCTCCTCTGTGCATGCTTCTCTTGGTCCTAAAACAAGCCCGGTATTACTCTCTCACAGACATAATGTGTACTCTCAGACAATAGACTTGGTATTTAAAGTTTTGGTATTCATTTCAGGTTGATGCGCCATTGCCCCACGTCAATATATACATAGACCTAATCCACAAAGCGATGCATGGAAGTGATACAGGTGCATACGATGCTAAAGGAAGGTAATTCAGATAACCAACTTATGTGATTTCGGTACGTGCCATTAATATCTACGTTCTATCATTTTTCTCTAGTGAGATAACACTGGCACTGCTTATTAATTTATTCATTCAGTTTATTCAAATCTACACACTTACCGAACACGTCAAGTTGTAGGTTTGTTCACCAAAAAATTGAAGAAATATTCATAAAGCATGCAAAACGTAGACCAGATGCGCTCACATCGAAGGAGGTTCAGGAGCTGATCCTAGCGAATCGAGATCCACTAGATCCTCAATCATGGTAAATTTTCCTTGGGACTTGGTTATGGTGAATTTAACATTGTTGAGATGACTTTAGCTTTGTCAATAGAACTAATGAAAGTGTGCCATATGATTCTATCACATAGGTTTCCGTATCTCACTCCTCTTAGAATAGCATCGTTAGCATGCAATGAACTCACCACAGGGTCAAATGATAAATTATCGATCTTAAATTTTCCTAAGTGGCATTTTCTTATGAATATAGGGGAGGGCCTGTAAAAGAGTGGGGGCTGTCATACAAGCTCTCAAGTGACAAGGACGGTTTTCTTCACAAGGATAGCATAAGAGGCATATATGATGGAAGTGAGTTTGTCAAGTTGGAGGAAAAGCGGAGGTCTTCTCGAAGTGAAATGTGACGGGCTTTAACATGTGTATGATTTGCACATAATTTGGGAAACATAGGTGTATCAAATATCAATTACTGGTCAAATAGGATATATACTGTTGAAGTGTATTTGATTGCACATAAATACTGAAAAAGGAAACATTGTGCGTTCCAATTAGCTGGTAAAACACAATAAATAATGTTCAACAACGTGCTTACTAGTCCGCCTTTGGCTGTGATACAAGCTATGGAGGAGAGAAAAGTACCTGTAATTCTCTGTAGCTCTCTTCTTCCTCCTCTCAGCCTTCACATCTTCTCGTCCGCCTTTCTTACACAAAGACCGAATCTTCAAAAGCAGCGGATGTGCCTTCTTCTTCCATTCCGGATCTCTATGTCCCACTCGCACTTGTTGGCACAACTTAGCATGTCCCAATGAACTACTCCCTCCGTATCAAAATATAAGACTCTCTACCAACTTACCACACATCCTTTTCTCTGCATTCCATCGAACACCTTGTGCGCGCGACCACAAGATCACCTGATGAGTGCTCGTCTGGGCACATGCCACTGGACCTACACCCGGACCTGAGCAGGCACGAGCGAATGCAGATGGTAACCGCGTCGTGCCGCCGGTGATTCCTGGTGTGGTGACTGATCATGTGAAGGCGGAGTTTGGAGATCGCGTCCTACAGGCGGGCCACACACAGTCACACACGACGCACCTTCATATTTAGAGCCGCTGAATAATCGAAAGACTGCAAAACCGTAAGGTCAAAGTGTTGCGAATTTAATAAACCTGAAAATAAGTGTTACGAATGTGTGTACACACGTCAACGTCAAGTAAGGAAGATGACCGGTTTTTACGGAAATCATGGATTTGATTGATACAAATCTCGATTTGGTTTTTGATTGATCGCGAAAAAACAGGATTCGGTCAATATCAATCTCCAACCGAAAAATGGGTACTGAGTGATCTGATACCATAGAGCGCTCTAGTTAAAGCGATTCGTAACAGCAAGCAGTGACGTGAGAGAAATCGATCGATCTACCTATGGCGGCCGCGGCAGCAGCGCTGCAACATGGTGACACGCCAAGATCCTGGTCGGACCTTCTGCTGGACCTGGCCGCGGCCGTGCTCCGGCGCCTTCCACCGCGGCCTCTCGACCGCGTACGCTTCGGCGCTGTGTGCCCTCAATGGCGCGCCGCCGCGCGAGAGAACCCCGCCCTGCCCCCGCACTTCCCCTGGCTGGCCTTACCGGACCGGACCTTCTACAGCCTGCCGGACACCGCCTTCCGGCCACTGGCGGTACACCTCGACGGTCACCGGCAGCTGCCGCATGCCCAGAGCACGTGCGGCGAGTGGCTCGTCTTCGACCGCCGCGACGGCTCCTCTGGAGGCCTGGACCATGCAGCGGCCAAGTTTGGGGTGTACGTGGCGAGCTTTGAGCAGTCGCGGTGGACGATGGCGCGAAGCAACAGCCAACTTCTGGCAGAGGTGTCGGATGGGCGGGTGGTGTTCCTCGGGCCATGGTGCTCTCGATCCGTCGCCGGGAGCGTGGGAGGGGGAAGCTCCATCGTCTTCTTCTACAGGGACGAAGCTAGAAAATAATGCCAGTGGGGTCAGAAGTATAATTTCTCAGTTATCACTGGGGTCATCCTATAAAATAAGCATTAGCTGCACTAAATAATGAAGGTTTTTGTATTTTTCACTGGGGTCAGCTGACACCAGCGGCTACAAGCCAGCTCCGTCCCTGTTCTTCTACGATCATAACCGTGGTCCCGACCGCTTCCGCCGGAAGAGGCTGCTGTTCTTCTGTGGTGTCTACGACATCAAGACAAAACGGTCGCAGTCTCTTCTGCAGACGCCGGTCAATCCACTCAAAAGGCGTTGAGTGTAGTACACGATCAGTCTTAACTGAACAGGTAGGAATTTCCAAGGAAAGGGAGGGGAGGAGAGAGGAGAGCTTGCGCGCGTCCCTGGTTCCCCGGCGGCTGTCGGCCGTCCGATGGCTGCCAGCTGCTCTGGTGCGGCGCCGGCGGAGGGTGCCGAAGGGCGTCTGTCACGCTCGTCCTACCTAGGGGCTCTGGTCACGCCCTCGTCTGCAGCAGGAAGCGAGGTTTCGCGTCCGCGTCTCAGATCCGCCATTACTGTCCTTGGTGCTCCAGAGGTAGTTGGGAGGCAGGATGGCTCTAATGGTCCATGGATTGAGGTGGTGAACAGGAAGCGTGCTGCTGCGGAGAGGAAGGCTGCCTTCAATTCCCGGCAGAGTTCAAGGTACAAGGAGCTCCTTTTTAAGCGCGCCAAGGGCAAATGCTTCAAGTGCTTCTCCCCCGAGCACAGGATTGTGGAGTGCCACAGCCTTCCAAGTGCCTGCTGTGCGGCGAGCTTGGTCATAAGGCGAGGTGGTGCGTGGGCAAGGAGGGCCGTTGTACCGCCGCCTCGGTCGTCGCAGCTGCCGCCTCGCCCTCCTTTGCCTTCGGCCGTGGTGCGGTTGCAAAGGCTTGCGGAGGAGACGGCTCGGGCTTCGACCTCGGCTCTGCCCCGGCCAGTGCTGCCACCTGCTGTTCGGAGCCTGCAGGAGTTTGCAGCGCGGAGGATCGGCATGGACGTGGACTCCACTGCCTTCAATTCCCGGCAGAGTTCAAGGTACAAGGAGCTCCTTTTTAAGCGCGCCAAGGGCAAATGCTTCAAGTGCTTCTCCCCCGAGCACAGGATAGTGGAGTGCCGCAGCCTTCCCAAGTGCCTGCTGTGCGGCGAGCTTGGTCATAAGGCGAGGTGGTGCGTGGGCAAGGAGGGCCGTGTACCGCCGCCCCGGTCGTCGCAGCTGCCGCCTCGCCCTCCTTTGCCTCCGGCCGTGGTGCGGTTGCAAAGGCTTGCGGAGGAGACGGCTCGGGCTTCGACCTCGGCTCTGCCCCGGCCTGTCGCTCGCCGCACTGGTGCGGGCATTGGTGGGGGAAGTGGCGGAGGCGGCCGTGGAGGCGGCGCTGGTGCGGGTGGGGTTTCTGGTGCGAGAAGGACTGGTGGAAGGGGCGTTGGCCGCGGTCCTCGCGGCGGCGTCTCTGTTGCGGCGGCCGTTCCAGGGCTTGCCGCTGGTGGCGGCGGCGGAGGTGGCCGGCGTGGTGGTTCGTGGTGGCGAGTGAAGGTGGGGCCGGGTCAACCTGGCACCATTCAGGCGTCGACAGCTAGCGGTGGAGATCCTGGTTTCGCGGCTGTCCAGACCGAGGTCTCCTCGGGTGGTGTGCTGGCCTCGGAGGTTGCTCCTCCGTTTGAGGAATGTTCCAGTGGGGCTGAAAATCTTGCAGCAGCGTCAGTTTGCCCTTCTAGTGAAAAGGCGGTTCAGGCAGCTCAGGCTCAGGCAACGCAGGTTGACCTCGATTCTGGAGTGCCGACCGCGGATGTGGTCTCACCACCGGTTGGGAGAGAAATTTTGAAATTTACCGCTGACGAGCTAGTGGACCTGCTGGAGGTGGGACGTGGGTGCGTGGTGCCAGTGCTGCCTCGGGCTGGAGCGGAAGCTGTTAGGCCTCCTGTGGCTGAGTTGGAGTTGGGCCTCGAGGCCTCTTCTGAGGTTGGGCCCGGCTTGGCGCCCGGCTAGTCTGTAGATGGCGCCGCTTTGTCAAGGGCTGGGGCTGTTGGGCCCTTCTTGGAGGATTCCGCGGCGAGCGACGAGACGAGGGAGGCCCAGGCGTCGCTGGTGGAGGTTGGTGCTGAGCTCAGGGGTTTCCTCGACTCTGTCTCCGTTCAGATCAAGCCTGCCTTGCTGCCGACCCCCAACCCACCACCTCCGCCGCCTGGGGGAAGCTCTCACGCGCTCTGGTGCCTTCGCGGGCCAGCTCGCGGCTGGCGGAGCTGCCTACCAGTGGGCTCTCCACGATGGAGAAGGTTGCCCATGTGCTGCTGAAAAAGTGTGGGATGAAAGGGGAAGAGGAGCCGGAATCGAAGGGCGATTTGTCCAAGTACCAGGAGATTTACAAGGATACGCTCCCGCCGGTCTTCATGACGGCGGTCTCCTCGCTCATGGATGCCACAAGCCCGTTCAAGAAGAACAAGAAGAAGAAGCATCTGAATGCTGGGGCAGCCGTGGTGGCTGTCTGATGTTGGTGCTATCCTTGCACCCGGGTATCCCTTTGTTTCCCAATGTTAGTTGTCTCCATGGTTTTGGTGTTCGTGGTGTTGTTGTCTGTGTGGCAGTATGTCCTTTGGTGGATTTCGCGGAGCTTCTGGTTGCTGCAGTTTGTACACAACCATTGTGTCAGTTTTTAAGGAGGTTTACAGGGGGTGCTATGGCCCGTGTTCTCGAGCTCTTTTGGTTTCCTTTATGGAGTTCTTCATCTTAAACTGGAATGTCAGAGGTCTGAACAACCCAGCAAAGCGCAGGGCGGTGCAGATTTTCTTGTCAGGTTTGAAGTGCAATTTCGTGTGTTTCCAGGAGGTGAAGCTGGAGCAGATTAGCCGCGCCATTGTTGTAGAGACTCTCGGTCCCAGTTTTGGTGATAATTACATTTACAAGCCGGCGGTGGGGACAAGAGGTGGCATCCTCATTGCTTGCTCTCAAGATTTCAGCATTGAGCATGTTCCTTTGGCCGACGGGGATTTCTCCATCTCGGGGTTGGTTACTGACAGATCAAATGGCGCTTGCTGGTCAGTATCTGGTGCATACGGGCCTCAGGAGGATGCTGAGAAGATTTTGTTCATGCAAGAACTGCGACATATTAGACAATTTTCCCGGCGGAGTGGCTGCTTGTCGGTGACTTCAACCGGATAACCGTGTGGATGAGAAGAGTTCTGGGAATGTCAACTTGCAGATGATGGGCAGGTTCAATAGTGTGATTAGCGACCTTGAGCTCATCGACTATCCTCTTGTGGGTCGCTGCTATACTTGGTCGAATGAGAGGGCCAATGCCACTATGACGAGGATTGACAGAATTCTGGTGACGCCGGAGTGGGACGCGAAGTACCCCAACTACCAGCTAACTCCAGCTTCGTCTTCCACCTCTGACCATTGTCCACTGTTGTTGCAGCCCATGGTGATCAAACACTTCAAGGGCTTCAGGTTTGAGTCCTCTTGGTTGGCTAGGGAGGGGTTCGTGGACGTTGTCAAGCAAGCTTGGGATAAGCGCGTAGCCACTTCTGACCCCATTCAGGCCCTGCATATCAAGATGGCAAGGACGGCCAAGGCTTTGCGAGCCTGGAACAGAAAAAAAAAGAGAGAGGCCAGATTTCTTTCTACCTTGGCAAACGATGTCATTTTTCATCTGGACTTGGCTCAGGAGCAGCGTGCTCTGTCAGAGGAGGAGCTGGCACTGAGAAGAGCAATGAGAGCCAAGCTGCTTGGCCTTGCGGCTGTGGAGCGCTCGAGATGGAGGCAACGTTCTCGTTTGACGTGGGTGAAGGCCGGAGACGCATGTACACGTCTGTTCCATCTGAGGGCAAGCGGAAGGAGGCGGAGGAACCATATCCCCTCGTTGCAAGGTGCCTCGGGAGTTGTCAATGACCATGACAGAAGGCAGAGCTTCTGTTTGATCATTTCAAGAGCTTGCTTGGTTCGTCTGGGGAGAGGACTATGGGGTTAAATTGGGCTGCATTGCAGCTACCTTCAGTAAATCTGCAACATCTGGAGGATGTCTTCTCGATGCTGAGCTGAAGGAGGCGGTGTTGGGTTCACCTTCTGAGAAAGCACCTGGGCCGGATGGATTTGTGGGGGTTTCTTCAAGAAGTGCTGGGAAATTGTCAAGCTTGATCTGCTGCATCCTTTAACCAGCTGCACGCGTTGAGGGGTCGGCATTGGAATTTACTTAATTCTGCTCATGTTGTTTTGTTGCCTAAGAAGCCAGGTGCTGCTTGCGCGGCGGATTTTCGACCTGTGAGCCTCATGCACAGTGCTGCGAAGTTGATATGCAAGATGTTGGCCAATCGCCTTGCACGGAGCTGCCTAAGCTAGTTTCGCAGAGTCAAAGTGCCTTTATTAAAGGAAGGAGTATTCAGGATAATTTTCAGTATGTCAGGAGTGTGATCAACGAAGCTCACAAAAAAAGAAAACCTCTGATTTTCCTAAAGCTTGATATTGCCAAGGCCTTTGATTCGGCTGACTGGGGTTATTTGCTAGAGGTCTTGCAGGCTTTTGGGTTTGGGCCGAGATGGCGTGACATGGTCTCCCTGCTGTTGGGTACTTCTTCTTCCAAAGTTTTGCTTAATGGGCTCCGGGCAGATCCTTTTTGCATCGCCGTGGGCTGCGGCAGGGGGACCCCCTTTCGCCCTTCCTCTTCCTGCTGCGATCGAGCCTTTGCAGCACATTTTCCAGCTCGCGACTGAAAGTGGAGTCCTTTCCCCTTTACCCCTTCAGAACGCCAGGTTTCGAGCTAGCCTTTATGCGGATGACGCTGCACTTTTCCTTAACCCAATTCTCGACGAGGTGGATAGTGTGCAGGCCATCCTGGTGAGGTTTGGTCTTGTTTCGGGGCTCAAGGCAAATTTTCAGAAGTGCACAGCTATAAGGTGAGCTGTAACCTGCCTGTTCATGATGGTGTGCTTGACAATTTCAGAGGAGATGTGGGGGTGCTCCCTTGCAGATATTTAGGCCTGCCCTTAGGTCTCTAGAAGCCGAGAAGAGTTGAGGTTCAAGTTCTGCTTGACAGGGCTGCTGCTAAGGTCCCTCCTTGGAAGGGAAAATTTTTTAATCGCAAGGGGAGGCTTACCCTGATCAATTCAACGTTGTCAGCCATTTTCACCTACTTTCTAACTTGCTTCCCTCTGGATAAGTGGGCTGTTAAGAAAATAAACAAGATCAGGAGGAGTTTCTTGTGGGCTAGCGATGAAGAGGCTAGTGGAAGCAAGTGCTTAGTAAACTGGAATCAGGTTTGTGCTCCTAAGCACGTGGGGGGACTGGGGATCAAGGATTTGACAGCTTACAGCAGGGCCCTTAGGCTGAGGTGGCTCTGGTTCGAATGGGACGAGGTGGACAGGCCTTGGAAGGGCTACAGGATGCCGTGCGACAGCGTGGACCGACGGCTGTTTGCAGCCTGTTCGGTTGTGTCGTTAGGGGACGGCAAAAATGCTGGGTTCTGGGAGGCCAGTTGGCTCGATGGCAGCTCACCATTGGAGCTCGCACGGCTCTCTTCCCGCTTGCTTGGCGAAAAGAACTGACGGTGTGTGAGGGACTGGATAGAGGGAGGTGGATGGTTGGGTTGCAGCGCATGTTTTCTGAAGTCCAGTTGGTGCAGTTTGTCAACTTTGGCATAAGGTGCAGAATGTGGTGCTTACTGATGTCAAGGACTCGATCGCTGGACTAGATCGGGCAGCGGAATCTACTCAGCAAAGAGTGCCTACGAGGCGCAATTCTTGGGAAGAATCAATCAGCCAACCCTTTGCAATGTCTGGAGCCTCAAGATTGAGCAGAAGCTAAAATTCTATTTGTGGCTGCTATTGCAAAACAGAAATTGGACGGCTGACAGGCTTGCTGCAAGAGGATGGCCTCATTCAGCCCTTTGTTGTTTCTGTGATCAGGTGCTTGAGTCCGCTGCTCACATCCTGCTCCTCTGCCCCTTCGCCAAGGAGGTTTGGTCTCTTGCGGCTTCTAGCATGCCTCGTGTGGCGGCGGTGTCGCTGGGCTGCCTTTCTGTGAAAGAATGGTGGCGAAAGGTCGGCAGCCAGCCAATCAAGGCTCTCAAGAAGAAGGAGATGGGGTTCGCGGCGTACGTGGCCTGGCACCTGTGGAATGAGCGTAGCCGCCGGACTTTCCCGAATAAATCTCTGCAGCCGGTTGCGGTTCTGGCCTTTGTTAGAGATGATGTTTCCCTCGCTGGTGAGGTGTTTTGGGAGTAGTAGCCCTTTACACCGGTGCTGGGAGGGAGTGTGTTCCCTGCCCTGGCTTATTTGTGTAAACTGTTCTTTCTCCTATAAATGAAATGGTAGAGCTCCTACCGGTTATACGTCAAAAAAAAAATCCACTCAAAGGCTTCGAGACGGTCTCGTGGTTGTTCCCTCCCAGTCAGACTTTGACATGAGTTCAACAGTAGCAGCATACCACGTAATAATTCTGGCAAAGCAGTACTTCACAGTGGCACGGTTACGTGTTGGAGTCATTTTTCAAGTAATCACGACCAACGCGGTTTTCCCAGGAGGATACATTACCATCATGACCGTTGATTTTGCATCCAACGAACCATATTATTTGTACTATTTTATCTATACTACTATTAAAAGAGCAAACTTGTTCGGATACATTAAATCTCACACGTCAAATTGCAGACCAACGATCCAGATCGCTCCAACAATGTTGAGCAGCTCAACACAAACCAGCCCGAAACGTTTTTTCCGTATTTACTTTGTCCCGTTCCATCTTTCCCCTTCGTCTCTCTGAGCACATCCAAGGACTCTGTTGCCAACGAGTGCGTGGGGCCGCCGGGTGTCGCTTGGATCGACGCCCTGGCAGATGCGACGGCCGATGCGGCGGTGTCGCGGATCCGTGGCGGCGGCGACCAGCCAGGACGCAGCGGCTAGCGGCGGGAAGCCCCAAGGCAACCACCCTGCTCACCTTCCTCCAACTCCCGCATGAGGCGGGCCCCGACATGGGCGCAGATGAGCGCGGCCAGGAGCATGCCAAGCTCTCCGGCCGGTTCGCTGACCCAGCGTGCTGGAAGAGCTTCAGTAGGTCGCGCACCTTTGCTGCTCGGAGCTCCAGCAGGTCGCGTACCTCCGGCGTGTGGAACTCGATGGAAGGGAGGGGACAAATAACAGCTTCAAAATTTCACGCTGCTTGCATCCCATTAAGTCTAAGCTACGCCTCCACCTCGCGGAGTTCGGATCTCCCACACGGCTGTAGTGCAAATTAATGCATACTACCAAAAATATTCTTTTTTTTTGACGGAAAAGGCTGGCAGCGCAGCTTTTCATTTATATAAGCAAGGGGGATTACAAGTTCGGAGAAGATCCGAACGGAACACATAACACAAATATCTAACAGCCCATGGACTGAAAGAAGACACCCAAAAATAAATTAGTCAGGTTCTCTAGGTAAGCACCCATGCGGAGAGATCATCTTTGAATCGGTAGAAGACCTCGTGGTGAGAGGAAGCGTGCTGACGGAAAATACGGGCATTCCTCTCCTTCCACACTGTCCACCAAACTAGCTGAACCACCGAGCTCCAAGCATGGCGATGCTGTTGTGGAACCGTCTCAGTGGCAGCCGTCCACCAGGTCGTGAGCGAGGCAACATCTGAAACAGGCGGGCACAGAGTGGCGGGCAGGCGACAGTAATTTAGCACCAACATCCAAACAGCTTTGACGAAAGAGCAGTTAGCGAGGAGGTGCACGGCGTCCTCCTGCTTGATCCGGCAAAGAGGGCAGATTGGGTTGCATGGCCAATTTCGCTTGATCAAATTGTCAGCCGTCAGGCACTTTCCAAGAACTGCTAACCAGGAGAAGACCTTGCAGCGCAGCGGAGCCTCAGTTTTCCAAACGATCGTCGTGAAATCCGCCCTAATGGCGCCTTCAAATTGGATGGCATACGCTGAGGCCACGGTGAAACGCCCATCATGGGTGAGACGCCAGCTTGTTGTATCAGATTCATCCGTGTTCAGAACCACTCTATCCATCAGCTCCCAAAGTTCCACAAATTGCACAATCGCCTGAGTAGGGAGGAAGGCACGCAGATGTTTAGTCCATCTGCTATTGATCAGCGCCTCTTTAACAGTGAGTTGCCTCCGAGTGCATACCTTGAACAAATCCGGGAAACGTAAACAACTAATTCCATCAATCTAAAATTCCAATCTGTTAGGCTCTAAGATTAGTTATGACTCTGAAGCTTTTCCTTAGGTATTCGATTTCAGATGTTTCTCTCTCTAGCAATCTTCCCCAGGCACTTAGAGCTTGGTAGATTAGCCCCAATTGCAATTATGTATTGACTTTATCTCCAGATTTTTCCAGGTATGATTATTGTTCCTCCCACATTTTTTTATGACTGCATACAACACTCTACGCCTTTGCCATGTGTCACATGTGTGTGTCAATTGTCATCCCCGGCGCAAACTCTGGCCACTGGGTTCCTTTGCAGTGATATATTGCTTTAGAGCATAGGTAAATATGCAGATTTCATTTCCCGTAATTACTGTTATATTCTTCAATCCGATAACTCTGCATGAGATTTTGATTTTTGTTGCGGAGAGGTTCAGGCTGCATCTGTTCACTGTATCTGAAATTTGTGGTTTATATATGCAGAGGTACATGGACCTGAAGGTGCGGAAGAGTGCACAACACTACACAGGGGCTGCCATGTATGTGATCAAGGAGGATCTTTAGTCAGATTGCCGATGGTGACCTGATGACTCGGGTGTGTTTTCGTATAAATCGAAAGACAATAGATGCTATTTCTCTATTTATCAAAACATTTTATATTGTTAAAATTAATGCATCCAGCTGCTAATGCCTAATGATAACATACAAATTACCAGTCCCATTTTGTAGCATGAAAATAATAATTCGTTCTCGCACTATATGATGCAATTTCTCCGTACTTCGTGAATGAAGTGTTGTACGCCAAATAAGACGCAAAGCATGTCATGGATAACATGTTCTATTATTTTCATGTTCTATTATTTTCCATGGGAAGTCAAGCTTAATATACAAAATTATGTTTTTTTTTCAATAATTTACAAAATTGTACCAACAAAAAATTGAAGATAAGACATTCTAGATGAAAATATTGTGCAAATAATTGATTATTTTTTGTCTTAAAAATATAAAATTGCAATATTTATTTTTTGACTATATGCATCCGTATGTAGTGTTTACTGAGATAGCTAAAACATACAGAGGTAGTAGTAGATACATGCATTCCAAGTTTACTATTTCCTATTTCTAAATTGCCCCATTTAATTGTGAAAACGTGCGTTGCACGTACATGCCAACTAGTATGTTAAAAAACTAAAAAATATGTTAATGCGTGGTTTTATTTTTTTTGTCAATGCGTGCACAGAAAATTCATGTTAATACATGAATCTAAAATTTAAATTACACAAATCTATCAATTATTGATAATGCATTGACATTTGAAGATTTGTTGATAAATTTGTTGCACGAATCTTGATGAAATCAACGGTCATGATAGTAGGTGCATATCCTCCTAGTTGTGGTATTACATTTTTAAATCACGACCTACTTATGTACTCTGCATTTTGTTTCTTCAAATTTTTTTTTGAGGCTTAATAATACTTTATTGATCAACTTAAATCATTACACAGAGATTCCCGGATACAATCCGGAGCAAAGTTTCTAAAGGTAGAGAAATAAACTGTTCTGCAGAACGAGCTAAAATATGCGCCGGTTCATTGAAATGACGCCGAACATGACCGAATGTGATCTCAGAGAACTTGCTAGCAAGAAGCTTGATATCTTGAATCACCACACCAGCAGGTCCGCGATCCAAAACTGGAGAATTAACTCGTTGGATCAAAGAAAGGCAGACATAGACTACCATCAGTTTGCGGAAGCCTTCTTCACCAGCCAGGGAGACAGCGTGGCGCAGCGCCAACGCTTCAGCAGTTTTCGGCATCGTAACCATCTCAAGTAGCTCACTGCAAGCAGTAACACATTCACCAAGGTGGTTCCTGATCACGACGCCCACTCCCATCCGTCAAGAAGAAGCAAAGATTGCAGCATCCACATTGATTTGAACCGTACCTTCAGGCGGCGGAGACCATCGAGAGACTGATGAGCTGGTATCACGCCAGGAGAAGGGATAGGTTTGAACAGATGCAATTCAATCATTTCCGCGTATGCCTTGATCTGCTCAGCAACCGAGTTTGGATTCCTCATAGCTTCACCATTGCAAAGTCCATTGCGAGAGGTCCAAAGATGCCAAGCAGTCACAGTGAGGATCATCCTTTCTCTGTCGTTGATCTTAGCATAAAATCATATATCCAAATTTTCGGACTAATGAAAGTCTTCCTCGCAGGTGTAAACCATACACCAGTTTGATCTCCCGCCACACTGATGCATGTAAAATGCATACATGAACTTTGCATTATATTACTTATATTTCAATCATATTTGCATCATATAAGGGTTATATCATTGTTTTATATTAATTTTGGGTATATTTCATTGTTTCCCTATTTTTCTGGAATTAACCCTGCACAGGCAGAAAACCCTATTTTCAATATTTTGATGTTCAGGGACCCAAACGACGTCCAAATGACCAAATAATTTACGAGCATCAGTTTTTGGAAGGAACGAAGCGTGGGAGCGAAGGAAGCGAACAAACGGAGGCCCGAGGGCCAAGATAGGGTGGCCCACGTGGCCAGATTCCTTGGCCGCGTGGGTCCCACCATCTTGGGCCTCGTGGCTCCGTTGCCGTCGATCTTTTTTCCCGAGCCTCCGTCTTGACCTAAAAACGACTATAAAAATAGTCCCCGACGCCCTTCGGAAAGGAGCGCCGCAGAAACACAGAAACCACGAAACAGAGACCTGGAGTTGCAGATTGGAGGGGGAAAACTCCGGCGGCGCTGCCGGCGTGGTCTCCATCTTCTCCAACGACTTCTCCACCGTCTCCATGATGAAGAGGGAGTAGTCCACCCCTGGACTATGGGTTTGTGGAAGTAACTTATGTATCTCTCTCTCTTGAGCTTCACTAATTAGTACCGTATGAGTTGCTGAACATGATTACGGTCATCTATGTAATACCTTTGTGGTGGATCTTTTTATGAGTTAATATATGTTTGAGATTGCAATAGTTTTGTTTCAGTTATGAAAGTAGATGCATATTATGTACCCCGTTCTTGTTTACTTGTTTTGATCAAGCATGTGTATGAGAGCGTGTGAGGGGGAACGTGTGCATTAGTTGGAGTAACGGGGGTGGCTAGTGCGTGAACGTGAGAGAAAGTTCCGCGATCCACTTGGTGTTTTACCTTACTTTGTTGCCTCACTAGGGATAAAGAAAAATACCTTGCTACCGGAGATGTGGGTGTGACCATTGCCACTACTCCATGACTAGATCTAGCATGTTCTTATTTTAACTTCATGTCATGATACTTAATGCTATGCTCTGATTTATCTTAATTACTAAGGTGTTATGATTTAGTTCGCATCTTGGTGGAGTATAAGAGAGATTAATAAACAAAAGATCTCTATGTTAGGACGTGATGCCCATATAATTAGTAACTTGTCATGAAACCTTTTTGTTGCAATCTCATATGTCAATTCTAGTGTTCCATTGTCTACCACTTTATTAAAGAGAGAGTGCATTTGTGAAACCATGAACCCCGGTCCATTTTTAATCATAAGAAACACCTTTCCAACAACTTTTATCCACTTTACATTTTCTGCCATTTAAAAATCCGAAAATACAAAAACACTTTTACATCTTGCATTCACAATACAAAACCCAAAAATATCATCCATCATTGTTTCCACCATCCTTGCATATTTATTTATCATCATTGCATATTTATTTACTGTTTTGCATTCATTTATTTTGATATCATTCTCACACCTTGTGCTTGACAACCACTTGGTGAGGTTGAGGGCACAAACAATTTACTTTGTTTTGTAGGTTTTCAAGAGAAGGATAAGAAGATAAATCTTTCACTACTGATTCCCCGAGAGTTCGATATTAAACCCTCGAGTCACCCCTCGTGGGGAAAACCGTCTTTCCTATACTATACACTCTGCACTTGGAGTCTCAACCTAACCCATATTCTTTTGACGCAGGTAACTACGTCAAGGGCCATCAAGACAGTTTTCTGGCGCCGTTGCCGGGGAATCATTGCTGTAAAGGTTTATCCAAGGGTATCTCACAACAAAGTCAACTTCATCACCAACTTGTGCAAACACCTAAGCTTGGGGAGGTTGCACCTACGTGAGCATCATCTTATCCATCTTTACCTTCAAAGCATTTTATTTTGTTTTGTTATTGTCTTGCATATCATATTTATATTTCGGTTTGCATATTTTATTTTCAGTTTTGCATTTTGTGTTGCATTTGTTATTTCGGTTTGCATTGTTTAGTATCATTTTATTTTCAGTTTTTCATCTAAAAACATAAAACCCATAAAAACTAGTGTTGTTTTTAATATGTATGCTAAGCTATGGAGAAAGGTTATGTCAAAACTATGGGAGCTTACTATGAATACCGATCAACCAAAGAAGGAAATAGAATGCTTGAATTGCTTGAACATCTCAATGATATGGCCACTGAGTTTTGTGAATTACATAATATAACTTGCTGCTTTAGAAAAGACTATAAACACTCTCTCTATCAATGTAAGTATAATAGTGATCCTATTATTGCATCTATCAAGAGTGTAAATTTGCATGCCATGATATAGAACAAGTTGAGAAATATATTGCTTATGTTGCAGCCCATGAGATAGACTTTCTTATTGATAATTTTTTTGCAACTAGTCATGAAGCTCGTGTAATGAAAGGACACATTTCTATTCTTCTCCAACTTTGTAAAAAGGAATTTAGTGATAATGTTTATGTTAAAGAAAGAATTCTTGCTTCCATGGAAAGTACTAATATTTTGCAGGATGATGAAAACATAAGCTTGGAAGAGGAAGTATGTGAAGAGGAGATTGAAATGGATGTGTTCCAATCTAAGCTTGGGGAAGAGTTGGATCTCCCAACTTCACCATCAACAAATGATAGTAACACTCAAACTCAAAAATCTTTTGTTATTTATGAGAATCCATGTTATGATGAGTGTGAAACTGAAAATGCTATGGTCCTATATGATAACCCATGCTATTATGATGAAACTAATAATGCTCCTTTACTTTTTAATAATGCTACTAGTGAAGTTATGGATAATAATGAGGAGTGTTGCTTAAATATGCTATATGATAATGCTTTAGATGATGGTCCTATGCTTATTGATAATCCTCCATGTTTAGTTGTTACTAATTTATGCGAGGATAAAAATGATATACTTGCTGTTTGTGATAGTGCTCTTACTCATGAGAGTCCTACTTTGTTTTGAACTCTCCTAATCACACCATAGAGGAGAAATTTGCTTATGTTGAGAAATACTTATGTGGTTTGCAATTATCTTTAGTTCCAAATATTTTTGCAGCAATGATATTAAACTTGATATTGATCTTAATAACTATTTTGAAAGAGGGAAGCATGCTAATGAATTCCAAAATAAATTTAATGATCCTCTTTATGTGCCTATATTATCTAATTGAATGATTCTTGTGGTTATATGGTTGAATTTATTTCTACTACTTGCAACTATTATGAAAAGGAGGTGATAAGAACCCTCTTTATGTTACTAATAATTATGCTGCAAGTATACTGTTAATATGCATTGGAAAACTTATATCTATTCTGATTCATTCACATACAAAATGCCAATGCATAGAAAGAAAGTAGACTTCGTTGTTATTACTTTTGTGTTTTGTTTTTCTCTACTAGGTTTCAACTTGCTATTATTTTGATTGGATTAGAACACCATGGGACCCTGGTATTATGCATGAACACTTCCAAGGAAGAGGGACACACAAAGTTCAAGCTCCCTCATGAGCTTCGTCCACAATAAATATCAAGTAAGAAGCCTAGCTACATGGCTATAAAGAAAGCGCTTTACGGGAGGCAACCCGGTTGTTTTTATTTTTGATTTTCTTTGTGTCCTCTTGCTGTAACAAGAGACTTAGTTTTTAGTTTTGTTTCTGGAATTTTTAATAAAGTGCCAAGTTTTACCTATTTTGGTTTGAAAAAGTTGCTATTTGCATTCGGAGATTTTATTCCAGCACGGTATGATTTTTAATTCCTATTCTGTAACTCCGAATGAGCTGATATTTGAACTGTAGTTGCAACTTTTCATCCTCTGTAAGCATGAATTTTTCAGAATTTTTCGACATATTTAAGTAGGGTAGAAAAATACGTTTTGCTGCTGCTTTTTTCTGGACAGATTCTGTCCCATTTTGTTTGATGCATTCTTTGAACTTTTAACTTGAATCTTTTTGATCCAATTGAGTTTATAAGTAGGCATACAACATTATACACTTTCTGGACATTCATATGAATTTTTGTTTAAGGATTTTATGCAGCAAGTAATTCGTTTGTCTATCACTACTAATGTCGCCCCACAGAAAAGAAATGGGAGAAACGGTGTTTTGAAGTTTTTTCACAGGGATTAGAGGAGATGCACCAAGAGCTATCCAAGGATGGTGAAGACCATAAGCTTGGGGATGTGAAGACAACCCCACTGGACCAACACACTCTCGGTTTGCACACGTCTAACTTCTGTTTTTCGATCAATGCACTTTATCGCATAAACTTGGAGCGTCTTTTATTTGCTTTTTATTTCGGTTTGATTTTTGTTTGTCTTGAGACCACCACTATCATTTATATATGAGAGAGCTACTGGAAATTTGGGTTGAATTAAGTTGGATGCTATTAAAAAGATTGGGAAAGGGATGTTTGAGTTGATTCAAAAAGATACATATAGTTGCATGATTCATATGCTTTTAATGAATATTAATTTGCAAGTGTTTTATCAAGAGCTATCTTTTATTCATGTTTTGATGCTGAATGTTACTTTACTTTGTTTAACATGGATTGGTTAGTTCTATGGACACTTATGCATGCATTTAGACGGTCAACTTTCTCCCTCTTGCTAGCCCAAAAATTCCAACAAGTAAAAACTTGTTTTCCAACACCTTCAACCAAAGTTTTTCCAGTGAGTCCACCATATCTACCTATTAGCTTTATGCTATTCCGAGTATGTTTATCATGTTATTTTGTATTATCTATACTTCTGAATTAAAATGCTTATGTTATTGATTGTTATGGGAAAAGTTGGTTAAAGAGCTCTCACGAACTTGATGCACACCTTACTTTTATTGCACTTAATAAACATGACCCATTGTGATTAAAATTATGAAGTTGTGAGCTTGACAAGAGTCTTGGTTGGGAGTTAGCTCATATGTGCTGTCACATGGCAAGCTTTCAACGTGCTCTTTATATTTTGTTGATATCATGTACTTTTGTTTATGGATGCTTATCATGGTGCCAAATAAATGCGGAAACTTAGTGAGTTTAATGAGTTTGTATAAATGGCTAGAGAGACGCCTGGGCCGCTAATCTAAGCCATGCATCATTCATGGTGGAAATTTACTTACATGCTATGGTGAACCTTCAGTGATGCACCCCACAATAAAAAGCTATACCAATAGTAAATAAAAAGGGTGTGGAGATTGTTCATTTTGTTTGTTTGTCTTGTCATTTTGACATGGGCTTGTTCCATGTCCTGACAAGAGGTACCCCAGTTGACGCTCTTGATGACGCTATTATATTACTTACAATGACCTTAACTTGAACTTGCTTTGTGTCCCAAGTTGAGTAACACCGTGGTGTAGGTACTCGTATTCACGGGGCATGAGACATTCAACCCATACTTTGTCAAGCATACTACTCATATTTGCTTTCACTTTAAACTTTAACCATTCAAGATGCTATGATAGGGGTAATGAGAGCTTGACACCAATGAATACCACATTGCAAACATTAACTTAAGTAGAAGCATTTGGAAGTTAGATGAAACTTATTCATGTTTTACCTCTACTCATTTATATATCTTTCCAAAGTGTCCACCTTTTATATTCAGATTTACAAGAATACTCTATGACCATTATAGGATGTTTTTACTTTTCATTATGCATACATTTGGTCCATAGTACTTTCTTCTATGTTACACTTTGTGAATTATCATTGAACATCCTTACATTGAATATTTGATATCACTTCATAATCTATCTTGTATATTGCTACTCCTTTGAAGAATGAATCATTTGACTCTATGTAGCAATAGTAATCATCTTTGATATCCTTTGATAGTATTAAATTGCAAAGTCCATGTTAGTTTTATCACCTTCATACTCGAGGACGAGTATAGGTTAAGCTTGGGGATGTTGATGCATGTAAAATGCATACATGAACTTTGCATTATATTACTTATATTTCAATCATATTTGCATCATATAAGGGTTATATCATTGTTTTATATTGATTTTGGGAATATTTCATTGTTTCCCTATTTTTCTGGAATTAACCCTGCACAGGCAGAAAACCCTATTTTCTATATTTTGATGTTTCAGGGACCCAAACGACGTCCAAATGACCTAATAATTTACGAGCATCAGTTTTTGGAAGGAACAAAGCGTGGGAGCGAAGGAAGCGAACAAACGGAGGCCCGAGGGCCAAGAAGGGTGGCCCACGCGGCCAGATTCCTTGGCCGCGTGGGACCCACCATCTGGGCCTCGTGGCTCCGTTGCCGTCGATCTTTTTTCCCGAGCCTCCGTCTTGACCTAAAAACGACTATAAAAATAGTCCCCGACCCTTCGGAAAGGAGCGCCGCAGAAACACAGAAACCACGAAACAGAGACCTGGAGTTGCAGATTGGAGGGGGAAAACTCCGGCGGGGCGCTGCCGGCGTGGTCTCCATCTTCTCCAACGACTTCTCCACCGTCTCCATGATGAAGAGGGAGTAGTCCACCCCTGGACTATGGGTTTGTGGAAGTAACTTATGTATCTCTCCTCTCTTGAGCTTCACTAATTAGTACCGTATGAGCTGCTGAACATGATTACGGTCATCTATGTAATACCTTTGTGGTGGATCTTTTTATGAGTTAATATATGTTTGAGATTGCAATAGTTTTGTTTCAGTTATGAAAGTAGATGCATATTATGTACCCCGTTCTTGTTTACTTGTTTGATCAAGCATGTGTATGAGAGCGTGTGAGGGGGAACGTGTGCATTAGTTGGAGTAACGGGGGTGGCTAGTGCGGTGAACGTGAGAGAAAGTTCCGCGATCCACTTGGTGTTTTACCTTACTTTGTTGCCTCACTAGGGATAAAGAAAAATACCTTGCTACCGGAGATGTGGGTGTGACCATTGCCACTACTCCATGACTAGATCTAGCATGTTCTTATTTTAACTTCATGTCATGATACTTAATGCTATGCTCTGATTTATCTTAATTACTAAGGTGTTATGATTTAGTTCGCATCTTGGTGGAGTATAAGAGAGATTAATAAACAAAAGATCTCTATGTTAGGACGTGATGCCCATATAATTAGTAACTTGTCATGAAACCTTTTTGTTGCAATCTCATATGTCAATTCTAGTGTTCCATTGTCTACCACTTTATTAAAGAGAGAGTGCATTTGTGAAACCATGAACCCCGGTCCATTTTTAATCATAAGAAACACCTTTCCAACAACTTTTATCCACTTTACATTTTCTGCCATTTAAAAATCCGAAAATACAAAAACACTTTTACATCTTGCATTCACAATACAAAACCCAAAAATATCATCCATCATTGTTTCCACCATCCTTGCATATTTATTTATCATCATTGCATATTTATTTACTGTTTTGCATTCATTATATTTTCATATCATTCTCACACCTTGTGCTTGACAACCACTTGGTGAGGTTGAGGGCACAAACAATTTACTTTGTTTTGTAGGTTTTCAAGAGAAGGATAAGAAGATAAATCTTTCACTACTGATTCCCCGAGAGTTCGATATTAAACCCTCGAGTCACCCCTCGTGGGGAAAACGTCTTTCCTATACTATACACTCTGCACTTGGAGTCTCAACCTAACCCATATTCTTTTGACGCATGTAACTACGTCAAGGGCTATCACACACCTCCTGAGCAAACGGGCAGAAAAGCAAAGCATGCTCTATTGTTTCCTCCCGAGAACAATACGGACAGTGTGCGGTCGTTGGAATGTGTCTACGGCACAGCTGGGACCCAGAAGGAAGACAGTCATGTGCGAAGCGCCACAGGTTGATTTTCATCTTCCCCAGCGCCTTGGTAGCCCACAATTTCTTCCAGAACACAGAATCCTTTGCAGTGGTCGAACTGGTACCACCACCCTGCTTGCTTCGTTTAGTATAGAACTTTTCAGTCCATGCTAGATTGTAGGCCGAAGCGACAGTGTAGTCACCAAAACGTGTGAAGGGCCAGGAAGCAAATCTGGTTAGCCACGTCTTCCTCAAAAACAGCAGACACCATATCTGTGTCCCAAGTACATCGATCATCCGAGAGGAGGATGTTCACCGTTGCGCCATCAGGAATTGGCGCCAGAAGCTTGAACGAACCAGGTTTAAAGTTGGGGATCCAATTGTCAGTCAACAGCTTGATCTTCTCGCCATTCCCAACTGTCCAACGCACACCCTTCTTCACGAGGTACATGCCAAAGCAGATACTGCGCCAAGTGAACGAAGAGGAGCGTGGTTGCGGGGCATCCCAGAACTCACAGTTAGGAAAATAGCGGCCTTTCAGCACCCTTGCACATAGCGAAGATGGATCCGTGATCAACCTCCAGCATTGGCGACCAAACATCGCCTGATTGAATAGGACCAAATCACGAAAGCCCATCCCGCCGAGGGACTTGGGAGATGACAGCCACTCCCAGCTACGCCAGTGCATCTTTTTCTTTCCGGCTTCAATTCCCCACCAAAAATCTGCTATGGCTTTGCGGAGAGAAACACATATTGAAACCGGGATTTGGAAGCAGCTCATAATGTATGTTGGTATTGCCTGAATAATAGCCTTTATCAAAGTCTCTTTCCCGGAGCGGGAGATAGGCCAGTCCGACCAACCATTTAGATACTTCCAAGCTTTGTCCACAATGGACTGAAAGGAGACAGTAGGAGAATGACCAATCCCTGTGGGCATGCCCAGATATGTGACTTGCTGGACCACGTTTGTCACCCCCAACTGCCCCATCACACTGTTCTTGACCTGATCATCACAGTGTGTGCCAAAAAAGATAGAAGATTTAGATAGATTAATCTTCTGTCCCGAGCCTTGGCAATATAAAGATAAGGTTTCCTTCAGAGCCTCAACACTTCTCAAATCACTCCGAGAGAAGAATATGCTATCATCTGCGAATAAGAGGTGGGAAATAGGTGGGCCGGATCGGCCGTTACGGATACCATGTAGCACCCCCACATTCTCTTTGTGAAATAGCAGACTAGACAAACCTTCTGTACAAAGCAAAAAGAGATACGTGCTGATAGGATCACCTTGCCGAATTCCTCTCGTGGGAATAACAGGAGAAGTGAGTTCCCCATTAACCCGAACTGCATACCGTACATTCGTCACACATCTCATCACGGTGTTAATCCAGCTCTCGGAGAGAAACCCAACTTCACAAGACAGTTACGTAAATATCCCCACTCTACACGATTATATGCCTTCATCATATCAATCTTGAGCGCAAAATACGGACGTTTGGCACGTTGTTTCCGTAGAGTATGAATGCACTCATAAGCAATCAATGCATTGTCAGTAATCAACCATCCCTGACAAATGCGCTCTGGTGTTCCGAGATAACCACAGGGAGGATCACCTTCAAACGATTGGCCAGCAACTTGGAAGCAATCTTGTACATGACGTTACATAAACTGATGGGTCTGAAATTCTTGAGGTGCTCCGGATTGTTCATCTTAGGAATAAGCACAATAACTGAATCACAAAAACCCTCAGGAATACCCTCACCCGACAGAAAACCTCGCACAACTGAGCATATATTGTGATTCAATAGGTCCCAGTGGGTTTGGTAAAATAATGCCAGAAAACCATCCGGTCCGGGCGCCTTAGTAGGTCCCATCTGGAAGAGCGCTGCCTTGATCTCATCATCACTGTAAGGTTTAGTGAGTTCCTCATTCATATCATCAGTAATTTTGGGAGGAATAGCATCAATGACAGCCTCATCATCATAAGGTTCCGAGGTAAAAAGATCACTGTAAAACTGCTCGGTCATACCTTTGATCTTGGGAAGATCTTCATGCCGAGAGCCCTCCTCATCAACCAGAGCTCTAATCTTGTTAGTGCGACGGCGAGCCGAGGCACGGGCATGAAAGAAAGCAGTGTTCCGATCCCCCTTCATAAGCCAGTCCACCCGCGAGCGTTGCTTAGCCATAATCTCTTCTCGCTCAAACAGCTCGCACAAGTGACGTTCGGCAGCAGCAGCAGCTTGGTCATTGGCTTCATATCGGGGCTGGAGACGGAGAGCTTTTGTGGCGCCCTGACCCGACTGCTATACAGTGATGCTGTGTGTCACCGGTTAAGCGATACAACCGGAGGTTACGGGTTTACCAATACCCGGCCAAAACCTTTGGCAGGCGTTGCTGGGTACACCTCACTCCAGACAACGCAACACCCCGATTGATGCCTCAACACAGGCACAACTATCAAAGCATAATAGTAAGATCAAGACTTGTGGAACAACTGGCACATCACAGACTCTACGACACAAATCATATAGTTCAACTCTTATACAGAGAAAGATAGCAAATGACAAACAGAGGTCACAGACCCAACATTACAACATGCGGAAGCGAAGTGTGTTGTTCTAAAGAACAAGAACCAACATATGGCCTAAGAGGCCTGCAAATAAACATCCAGCGCCAGCTGTTCCGGGATGTCCCAAGCTGCCACCTGGGAACCCCAGACTACTCGTCGACGTCCACAAAGAACCCACCTTCGAGGTCGGTGAAGTCCTCCTCTGAAACAAAACAAACGACGTTGAGTTCGACGAACTCGCAAGATTAAGAGCTAATATATGCTCGATGAGGCTTTCAAAGTTATATGGCTCTTTTGCATAAAGCTGATTTTATTTATGGAAAACATAACTCAAAGGCAACGACTATTCAGAGTATTTTCAAAAGAGGTAAGAAGTAACCCTTTATTTCATCACCTCACTCAACATCAACCACTGTACCTGTTCAACAAAGGCACCTCCCCGAATCACCCTCGAGGAAGCTCACCTTACAATCTTGAATGGTACCTCTAGTACCCAGTTTTTAATCATTCCGTTAAAGTTATTCTATGATCTTACCTTCACTTCCCAAGTTCGTCCATAACCGCGGACACGGCTTTTCGAAAGATTTAACCCTGCAGGGGTGTACAAATGTTTGCCACGCGTACCGTCCGGCCCATTACCTAGCTTTTAGCTCTCTTCCTTGGAGAGCCGGCTGGGTGGGAGCGATGTCGACTTCTCCCCCGTTAAGGACTAACCCAGGATCATCAGTGGCGGTAGGACAAGAGGTACCTTCTCGCACCCTGTCCCGCGGCCACTTATTTTTCTGATACTACCATCCTCATCTCAGTTCATCCCACCATCATCACGCACGCGCAAATGGAAGCCCGAGAACGAGACAAATCACCACAACCACAGTGGCCTCTCATCCCCACCTTTAAGCATTTTATTATCCGTCACCACAATTTCTCCACCATCATCTCATCTCAACACCTGTTACCAACACGAACCATCCATCGTATAGCTATGCAATTAATTAAGCATGGCTAAGCATCAACATAACATAGTAGGTATCTCGGCCAACAATACAAACCTATGGATATAGGAGGGAAAACAGGTAATTGGCATCGGAAACTTAATGCAACTATAGGATACTCTAATCCAATATAAATTGACATTTGGAACCGCATGCAATATTATAGTGGAGAAAATATCTTTGCGGAAAATAGGATAAGATATGCTCAGAGGGGGATTACGCTTGCCTGGATCAACGTGCTGGTAGTACGGGTCTTCGGGGTATTGTGGAGTAACCCCGGTTGCTTGATCTAACGAAAACAAACATCGGGAGAGAACAATCAATCACCACACATATGCTCAACAAATGCAATGCGCAAACATATGATGACATGACATTTTAAATCCCCGGGAGGGGGATGATGCAACTATTCCGATTAAACGGAGTTCGGGTGCTTAGGGGGGAGCATCTCGAATATTCCGTGGAATTAGGTAGGTAGCGTCCTTGCCTGTTGGTTAGGATGGATGAAACCCTATTGTTAAGTTGCATAAGGATGTCATGACAGGTGAGGATGCAAAGTTTGGGTGATTAAGACATTCATGCAACAGGTTTGGAAGATTGCTGAAAAGGTTGGTATTAAAGTTAAACAGAGTACCCGGATTATCCGGTGGAACTTTATCCGAGTAATCTGACCCGAAAACGGCTAAGGCAAAAGAGGGGAACAGTACTCGGGAGTACTGTCAAAATTCGGACTATCCGGTTGGGGTCTCACTCGGAATATCCGGTGGCTACGGTGACCCCAAATTTTGGCTAAGGACCTAAGCAACGACGCTTCTGTAGAAAATCGGATGTTCCGATCGTAGTAGTTTCGGATTATCCGATCGCTAGAGTTTAACTCGGAAATCAGCTAAGGACTCAAAGTGCTACGCTTCTGTAATGAACCGGAATATCCGGTCGCGGCTCGGTTCGGAAATTCCGATGGACACAGAACGGCGGCGAGCTACTGCATCCACCACAGGAAGAGCTAACGACGGTGAGCGGGGAGGCGAGGGGAGGTCCAGGAGGTGGATGTGCTCACCCTAGGAACGTGGGGATGCTCGGCGGTGTCGGGGATGGCCGGAGGCGGCGTGAATCAAGCGGTGGAGCGGCGGCGGTGGTCGGCGACGAGGGGAACGGCGGCGGTGACTCCGGGCTTCCCGGCTCGATTCCTCTGGCGGAGAGGTAGCCGGCGACGCGGCGAAGCTTCCGGTGGCCCTGGCTAGGCTCGGGGATGACTCAATCGACGGCGATGTGGGCGACCATGGCGGCTCGGGTGCGGCACCGTGGGGAGAGGAGCAGAGAGAGGAAGGAGAGGAAAAATATCGGGGAGGAGTGAGAGGAGCAGGTGAGCTCGACGTGCTCGTGCTCTCCTTGCAGGGGGAGCAGAGGAGGGGGCCCGGGCGTCGCGCGTCGCACGGGAGCGACAGCGCGGCATGGTGTGCGCGCGAGCAGCGGGAGGAGAGAGACGGTGACCGTTTTGCAAGAAGGCCCCTGCAACTTTTGTGTCTACCACGGATTAGTCCTTTTTTTCTTTTATGAAAAATAGCAGCACCTTTCCACAATTAATTAAGGCACTAAACAATTTTCAAAAATTATGAAATAATTTGAGTAGCCCTTTTATATCATGTGGGAGCTCCACAAAAATTGGCGCCCCAAAATAAAATGTTTTGGACAGCATTTGTTTAGAGAGGTTTAATTAGGCATTTTGCTAAATTCTCCAACTCAAATACTTTAGTAACTTTGAATCAAGGCAAAAATATTACTTTGATCTCTTGGAACTTCCTAGACAATTATAAATTGTCAAAGTATTTTATTTGGCAACCTTGAAGGTTGTCATTGCTCTGTAAAATTGTTTGAGCAATTCCGGCAATCTAGTTTTCCAATGTTGCCCAAAACAAATAGTGTGTTGTTTAGCAATTTTAGAATGGATGCAAATTATGCATGCATGCCATGATGCAAATGAGGACACAAAAGTGAAAATTTTATACAGATTTTCAATTCATAAGTTCGGGGCTGTTACAATTCTACCCTCCTTACAGGAATCTCGTCCCGAGATTCTAAGAGTAGGAAAGAGGGAGAAGGGTTACGACGGTCTTCAACTATCTTCTCGGTGTAGATGGATTCAGCGCATCCTGAAGATCTTTATCGGCTACACTTCAAGGTCACTATCAAAGTACACCATAGGAGAGAAGGAAACCTCACCGGAGAGATGGGTCTTGGAAAGATACAACGACCGAGTACCTCCTAGTAGAACTTAGGATGAGACTTCTAACATCCCTTGGATTTACAGTTAGGAGACACAGGCAGGGGACGGGAGATTGATAAGAAGTTCCCATTTGGTAGACAACTGTTCCTCGAAGATTCAGAATATGAACTTTGCACAAGTCCTAGAATTTCTGAGGGAGAGTGTCGGAACAAGATTCCAACAAATGAAGAGATAACTTGTACTAGTCGGCTTGCGTAGAACTTTCCTCACGGAGGAGCATTTCATATCACTGGAGAAGGATCGGAAAGCTAGATCGAGAGAACTTCAGAAACTCCGCAACGTTAGTATCGGGGACACTTCGTGATTTTCCAGACATCGGGACAAACTTCTTGAGAATCACCAACTATCGCTTCTGATTAAGGTTCAGATCTGGTCAGGTGTAGAGATACTTCAGACTCAGCACCGGTAGGAATAGGAGGCTTTGCAATGCATACCACGGATTACAATTGCTAGGACCCCAAGAGTTGGACTACAAGGTCTAACTCCAAAGGATGAACGAGATTGAGGAACTCAAGTATTAGCAACTCGTCAGGAGACATCTGCCCGAACTGGATACCTTGCAGCGAGACATGATTGAGTTCTTGATGGGAAACACCAGTAGAAGACAAAGAAGTTCTCAGACTTCCTCTCTTTCTGGGACAATTCAATCACTGGCTTGGATGCATAGATGAGATTCTCAAGGGATGGAGGTAACGACATACCATTCCGAGAATGTTCTACACATGCACGATC
This sequence comes from Poa pratensis, assembly GCA_947311845.1. Classification (NCBI taxonomy): domain Eukaryota; kingdom Viridiplantae; phylum Streptophyta; class Magnoliopsida; order Poales; family Poaceae; genus Poa; species Poa pratensis. The sequence continues at coordinate 35,700,675 of CAMZMU010000041.1, forward strand.
AAGTTGAGATGATTTCGGGGAACCAGACAATTCACTCAGATCCACGGCGACATCTTTCAGCAATTGCACGTGAACCAGGGGAAGTCACTTCTCACTCCAGAACATTGCCTTGTGACGACACAAGGTTAGTTCTAACAAGTTTCCAATGCTAACGCCCAATATCCAATATAAATCTCCTCAAACATGGAGAAGGTAAGAAGGTAGTTGATGGGCTCAACAACAACTTATCCAGATACTCCAAGACGGTAGACTCATATTTCACCGGAACGAGGCGTAAGTATTGGTCAGACTAACACCTTGCTAATCTGAGTTTAACCTACTGAATGTGTTAGTCTGAGTTTGATTTGACGATAGCCCAAATCAAATCAAAATTTGTAGGATAGCATATCCACAAAGGGGACACCACCTTGCTTCGACACAGGAGGCTAGACATCCATTGAGAAGTGAACTATATCAGATAGAGCTTTTGGTCTTTTAACTCTCCAAGTGGTTTAAGCTCACCCGAATAATTCAGGACATCCAGCACGATTTTCTTGGAGAAGGGAGTTGTTCATAGAACCAGCTTACTCATAAGCTCAATTTTTCTTGCAGAAAAGAGTTGTCCGTGATGTTGAGCTTGGACAGGCGACAACCTGTCGATACTTCTGGAAGGAACAACATGATAGCACGATCCATCTACAGGATATCACGACATGGCAGTGGATCTTGAGTTTGAGAGAGGATCATGCCGTTCAGTGCACAAGGAGATGGTTTTGGGAGCTTCGGCATGAACCTAGCTCTTTGACCGAGGGAAGGCATCAAAGCCAACGGACTTGGTAGCACTGTCAAACTCAACTTCTTGATCGGTTAACCAATCATGCTGAGGAGGACAAGGAATGTCTTTGGATTTCAGCACAGTAAGAACTGATGCGATTATCCGATAGCCACATCATTGCTCACGTCTAATCATTCTGGAGTAACAAGTCACTCGGAGAACGAAGAGTAACAAGAGGTGGGAGCATCACTTCATCAAGAGGATCATGATACTTACACGATACTTCGATATAAAAGAGTGTGACACTCTAGGGTGGAACAGAACGAAAGCTAGACAAGGCCCTTATTCTGCAGATTTAATTACTTTGACCTGGTCCGAGAAGTGGACAAGGTACGGGAGTTTGTTTCTCCTAACAAGACGAATTTGGAAAGTCTTGACGGATCACAAGAGTGAAATGCATCAGAACACCTAATGCACGGTAGAACTTTACTGTCAACAGACAGACTAAGGTTGGAAAGCAGATCAGAGTAAGAGACATGCTCAGGAGAAATCCTAAGATGTTGAAGATGCACAGGTTATTACTCAATTGTGATAACCATGCCCAAAAGGAGAGATGCAGCAGAGTCACAAACATAGTTGGGAGACTCGTTAGGAGAATCCTGGCTGTAACCCTGATGGTTCCAAGACAGAACCTAAAACAAGGCTAAGGAAGAGATGGAGTTTACATAGTCAGCTGAGGGGTGGTAATTTAAAATTCTACCATTTACCACACAGAAGACGGAAAAGACTTGGGTTGAAGATCAGCATCATGCGCCGAGAATCCTAAATGGCATAAGGATCACATGGGTAACAACCCACACAATCCACATACCGGACTCACAGCATAATCCGGGACCTTATGTTCAAGTCCTTGGGCTAGAACCCGAAGAAAAGGACAAATGATTAGACTTGGTACGGATAACAGTGTTCAAACATCTGATTTGATATCGGATTGTAACGCGGCGGGAGCAACTGAACACATAACACGCAAGATAGAACCCAACCACGAGATTCCTAACCATTTTGAAGTAACAGATGAGAATTGAAAACTTTTAACTCAAATTGAGGTAAGATTGCTCCGAGATTAGAAGGTAACCAGATAAGGAGTAAAAGAATCCTAAGATGGTTTTCACAACTCATTTTTAGGTTAAAAATATTTTCACAACACTAGACTCAACATCGACCAGTAGAAGGGTTTCCTACATGCAGTACTGCTCTGATACCAACTTGTGGCGCCCTGACCCGACTGCTATACAGTGATGCTGTGTGTCACCGGTTAAGCGATACAACCGGAGGTTACGGGTTTACCAATCCCCGGCCAAAACCTTTGGCAGGCGTTGCTGGGTACACCTCACTCCAGACAACGCAACACCCCGATTGATGCCTCAACACAGGCACAACTATCAAAGCATAATAGTAAGATCAAGACTTGTGGAACAACTGGCACATCACAGACTCTACGACACAAATCATATAGTTCAACTCTTATACAGAGAAAGATAGCAAATGACAAACAGAGGTCACAGACCCAACATTACAACATGCGGAAGCGAAGTGTGTTGTTCTAAACAACAAGAACCAACATATGGCCTAAGAGGCCTGCAAATAAACATCCAGCGCCAGCTGTTCCGGGATGTCCCAAGCTGCCACCTGGGAACCCCAGACTACTCGTCGACGTCCACAAAGAACCCACCTTCGAGGTCGGTGAAGTCCTCCTCTGAAACAAAACAAACGACGTTGAGTTCGACGAACTCGCAAGATTAAGAGCTAATATATGCTCGATGAGGCTTTCAAAGTTATATGGCTCTTTTGCATAAAGCTGATTTTATTTATGGAAAACATAACTCAAAGGCAACGACTATTCAGAGTATTTTCAAAAGAGGTAAGAAGTAACCCTTTATTTCATCACCTCACTCAACATCAACCACTGTACCTGTTCAACAAAGGCACCTCCCCGAATCACCCTCGAGGAAGCTCACCTTACAATCTTGAATGGTACCTCTAGTACCCAGTTTTTAATCATTCCGTTAAAGTTATTCTATGATCTTACCTTCACTTCCCAAGTTCGTCCATAACCGCGGACACGGCTTTTCGAAAAGATTTAACCCTGCAGGGGTGTACAAATGTTTGCCACGCGTACCGTCCGGCCCATTACCTAGCTTTTAGCTCTCTTCCTCGGAGAGCCGGCTGGGTGGGAGCGGTGTCGACTTCTCCCCCGTTAAGGACTAACCCAGGATCATCAGTGGCGGTAGGACAAGAGGTACCTTCTCGCACCCTGTCCCGCGGCCACTTATTTTTCTGATACTACCATCCTCATCTCAGTTCATCCCACCATAATCACGCACGCGCAAATGGAAGCCCGAACTAGAGGACCCTGGCTAGCCCCGCTCGAGTTATTTAGTCTATGAGGGTTCCTGCAAATGCATAGGCCTCACGCATGGTTGCACGCTCAGTCTTGGTTCAAGAGGTATAGAACTCGCACCTAGGCGGCGAGAACGAGACAAATCACCACAACCATAGTGGCCTCTCATCCCCACCTTTAAGCATTTTATTATCCGTCACCACAATTTCTCCACCATCATCTCATCTCAACACCTGTTACCAACACGAACCATCCATCGTATAGCTATGCAATTAATTAAGCATGGCTAAGCATCAACATAACATAGTAGGTATCTCGGCCAACAATACAAACCTATGGATATAGGAGGGAAAACAGGTAATTGGCATCGGAAACTTAATGCAACTATAGGATACTCTAATCCAATAGAAATTGACATTTGGAACCGCATGCAATATTATAGTGGAGAAAATATCTTTGCGGAAAATAGGATAAGATATGCTCAGAGGGGGATTACGCTTGCCTGGATCAATGTGCTGGTAGTATGGGTCTTCGGGGTATTGTGGAGTAACCCCGGTTGCTTGATCTAACGAAAACAAACATCGGGAGAGAACAATCAATCACCACACATATGCTCAACAAATGCAATGCGCAAACATATGATGACATGACATTTTAAATCCCCGGGAGGGGGATGATGCAACTATTCCGATTAAACGGAGTTCGGGTGCTTAGGGGGGAGCATCTCGAATATTCCGTGGAATTAGGTAGGGTAGCGTCCTTGCCTGTTGGTTAGGATGGATGAAACCCTATTGTTAAGTTGCATAAGGATGTCATGACAGGTGAGGATGCAAAGTTTGGGTGATTAAGACATTCATGCAACAGGTTTGGAAGATTGCTGAAAAGGTTGGTATTAAAGTTAAACAGAGTACCCGGATTATCCGGTGGAACTTTATCCGAGTAATCTGACCCGAAAACGGCTAAGGAAAAAGAGGGGAACAGTACTCGGGAGTACTGTCAAAATTTGGACTATCCGGTTGGGGTCTCACTCGGAATATCCGTGGCTACGGTGACCCCAAATTTTGGCTAAGGACCTAAGCAACGACGCTTCTGTAGAAAATCGGATGTTCCGATCGTAGTAGTTTCGGATTATCCGATCGCTAGAGTTCAACTCGGAAATCAGCTAAGGACTCAAAGTGCTACGCTTCTGTAATGAACCGGAATATCCGGTCGCGGCTCGGTTCGGAAATTCCGATGGACACAGAACGGCGGCGAGCTACTGCATCCACCACAGGAAGAGCTAACGACGGTGAGCGGGGAGGCGAGGGGAGGTCCAGGAGGTGGATGTGCTCACCCTAGGAACGTGGGGATGCTCGGCGGTGTCGGGGATGGCCGGAGGCGGCGTGAATCAAGCGGTGGAGCGGCGGCGGTGGTCGGCGACGAGGGGAACGGCGGCGGTGACTCCGGGCTTCCTGGCTCGATTCCTCTGGCGGAGAGGTAGCCGGCGACGCGGCGAAGCTTCCGGTGGCCCTGGCTGGGCTCGGGGATGACTCAATCGACGGCGATGCGGGCGACCATGGCGGCTCGGGTGCGGCACCGTGGGGAGAGGAGCAGAGAGAGGAAGGAGAGGAAAAATATCGGGGAGGAGTGAGAGGAGCAGGTGAGCTCGACGTGCTCGTGCTCTCCTTGCAGGGGAGCAGAGGAGGGGGCCCGGGCGTCGCGCGTCGCACGGGAGCGACAGCGCGGCATGGTGTGCGCGCGAGCAGCGGGAGGAGAGAGACGGTGACCGTTTTGCAAGAAGGCCCCTGCAGCTTTTGTGTCTACCACGGATTAGTCCTTTTTTTCTTTTATGAAAAATAGCAGCACCTTTCCACAATTAATTAAGGCACTAAACAATTTTCAAAAATTATGAAATAATTTGAGTAGCCCTTTTATATCATGTGGGAGCTCCACAAAAATTGGCGCCCCAAAATAAAATGTTTTGGACAGCATTTGTTTAGAGAGGTTTAATTAGGCATTTTGCTAAATTCTCCAACTCAAATACTTTAGTAACTTTGAATCAAGGCAAAAATATTACTTTGATCTCTTGGAACTTCCTGGACAATTATAAATTGTCAAAGTATTTTATTTGGCAACCTTGAAGGTTGTCATTGCTCTGTAACATTGTTTGAGCAATTCCGGCAATCTAGTTTTTCCAATGTTGCCCAAAACAAATAGTGTGTTGTTTAGCAATTTTAGAATGGATGCAAATTATGCATGCATGCCATGATGCAAATGAGGACACAAAAGTGAAAATTTTATACAGATTTTCAGTTCATAAGTTCGGGGCTGTTACAGCTTTCAATCTAATTTCCAGTTTTCGAATCTATTGCCGGATAGCTGCAAAATTCTCGTGGCTCCAATTTTGAATTTTGGAGGCAACCATTTGGAGGCTGTCCCAAGTAGAGCCCAGAGAACATGGGCCGGAGTTAATCTCGGCCCAAGACCTTTCCACCATCTCTCTATAATCGGGAGCCCAAAGCCAGGCTGCCTCGAAGCGAAAGCCGGCCTGCACTGGACGCCGTTGAGCTGGGTTACTGAAACTCTGCAGACGGATAAGAATGGCCAAATGATCGGTGGTGGTCATGATAATATTTTCAACATTGGCATCATCAAACAAGGAGCGAAATTCTCCATTGCCCACCGCCCGATCAAGACGGACCCTAACCAGAGATGAATCTGCTTGCCTGTGTGACCACGTGAACATGGGACCCGAGAAGCCAAGGTCAACAAGGCAACAATCATCAAGACACTCTCGAAAGAGATCCATTTGCGACACCGAGCGAGGGACAGGGCCAGAGTGCTCCTCCTGATTCAGAGCTTCATTAAAATCACCACAAACTAGCCACGGTCCATCTCGTTGAGAGCGCAGGCGTCGCATCAAGCTCCAGAACTCATGTCGTTTATCCCGGCTTGGCTCCCCATAGATGAAACTGACGCGCCATGGAGCCAAAGCAACCGAGGAGACAACAACATCAATGCAGTGGGAGTTATAACCTTTGAGATCCACCTGGAACTCCTGCGACCAGAAGAGTGCAAGGCCTCCACTCAGGCCTTCACAACTAACAGTGAAGCTGCCCGAATAACCAAATGAAAGCATGAAGTTTCGGGCTCGCTTTTCCTTCATCTTCGTCTCAGAGAGAAAGAGGAAGGAGGGTCTATACGTTGTTAGCAACCAACGTATTTCTCCTACTGTCGCGTCAGACCCAAGTCCGCGATAGTTTAGGCAGAGGATACTCATTGCGCTTGGCGGTGCTGCATCACAACCACCGCCTGATCCGCCGATCGTGTAGTATCTGTCCTCTGCTTCTTATGCTGGTCATCAGTCAATGTTTCATTTTCTCCTCACGGGATTGTCTCCACAACAGCAAGTGCCAAAGACCCCTGGTTATCAGTGACAGTCGGAGCCTGAGCCTTCGCCACATACACTTGCTTGGTCTGTTTCCTCATCTGGCCCGACACTCTGGGCTACCCAGGAGTTTACGTCGAGACAGTAGCGTCACCGGGTTGTGAGCGCTGCCCCTTTGACACAGTAGTTGTCTTACGGGCACGCGTGGCTTTTTTGACAGGGGACGCAACCTCACCCTGTTCCTTCTCCTTCTTCTTACGACCCTCTGTATTTGCATTTGACCCAGAGGCCTTTTCAGAACCGTTCCATGATCTTTTGCTAGACTGAGAGAGATCCGAGGACCCTCCCATCTCTTTCTTTTTCCGATCAGGAACACACAGATGAAAACCATCATACGGCAGTTTCCCATCCGCATCCCTCTCCGCCGGTGTAGGGCACACCAGCGAAGAATGGCCGAATCGGCCGCAGGAGAAGCAGAAAATTGGAAGTCGCTCATACATGACATCATAGTGTACTGTCAGATTCTTCTTCCTCGAGTAGACCGAGACGCACCGCATCACTGGGTCAGAGCATCAATGGTAACCCGCACGCGGAGATAAGACCCCCATGCCCTCCCATTCTCATCAACATCAGCCTTCTCCACAGAGCCAAGACGAGATGCCAGTGGAATACCCCTCTCAGAATTCATCAGCTCATAACCCAGGTTCATGATCCGAGCCCAGACCGGCAGCTCAATGAAGACCACATCATCAGGCTTGACACGAGGATCAAACTCTTTCAGCAAAACAGCGTGTCTACCCACGTTCCATGGACCTCCTTTTGCCACCCGAGACCTATCAGCCTCTGATCCAAACTCAGCTAAGAACATGTTCGTGCCCATCGGTCTAAACTCTAGTCCCTTCGGATTGCCCCAGGCCGGGCGCAAAATCGCCTTGAAAGTATTGACATGCAGCGTATTGGGAGTTAGAACTTTACCGATCAAAGCCCATTCAGGACCGACATGATCATCATCCCCTTCATCATCCAGAACAAAGGGAGTAGCTTCTTGTTGTGTCAGGTTCAGATTACGCATCATCTCCGTTACGTCTCCGGAGGCCGCCGCAGCGCCAGCCGCACCCGCCTCAACCGATCCGCTACCCGCCATACCACCAGTCGCCGCCGGTGTCGAGCCTTGGCAGTTAACGCCCGGCGCTGCCTTCTTCTCCGCCACCACCAACGTACCCTTGCTCGCCATATCCCAGGAACCACCAGATCCCGATCATCCAAACAGACCAAGGGTGGGCGGCGAAACTAGGTTTCACCCCTTGATCACCCCGAGACCGAAAGAGATCCGAAAACCTAGGGCTCCAAACGAGAGGCGCGAGCGAACGGTGACTCACCCAGGTGGGAAAACGTAGGTGAACTCGATCAGTGGATCGAGATCACCAAAGAGAGCCGCGAGGTCTAGAATCGCCAAACGCCAGAGCGCGGCGAAACCCTAGAGCCACCGACAGTTTCCTTATTGTGGTTCTGGTTATGCCGCTTTGTTTCTTCAATTGATGTCACGGGCAAGTGTCGTTGGACTGTTATCTATTTCGCCATTCACTTCACAACATTAGTACTTCATATGAGTGACAGTATCTAGCTTCACTGTCACACTGCTCGCCAATTCCCTATGCTAAATATGCTTTGGTCGACGGTGCCGCGCCTGTAGGACACGGTCTCCAAACCCGGACGTTTGCCGCCTTCTTGACTCGAATACTGGTGCTTGACACTCTTGCCGATGTTGGTTGATTACTTCAATAACTTTTTGTGTACACGTAGTCTTGGCACTGTGGCTAAAAAAGTTATTGGAGAACCCTCGTTGTTATTTACAGTTATGTGGTTAGCTATCTTTGTCGTTCTATGGTTGCCTTCAAAAAAGTAAAAGATTGTGTTACGGAAAAGAGAGTTTGATGTCTCAAATATTTTGCTCTAGTCAGGTCATGTATCTTTACCATGTACTGTTCACCACTATAATAAATCATGATATTGATCGTAAAAAAACATTAGCAATCTGAAACTGCCTTGGTAGCCCACAATTTCTTCCAGAACACAGAATCCTTTGCGGTGGTCGAACTGGTACCACCACCCTGCTTGCTTCGTTTAGTATAGAACTTTTCAGTCCATGCTAGATTGTAGGCCGAAGCGACAGTGTAGTCACCAAAACGTGTGAAGGGCCAGGAAGCAAATCTGGTTAGCCACGTCTTCCTCAAAAACAACAGACACCATATCAGTGTCCCAAGTACATCGATCATCCGAGAGGAGGATGTTCACCGTTGCGCCATCAGGAATTGGCGCCAGAAGCTTGAACGAACCAGGTTTAAAGTTGGGGATCCAATTGTCAGTCAACAGCTTGATCTTCTCGCCATTCCCAACTGTCCAACGCACACCCTTCTTCACGAGGTACATGCCGAAGCAGATACTGCGCCAAGTGAACGAAGAGGAGCGTGGTTGCGGGGCATCCCAGAACTCACAGTTAGGAAAATAGCGGCCTTTCAGCACCCTTGCACATAGCGAAGATGGATCCGTGATCAACCTCCAGCATTGGCGACCAAACATCGCCTGATTGAATAGGACCAAATCACGAAAGCCCATCCCGCCGAGGGACTTGGGAGATGACAGCCACTCCCAGCTACGCCAGTGCATCTTTTTCTTTCCGGCTTCAATTCCCCACCAAAAATCTGCTATGGCTTTGCGGAGAGAAACACATATTGAAACCGGGATTTGGAAGCAGCTCATAATGTATGTTGGTATTGCCTGAATAATAGCCTTTATCAAAGTCTCTTTCCCGGAGCGGGAGATAGGCCAGTCCGACCAACCATTTAGATACTTCCAAGCTTTGTCCACAATGGACTGAAAGGAGACAGTAGGAGAATGACCAATCCCTGTGGGCATGCACAGATATGTGACTTGCTGGACCACGTTTGTCACCCCCAACTGCCCCATCACACTGTTCTTGACCTGATCATCACAGTGTGTGCCAAAAAAGATAGAAGATTTAGATAGATTAATCTTCTGTCCCGAGCCTTGGCAATATAAAGATAAGGTTTCCTTCAGAGCCTCAACACTTCTCAAATCACTCCGAGAGAAGAATATGCTATCATCTGCGAATAAGAGGTGGGAAATAGGTGGGCCGGATCGGCCGTTATGGATACCATGTAGCACCCCCACATTCTCTTTGTGAAATAGCAGACTAGACAAACCTTCTGTACAAAGCAAGAAGAGATACGGGCTGATAGGATCACCTTGCCGAATTCCTCTCATGGGAATAACAGGAGAAGTGAGTTCCCCATTAACCCGAACTGCATACCGTACATTCGTCACACATCTCATCACGGTGTTAATCCAGCTCTCGGAGAGAAACCCAACTTCACAAGACAGTTACGTAAATATCCCCACTCTACACGATCATATGCCTTCATCATATCAATCTTGAGCGCAAAATACGGATGTTTGGCACGTTGTTTCCGTAGAGTATGAAGGCACTCATAAGCAATCAATGCATTGTCAGTAATCAACCGTCCTGGGAGAAATGCGCTCTGGTGTTCCGAGATAACGACAGGGAGGATCACCTTCAAACGATTGGCCAGCAACTTGGAAGCAATCTTGTACATGACGTTACATAAACCGATGGGTCTGAAATTCTTGAGGTGCTCCGGATTGTTCATCTTAGGAATAAGCACAATAACTGAATCACAAAAACCCTCAGGAATACCCTCACCCGACAGAAAACCTCGCACAGCTGAGCATATATTGTGCTTCAATAGGTCCCAGTGGGTTTGGTAATGCCAGAAAACCATCCGGTCCGGGCGCCTTAGTAGGTCCTATCTGGAAGAGCGCTGCCTTGATCTCATCATCACTGTAAGGTTTAGTGAGTTCCTCATTCATATCATCAGTAATTTTGGGAGTAATAGCATCAATGACAGCCTCATCATCATAAGGTTCCGAGGTAAAAAGATCACTGTAAATTTGCTCGGTCATACCTTTGATCTTGGGAAGATCTTCATGCCGAGAGCCCTCCTCATCAACCAGAGCTCTAATCTTGTTAGTGCGACGGCGAGCCAAGGCACGGGCATGAAAGAAAGCAGTGTTCCGATCCCCCTTCTTAAGCCAGTCCACCCGCGAGCGTTGCTTAGCCATAATCTCTTCTCGCTCAAACAGCTCGCACAAGTGACGTTCGGCAGCAGCAGCAGCTTGGTCATTGGCTTCATATCGGGGCTGGAGACGGAGAGCTTTCAATCTATTTTCCAGTTTTCGAATCTATTGCCGGATAGCTGCAAAATTCTCGTGGCTCCAATTTTGAATTTTGGAGGCAACTATTTGGAGGCTGTCCCAAGTAGAGCCCAGAGAACATGGGCCGGAGTTAACCTCGGCCCAAGACCTTTCCACCATCTCTCTATAATCGGGAGCCCAAAGCCAGGCTGCCTCGAAGCGAAAGCCGGCCTGCACTGGACGCCGTTGAGCTGGGTTACTGAAACTCTGCAGACGGATAAGAATGGCCAAATGATCGGTGGTGGTCGTCATAATATTTTCAACATTGGCATCATCAAACAAGGAGCGAAATTCTCCATTGCCCACCGCCCGATCGAGACGGACCCTAACCAGAGATGAATCTGCTTGCCTGTGTGACCACGTGAACATGGGACCCGAGAAGCCAAGGTCAACAAGGCTACAATCATCAAGACACTCTCGAAAGAGATCCATTTGCGACACCGAGCGAGGGACAGGGCCAGAGTGCTCTTCCTGATTCAGAGCTTCATTAAAATCGCCACAAACTAGCCACGGTCCATCTCGTTGAGAGCGCAGGCGTCGCATCAAGCTCCAGAACTCATGTCGTTTATCCCGGCTTGGCTCCCCATAGACGAAACTGACGCGCCATGGAGCCAAAGCAACCGAGGAGACAACAACATCAATGCAGTGGGAGTTATAACCTTTGAGATCCACCTGTAACTCCTGCGACCAGAAGAGTGCAAGGCCTCCACTCAGGCCTTCACAACTAACAGTGAAGCTGCCCGAATAACCAAATGAAAGCATGAAGTTTCGGGCTCGCTTTTCCTTCATCTTCGTCTCAGAGAGAAAGAGGAAGGAGGGTCTATACGTTGTTAGCAACCAACGTATTTCTCCTACTGTCGCGTCAGACCCAAGTCCGCGATAGTTTAGGCAGAGGATACTCATTGCGCTTGGCGGTGCTGCATCACAACCACCGCCTGATCCGCCGATCGTGTAGTATCTGTCCTCTGCTTCTTATGCTGGTCATCAGTCAATGTTTCAGTTTCTCCTCCCGGGATTGTCTCCACAACAGCAAGTGCCAAAGACCCCTGGTTATCAGTGACAGTCGGAGCCTGAGCCTTCGCCACATACACTTGCTTGGTCTGTTTCCTCTTCTGGCCCGACACTCTGGGCTGCCCAGGAGTTTACGTCGAGACAGTAGCGTCACCGGGTTGTGAGCGCTGCCCCTTTGACACAGTAGTTGTCTTACGGGCACGCGTGGCTTTTTTGACAGGGGACGCAACCTCACCCTGTTCCTTCTCCTTCTTCTTACGACCCTCTGTAGTTGCATTTGACCCAGAGGCCTTTTCAGAACTGTTCCATGATCCTTTGCTAGACTGAGAGAGATCCGAGGACCCTCCCATCTCTTTCTTTTTCCGATCAGGAACACACAGATGAAAACCATCATACGGCAGTTTCCCATCCGCATCCCTCTCCGCCGGTGTAGGGCACACCAGCGAAGAATGGCCGAATCGGCCACAGGAGAAGCAGAAAATTGGAAGTCGCTCATACATGACATCATAGTGTACTGTCAGATTCTTCTTCCTCGAGTAGACCGAGATGCACCGCATCACTGGCTCAGAAGCATCAATGGTAACCCGCACGCGGAGATAAGACCCCCATGCCCTCCCATTCTCATCAACATCAGCCTTCTCCACAGAGCCAAGACGAGATGCTAGTGGAATACCCCTCTCAGAATTCATCAGTTCATAACCCAGGTTCATGATCCGAGCCCAGACCGGCAGCTCAATGAAGACCACATCATCAGGCTTGACACGAGGATCAAACTCTTTCAGCAAAACAGCGTGTCTACCCACGTTCCATGGACCTCCTTTTGCCACCCGAGACCTATCAGCCTCCGATCCAAACTCAGCTAAGAACATGTTCGTGCCCATCGGTCTAAACTCTAGTCCCTTCGGATTGCCCCAGGTCGGGCGCAAAATCGCCTTGAAAGTATTGACATGCAGCGTATTGGGAGTTAGAACTTTACCGATCAAAGCCCATTCAGGACCGACATGATCATCATCCCCTTCATCATCCAGAACAAAGGGAGTAGCTTCTTGTTGCGTCAGGTTCAGATTGCGCATCATCTCCGTTACGTCTCCGGAGGCCGCCGCAGCGCCAGCCGCACCCGCCTCAACCGATCCCCCACCCGCCATACCACCAGTCGCCGCCGACGTCGAGCCTTGGCAGTTAACGCCCGGCGCCGCCTTCTTCTCCGCCACCACCAACATACCCTTGCTTGCCATATCCCAGGAACCACCAGATCCCGATCACCCAAACGGACCAAGGGTGGGCGGCGAAACTAGGTTTCACCCCTTGATCACCCCGAGACCGAAAGAGATCCGAAAACCTAGGGCTCCGAATGAGAGGCGCGAGCGAACGGGGACTCACCCGGGTGGGAAAACGTAGGTGAACTCGATCGGTGGATCGGGATCACCAAAGAGAGTCGCGAGGTCTAGAATCGCCAAACGCCAGAGCGCGGCGAAACCCTAGAGCCACCGACAGGTTCCTTATTGTGGTTCTGGTTATGCCGCTTTGTTTCTTCAATTGATGTCACGGGCAAGTGTCGTTGGACTGTTATCTATTTCGCCATTCACTTCACAGCATTAGTACTTCATATGAGTGACAGTATCTAGCTTCACTGTCACACTGCTCGCCAATTCCCTGTGCTAAATATGCTTTGGTCGACGGTGCCGCGCCTGTAGGACACGGTCTCCAAACCCGGACGTTTGCCGCCTTCTTGACTCGAATACTGGTGCTTGACACTCTTGCCGATGTTGGTTGATTACTTCAATAACTTTTTGTGTACACGTAGTCTTGGCACTGTGGCTAAAAAAGTTATTGGAGAACCCTCGTTGGTATTTACAGTTATGTGGTTAGCTATCTTTGTCGTTCTATGGTTGCGTTCAAAAAAGTAAAAGATTGTGTTACGGAAAAGAGAGTTTGATGTCTCAAATATTTTGCTCTAGTCAGGTCATGTATCTTTACCATGTACTGTTCACCACTATAATATATCATGATATTGATCGTAAAATAAATTAGCAATCTGAAACTTTGTAAATCAACAGTATATTGGAACTTCTATGTTTGAATAATAACTAGATTTTTTGGTGCAACATAGAAACTTAAAAAATCGTATAATTTTCCCCTAAGGTCCTAAATTTATATGTTTATGGTGCACACAAAACCTAGAAGTATATTATTCAAGCTCCACCGGTATATTGTTGACCTGCAAAGTTTGAGCTTACTGGACCGCGGGTGTATATATATAGCTCGATGTTTCTTTTAACTTCACAGACTTCGCTGTTTATTCTGATATGGCAATTGTTAAGGTTCCCTGGCCTAACTATATAATGAATGGGCCAGATGAGTCTGCCCTTTTTTTCCCTAGAAAAACGATGAACGAGCCAGATGTGGGGAACCTGAGTGGTTGCCACGAGAGGAGATAATGATGATTATTCTGGCGTCACCATGCACTGCAGTGCAGCCGTTTACATAACCACCTGACCCCAACTCATGTCACTTACTCACCTTACTCTCACGGAGCTTCATATCCGTGTGGGCGGACTGGGCTAGGAAGACAAGGGCCAGAAGGTCAAGAAATGGGTCCTTGTCCGCGGTACCTTTTTGCTGCCTTGATCTTGGCAGTCATCCTCACCATGCCAGGCCTCACCCGCCGATACAAGTTCAATGTGAGTGCTCACTGCTCGAGCAGTCTGCGGTCTCCATGGATGAATCGAACGCACGCATGGTGCTGAATTAATAACTTGGTCTCTATATATAAGCTGGCTCCTTGATTACATCAAACAATTGCTTCTCGATCAGGTGACAATGGCGACATTTACGCGGCTGTGCTCGACGAGGAGCATACGCACCGTGAACGGGCAGTTCCCCGGCCCGAAGATCGTCGTGCGGGAGGGCGACCTTCTCATGGTGGACGTCCACAACGGCATCGACAGCAACGTCACGTTCCACTGGTACGTACTACCATGAAGTCTGCCGGCAATGGCCCGACGATGCATGGAGGTAACCCTGAGTTCGACATGCAGGCACGGTGTTCGACAGCTGCGCAGCGGATGAGCGGACGGGCCGGCGTACATCACGCAGTGCCCGATCCGGCCGGGGTAGCGCTTCGTGTATCGCTTCCGCGTGGTGGGGCAGCCTGGCACGCTGTGGTGGCACGCGCACTTCTCATGGCTCCGCGCCACGCTCTACGGCCCGCTTGTCGTCCTCCCTCCCCGCGGCGTCGGCTACCCATTCCCCAAGCCCTACCGGGAGGTGCCCATCATGCTCGGCGAGCGGTTCCTCACCGACCCGGAGGCCAACATCCGGGAGGCTCTGCAGAGCGGCGGACCACCCAGGCTCTCCGACGCCTACACCTTCAACGGCTTCCCTGGCCCAATGTACAACTGCTCGGGCACCTTCAAGCTCAAGGTGAAGCCCGGAAGGACGTACATGCTTCGGCTCATCAACGCTGCGCTCAACGACGAGCGCTTGTTCGCGGTGGCCAACCACACGCTCACGGTGGTGCAGGCCGACGGCAACTACGTCAAGCCGTTCGACGCCACCACGCTGCTCCTCTCCCCGGGGCAGACCATGGACGTGCTCCTCACCGCCGCCACCAACCCTTCCTCCTCGGCCTTCGCCATCGCCGCCACGCTGTACACCACCATGGTGGGCCCGTTCGACTACAACACCGCCCATGCCGTTCTCGAGTACTACTCTCCCCGAGAAAATGACACAAAACTACCACATTTGAGGCTGAGTTCAAGGATAACTACCACATTTGAGTTTTTTGACACATAAATACCACTTTTGGGGCTAGTGTGTGACGCTGAGCACTGATTCATCGTTGTTAGCGTTCTAACCATTTTTCCTGACAGGTGGGACCCACTTATCGGATATACGTGGCAAAAATAGAAAAGAAAAGAAAATAGATGAAGTCAACGCCCTCGCCTCCTGCCTGCTGCTCCGGGCGAGCCCAGCACCAGGAGCGCGCCGCCATCCGTCCCGGCCTCCACTCGTCGAACACCTCGCGAGCGCGGCCGCCGGCGGCGGGGAGGCGCATCTCGGGCGGCGGCGGCAGCGTCTGCAAGCTCGGTCGTCGGGCTGGAAGCCGAGATGCAGGGGAAGGGCACGGAGCGCGGCGGCGGAGGGGACGAGCGCCGGGCCGGAGGCCGAGCTCTCCCGCGTGTGGCCGGCGGTCACGCCTGCGCCGTGGCCGGCGCACGACCTTGCCCACACCGAAGCCCTCCCTTGCCCGCGCCTGCGCTCGCACGCGCCCGCCACTCGCCGGTGCCCGCGCCCTCGCCGTCCCTTGCCCGCGACTCGCCGGACGCTCGCCGAGGCATGACACCAACGCCGCTGCTGCCGGGGAGCCCGCGCTCCGCGCCATCGCGGTCTCCCACATGCCCTGCGGCCACTGCCGGCAGTTCCTGCAGGAGATCCGCGGCGCCGCCGGGATCCGCATCCTGGTGACCTCCGACGCCGTCGACGGCTGCGCGCCCGGGTGGCGCACGCTGGCGTCACTCCTGCCCCGCCCCTTCGGCCCCAGCCTGAGCTCACCGGCGCCAGCCCTGACCTCGACGTCCATCGCGCTGGCTGTGGCCGCGTCCCCGGCGCGCGTGGCCATGTCGTAGCTCTTCCGTGCGTCCTTTCCTCTGGCCCCGGCGGCTGCCCTCTTCCGTGTCGGCCAGCGCCTTCGCCATCACCATGGACCCGGTGGACGCGGACTGCGGTGGCGGAGCGCTGCTGTTAGTGGTGGAGGGAGGGGGAGGGGAGTGGCCGAGCGGACGCGGTGGTGACGCTGTGCGACATCCCCCGTCGCTGCTGTCAGCGTCATCCGCGGTGGTGACGGGTGCGCGAGCTGGGCAAGGTGCTGGACGGGCGCGCGCCGTCGCCGTCGACAGAACGAGCACCGCATAGCGGCTGGAGCTATTGGACGAGCACCGCGACCAAGCACGGGCGCAGGCGACCTCCTCCAGCTTTGGCCATGGCGCGGGCGAGTTCGGGCAAGTGCGGGTGCGGGCGGCGTCCTCGAGGGCGGCAATGGCGCGGATGGAGGCGGGCGTCGGCGAGGAGGCAGGCGCGGCGTCGGCGAGGAGGCTGTGCACGCCGGCGGGTGTTGACCTGCTCTTTTTTATTTTCTTTTTTGCCACGTCACGCCTGACAACGGGTCCCACCTGGCAGAAACATGGTTAAAACGTTAACAGGCAAAAATCAGTGCTCAGCATCACACACTAGCCCCAAAAGTGGTATTTATGTGTCAAAAAACTCAAATGTGGTAGTTATCCTTGAACTCAGCCTCAAATGTGGTAGTTTTGTGTCATTTTCTCACTCTCCCCAGACCAAGACCAAGACCCAGAGGTCGCTCCCCGCGCCGTCTTTCCCGATGTTCAACGACACGGCCGCGGTGGCCAACTTCTCGGCCCATCTCCGGAGCCTCCACCCCGGCGCCGCGCCTAGCACCGTGGACCGGCGCTTCTTCTTCACCGTCGGACTCGGAACCGACCCGTGCAAGAGCCCCGTCAACGGGACATGCCATGGCCCCAACAACACGAGGATCGCCGCCTCCATCAACAACGTGTCATTCGTCACGCCCAGGACGACGACGACCTCGCTCCTCCAAGCGCACTACGACGGCGTGGTGATGCCCAGCGACTTCCCCGTGGCGCCGCCGCGCATGTTCAACTTCACCGGCGCGCCCCGAACGACACGTTCGTGAGGCACGGCACCAGCGTGGTGTCGCTCGAGTTCAACACCACCGTGAGGTGGTGCTGCAGGGCACCAGCGTCGACGGCGCCGGAAGCCACCCTGTGCACCTGCACGGGCACGACTTCCACGTGGTCGGGCAAGGGTTCGGGAACTACGACGCCCGCAAGGACAGCGTCAAGTACAACCTCGTTGACCCGGTTCAGCGGAACACCATCAGCGTGCCGGCCGCCGGCTGGGTCGCCATCCGGTTCGTCGCCGACAACCCAGGTACGTATACATAGGTTGACCTTTTTATCATTTACTCTTTTTGTTCCTACTCACTCCGTTCCGAATTAGTTGACACAGACACATGGATGTATCTATACATTAAAATCTGTCTAGTTAAATTTGTATATAGATAAATTTATGTCAGTTAATTCGGAACGGAGAGAGTATAAGATTAGGTATTTCAAATACGGTATATATAATGGATTGAAATTGATGAATATAAACACTAAAACGTGTCTAGATACGTGTAAATCTGAAATAAACAAGCTAAAACATTTTACAATTAGAAATGGATGGAGTACTACTTTACTAGTTGTTGACTTGTGTACTAGGTGTATGGATGATGCATTGCCACTTCGAAATCCACATGAGCTGGGGCATGTCCATGCTGTGGCTTGTCAACGACGGGCCGCTGCCAGCCAGAAGCTCCCGCCTCCGCCGTCTGATATCCCCAACTGCTCATAGCTTACTTTCAGGGACACTGGAGCTTCCTACAAGGGCGGTATATATGTGTAACACATTCCTAATTGTCTCGCGAAACAATTGAGGCTTATGTACGTGTTCACCCAATGTTCTTTGTTTCGAGGTGGTGAGTATATTCACATATCCGTGACTCTCTGCCAGACGTTCCATCACTTTTGCTGAAATGTACATTAACTGTGAGACGCTCAGTTTGGCCAGAATTCCATGCTAGTAATACTGGGATCACACCCGACTCGGAGGGCCTCGCACGGAACTTTTTATGCTCACTGTATTTTGGGTAATTCAGTATCTAGGTGGTAGCAGTCAGCATCCGATATTCCATGCGAGTTGTCCCCCTCTTGCATCTCTCTAACTACCTTGACGCACCCTAGGGACTCGGCCAGGAGGCTTACTTCAAGCCATGAACTCGGCGCTCAGAGCATCCTGCACGAACTCGAGCTTGCTATTATTTGCTGCAATGAAGCCTCCATGGCAGTGAGGCAGTCACATATGAGTATATGACAGCTACTATTGTTCCGCGCATCTCATCTTCGTCAAATTAATTGATTAGAGATAAGTTGTGTGTCTGCAACATTTGGTTCATTGAAGTAGGAGTATTTCTTTTCAAACACCTTCATTACAACTGCAAACAATTTGCACATTGCATCAAAGTATGTGGACTCTTGCGTGGGAGGTAGTTTTCAAGCTCATCACCAGCAAATCCATATGCAAGACACCGGAGAGCTACATTACATATTTCTAAATAGATGAGAACCCAGCCAGACAGCCCGGTGCAATCTCTTTTCTATCTAAAATAGTCATCGTACTCACCGGCGGAGTTTATGCATGTCCGGGGGCCACCGGCCGCATGAAGATTTTTTTGTGGGACTAAATTATTTTTTGTGTATTTTCCTAACCAATCCATTTAAACCCAAACAACGCTAAGGCCAACTCGTCCGTAACAGAATTACGACTAAAACTCGTACCTGGATGTCCGCCGTGAGTCCTCTTCTTTCTTGCCTGAACGCCAACTGGGGCATCTCCTTGAACGCCCGCTGGTGCATCGCCTTGAGCAGCGCCAGTTCCTACATCGCCTTGAGCTTCTACTGCCATAGTTATTCGTTGGAAGAAGGGGTCGAGCGAGTGTGCTTATGAGAGTGTTTGTGGGATTAAGGGTGTGTTTGCATCGTTAAGCAAGGCTATATGTATGAGAGAAAGAAGCTTCCTTTGCCACACACACTATTTTGGTATACATAAGAGGTTTCCCAAAAAACTTCCTCCATCGCCAATGGAGGCAGGGCTTCTGGCGGCCGCCGGAAGGGGATTGACAATTTGCCATTGCCAATGTTGTTAGCACGGCTTTTTGAACTGAACATTGTGAATTGTTCCTGACATTTTCTCGGACAGTAGAGATTTTACTAAAATATTGATAAAGGGAATATATTAATACTGGAGACACCAATTACACCCGGTCTCTGCAAAAACAGAATGTGCTAAAGACATTAGGGATGCACACAACTCTAAAAAGAAGAAGAAAAACAAAATATCCCGCTACAGTGATCTATTCCTTGTATATGCAACACAAACCACCACCTAAACAACACTTATAGATTTACTAATATGCTCAACACTGATTATCGTGTTATTATGAGTCGTTCCATATATGTAAGGGCTGCTGAGAGTTTAGTCATAATTTTGTTTAATATTAAAATGCAATCAAAATATCAGAAAACGCCTTTATTATGAGTGTATAGGGGGTTGAAATTTTGCCTTGCACAGGGCCCCTGAAATGACGGGCCGGCCCTGGTTCAACTAGAAAAGATGCACCCGGCCAGCTTTTTCAGATAAGAATGTGAAACACCGAAAAAAAGTAGGAGACAAGGCTTCCCGGTTCATCCGTCTCTTTAGGTTTTTTTTAATTAACTAGAAATGTCCGGTACACAGCAGGACTTGGAGACCATAAATACTTAAAAGTACTGAGGCGTGCTGAATTGCTGATCCTATTCGAATCGTTATCCATATTATTAATCCTATCGCGTTATCCATCTACCTAAAGAACATCCACAAAGGGCAAGGATGGGAGCGATTCCGGCGTGTGTCAAATCGCTCTAGGATAGATCATGCCACTTTGAGCTTACTTTTGCAGAAGGTATAGGTATTAGATGAAATCAAAACGATCAGCCCATTAACTAGAAAATATGAATGTAAAAGAAAGTAAAAGAACTGTGCACCATTACGACAAGCAATACAATCTTGATATGAAAGAGAGGACAAAAGGTTAAGGGACGCAGCTGGTAGTGGTACTGGTATCTCTTATTTGTTCCTTTCTCTTTTGTGGTATCTTTACTCGCAAGGAAGAGATGCCACGGTGACGCACCCTCGGCAATTAATTACTATAAGGTCCCGATGTGTTCACCGTATATTAGACGAATCCGGCAGGAAAAGTTACTAAGCTAGTAATGTCCGGCAGAAATTCCAACGCCTGAGGGTAGAAAATTACGGTTCCTTATTTTGCCCCATCAATCCAAGCGGGCCCTAATCCGTTCCGTTACTGTAAAAAAAATACTAATCCGTTCCCAGGTAAATTATGTCTTCCCGAATGCTAAAAAGCAAAGGCAAACGCTAGGCGTCAGTCGGCTGTAGCGAGGCTTCGCTACAGCCGCCTCCTGAGCCGTCCGATCTATTTAAAGTGAAACGATCTTGCACGTCTAAATTATGTAGCAAAAACGTTTCACGTGTAGCACTTTTTCTCTGTGTATGCAACATCCCATGTAGCAACAAATATTTTATAAAATGTTGCGTCTGATGAATGTAACAAAAAAAAATCCGATGTAGCAATTTTGTTTGCGCATGTAGCACAGGTGTGTGACAAAAGAATTCGGTGTGTAAAAACTGTGACATGTGGCAAAAAACTTGTAGCACTTTAAACATACCCATGTAGCAAAAACCAACAACATATCCTACAAATCCCAATTGGTTGTAGCAAAACGTGAGTACAGTGTGACTTTTGCAGAAATCGGCATAGCATGTGCACTGAAACCCTTGTAGCAATTTGTGCATGCTTACACAACAAAAACGAGTCTCACATGTAGCAAAATCACAAATCGCACGTAACATCAACAAAAATTCCAACAAAAGCTAACCTCCACCGTCGGCCATGGAGGCACCACCATGACTGATTTGAGCTCGTGGAGATGAAATTCGCCACGCCGGAGGTCAATTGACGAGTGTATATCTGACCAATCCATCTTCAGATCCGGCGTCGTGTGACAAGCTCGCCGTCCATGAAGCATGGAAGCTTGCCTCCGGCGAGCCCCTGCCATGGAGGCACCCATGGAGGAGGCACATGGGGAGGACGGAGGCTGCCGTCGGGGAAGGGGCATCCCTTCGGCAGGTTCCGTCCATGGCTTTCATGGCGGAGCTCGTGTACATCATCTTCTACAGCCTGGTAGCGCGTGGGGAGGTCGTCGTGCATGCTTTCCATGGCGAGCTCGTGGACGTCTTCTCCGGCCGACGGCGCGTTGGAAGGTATCGTGCGTGACTTCCGTCTATGGTGGGCCTGTGGCTGCACATGCTTAGCGTTGCGTGTGTGGGCTGCTGCCTTTTGATTGTTTGTGTGGCGCGTGCGTGTGCGTTGCGCGTGAGCGACCCGGCTGTAGCTACAGCCAGGTGATAGTTAGCATTTTCAAAAATCAAACGAGTGCTAGCTGACACGAGCGATTGGGCTTGTGTCAAATTCAGGAGAGTGCTGGTAGGGGAAGTATGGCAGAATCTGCAACCCATATGTGCGGATGGGCTGCCAAGCGATGGGCCCTAAATCTAAGAAAGGATTACCATCTGGCCCTAAACACACCCGCAAATCCTACATGCTGCTCGATGCGGCGTGGAACAATAGCGCGGCCTGAATAAATTGGCTGCTGGGATTGGCCCATTTAACCAAGCGTTTCGTGTCTTGGTTTCGCTTCCCCGGGCGATTTCCTTTTGTTCCGGTTTCGTGTCTTGGTTTACCGTCAGTTCTTTCATTTCCTTTTTATATGTTTTATTTTTCATAATTTTTGTTCCGTTTCATTCTGTTCTATATATTTCATTCATTTTATTTTTATTTTTATGTTTAGAAGCTTTTTCTTGCATTTGATTTCTTTTCTCATTTTATTTTTTCTTCTCATACTAAAAATTGTTCACGTAGTTTAAAAAATATATTGAAGTTCTAAAAAAGTGTACACGAATCTAAAAATAAGCTCTCAGATTTGAAAAAAATTCACGAGGTTCAAAAATTTATTTTGTGCCCAAACTACTACGTTTATGGATTCAAATTGTTTCTTTTATAATTAATTTGTTTTCACAGGATTAATATGATCACCAAATTATAAACAATTCAAGTGTTCTGAAAAAGGTTCGCATACTCAAGAAAATGTTCATGGGTTCAGAAAATATATTAATGTCGCAAACTAGATTTGTGCACTTGTCATCGAGACTCCATCTTCTTCCTCTCGAGGTCACGCCCAATAGAACTCCCGCTCGTACAACACATACGCGGGATTTTCCCGCACAAACCTGGCCATCGCTTACTCGTCGGTCTCCGCCTGGATGGTCTGCTCCTTCTTCACCTTCACCGCACGAGTCTTCATCTGGATCCTTCCATCCCCATGCAAGATTGTGTCAGTGGGAAGAATCAGCTATATGTGATTGCCAGGTCACTTGACCGGTGGGCCGATGAACTCTGCATCCACATGCGTTTTGATCTCCGAAAAATTAAGCTCGGAGCGCAGAACCCCAAGCCTCCATCAGGCGATGTCATACGCGCGCGCAGCGATGTCCGTGTCCTCGAAGGTGCCAAGCCAGTAGCGCATGTCGCCGGCTATAGCTCGGCGGCATACCGGCCGGACTCGCGCAGCCGCACCCCCTCCCGGTCTTTCTCTTGCACTTCTTCCTCGGTGACATGGCGGGCTGGCGGCAAGGGTGTGGTGGCAAGGCATGGCGATGACGGAAAGAGGACGCCCAGAAGGTGTGAGTGTGCGACGTAGGAAGGGACGATTGCTGGTGCTCGTCGACAGGGCAGGGGCGGCGATTCGGGGGCGGATTGAAGCTCGGCGGGAGCGGGAATGAAATTCACTGCGCGTGGTGCGTGTGGCGTTTTGCGCAAGGGAATAAGTGATCTATATTTACATCACCGGAGGAAAATGTGCATCACGCTCATTTTCTATTTTGCATCACAAACTGTTGTTGGAGATGCTCTAAATGGTTGCAATTGCAGAGGTTATTTGGGCCATCATAATGGTCAGGAATGCATTATTTTTTTAGCGACTGCAGTGATTTGTTGCCTAAAAAAGTAATGCAATCATTTGTGATGCTTGATCGAAACGGTCCGGGATCACTCAGAAACACACGGTCAGTCGGTCACTGAGAACGCACGCATGGCAACATTGTCAAACTCGTTGGCATTGTCAGATATAAGCCAAGAATGCGGCCATAGCATAGAAAACATCAGACCTGTGGAGAAGAGTGAAATGTCGAAAAAAAAAGGGAGAACCAGAAAAGCGGGGAGTCAATACGTTGTGCAAAAACATCGTCGTCTTCCTACTCGTTAATTTGTTTGTGCGTGTGTCAGTGTGTGAGTTCATCTCTCCGGTTTTGGTAGGAAGAGTAGTATTGAAGTGCATGGCGCGGAGCCAGAGTTCTCTTTTAACACAGCCGGTCCGAAGATAAATAAATGGAGTAGTAAAACACTGACACGAACAGGTATACTAATACATTGGAATTTATTCGATTGCAACGATCGTTCATTCAGACTAGCACTAGCTAGCTGGGAGGGAACAGCCACGAGCTGGTCTCGAAGCCTTTTAGCGGACTGACCGACGTCTGCAGGAGAGACTGCGACTGTCGTGTCTTGATATCGTAGACACTGCAGAAGAACGGCAGCCTCTTCCGGAGGAAGTGCCCGGAGCGGTTGAGGCCACGGCTTCGAGCGGAGAAGAAGACGATGGAATTTTCTTCCACGACCCCGCGCTGGCCGACGGCGACAGACCGGGAGCACCATGGCCCGAGGAACAGCACCCGGCCGTCCGTCACCCCTGCCATAAGCTGGCTATCCTCTCGCGCAACCTTCCACCTCGACCGCTCGAAGCTCGCCACTGTTAGCTTTGCCCAAGGATCGAACACACGATCTCACGGCAAATCGGCGACGGAAACGCAAGGACGCGAATTTACTTTAACCGTCGTGCTGACGCTAACGCAAACGCCAGGACTAGAACACACACGAACACAGCAACAATCAAAGGATCACCAAAGGCACGTCTCGTGCCTCTTCTTTTCTCTATTGCTTTTCGTTTTCTGGTGCTTACAACTCGACCACTACCGCTGCTTATATAGGTGCAGTCACGACTTACAAAGCTGACTCGTACTAGGCTGAACCAAACCGACCTGGACTACTAGTACTATTACAATACGAACTCCTACTAGCTAAACACACGGCAAGCTTGATCACAATCAAGGAAACTTACCAAACCAGCTAGCTACTATCACGACACGGACAACACTTTCCAAAACTAGTACTACCTAGTTTGGATTATCCAACAATCACCCCCTAATCCAAACTATCGACTCGCCGACTATAACCAACATATTATCCGGATTACCAGCCCACGCTGTTGCATCTTAGCGTGCCACATGTAGACTAAACGCATAGGCTCATGCAGGAACCCATCTTGACCGGTCCGCATCCGCCTTCACGTTGGCCTTCATCTTCTCGTCGAGATCCACAAACGACTCTGACAATAACAAGTAAAGACACGACTCTTAACCTTTTTTTTTACCACCTCTTCATCGTCGGAACAATCTCAGATCGTCATCATCGTCCTCTTTCACCGTTGCTCGGACTCCATGTGACCGCATGAACATCTTCATCTTTGCGGCCCGCACACCATTGTTGTCGCCTTCAAGTATGGGGTACTGGACGGTCACACCACTGTCTCTTGCCCTTGAAGTTGACATGATCCTCTTCTTCACTTTTCTTCATGACGCAACATGACGGTAACAAAGAATCCTCGAACTCCACCGTGACGCAACGACGAAGCCTCACAACCTTAGCTCTGATACTAATTGTTAGCTTTGCCCAAGGATCGAACACACGATCTCACGGCAAATCGGCGATGGAAACGCAAGGACGCGAATTTACTTTAACCGTCGTGCTGACGCTAACGCAAACGACAGGACCAGAACACACACGAACGCAGCAACAATCAAAGGATCACCAAAGGCACGTCTCGTGCCTCTTCTTTTCTCTATTGCTTTTCGTTTTCTGGTGCTTACAACTCGACCACTACCGCTGCTTATATAGGTGCAGTCACGACCAGTGGCGGAGCCAGGAATTGAGCAAGACCCGGGCCAAAATTTTGGCTCAAAAAAACTTGTAGAAAAACTCTAGTAATGGCATAGAAATTTGGCATGATTGCAAATACAAACTCATGTTTTCAACTACGATTCTTAATGGTCCACCGAAAGTATATAAAAGATGACAAAAAGGTCCACCGAATTACCGAAAGTACATAAAAGATGACAAAATTGTAAAGAAAGTAGTACAAACGTACACAAGATAGTACGAAATCAATTGTTTACTTCATCCGAGCCTCCCATTGCCTCATCAATGTTAGAAGAACAGAGGACTATAGAAGAAGGACCAATACCTTAAAAGACAAGAATTATGTCATAAGAAAAAGCAGAAGCATAGGTAAAATATTCAATCATGCATACAAACAGAATACAAATAGAAGAACTTACCAATACGACGAGGTAAAATTCCTTTGCGTGACTTATATGCTTGAAAACGATATAAAATATCATCATCTTTGACAGTATTGAACACATCTCGCTCAATATAACAAACCATGTTGTAATTCATCCAATCATCACCCATTTTATTTCTCAAATCACTTTTGATAATTTTCATGGCTGAGAAAGCTCTCTCCACTGATGCCGTTGCAACCAGTAAGATCAATGCCAACTCAATGAGACGATACACCAACGAAAAATCTCTTCATCTTTAGTTCCTGAAATGCAATTATAATTTGTAAATCAATTGAGGGGCCGTAGCCAAGGTTTTGGATTTCGTTTTTGCATATTTACCGGCCATGACCGAAATAGCCGAATTTCGTGGATTTCGGTAATTTCGGTGAAATTCCGGACGAAAAGCTAGAACCAAAATTTGAAACTTAGAACGAAAAATGACCAAAATCAAGAAAAACTATAAATATTCGAGCAAATTTTAAATGAATTTCTAATTTCCGAATTTATTGTACCAAAATTCCCCAAAATTTGTAAATTTTCGTTCGGTAAATAGTTATACCGGTCCTGACCGAAATGGCCGAAATTCGGCCGGATTTCGGTTTTCCTGGCCGAAATCCAAATCCCTGGCCGTAGCACGAACCCTAGAACTCAGCGAAGATGTAGAGAAATTAGCTAGAAGCACCGAGCTGAGGAGAAATCAAATGAGGAGAAATTAGCTAGAAGCACCGAGCTGAGGAGAACATCCCTAGCTAGACAATCCTGAAGCTGATTATTCGTTGATGGTTGTCCGTGATTTACAAAGTCAGTCTAGCAATAAATCAGAGCTGTTTGCTCACGCCATTGCTACTGTCAATTTATGACTCAATGCTATTCCTATATTTCCTAGTCAACGGCGTTGGTCGGCACCAACTTCACCCACACAGATCCAAACTTGCGTGGAGTAATGAACCACTGAATGCAGGTGAAGCAGGCAAGCAGCAGAGGTGAGCAGCGAATCTGACCTGCGCGAGGAGCACGGTGTCCTGGAGGCCGTGGAGATTGGAGAAGGTCGACGTCTCGACGGGGAGATGCGGGGCAACCTCGGCCTGGGGAAGGTGAGATGCGGGGCACGGGCGCGGCAAGCCGGCCTTCCGGCGTCGGTGGCAGCCGTCAGGGGGCGCCGGGGCGGAGCTGACCATGGCGCAGTGGCGGCGCGCTTCTGGAGCGAGGGGAACGAGCGAGACTGTGACCGAACGAGGCAACGAGCGAGACTTCGAGAGGGAGACCAGGGCCAGGCCTGGGCTGCGCCCCGGGCCACTTTTTTTTTCCGTAGATGGTAAGAAGAAATTTGCGCTGCGACCCGGGCCACGGCCCAGGTTGCCTGGGGCCCAGCTCCGCCTCTGGTCACGACTTACAAAGCTGACTCGTACTAGGCTGAACCAAACCGACCTGGACTACTAGTACTATTACAATACGAACTCCTACTAGCTAAACACACGGCAAGCTTGATCACAATCAAGGAAACTTACCAAACCAGCTAGCTACTATCACGACACGGACAACACTTTCCAAAACTAGTACTACCTAGTTTGGATTATCCAACAGCCACGTACACCATGAACTTGGGCGCCGCAGGGTCGACGCCTCCGAACTTGTCTTTTCTCTTGGTGACCATAAGCAAAGCGCCGCCGGACTCCAGCAGGTAGCACCGCCTGTACAGGGGCTTAAGGGCGAGTCCGGCGATGACGCGGACCGCACTCGAGACGGCCGGCTCGTTGTCGTCCGTGGTGATGGAGATGGCCCAGAGGTTCCTGTCGGGGTACAAGGCGTAGAGCTCTCCCTGGTACAGGACGATGTGTGTGACGAAGACGTTGGCGCCGTCCGCGAGCGCCCACGACCACGAGGCCGCCCTGGTCGGCACAGCGCCAACTTGACGTTTGGATCGCCGGCCACGACCACTGAGGCGGCGACGAGGTTATCCGAGCACACGACGAGCTTCCGGATGGCTGGCCTCTGAACGTCGTAGGCGATCTTGGAAGGCTCCTTGTCGTCGCGGCGAGGGTCGAGGGTGTGGAGCCCGGGGAGCACCATGGTGGCTGCGCCGGAGAAGGGGCCCACGAGCTTGATGGCGCCGTCCTGGCGCTCGAAGACGAGACACTCGCCGCAGGAGGTCTGGGCGTGCGGCAGCTGCCGGTGGCCGTCGAGGTGCGCCGGCAGTAGCCAGAAGGCGGAGTCCGGCAGGCTGTAGAAGGTCCGGTCCGGTAAGGCCAGCCAGGGGAAGTGCGACGGCATGGCGGGGTTCTCTCGTGCGGCTGCTCGCCATTGAGGGCACACGGCTCCGAAGCGGACGCGGTCGAGGGGCTGCGGCGGAAGGCGCTGGGGCACGGCCGCGGCCAGGTCCAGGGGAAGGTCCGCCCAGGATCTCGGTGGGTCACCCGGTTGCAGTTGCAGTGCTGCTGCTGCCGCCGCCATTGGTAGATCGATATGCAATCTCTCACAAATGCTGGTGTTATGAACTTATGATTCGGCTTAAGTATAGCGCGTTATGGTATCATATCAATTCCTTTTTTTCAGTTGGAAATTGATACAGAGTAGTATTAACCAAATCCTGGTTTTCCAGATCAATCAAAAATTAAATTCGAGATTGGTATCCATCATTTCCGCAAAACCGGTTAACTTTTCTAATTGCCTTTGAACGTGTGCACCCATTCCTAACACTTTGAGCTTTCGGTTTTGCAGTATGAATAGGTCAAAGTCGACCGACCGGCCATGCAACGCGCCAGCGCTCCTCCTAGCTAATTTTCCTTCGTTCGTGTTTTCTATCTCGCGTCTAGTTTTTTATTTTTCTATTTCCCAAATGCAATCGGCTTTGCATAGCCCACAAAACGTGTTACTCCTGGGCTGAGCTTCCAACAAAATCGGTACTATGGCCCATTTATGGATTTAAGGACCATGAATCTGGCTAGACATGAAAACCGAGCTTTTGGGCTCCGCCCGAGCTTTCGCGGCTCGCCCCGAGTTGGGCTGGGCCCGCAGAATATTTAGACCGAGCCGAGCCTCCTTCTTCAGCTCGCAAAGGCCTCGGTTCGAGCCTGGCTCGGCTCGGTCCAGCTCGTTGGCTCGTTTGGTCGCACAGAAATGCAGCCCATTTAGCAGCATAACAACCTTTCCAACTCGTACGTGTTTTGTTTGTGCTGTGCCCATCAGTCCATTTAGAGGAAGCAGTCAACGACACATACGGGATACCTAGGTCTTCCTCCCGCAGCCGCCACAAACAAAGAACAACACGAGATGGCCATGTCTTGCTCTGCTCCACAAGCACAACTCTATCCCGTAGGACGATGCAGCCACCGCCTAGCCTCTCTAAGAACTCGTGACCTGCTGCCCCTCGTCGGCGTCGACTGCCAACCATGGCGTTCGTTTTTCCTCCAGCAAGCTCTGCCTGGCCGCCCCACGTCGCCGATACTACCTCCGCCGCTGCCAGGGAAGACGGGCCCACCCGTCAGTGACCCACCACGCTGAGGCTCGCGAGCTGCACCGAGCTGCACCGAGCTAGTTGAAAGCTCGGGCCGAGCACCATTCCATGGCTCGCCGGCAACCTCGAGCTGGCTCGGGATCGACAACTTTTGCCCGAGTTTTTTGCAGGCTCGGCTCGAGCCGGACCGAGTTGGCTCACGTCCAGCCAGAACCATGAGTACTTGCTTTGGATGAAAGTTGGCGCTTAAAAAATACAGAAACACCACATATGCTAGAGTTTGATTTGACGTATATATAAGACTTATAGTCTCAAGATGGCCTGACAAAAATGCGGTTTGAATTTAGTCTTAGAACCCCTAGTTGTACTTTTCTCGTGAGGTACTTACACATTTTACAAAACGTTTAACTATAATGTCGCGAAAAATGAAGCCTATAAAATAACCATATAAAAGTAGAAAATACATTGATTATTATTTACTTTTATCGATCAGGATGTTGCAGAAAAATTTATAGTACAAACACGGTGTTGCAAAAGTGCACCTATAAAAATAATTGCATAGCAAAAATGAAAGTAAAAAGATATAGAACCCTAAAAAATTTACAACTCATTTTTTGATGAAAAGTGCTAGTGATTTGAAACATAAGGACAAGCCAAAAAATTAAATAGAAATATGGAAACGAAATAAAATAAGGTAGTTGCTTATTTCTTTAGAATTATGCAAGTTGTATTGAAAACTACTTCTAGTTGCACATTTCTTGAGAAAAAGAGCAACTCGCCTTAAAAAATAAGTTGGCATTGCACATTTTTCGTATAAAAGGGCAAGTTTTATCGAAAACCGGTGGCTACTTGGACTTTTCTTTAGAAAAATACAACGTATTTCGGTAACCGATTGCCAATAGCAAGTTTCTCGAGAAAAGTGCGTCATATGGAAGTCTACTTGGAGTTGCACATTTACTGTGAAAAGCGCATCTCGTAAGGTCACCGTTTGTTTTGTACACATTTCTTAATAAGAAGTGAAACTCCTACTGAAAACCGGTTGGAGTTGCACATTTTCTGGTGTGCTCCCGGTGAAGTAAACCCTCCCAACCGACATAGGGAAAGGAAGAACCGATAAGATCCAATATGGTTTTAGATGTTTAGTTGATGTAAAAAAAATCAGCAACAGAAAGCGGCGGTGGACACTGTAGCACCGTTTTTTTTTCGTCTCACTTAGCTGTAGCACCGTTTCGGCGAGATCAATTTCAACAGCCATGATCTGGAACTGTCGCAGTTACAGTTAGACCGAAGTGTAAATTTCAACAGTTGGCAAGCGGCAAACTTGTACTGGAGTACTGGACACACCTAGGGTGAAATTGACTCATATAACACAAGGCTAGTACTGGACACACACTTAGAGTACTGAAGTGAATGGCGAAGCACAGCCGATCCGAAGCTAAATAATAAAGATCTTAGGAGTAGGACATTACATATAGCCATATAGGTGATTATTTGAAAAACGAGTCCGATACGGAGCTCGATCAGTGGAATTTATTCAAGATGGAAGAACAGACCGTGACTGTTGAGCTCACGCGGCCTGACTAGCTCGGACGGAACAGCCACGAGATGGCCTCGAAACCTTTGAGCGGATTGACCGACTTCTGCAGGAGAGACGTCGTGTCTTGATGTCGTAGACGCCGCAGAAGAAGGGATACCTCTGATTGCGGAAGCGGTTGAAGCCAGGGTTTTGAATTTCGGCCGGAAAAAATGAATTTCGGCCGAATTTCGGCCATTTCGTTTGGGCCCGGTATTTATATAAGTCGGTCAAATAATTTCGGCCTTTTTTGAATCTTCAGCCCGGCCCATGGTCTAGAATAGTCCAGAGATAACCCTCCATGGTATAAAAACAGGAACGGAGCCTTCCTAACCCTAACTTTCACTTTTCCCCATCACCACTCCCCTGTGCGGCGGCTGCAGGCAACCCAAGCGAGGGAGGCGGGGCAGCGCCGCCTCCGCCCATCTCCGTCCATCTCCTCCAGTATTCCAACACTCCCCATCACCCTTCTCCCTCTCCCCCTCCCCATCCACGTCCATGGAGCGTGAAAACGTCCTCAACAGCGGACGTACGGCCGGTGGCCGGGTCGATGGCGGCAGTAACATGGAGCGCGGCCACCAGCGGCAGGAAGGTTAGCCTGACGTACCGTGTATGCTTATGTAGAACTCGTGCTAGCCTAGATTAGATTCTGTAGCTTGATTATGGTGCTAGGATCTGCTCTGTCCGCATATCTATTGTGTCAAATGTTCTAGCTATTTTAGCCAGTCGTACTTTTCCCGCTAGTACATGAGCATACGTTGCATCCAGTATTGATCAATTATGCGCCTCCGGCCGTCCGGTCTAATTAGATGATGTAGATTTTTATGTGATTTATTTTGTTCCTTGAATGCTGAAAGGTAAAACAACTAGTTACATTAGCTTGTTTCTTAGCTGCTGCAACATCACAATATACAAATGTTTGTCTGTTTTGTTGGTTTTCTGCCCACAAAACTACAATGGTTTTGAACTTTAATAGAACTTTATCTGATGCATATGCTTCTGTACGTAATTTTACTTGATAAAATCTAACGCTAGTATTTCATATATAGGTGCCTGCCATAATGAAGATGATTTGCCGATGAGGAATGGTTCAGCAACAAGGGAGGCAGCTTGGAAAGGTGAAGACTATTCTAGCATAGCCTTAGCTTCATAAGCATTTATAGTTTGTTCTTAATGGTAGTCGATCTAGCTCGCTTGTAATAAATCTGAAGTTGAAGCATGGTGCATTTTAACAGGAACTTAGTCAATTATGTTTACTCACGCTTTAACCTGTTTGCTATGCATAATTCTACTTGAATTTTGTAATTAAATTGCTCAGACTTGACACTTGACTTATATTATATTTTATTATTTAGCTAATTCTTTAGTACTTATGCTTAATTCTGAAATTTTCATTGTTGAGCTTATATTTTTTATTGCTAACATTGTGCTTGTATTTTGAAATGTAGGACTTATAAACAATGACATCTATCATGTTTGGAACCATGGCCCTAAGTTTGAAGGAGGATTTCATTGTAGGTATTGCAACCTCAAGAGCCGGGGAGGGGGTGCAACCCTCTTCAAGGAGCATCTTGGTGGTATTCATGTTCCTAGATAGTTATCATGAAAAAAAAGATCTGTTTAGGAAATGGATGGTGTCGGACAATTGGAAGGAAAGTGTTTATAAGAATGAAGCTGATTATGTGTTCGCCGAAGAGCTATTATCTAGTAATATGTGGTGGTCAGCCTTAGAGTGGGTTCTTGAGTTTTTGGAGCCACTCTATAGATCCCTTAGATATGCTGATACTCAAAAGAGGTGCACTCTCTCTGGATTCAAGAAGAATATAATGTCAGCTGTAAATGAGATAAGAGCTCATCTAGGTGAGGGGTCAGAGATGTGCCATAGAGTCATGAGCAAGGTGTCTAAGAGGATCGAGGCCATGCAAAAAGACACTCTGATGGTTGCAGGTAGTGATGAACTACTACGTTCATTATTATCTTGCTTTTTTCTATAGTTCTTAACATATGTTTGTCTTTTCTTATGTAGCTGCTGTTCTTGATCCACATACACATTATCAGATCAATATGAGCAAGATTCCTGAATATGCTTCTGCACTAACGGATGCCATACAGAAGATAGCAGACCCTGATAGTGCTGTTCTAGTCTTCAAGGAAATCAGCACATATAGGGAATGTCGTGGGAGGTTTGGACAAAGGGTTGCACGGTTGTCAGCAGAAAATATGTCGCCAAGTAAGCTATTGTACTTGCTACTATAATCTGTCCATTACCTCCAATGTGCAATTCCTTGATCTCATTGGTTTGACTTTTGTAGCTGAGTGGTGGTTCCAATTTGGAGGAGAAGTTCCAAATCTGCAGAAGTATGCCTTGAGGATTGTATCACAATGTGTGTCATCAAGTGGATGTGAAAGGAATTGGAGCGCTTTTTCTTTGGTCCAAACAAGGCAAAGAAAACGTCTTCTTTATGGCAAGCTGCACAAGTGTGTATCCGTGCGCTATAACTTAAAGGTATGAAGTGTATTTGCCTATACAAATGTATATCCATGAGATATAGAATGTATTGTGTCCCTGTTTTTATTGATGGAATTTGTTTTCATTGAAGATACGGGCCGAAGAAGACCAGGACCCGGTGAGAGAGAATGCTAAAGAGAAGGAGGTTGATCCAAGTGCTATGATGCTGGATACTACCATGTTTGATGAAACAAATCCAATGATGGAGTGGTTAAATGAGGATGAGGAGCATGAAATCTTGGATGGAGCTGTGGCTGCTACCGCCGTGTTTGAGAGGATTCGATCCCTTAATTCAAGCAAGAAAGCCTCTCATCTTGGAAGGAAGGACAATAGCAGGAAAAGAAAGAGGGCAGTGGAAGAAGAGGATGAGTACAATGACATTGATGATGATGAAGAAGAGGATGAGTACGATGACATTGATATTGATGGCCAAGATGATAGTGCAAGTGAATCTGATGGAGGAGAACCAAGTCAAGTTGGAGAAGATGGAGCAAACCAAGTCGAAAACGAGCTTCACTTAACTAGTGAAGGTACTTCGGTGAACCGGAGATCTTTACGGGTTAGGCAAGCCAAGAAGGTCAAGGATGTCAAGAGCCTTTACCCTGAAAAATAGGTAAACTTCTTATGCTGTTCTCATCTTTAAGTTGCCATTTTATAGCCCAAGGAAATTGATTATAATTTACATCATTCTGTGTTCTCTTGAACCAATATAAATTGCTTGTCCATTATATTCTGTGATTAGTCTCTTGTACTATATATCTACTTTGTCCAACATGCTTCTGGTATTACATTACATTTCCTGATCTTTGGTATTCTAAATTGTAAGGTAGAAGAACAAGGAAGCCTGGGAGCAAACAGTCCTTGTTTCAGGCACAATTGAAGGATGAAGGAACATGAAGTCGTGAATGAATTTACTGTTTGCATTTTGGGGCCGTGTTGCTTGAACTTTCAATGACTCGGTTGTAATGGTTATGGCCTGTGTTTTAAACTGTTAAGTAGTTTATTTATCTGGACGATTGTTGTGGAGTGTGGACTATTACGTTGTGATGATTAATTTGGACTCTTGTTGGACTACGATGCTGTGATGGTTAATCTGTGCTGTCGTTTTGTTATATCCTGATCTGGATGGATTATCTAATCTGCACTAGTATTAATCTATTGTCCACGTACATGTATATTTTGCTATAGTTTTTTGCTGTCCATTTTTGTTCTGTTTGATTTCAATTTTTTGGCAAATTTCGGTCATTTTTCGTTCATTTTTCGGTCATTTTTCGTTCCAAATTTCAATTTTTGGTTTAGCAATTTCGTCCGAGATTTTCCGAAATTTTTCCGAAAAACCGAATTTCGGCTATTTCGGCCAGGCCCGGTAAAAAATGCAAACCGAAAGCCGAAACCCTGGTTGAAGCCACGGTTTGGATCGTAGAAGAAGACGATGGAGCCTCCTCCGACGATCCCGCGCTGGTCGGGGGCTCCGGCGGCGACCGATCGTGAGCACCTTCCCCCGAGGAACAGCGCCTGGCCGTCCGTCACCTCCGCCAGAAGTTGGCTGTCGTCTTGCGCAAGCGTCCACCGCGACATATCGAAGCTCGCCACGCACACCACGAACTTGGCCAACTCAGGGTCGTCGCCTCGTCGGGACGTGACGGAGTACTCGTCCTCCTTGGTGACCATCTGCAAGGCGCCGCCGGATTCCAGCAGGTAGGACCGCCTGGAAGGGGGCTGTTCGATGAGGCCGTCGATGACACGGTCGGCGCTGGACACGGCCGGCTCGCCGACGAAGTCGACGATGGAGACAGCGGAGAGGCTCTTGTCGGGGCCCAAGGCGTAGAGCTGCCCCTGGTACAAGACAATGTCTCGGGCATAGACGCTGGAGCCGTCCAGGAGCGCCCAAGACCACGAAGCTGCCCCTGGCCTACACAGCTCCAGTTTGAAACCGGCGACCGCAGCGGCGACGAGGTTATCCGAGCACACGACTAGCTTCCGGATGGCTGGCCCCTGGACGTCGCAGGAGATCTTGAAAGGCTCTTCGTGGAGCGTGTGGAGCCCCGGGAGCACCATGGTGGCAGCACCGGAGAACGGGCTCATGAGCGTGATGGCCCCGTCCTGGCGCTCGAAGACGAGGCACTCGCCGCAGGAGGTCTGCGCGTGCGGCAGCTGGCGGTGGCCGTCGAGGTGCGCCGGCAGCAGCCGGAAGGCGGAGTCCGGCAGGCTGTAGAAGGTCCGGTCCGGTAAGGCGAGCCAGGGGAAGTGCGGGGGCATGGCCGGGTTCTCTCGTGCCGCGGTGCGCCATTGAGGGCATACGCCGCTGAAGCGGACGCGGTCGAGGGACCGCGGCGGAAGGCGCCGGAGCACGGCCGCGGCGAGATCCATCGGGAGTTCAGCCCGCGGCGAGATCTTGGTGTGTCATCCGCCGCCATAGGTAGATGTATCTTTTTTTTTGTTTTGCGAAACTCCATAGGTAGATAGATTGACCTCGTCTCTCGCATCCACTGCTTGGTGTTAAGTAGAGCACGCTATGGTATCGTATCAACCAGGTAAGCACTAGGAATGGGACGAGATATTTACTTGCTGCAAGTGCTCAAATTAATTCTTGTCAAACAAGGAACTTCTTTAAAACACGAGCAAATATGTGAACACTTCGAAGTTACAATTGCTTCAAGTACTAAGCACATTTGTTTTCTACGTACATGATATTTTTCGTCTTTGAAAGAAACAACCATATGCTTCGGCCCCTTGTTTCCAGTACTGGTTCAGCTTGTTTCCGAAACCCAAAATTCAAGCATCAAAGACCACGTCTATGAACAAGGGCTCTCCATTGTAGCTTGAGCCCTTTCACGGTCTCATTGAAATTGAAATGAAGTACCATGAGTCCACTCCTCGAGACAAAATCAGTATCCGCTTCTTGATGATGACAAATGGGTGAACTGAAATTAAGAAGTGTGAATGAGTCAGTTAGTTAAAAGTGTGAATCAGTATCTCCATAAGTATGGAAGCACGCCATGTATAGGAACGAACACAAAAGTATGATCACTATATTTGAAAACATGAATTTATATGTTCATCATTAGTGCACAGTGTATGTTCGACTGCTTAGACCATCCACTATGTATATGTTGAGCAGATGCGGCAGAGTGGGAAATCACTAGTTTTCAGCTGCTATGCTTGGAATTCCTTGTTGGTCACACTACCAAATCAACAACTATTAATTTTCTACTCTATCCACCCTTTCTCTCCTTCCTTCACCACAAAGTGCCTACACATGCACGCAAAGAAGCGAAACAACAACTTCAATTGTTTTTCTTGTCATACTCGATGAACAGATGCCTTGCAGTGTACCAAATCGATTTAAATCCCCCTTCGAACCACTTTGCTACCACATTATGGATGTCGGATAACCTGGATAAAAACAAAATTGTTTGTGAATCACATAATAATTTGAGAAAATCCATGGAAAACGTACAATTAATATTCGAATACTATAATTTAGCATTGGTTGACAAGTATGGTCACCTTAACATGTGCGTATGGATTTATATTGAACATGTATGGATTGGAAGAAAAGAACGGAAAAGGTTTGAGAATGCCTGTAAGCATACAAATAAAGTAAAACAAAGGCAACAATTGTTCGATTGCTATATTTCTTTAACATATTTCTTGACTTGCCATGATAAAAATTGGCCTAAGTTATCTTGATTATTTCGGTTTTCTAGAATATTATTTTTCAAATCTTTACCATGAAACAAAAAATGTTCTATTTTATTTTTTACAATATTTAATGTTTATTTTAGTATTTAAATATTTAATATAAGTAGTGGATAATAAAGCTTCCATGTCCTGAAAAAAGAGATGCAGTATTAGTATGCTACCAGTCTACCATACGACTGCATATATACTACAGAAGTCTGGTGAAATCAGTGCCAAATGACAATACTTAACTCGTTACCAGTACTCCAGTAGTACAATTAGATTAATTTAGAGAGTGTGAGGGGCTGAGGGCTATACAATCTCTTTCTCCTTCACGTACTAATTATTATTCCACCAATCAAATGCCATGAGTCTGTAAATGCCTTCAACGGCATTGCCAAGAATGAATCGACCATTATTATTGTAGCAGAGACACTGAGACTAATCACAATGGGGAGTAACATAGGAGTAACATCAGTGCCACATAGGCAAAAAAATCTGATATGACGGGTAATTAATGAGGAGAGAGATGGTTGTGGTAACTAGCTATGTTACCATAACATCACACATTTCAAGGCAAGATGAGTGTATAACCTATTAAATATGACACTACACATATGTTATTCCCCACTATGGAGATAGTAACTTAGAGTGATAACGTATGTATGTTACTAGTCTAAGTTACTCTCCATTGTGACTAGTCTGACAAACATTCACACTTAACAAATTACCAGCGACAGTGATCTGTATTGTTGTTGGTGCCATCGACTGATTACCTTGTTACAAAACCTTTTAAGCCCACTCATCCACACTCATCGACCACACTCCCTCCCAGCTCCTCCTCCGCTCTATTGCTAGCTGCTCTCCTCCGCGCTAATTAGCTGCCTAGATCAGCCTAGAATCGTCCAACAATGTCGTGGCTTCTCGCAGCTGCAGCGCTCCCGATCCTCTCCCTGCTCGCCGCGTGCGCGCGCGGTGCCGACGACTACACGGCATTCGTGTACGCCGGGTGCTCGCAGGCGCGCTACGACACCGGCACGCAGTACGCCGCGGACGTCGACACCGTGCTCTCGGCCCTCACGGACAGCGCCGGCTCCACCACCTACGCCACCTACAAACCCCCCTCCAGCGCCTCCACGGGCCTGGTCGGCCTCTACCAGTGCCGCGCCGACCTCCCCGGCGCGGTCTGCGGCGTGTGCGTGAAGGCGTCGGTCTCCAAGCTCTCCTCCCTCTGCAACTCGGCCGCCAGCGGCGCCGTGCAGCTGCGCGCGTGCTTCCTGCGGTACGGCAACGACTCCTTCGTCGGGAAGCAGGACACGGCTGTTCTGTTCAAGAAGTGCGGCGGCGTGGACGCCGGCATAGCGGCGCTCCGCGACGGTGCGCTCGGCGCGCTCCAGGCCGCGTCTTCCCCCGCGGGCGAGGGCTCGTACCGCGCCGGGGCGGCCGGGTACGTGCAGGCCATGTCGCAGTGCGTGGGGGACCTCGGCAACAAGGCGTGCACCGACTGCGTCTCCGCCGCGGCCGCGCAGCTCAAGGCCGGCTGCGGCGACGCCTCGGCCGGGAGGTCTACCTCGGCAAGTGCTACGCCCGCTTCTGGTCCAATGCTGGCACCGGCGGGGCAGCCAACGGAGGTGGCAGCGGCACCATCGGCGGCGGCGGGAACGGAGGCACCGTTGGTGACGGTGGCAACGGCGTCATCGGCGGGGGCGTCGGCGTCCCGGGGGTAGGCAACGGGTACGGTTATGGGTTCGTGCCTCGTCCGTACGGCGACGTCCAAGGTAACCATTACTGGCAGCATCGGTTCGATCAGTTCCTTGCTTCCACTTGCAGCAGAAATTCTAGCTGTTGATGATGATTCCACCGCGTGAACGTAAGTACGTTTCCGGCTGGTCATCGGACTCATCACTCATACCGGCACGGATGCAGAAGAAATGGCGTTGATTTCGAGAGCCCTTCAGATCACTTCCTGTTACGGAAATCTGAAGATATATGTATTGGATCTTGCAACCGGGAGTGGTCCATTCGATCTCTCAAGAGAGGCGTAGTACGATTAGTTCGTTAAGATCGTCCCATATAGGCCATTACCAGGAATATTAGAGCCATCTAAACAAATGCTCGCAGGGTACACCACCTTGTGCCCATGTCATGGTGGTGGCCGCACCGATAATATATAGGCTCCCTTTCTAGATTGGTAAGTGCTTATTATACTGTTTTAGTTACAAGAAGTAGAGTATCTTTTCTTCGAGTTCACTTCACCTGTTAGATGATCCGCATAATGAGCTTGAAGAGATGAACAAATATTTGGTAAGCGACATGTCTTTCAGACTTGACATCTAGCCTAGCCGACCAGATAGTCCCTTAGATTGACTGTGTAACATGGTCAGGGAGTTGCTACACAGTTGGATGATCCAAAACTTGATTATTACTGGTTTACTGCCTCCTGATTTGAGAGTGAAAAGCAAATATAGGATTCCCAGCCAAAGTCTACACCAGAAATTAGGTAAATGACTGTATATATGACTACTGGCTAGGGCGTCAACGATTACGAGTGGCGCCAGGTAGAACGTTCCTTCTTTTTATTTCTCCCAGATGCAAGTAGATCACTCTTATCCTACTGCATTAGAGTGTGTAAACTAGCTAGTTAACAAAGACAAGTTTGCATTTTGCACCTAAGTAGTAGTTTTGCCTTGTCTAATGCCTGAACATATGCAGAGCACATGGTACTTACGAAATGTCCAGGTATTCAACTATTTGAGGTTGCATCGACTTAGCAAGACACATCACACACGTGACTACTTAGGTAGGCACTATGTGAGAGCAAACTTTGCTGAAATTTAGGATTCCTGTATACCTTCCGCCAAAATCAACACCAGAAATTAGGCATGACTACTGCATATGGCATCAATGATTAGGGTCGACTGGTAGAACGTTTCATCATTTTCTACTCTCTGTAAACAAGTTGACAGTTGCACCCTATGTAACACATGCACATAGACATAGCATATGGTACTTAAGAAATGGCCAGCAAATTATGAAGGGTTCAACTGTAGCAAAGGTATCAAAAGAGACCATGTTTTCTAAAAGGACTTTTTTGCCACATATATTTTAAATCCGATCTTTTAGAAACACTTTCATGTGGATTCACTTTCCTCTTGTCATCAAGCTTGCTCTGAACCAGCACATCACAAAGTGTGGATTCAAAATGATCCTGGCTCTGCTTTGTATCGCTGGTATATCTTTGGTGTCCACTGTCACTAGAGTACTCCCCATCTTTTTATGCTTTTCGATGTAGCTTTAAAACTTTTACTAGGCAACTTTGCACAAAGCTACATTTATATGGTACTGCAAGTAGTAATATATATAGGATCAAACAGATGACATACATAGAGTCAAATGAATAATACTTTTGACATCTCCCTCTTGTTCTTTTATGTTTGTCAGATGGATCCAGGAAGACTCTCGCCATCATCATCGGCATCGTGGCGGCGGCCGCGGTTGTGATCGTCTTCCTCTCCTTCCTCCGAAGAGCTCGCGCTGCCAATGGTAATTATGACTCAAATTTGAGCCGAGAACCGGCGAATAATCTCAAAAAGTTCATGGCATATTCACGAATATACTTCTTTTGTTGATGTGAACCATCTATATGCAGGCAAAAGCTAAGCTAAAGGGTTGGATGGTCACCAACTTGGCTCAGATTGGAATTGGCTCGGTCGGTGGCTTTTGGCTTCGGCGTTACTTTAGTATCTCTCGTGCTCCTCTTTCTATCTTTTAGGGTCTTTTTTGTCGTGTCATCATAGGGCTAAAAACAATTGACGGGAGGCCATGCTGCAATGACCTGAGCTGAAAGGTTGCCACTGTGCCGAAGTAGGCAACTGAAGATTCCAGCTGCTTTCTAGCCACTGAGGAAATAATACGCAAAACTAAGGAGATATATATATATATATATATATATATATATATATATCTGTTAAGTGGCTTCTATATATATGATTCATATCCATGCCATTAGTGTATTGTTGTTTATGTCACTGCGTTTTGGTTGGTGGTATGGCTAATGTAAAATGATTGTTTAATATACCGGGGGTAATTAATTACTGAAATCTTGTTTTGTGCTCAAATATAAATATCTTTTGGCGAGAAATGCGGCTGGGAACTGAATAATTTTTATTAGCTTCTGTGAGAGCTTGTAATTCGAAAAATAAATATCAAGAGGCGCTCACAAGAAATGGATGAAAGGCATCTTAATTTTATCTTTGGTACTGTTAAATCAGTGCTCTTGAGTGTGCATTTAGCAAGAAAGCCCATGCTACTATATATGATACTACCTCCCATATAATCCCCAAACAAGCAGGTCAACAAGAAGAAAAAAAAACAAGTAAGATTGGGGTGAACTACCAACTCAAAGTTGAACATGAAAATAGCAGAAGCGACCAAAACTACCAAACAAAAGGAGACGTGACACCTTGTATGACCATTGAGCCCGAGGTACCAACTACAACAAGCTATCGCCAGAGAGGGCCGCATCGCTCTCTCTGTGGGCCGTGGAGGGCCAATCCTGTCAGCAACTAGTGAGTATCGACGACAGTGACACCGATGACACATGTAAAGAATAGGAGGTTAACCAAACCGTTATAAGCCAAGATATAGTTCAGGATAACATGCAGCCATCAAAGATACAATGCTCAGGAAACTTGGGCTCGATGACAACCTCGAGCGGGCACTTGCGGAGTTTTTTCTAAGTGGAGTTTTTTTATTCCCGGACTCGAATGGTCCCTTTATTAATAAATTTTAAAATAATTCATATATGTTGTAAATAATGTAGCCAAGAACGTGCAAAATTTAAATTTCAAGTACTTCATATTCTTGAGCTACAAAAATGATAAATGTGTGATCAGAGAATACACACTTTCAAATCTCCGAAATATACAATGTAGGCGTATTAAAAGAAATTGCATTGTGATTTTCCTTGGCTTCGTATTTTAAAAAAAATTGTAAATAAACAATTTAATTTATTTTACCGATTTTTCGTTTTTTCATCCTTTTGAAATAATTACCATTTTTTATGTTGTCTTTTTTCCTGATTGACAACAAGGATCGAAATCACTCCACATTTCACTACCTGAGGGCAAGTTCAGAAGAAAAATCACTCCACATTACCGAACTACTTTGCTCGCAGGATCTATTATATACTAAAAGAAAAATGAGTTAGTTTTCGAGGCACCACGTTAAGCCACATCATCTAAATTAGTTTTGTCCATTAGATCTAAAATCTATGCTTAGGATTTAATGAGATATTAATAGTCACGTAACATGTTTACACGATACATGTGTCGCATGTGGGCTCCCTTATACATATAATTAATATGCCTTAAACATGTGTCCGTTTAAAAGACCAAATAAAACGTGACAGATGCAAAAAAAAATTACAGGACACGTACAAACCCATCCATGCACGACACTGTAACATCCTGATTTTTGCTGGTTTAATTTTTTTTTAAAGCAAAGGATGTTGCGACGTGATAATAAAATAAATATTTTATTTGGAGTCGATAATCTATTCCAGTGTGTTCTGAATTTTATTTGGTGTTGATTTCTATTTGTCAATTTCATTCTTATTTGGTTTCTCCAAATCCTTCAATAGTGAGTTTGGCCTTTAGACTTACACGCAAATGCATTGGCTTAGCCATGCATGTCCCATGCACGTACACATATCCTTGGGACTAGCTTCTGTACCTAACTAGTACAAGCGCCGATCGATTCTTCTTCTTTCCTTCCTTTCTTTTACTTGTGCATGGACGTGTTAGTTATCCCAGCAAACCCAGTCTGATCGTTCGCTTCCACCCAGCCGAACGAGCGCTCGCACGCACGCGCAGGACAGCCCAGCACATCACGCAGTCTTGACGGACGTTGCTCTGCCT
Source organism: Poa pratensis (assembly GCA_947311845.1). NCBI lineage: Eukaryota > Viridiplantae > Streptophyta > Magnoliopsida > Poales > Poaceae > Poa > Poa pratensis. Next base: position 35,743,853 of record CAMZMU010000041.1, read on the forward strand.
CTTCGATTCCTCGTCAGCCGAACGTAGAAACGGAAGCATCGACTCATCCGAATCAATTCATCCGAAACTGTCGCCTCTCCATTTACTCGGGGCAATGAATTGCCATTCAACCGCTCTAATCTTCCATATGTAAAGGCTCAGAGCGATGGCATCGACTCCTCTTCCATCTCAGTCCACCGCCTGAGCCATAGGCTCCCACTTCCATCTGATTCCGCCCGGTGAACTGACGAACGCTGTTCGCGTTCCCGGCAGCTGCAACTACTGGAGGGCGATCTGCTGTGCAAGGAGTACCGCGTGGAGGAGAAGGGTTGATTCTGAAGACTAGAAGCTCAAGCTCGTCATCATATCCGACGCAATCTGCAACTCCCATCTCTTCACTACATCGACCTCCTAGGACAACTACATCCAGCTCGGTGAGCACAAACGTCTTTCCTTGCACACAATCGTTAGTTCCATAGATGCCTATCCAGTAGACATGATTTCCGGCTATAGAGTTCTAGTTGACCGCGTGGCCGTAGCTCCGATGCCACCCGATGGCATTGGCATGGCAGCGTATCTTCCATCCCTTGGATCTTCATGATCCCTACATAGAAAACGTTCCTAATGATCTTAGCAATCCAGCCGTAGTATTTGTTCTCATATACCTATGTTAGTTTACAAAATTAATTTGAAAACATGTATGCATTCGAGCCAAATTCAATCCTAATTGAATTTGACACATTGTTTGGACGTAGGTAGTTTCATTTCTGATATTTGTATATGCCCAGTTTAGTGTTTGCATGTATGTTATTCCGTAGGATTGCTTAGTTCAGTAGTAACAGGTTTATTTGTTTACGGTCGCATGTTCAGTTATAGATTCATTGAGTAGAATTAGGTAATGTTGCCACTGTTCTCATTAGTGTTGCTGCTGATTAGTTGGTACCGCTTAGCTTCTTCTGTAACTATGTTAGTTCTGTTGTTTCGTTATCTAGTAGATTGATCTCTTGTTGTTAAGCTAGTTTCATTTAGTGTCTTCCTTCCAAGTACAATTGGTGTTAGCTAGACATGCTTAGCCTACAGTAGTGTTTCCATGTTTAATCCATGCTTAATTCTGTTTTGTAGTGACCATGCTCTTTTCTTGTTGGTTGTTTATATGATGTGAGCATAGGATAGTTGTTTCAGTACTTTGTTGTCGCATGAGAAGATGTAGACTTTCTGTTAGAATGTTTGTGCATTGCATACTTATACAGTACCACATATAGTGGCTATATTATATAAATACTATTTTTTTAAAATATAATACTGTTAGTTGGAAACGGTAGACGAACCGACGCACCTTGAACCATCGGAACCTTGCTAGCCTTCTTTGGGTTTATTCGACACCTCTTTATTCGAGCTTATTTGATCGTATTGCTTTTATTTATTGGTTTGCAATTGTTTTGATACGACGATTAGGGAGTGGCGAGGATTACGATCACGACCAAGGAGGTGAAGAGCAGGAGTTCAACAACTAAGGCATGCCCCCCCCCCCTCTCATGTTTTTATCCTATGTTTTTAAAAGGGGCATTATTTATTGTTTTAAAATTATGCATGCTATTTTCAATTTACTGGCGTGTCGATTGACACACCAGACTGATCCGCTTGTCGCCTTATATACTTGATACCCTGAGTAGAAATTATATAGTAATCCTGTAGAGTAGAAATGCTTAGCCATGCTTAATATCCAGTAGGATATCTTTATCTTGCCTCTTTGGAGGAATTGGTTGACCCTTAGGTCACAAACATCTTTCTGAACTTGATGAGCTCGTTGAGCTTGGCTAATAAGCCATTGTTGCTTCCTCTACTCTACCTTCTACTCTGGGACCAGCAGGAGGACGACCCCGCACTTGTTCGCAAGGCGTCACTGAACTTTGGATTGGAGCGTCGCATGGTGGCGGTCACGGCTATGCTGGAGGACGCCCGTCATCTGTACCACCACTACCAGGAGCGGGTTGAGCACCTAGAAGAGAGGTTGGCGGAGGCTAACACCACTTTAGTTGCTGTTAATGCTGCTCGTGAGACTGCTGAGGCTGCTGCGGAGGAAGCCATCGCCGCGACGCACATGGGCGACACTACTACAGGGACTTTAGTCATAGGCGAAGCACTGGAGGAGATGCCGCAGGACGTTGAAGCCCCTACACCACAACAGAGAACCAGGTACCATGTACGCCTGCGTGTTACTCAGAAGAAGAAGTGCCACCGTGTGAAGAAGCGCCGCCTTACACTTCGTGCCATCGCGCCATCACTACTCGCTCTTCCAGCACCATCATCAGAACAAGAGGAGCAAGCCAATCAGTCTCAGGAGGAGGCCGAGCCTGAAGAGTTGATCCCTGCTACACCAGAAGCTAACGCAACTGAACCTTCCTCCGAGCTTCACTTCGTCCCAGCACCTGCACATCCCTACCCAGGACCAGAGCAGTTCGGATTTCTGGACGAGTAGTTATCCTGTAGTGAACCATGAGAGAGTCCACCTAGTTTAATAAAATAAGTGAGGAACCGTTAGTTATTTTCCTATATTGTTTGTCTAGTAGTAGACTATACCGATCCATACATGTGGTATAGCTACTATTTTCCTGGAACCTTCGTGTGTGTGACTTTTGATGAATATTTTCCCCTGGATTTTTATGATTGATTTTGCTGGCACTTACATGTTGGGTTTTTGGGGATTAGATTTTTTTCCCTCTCGTCTATTCTAACTTTGAAGCGACAACAGGATGAACGGAAACAGAGGTCGTGGTCGCGGAGGACGTGGACGTGGCGGACGTGGTGGCCGTGGTGGACGTGGTGGTCGTGGACCAGCGTTTGAAGAAGACTTTGTTGAAGGCGAAGTTCATGACACGGACACTGACACTGACAATGAGAATCAAGACATGCCACCACCACCGCCGCCACCTGACATGGCGCAAATGATGTTTATGCAGACGCAGATACTGCAACAGCTTGCTGCCAACATAGCTAATCAGAACCAAAACCAGAATCAGAATCAAAACCAACCTCCACCACCATCTAAGTTGGCAGAATTTATGAGGACGAAGCCACCTACCTTTGCAGGATCACCTGATCCTATAGAAGCAGATGACTGGCTGAAGGACATCCGCAGGAAGCTCAATTTGGTTAACGTGAATGCACAAGATCGTGTGAAGTTTGCAGCGCACCAACTCACCGGTGTGGCCGGAGATTGGTGGGAGAACTATTGTGAAGCGCACGATGATGCCGAGGGCATTAACTGGGCTGAGTTTTCAGAAGCTTTCCGCACGGCACACATTCCTCATGGTCTCATGGAGCTGAAGAGAGATGAATTCCGAGCTCTCACTCAAGGAAAGATGTCAGTTTCTGAATATTGGGACCGTTTCACCCAGCTATCCCGCTATGGGAAAGCTGATATTCCCACTGAGGCGGACAAGACTGCTAAGTTTCTGAGAGGGCTGAATCCAGGTCTGAAGGATAGATTGGTCTCACATGACTTCCCCACTTTTCAGAGCCTTGTCAATAAGGCTATCCTTCAGGAGAACTCAAGGAGGGAGCTTGAGGAGCTCCGCAAGCGTAAAGCACCACAGGGTCATCCTGGTGCGGGGAGCTCGCGCCAGAAGGTTAATGTCAACCCTGCTTATCGTGGAGCAACTGCTAAACCGTCAAGGCCAAACACTAACTATCAGCCCAATGCATACCGTACTCCAAGAGCTGAAGTTGGGGGAAATCATGCCAATACTGCTGGGAGGGCATGTTACAATTGTGGTGAAGAAGGTCATTTTTCTGCTGCATGTCCGAGCAAGAAGAACACAGGGCCAACGCCAGTGAAGTTTAACTTGGGGTCCGCAGCTAAAATACCGGCAGTAGGACGTGGACGTGCCATACTTGCTACCCCGGCAGGCGCGCCTCAGGCATCAGGTCAGCCAGGACATGGTCGAGTCAACCACATCACGGCCGAGCAAGCTCAGGAAGCGCCAGATGTTGTTCTTGGTATGTTTCCAATCATCTCCTGTTACGGTTCAGTACTTTTTGATTCTGGAGCTTCCCATTCGTTTGTTTCCAAGCAATTTGCCGAAAAACATCATTTGAAAACTGAGGGTATGAGTCGGGCAATGGCAATACAATCACCCGGGGGAATTCTTTGGACGGGTTTGAGATGCCCTAGAGTGATCATAACGATCGCAGGGTAGAGTTCCTAGCAAACCTCATCGTGATAGACTCCAAAGGGTTGGACGTCATTCTGGGCATGAACTGGTTGGGTAAACACAAAGCTATGATCGATTGTGGCCTTAGAGCTGTATCATTAACCAGTGATGAAGGAACTGTAGTAGACTACAAGCCCGAGTTAGCACCACAAACTGCAGTGGATAGCCTGCTGAACAGCCTGAAGGAGACCGATATGTTAGATGTTCGGTGGTTAGGGAATACGCGGACGTGTTTCCAGAAGAGTTACCAGGTCTACCACCAGACCGTGAGATAGAGTTTGCCATTGAGTTGACACCAGGCACAGCTCCGATAGCCAAGAGACCATATAGAATGCCCGCAAATGAGCTAGCTGAGATGAAGAAACAAATCGAAGAGCTCTTAGAGAAGGGATACATTAGACCGAGCACCTCGCCTTGGGGAGCACCGGTGTTGTTTGTGAAGAAGAAGGATGGTACCATGCGCATGTGTGTGGATTACCGTGCCCTGAATGAAGTAACCATCAAAAACAAATATCCTTTACCAAGGATTGACGACTTATTTGATCAGTTGAAGGGAGCTTCTGTCTTCTCAAAGATAGATCTCAGGTCAGGATATCATCAGCTAAAGATCCGACCAGAAGATATACCGAAGACAGCATTTGTCACTCGGTATGGTTTGTATGAATTTCTTGTGATGTCATTCGGACTCACGAACGCCCCAGCTTACTTCATGAACCTCATGAACAAGGTGTTTATGGATTGCCTGGACAAATTCGTAGTCGTGTTCATTGATGATGTGTTAATTTACTCTCGTAATGAGGAAGAACATGAGAAACACCTTCGAATTGTTCTAGAGAGGCTTAGAGAACATCAGCTCTATGCCAAGTTCAGTAAGTGTGAGTTTTGGCTGAAACAAGTAGATTTTCTTGGCCATGTCATCTCAGCTGAAGGAGTGGCAGTGGATCCAGCTAAAGTGGAGTCAGTACTTAGTTGGAAACAACCGAAGAATGTGTCAGAGATACGCAGTTTCCTTGGACTTGCGGGGTACTACCGTCGCTTCATAGAAGATTTTTCCAGAATCGCAAGACCGATGACACAATTGCTCAAGAAAGAGAACAAGTTTGAATGGACACCAGCGTGTGAAACCAGTTTTCAAGAGCTCAAGAGGAGATTGACGTCTGCTCCAGTTTTGATTTTGCCGGATATTCGGAAGGATTTTGAGGTTTATTGTGATGCTTCTAAGCAAGGATTGGGCTGCGTACTCATGCAGCAAAGCAAGGTGGTGGCTTATGCATCAAGACAATTACGTTCCCATGAGGTGAACTATCCAACACACGACCTAGAGTTGGCTGCTGTAGTACATGCATTGAAGATTTGGAGACACTACCTTATTGGCAACCGTTGTGAGATATACACAGATCATAAGAGCTTGAAATATATTTTCACACAACCAGACTTAAACCTCAGGCAAAGGAGATGGCTTGAGTTGATCAAGGACTACAATATTGGTGTAAATTACCATCCTGGTAAGGCCAATGTCGTAGCTGATGCGCTGAGCAGAAAAGTTTATTGCAATAACATAATGATTCAGGAAAGGCAACCAGAACTGTATGAGGAATTTAGGAAATTAAATCTGAATGTGAGCCTCGCTGAGAATGAAGATGTGTTAGAAGTCAAGTTTACTCTAGAAGATCAAGTTAGAGAAGCCCAGAAGAGTGATGACAAAATCAAAGAGATCCGAGAGAAGATCAAGACAGGAGAGGCACCTGATTACAGGGAGGATGAAAATGGGAACATTTTATTCCGAGACCGTTTATTGGTGCCAGACCAAAAAGAACTTAAGGACTCAATCATGAAGGAGGCGCACGAATCAGCTTACTCCATTCATCCGGGAAGTACGAAGATGTATCATGATCTTCGAGCTAGTTTTTGGTGGTCTAGCATGAAGCGGGAAATTGCAGAGTTTGTATCAAGATGTGACATATGCCGAAGGGTCAAGGCTGAGCATCAGAAGCCTGCGGGACTGCTTCAACCACTCAAGGTTCCTGAGTGGAAATGGGAAGAAATCGGGATGGATTTTATCACAGGACTCCCGAGGACATCAGCATGATTTGATTCTATTTGGGTCATCGTGGATCGATTGACCAAGTCAGCCCACTTTATTCCGTGAAGACTTCTTATAATGGGGAGAAATTAGCCGAGCTATACATGGCCAGAATTGTTTGCCTACATGGAGTTCCTAAAAAGATTGTGTCCGATCGAGGCACCCAATTCACCTCAAGATTCTGGAAGAAGATACATGAAGTCCTTGGCACACAGTTAAATTTTAGCACCGCTTACCACCCACAGACGGATGGACAGACGGAGAGGGTGAACCAGATCTTGGAAGACATGCTTCGGGCATGCGCGTTGACTTGCAAGCGCACTTGGGACAAGAGTTTGCCATATGCAGAGTTCTCGTACAACAATAGCTTTCAGGCGAGTTTACAAATGTCTCCCTTTGAAGCTTTGTATGGGCGTAAGTGTCGTACCCCGCTTAATTGGCATGAGGTCGGAGAAAACCAAGTCTTTGGGCCCGACACACTAGAGGAAGCTGATAAGCAAGTGAAGATGATTCAGGAGAGGTTGCGAGCTGCCCAATCTAGACAGAAAGTCTATGCCGATAGACGTCGTCATGAATTATCTTTCAAGATTGGTGATGATGTGTACTTGAAGGTATCCCCACTTCGCGGAATGCGACGCTTTGGAATCAGGGCAAGTTGGCACCCCGTTATATAGGCCCGTTCGCAATCACAGCTCGACGGGGGGAAGTTGCTTATGAGTTGGCACTACCTGAGAAGCTGTCAAAGGTGCATAACGTGTTCCACGTGTCTCAGCTGAAGAAATGTTTTGATAAGCCAGAGGAAGAGGCTCGGAAAACTTCTTTGGATGTCATTGAGGTTCAAGATGACTTGACTTATGAGGAATATCCTGTTAAAATTCTTGATGAGAAGATCAGGACAACTAGAAGGAACGTTATCAAGTTCTGCAAGGTCCAATGGAGTAACCACACCGAGGAAGAAGCAACATGGGAACGAGAAGATGCTCTCGGGAGGAGTTTCCCAATCTTTTCTCTTAGGCCGAATCTCGGGGTCGAGGTTCCTTTTAAGGGGGTAGAGTTGTAACATCCTGATTTTTGCGGGTTTAATTTTTTTTTAAAGCAAAGGATGTTGCGACGTGATAATAAAATAAATATTTTATTTGGAGTCGATAATCTATTCCAGTGTGTTCTGAATTTTATTTGGTGTTGATTTCTATTTGTCAATTTCATTCTTATTTGGTTTCTCCAAATCCTTCAATAGTGAGTTTGGCCTTTAGACTTACACGCAAATGCATTGGCTTAGCCATGCATGTCCCATGCACGTACACATATCCTTGGGACTAGCTTCTGTACCTAACTAGTACAAGCGCCGATCGATTCTTCTTCTTTCCTTCCTTTCTTTTACTTGTGCATGGACGTGTTAGTTATCCCAGCAAACCCAGTCTGATCGTTCGCTTCCACCCAGCCGAACGAGCGCTCGCACGCACGCGCAGGACAGCCCAGCACATCACGCAGTCTTGACGGACGTTGCTCTGCCTCTTCGATTCCTCGTCAGCCGAACGTAGAAACGGAAGCATCGACTCATCCGAATCAATTCATCCGAAACTGTCGCCTCTCCATTTACTCGGGGCAATGAATTGCCATTCAACCGCTCTAATCTTCCATATGTAAAGGCTCAGAGCGATGGCATCGACTCCTCTTCCATCTCAGTCCACCGCCTGAGCCATAGGCTCCCACTTCCATCTGATTCCGCCCGGTGAACCGACGAACGCTGTTCGCGTTCCCGGCGGCTGCAACTACTGGAGGGCGATCTGCTGTGCAAGGAGTACCGCGTGGAGGAGAAGGGTTGATTCTGAAGACTAGAAGCTCAAGCTCGTCATCATATCCGACGCAATCTGCAACTCCCATCTCTTCACTACATCGACCTCCTAGGACAACTACATCCAGCTCGGTGAGCACAAACGTCTTTCCTTGCACACAATCGTTAGTTCCATAGATGCCTATCCAGTAGACATGATTTCCGGCTATAGAGTTCTAGCTGACCGCGTGGCCGTAGCTCCGATGCCACCCGATGGCATTGGCATGGCAGCGTATCTTCCATCCCTTGGATCTTCATGATCCCTACATAGAAAACGTTCCTAATGATCTTAGCAATCCAGCCGTAGTATTTGTTCTCATATACCTATGTTAGTTTACAAAATTAATTTGAAAACATGTATGCATTCGACCCAAATTCAATCCTAATTGAATTTGACACATTGTTTGGACGTAGGTAGTTTCATTTCTGATATTTGTATATGCCCAGTTTAGTGTTTGCATGTATGTTATTCCGTAGGATTGCTTAGTTCAGTAGTAACAGGTTTATTTGTTTACGGTCGCATGTTCAGTTATAGATCCATTGAGTAGAATTAGGTAATGTTGCCACTGTTCTCATTAGTGTTGCTGCTGATTAGTGGTACGGCTTAGCTTCTTCTGTAACTATGTTAGTTCTGTTGTTTCGTTATCTAGTAGATTGATCTCTTGTTGTTAAGCTAGTTTCATTTAGTGTCTTCCTTCCAAGTACAATTGGTGTTAGCTAGACATGCTTAGCCTACAGTAGTGTTTCCATGTTTAATCCATGCTTAATTCTGTTTTGTAGTGACCATGCTCTTTTCTTGTTGGTTGTTTATATGATGTGAGCATAGGATAGTTGTTTCAGTACTTTGTTGTCGCATGAGAAGTTGTAGGCTTTCTGTTAGAATGTTTGTGCATTGCATACTTATACAGTACCACATATAGTGGCTATATTATATAAATACTATTTTTTTTAAAATATAATACTGTTAGTTGGAAACGGTAGACGAACCGACGCACCTTGAACCATCGGAACCTTGCTAGCCTTCTTTGGGTTTATTCGACACCTCTTTATTCGAGCTTATTTCATCGTATTGCTTTTATTTATTGGTTTGCAATTGCTTTGATACGACGATTAGGGAGTGGCGAGGATTACGATCACGACCAAGGAGGTGAAGAGCAGGAGTTCAACAACGAAGGCATGCCCCCCCCCTCTCATGTTTTTATCCTATGTTTTTAAAAGGGGCATTATTTATTGTTTTAAAATTATGCATGCTATTTTCAATTTACTGGCGTGTCGATTGACACACCAGCCTGATCCGCTTGTCGCCTTATATACTTGATACCCTGAGTAGAAATTATATAGTAATCCTGTAGAGTAGAAATGCTTAGCCATGCTTAATATCCAGTAGGATATCTTTATCTTGCCTCTTTGGAGGAATTGGTTGACCTTTGGGTCACAAACATTTTCTGGACATGATGAGCTCGTTGAGCTTGGCTGATGAGCCGTTGTTGCTTCCTCTACTCTACCTTCTACTCTGGGTGAAACTTACCATCTAAACATTGGCGCGGGCGACTGCTGGATCAACTGATGAAGGAGCGATTGGCTGCCCTTCACAAGCTGAAGGGGGCAATCCGTCGTCCGTGCCGCATAAGGGCCTAATAAGTCTCGGATTTGAAGATTGTGACCACCGTACAACCACATGCTAATGGGCTCTGGCTGGGTCAAGTAAGTTAGTCAGCCTTTGGTGTCGATGTCGCCGTACCGCAGATGGGGTGTCTGCCTACGGGAGAACCTTCGGCACAGATGGGGGGACCGGTTTGGGGACGTACTCTCAGTTCCGGCGCCATACCCGGTGGGCATGTCACATCTTTGGGGGATCTAGCTAAAAGACCTTGTCACGAATTCTCTATTGCTATGCTAGCGACGGCTGGTTGCAATTTGGCGAGTTTGTGACGTGTGGTGAAAGTGTACCACCTCTGCAGAGTGTAAAACTATTCGAATAGCCGTGTCCACGGTCATGGACGACACATGAATCTTTCTTGACATACAGGAACCCTGTTTTGCTACTTCCCTCTACCCCTATTCTGGAATCTATGGAGAACGTGAGGTGTCGAGGACACTCACTGATGAGAAATACACACTGGTTACAAAACCTGTTTTCGTCTAAAATCCTTTTTATAAAAACTACTATGGTATTGCAAATAAAATTGGCTTTTATGCAAAAGAACCATACAGCCTTCCTTTGAAGCCACATGTAGCTACTATAGGTTTTGCATAAGGGGGGCACGCTGAGTACATTATTTTGTACTCATCGCATTGCTTTTGTTGATTATTCAGAGCACTACGAAGAAGGAGAAGAATACGACTACTACGACGACGCCGAAGAGTGAGGCCTCGTGGACTACATCGACTGCCTGTGGCTAAGATGGAGTCACTTCGCGTTTTACATTTCCGCTGAACATTCTGGTTGTAATAAAATGTCACAAGACATTGTACTATGTGGCTGTTGCTACCCAAACTTTGTAATAATTTACTTTTGAACGTTATGCAATGATATTCATTTCGCTGTGTTGTCAACATTGATCTTGGGTTGACATGATAACACAGGAGGTCTGGATGTGTAAGTTCCGGTCCTCACAGAAGTGGTATCAGAGCCGACGTCGACCTAGTCACGTGGCCTTAGATAGAATGGAAAGCCTTTAGTATGTATTTTAATAAAAAAATATGTACCAAAAAAAAAATATAGTTTTCTTGCTGTTGCTTATCTCTCATATTTACTTTGCATTTACAAGATTTTTTTTATCTTGCTAATTATTCTCATCTTATTCAAATGTGCGTAGATGGCCGTACCTTCAACCCGCCGTATCGAGGAGTTCGGAAACCTGGGACAACAGTTCAGAGACATGCTCACAAGGTTGGGCTATGAACGTGACCCAGAGGCGACTGGTCACACTATCCACACAGTGTGGAATGAGGAAATCATTCGTGTTGATCTTATAGTGTACCCCAATTCGAGACGTCGCGGACGCGGCCCAGGGACTAGAGGACACCGGTTCACTGCGGATGGAGAGGATTTTGAGGATGCGACCATCCGTGCTATTCACCGGGCGCTGCAAGAGATGGCGGGTATCTATCAAGATGATCTTCGCTACACGCCTTTCCGTTATTTCGCCTACCGAGATGATGGAGGAGTGCTACGTCAAAACAGAAGGTACCAGCAGGAGGACGACCCCGCACTTGTTCGCATGGCGTCACTAAACTTTGGATTGGAGCGTCGCATGGTGGCGGTCACGGCTATGCTGGAGGAGGCCCGTCATCTGTATCACCACTACCAGGAGCGGGTTGAGCACCTAGAAGAGAGGTTGGCGGAGGCTAACACCACTTTAGTTGCTGTTAATGCTGCTCGTGAGACTGCTGAGGCTGCTGCGGAGCAAGCCATCGCCGCGACGCACATGGGCGACACTACTACAGGGACTATAGTCATAGGCGAAGCACTGGAGGAGATGCCGCAGGACGTTGAAGCCCCTGTACCACAACAGAGAACCAGGTACCATGCACGCCTGCGTGTTACTCAGAAGAAGAAGTGCCACCGTGTGAAGAAGCGCCGCCTTACACTTCGTGCCATCGCGCCACCACTGCTCGCTCTTCCAGCACCATCATCAGAACAAGAGGAGCAAGCCGATCAGTCTCAGGAGGAGGCCGAGCCTGAAGAGTTGATCCCTGCTACACCAGAAGCTGACGCAACTGAACCTTCCTCCGAGCTTCACTTCGTTCCAGCACCTGCACATCCCTACCCAGGACCAGAGCAGTTCGGATTTCTGGACGAGTAGTTATCCTGTAGTGAACCATGAGAGAGTCCACCTAGTTTAATAAAATAAGTGAGGAACCGTTAGTTATTTTCCTATATTGTTTGTCTAGTAGTAGACTATACCGATCCATACATGTGGTATAGCTACTATTTTCCTGGAACCTTCGTGTGTGTGACTTTTGATGAATATTTTCCCCTGGATTTTTATGATTGATTTTGCTGGCACTTACATGTTGGGTTTTTGGGGATTAGATTTTTTTTTCCCTCTCGTCTATTCTAACTTTGAAGCGACAACAGGATGAACGGAAACAGAGGTCGTGGTCGCGGAGGACGCGGACGTGGCGGACGTGGTGGCCGTGGTGGACGTGGTGGTCGTGGACCAGCGTTTGAAGAAGACTTTGTTGAAGGCGAAGTTCATGACACGGACACTGACACTGACAATGAGAATCAAGACATGCCACCACCACCGCCGCCACCTGACATGGCGCAAATGATGTTTATGCAGACGCAGATACTGCAACAGCTTGCTGCCAACATAGCTAATCAGAACCAAAACCAGAATCAGAATCAAAACCAACCTCCACCACCATCTAAGTTGGCAGAATTTATGAGGACGAAGCCACCTACCTTTGCAGGATCACCTGATCCTATAGAAGCAGATGACTGGCTGAAGGACATCCGCAGGAAGCTCAATTTGGTTAACGTGAATGCACAAGATCGTGTGAAGTTTGCAGCGCACCAACTCACCGGTGTGGCCGGAGATTGGTGGGAGAACTATTGTGAAGCGCACGATGATGCCGAGGGCATTAACTGGGCTGAGTTTTCAGAAGCTTTCCGCACGGCACACATTCCTCATGGTCTCATGGAGCTGAAGAGAGATGAATTCCGAGCTCTCACTCAAGGAAAGATGTCAGTTTCTGAATATTGGGACCGTTTCACCCAGCTATCCCGCTATGGGAAAGCTGATATTCCCACTGAGGCGGACAAGACTGCTAAGTTTCTGAGAGGGCTGAATCCAGGTCTGAAGGATAGATTGGTCTCACATGACTTCCCCACTTTTCAGAGCCTTGTCAATAAGGCTATCCTTCAGGAGAACTCAAGGAGGGAGCTTGAGGAGCTCCGCAAGCGTAAAGCACCACAGGGTCATCCTGGTGCGGGGAGCTCGCGCCAGAAGGTTAATGTCAACCCTGCTTATCGTGGAGCAACTGCTAAACCGTCAAGGCCAAACACTAACTATCAGCCCAATGCATACCGTACTCCAAGAGCTGAAGTTGGGGAAATCATGCCAATACTGCTGGGAGGGCATGTTACAATTGTGGTGAAGAAGGTCATTTTCTGCTGCATGTCCGAGCAAGAAGAACACAGGGCCAACGCCAGTGAAGTTTAACTTGGGGTCCGCAGCTAAAACACCGGCAGTAGGACGTGGACGTGCCATACTTGCTACCCCGGCAGGCGCGCCTCAGGCATCAGGTCAGCCAGGACATGGTCGAGTCAACCACATCACGGCCGAGCAAGCTCAGGAAGCGCCAGATGTTGTTCTTGGTATGTTTCCAATCAACTCCTGTTACGGTTCAGTACTTTTTGATTCTGGAGCTTCCCATTCGTTTGTTTCCAAGCAATTTGCCGAAAAACATCATTTGAAAACTGAGGGTATGAGTCGGGCAATGGCAATACAATCACCCGGGGGAATTCTTAGGACGGGTTTGAGATGCCCTAGAGTGATCATAACGATCGCAGGGTAGAGTTCCTAGCAAACCTCATCGTGATAGACTCCAAAGGGTTGGACGTCATTCTGGGCATGAACTGGTTGGGTAAACACAAAGCTATGATCGATTGTGGCCTTAGAGCTGTATCATTAACCAGTGATGAAGGAACTGTAGTAGACTACAAGCCCGAGTTAGCACCACAAACTGCAGTGGATAGCCTGCTGAACAGCCTGAAGGAGACCGATATGTTAGATGTTCGGGTGGTTAGGGAATACGCGGACGTGTTTCCAGAAGAGTTACCAGGTCTACCACCAGACCGTGAGATAGAGTTTGCCATTGAGTTGACACCAGGCACAGCTCCGATAGCCAAGAGACCATATAGAATGCCCGCAAATGAGCTAGCTGAGATGAAGAAACAAATCGAAGAGCTCTTAGAGAAGGGATACATTAGACCGAGCACCTCGCCTTGGGGAGCACCGGTGTTGTTTGTGAAGAAGAAGGATGGTACCATGCGCATGTGTGTGGATTACCGTGCCCTGAATGAAGTAACCATCAAAAACAAATATCCTTTACCAAGGATTGACGACTTATTTGATCAGTTGAAGGGAGCTTCTGTCTTCTCAAAGATAGATCTCAGGTCAGGATATCATCAGCTAAAGATCCGACCAGAAGATATACCGAAGACAGCATTTGTCACTCGGTATGGTTTGTATGAATTTCTTGTGATGTCATTCGGACTCACGAACGCCCCAGCTTACTTCATGAACCTCATGAACAAGGTGTTTATGGATTGCCTGGACAAATTCGTAGTCGTGTTCATTGATGATGTGTTAATTTACTCTCGTAATGAGGAAGAACATGAGAAACACCTTCGAATTGTTCTAGAGAGGCTTAGAGAACATCAGCTCTATGCCAAGTTCAGTAAGTGTGAGTTTTGGCTGAAACAAGTAGATTTTCTTGGCCATGTCATCTCAGCTGAAGGAGTGGCAGTGGATCCAGCTAAAGTGGAGTCAGTACTTAGTTGGAAACAACCGAAGAATGTGTCAGAGATACGCAGTTTCCTTGGACTTGCGGGGTACTACCGTCGCTTCATAGAAGATTTTTCCAGAATCGCAAGACCGATGACACAATTGCTCAAGAAAGAGAACAAGTTTGAATGGACACCAGCGTGTGAAACCAGTTTTCAAGAGCTCAAGAGGAGATTGACGTCTGCTCCAGTTTTGATTTTGCCGGATATTCGGAAGGATTTTGAGGTTTATTGTGATGCTTCTAAGCAAGGATTGGGCTGCGTACTCATGCAGCAAAGCAAGGTGGTGGCTTATGCATCAAGACAATTACGTTCCCATGAGGTGAACTATCCAACACACGACCTAGAGTTGGCTGCTGTAGTACATGCTTGAAGATTTGGAGACACTACCTTATTGGCAACCGTTGTGAGATATACACAGATCATAAGAGCTTGAAATATATTTTCACACAACCAGACTTAAACCTCAGGCAAAGGAGATGGCTTGAGTTGATCAAGGACTACAATATTGGTGTAAATTACCATCCTGGTAAGGCCAATGTCGTAGCTGATGCGCTGAGCAGAAAAGTTTATTGCAATAACATAATGATTCAGGAAGGGCAACCAGAACTGTATGAGGAATTTAGGAAATTAAATCTGAATGTGAGCCTCGCTGAGAATGAAGATGTGTTAGAAGTCAAGTTTACTCTAGAAGATCAAGTTAGAGAAGCCCAGAAGAGTGATGACAAAATCAAAGAGATCCGAGAGAAGATCAAGACAGGAGAGGCACCTGATTACAGGGAGGATGAAAATGGGAACATTTTATTCCGAGACCGTTTATTGGTGCCAGACCAAAAAGAACTTAAGGACTCAATCATGAAGGAGGCGCACGAATCAGCTTACTCCATTCATCCGGGAAGTACGAAGATGTATCATGATCTTCGAGCTAGTTTTTGGTGGTCTAGCATGAAGCGGGAAATTGCAGAGTTTGTATCAAGATGTGACATATGCCGAAGGGTCAAGGCTGAGCATCAGAAGCCTGCGGACTGCTTCAACCAATCAAGGTTCCTGAGTGGAAATGGGAAGAAATCGGGATGGATTTTATCACAGGACTCCCGAGGACATCAGCAGGATTTGATTCTATTTGGGTCATCGTGGATCGATTGACCAAGTCAGCCCACTTTATTCCCGTGAAGACTTCTTATAATGGGGAGAAATTAGCCGAGCTATACATGGCCAGAATTGTTTGCCTACATGGAGTTCCTAAAAAGATTGTGTCCGATCGAGGTACCCAATTCACCTCAAGATTCTGGAAGAAGATACATGAAGTCCTTGGCACACAGTTAAATTTTAGCACCGCTTACCACCCACAGACGGATGGACAGACGGAGAGGGTGAACCAGATCTTGGAAGACATGCTTCGGGCATGCGCGTTGACTTGCAAGCGCACTTGGGACAAGAGTTTGCCATATGCAGAGTTCTCGTACAACAATAGCTTTCAGGCGAGTTTACAAATGGCTCCCTTTGAAGCTTTGTATGGGCGTAAGTGTCGTACCCCGCTTAATTGGCATGAGGTCGGAGAAAACCAAGTCTTTGGGCCCGACACACTAGAGGAAGCTGATAAGCAAGTGAAGATGATTCAGGAGAGGTTGCGAGCTGCCCAATCTAGACAGAAAGTCTATGCCGATAGACGTCGTCATGAATTATCTTTCAAGATTGGTGATGATGTGTACTTGAAGGTATCCCCACTTCGCGGAATGCGACGCTTTGGAATCAGGGGCAAGTTGGCACCCCGTTATATAGGCCCGTTCGCAATCACAGCTCGACGGGGGGAAGTTGCTTATGAGTTGGCACTACCTGAGAAGCTGTCAAAGGTGCATAACGTGTTCCACGTGTCTCAGCTGAAGAAATGTTTTGATAAGCCAGAGGAAGAGGCTCGGAAAACTTCTTTGGATGTCATTGAGGTTCAAGATGACTTGACTTATGAGGAATATCCTGTTAAAATTCTTGATGAGAAGATCAGGACAACTAGAAGGAACGTTATCAAGTTCTGCAAGGTTCAGTGGAGTAACCACACGAGGAAGAATCAACATGGGAACGAGAAGATGCTCTCGGGAGGAGTTTCCCAATCTTTCTCTTAGGCCGAATCTCGGGGTCGAGATTCCTTTTAAGGGGGGTAGAGTTGTAACATCCTGATTTTTGCGGGTTTAATTTTTTTTTAAAGCAAAGGATGTTGCGACGTGATAATAAAATAAATATTTTATTTGGAGTCGATAATCTATTCCAGTGTGTTCTGAATTTTATTTGGTGTTGATTTCTATTTGTCAATTTCATTCTTATTTGGTTTCTCCAAATCCTTTTTTTTTTTGAAACGGGGCAAAAGCTTTGCCTTTATATTGATATAGAAGGAGCAAAAAAGTAACGGCCGAGGTCAAAGTAAAAACAGGGAGGACTAAGGAAAACTAGACTACATCAACCAATTCCATCGATTATTTCTGAAAGAAAGATCGTCATCGCACCTAAGCAATCAACTCAGCAAGCTTCTTTGCTCCTACCAGGATCCAGTTCCTGGCCTCGTCCTTGATGCGCTGAACAAGCATTGACGGCATTACGAATTTATTGCTGAAGATTCGCGCATTCCTTTCCTTCCAGAGCTCCCAGGTGATGAGGGTGATCGCCGAGCCGAGGACTTTTCGAGACGCCGAAGTCGAGAAAGCGGCAACCTTCCAATAATCCTGGACAGTGGCCCTGCTCGATCCCATGTCATGCAGCAGGGTAGGACACTTAAGCCAGACCGCGGCTTCGCTCCAGACACGTCTGGAGTAGCCGCATTCAAAAGGGATATGCCTGGCAGTTTCCGGTTGGCATCTGCAGAGTTGGCAAACTGGTTGATGAGGCCAACCCCGAATAGCAAGGCGGTCAGAAGTCCACAGCCTATTTTGAACGGCGAGCCATGCAAAGAAGCTGCATTTTGGGGGAGCCCACGTCTTCCAGACAATGTTCATGAATGAGCAGGAGGAGGCGCCAAAGAACTGCGCCTTGTAGGCCGAGTTTGCCGTGTAGCTCCCACTCGAAGTCAGGGTCCAAACGATGGAGTCGTCAGTGTCAGGAGTCAGGGTGACATCCTGAATCAATCCCCACAAGTGGACAAACTGAGCGAAGTGCTGGACGGTGAAGTTATCAACAACCAGGTCGGAAATCCACTTGTGGTTGGCAAGCGCATCACGCACGCATCTCTTCTTTCTCGCGAAACCTCAAAAAGGTCGGGAGCAATAGTCTTTGGGGGTATCCCGTCGAGCCAGGAAGATCCCAGAAGGAAGCTTTTTTGCCATCTCCCACAGTCACCTTGGTGGCCGCATTGAACAGATTCCTGTCTAGGTCATCGTTTGGCGTTTCAGTTCCCACCCAAGGTTTATCCTCAGAAGCCTATTCATGCCATAGCCATCGCAAGCGCAGAGCACGCGAGAACTTCTCCAGGTTAAGAATTCCCAGGCCCCCGAGCACGCGAGAACTTCTCCAAATCCTTCAATAGTGAGTTTGGCCTTTAGACTTACACGCAAATGCATTGGCTTAGCCATGCATGTCCCATGCACGTACACATATCCTTGGGACTAGCTTCTGTACCTAACTAGTACAAGCGCCGATCGATTCTTCTTCTTTCCTTCCTTTCTTTTACTTGTGCATGGACGTGTTAGTTATCCCAGCAAACCCAGTCTGAGCGTTCGCTTCCACCCAGCCGAACGAGCGCTCGCACGCACGCGCAGGACAGCCAGCACATCACGCAGTCTTGACGGACGTTGCTCTGCCTCTTCGATTCCTCGTCAGCCGAACGTAGAAACGGAAGCATCGACTCATCCGAATCAATTCATCCGAAACTGTCGCCTCTCCATTTACTCGGGGCAATGAATTGCCATTCAACCGCTCTAATCTTCCATATGTAAAGGCTCAGAGCGATGGCATCGACTCCTCTTCCATCTCAGTCCACGCCTGAGCCATAGGCTCCCACTTCCATCTGATTCCGCCCGGTGAACCGACGAACGCTGTTCGCGTTCCCGGCAGCTGCAACTACTGGAGGGCGATCTGCTGTGCAAGGAGTACCGCGTGGAGGAGAAGGGTTGATTCTGAAGACTAGAAGCTCAAGCTCGTCATCATATCCGACGCAATCTGCAACTCCCATCTCTTCACTACATCGACCTCCTAGGACAACTACATCCAGCTCGGTGAGCACAAACGTCTTTCCTTGCACACAATCGTTAGTTCCATAGATGCCTATCCAGTAGACATGATTTCCGGCTATAGAGTTCTAGTTGACGCGTGGCCGTAGCTCCGATGCCACCCGATGGCATTGGCATGGCAGCGTATCTTCCATCCCTTGGATCTTCATGATCCCTACATAGAAAACGTTCCTAATGATCTTAGCAATCCAGCCGTAGTATTTGTTCTCATATACCTATGTTAGTTTACAAAATTAATTTGAAAACATGTATGCATTCGACCCAAATTCAATCCTAATTGAATTTACACATTGTTTGGACGTAGGTAGTTTCATTTCTGATATTTGTATATGCCCAGTTTAGTGTTTGCATGTATGTTATTCCGTAGGTTTGCTTAGTTCAGTAGTAACTCGTTTATTTGTTTACGGTCGCATGTTCAGTTATAGATTCATTGAGTAGAATTAGGTAATGTTGCCACTGTTCTCATTAGTGTTGCTGCTGATTAGTTGGTACGGCTTAGCTTCTTCTGTAACTATGTTAGTTCTGTTGTTTCGTTATCTAGTAGATTGATCTCTTGTTGTTAAGCTAGTTTCATTTAGTGTCTTCCTTCCAAGTACAATTGGTGTTAGCTAGACATGCTTAGCCTACAGTAGTGTTTCCATGTTTAATCCATGCTTAATTCTGTTTTGTAGTGACCATGCTCTTTTCTTGTTGGTTGTTTATATGATGTGAGCATAGGATAGTTGTTTCAGTACTTTGTTGTCGCATGAGAAGATGTAGGCTTTCTGTTAGAATGTTTGTGCATTGCATACTTATACAGTACCACATATAGTGGCTATATTATATAAATACTATTTTTTTAAAATATAATACTGTTAGTTGGAAACGGTAGACGAACTGACGCACCTTGAACCATCGGAACCTTGCTAGCCTTCTTTGGGTTTATTCGACACCTCTTTATTCGAGCTTATTTCATCGTATTGCTTTTATTTATTGGTTTGCAATTGTTTTGATACGACGATTAGGGAGTGGCGAGGATTACGATCACGACCAAGGAGGTGAAGAGCAGGAGTTCAACAACGAAGGCATGCCCCCCCTCTCATGTTTTTATCCTATGTTTTTAAAAGGGGCATTATTTATTGTTTTAAAATTATGCATGCTATTTTCAATTTACTAGCGTGTCGATTGACACACCAGACTGATCCGCTTGTCGCCTTATATACTTGATACCCTGAGTAGAAATTATATAGTAATCCTGTAGAGTAGAAATGCTTAGCCATGCTTAATATCCAGTAGGATATCTTTATCTTGCCTCTTTGGAGGAATTGGTTGACCCTTGGGTCACAAACATCTTTCTAAACTTGATGAGCTCGTTGAGCTTGGCTGATAAGCCATTGTTGCTTCCTCTACTCTACCTTCTACTCTGGGTGAAACTTACCATCTAAACATTGGCGCGGGCGACTGCTGGATCAACTGATGAAGGAGCGATTGGCTGCCCTTCACAAGCTGAAGGGGGCAATCCGTCGTCCGTGCCGCATAAGGGCCTAATAAGTCTCGGATTTGAAGATTGTGACCACCGTACAACCACATGCTAATGGGCTCTGGCTGGGTCAAGTAAGTTAGTCAGCCTTTGGTGTCGATGTCGCCGTACCGCAGATGGGGTGTCTGCCTACGGGAGAACCTTCGGCACAGATGGGGGGACCGGTTTGGGGACGTACTCTCAGTTCCGGCGCCATACCCGGTGGGCATGTCACATCTTTGGGGGATCTAGCTAAAAGACCTTGTCACGAATTCTCTATTGCTATGCTAGCGACGGCTGGTTGCAATTTGGCGAGTTTGTGACGTGTGGTGAAAGTGTACCACCTCTGCAGAGTGTAAAACTATTCGAATAGCCGTGTCCACGGTCATGGACGACACATGAATCTTTCTTGACATACAGGAACCCTGTTTTGCTACTTCCCTCTACCCTATTCTGGAATCCTATGGAGAACGTGAGGTGTCGAGGACACTCACTTTGATGAGAAATACCACACTGGTTACAAAACCTGTTTTCGTCTAAAATCCTTTTTATAAAAACTACTATGGTATTGCAAATAAAATTGGCTTTTATGCAAAAGAACCATACAGCCTTCCTTTGAAGCCACATGTAGCTACTATAGGTTTTGCATAAGGGGGGCACGCTGAGTACATTATTTTGTACTCATCGCATTGCTTTTGTTGATTATTCAGAGCACTACGAAGAAGGAGAAGAATACGACTACTACGATGACGCCGAAGAGTGAGGCCTCGTGGACTACATCGACTGCCTGTGGCTAAGATGGAGTCACTTCGCGTTTTACATTTCCGCTGAACATTCTGGTTGTAATAAAATGTCACAAGACATTGTACTATGTGGCTGTTGCTACCCAAACTTTGTAATAATTTACTTTTGAACGTTATGCAATGATATTCATTTCGCTGTGTTGTCAACATTGATCTTGGGGTTGACATGATAAGACAGGAGGTCTGGATGTGTAAGTTCCGGTCCTCACAGACACCAGATAAAACGCGATAGCCGCAAAACAAAAAAGGAGTTCTTACGTTTGGAAACCCAGGCATGTACCAGTGTGTACGTACCTTGCAGTAACGTGATAGCTAGAAAAAAAAAATGCTTGAACGTGGTGTCAAAGGGTTGGAGCTGCTATGATATGGATTTTTCTAGAAAAACAGTTAAACCCAGCGGTAAATAATTCCTCTGTTTTATTTACATGGATTCTGAGTCCGAGTTTAGTCAAAATCATTTTTTATAAAGTTTTTCATAGATGTAGCAATAAGTAGCAATGTTCATAATGATATTCGTATAATATGAATGTACATTTTTATGGTGATTGTATATATAAGATATTGATTTCCTATATATTCGTTCAAAACTTATAAAGTGTTATTTTGACTAAACTCAGGACGAAGGGTAATTATGAATGGAAGGAGTATGTTGTTTCTATGATTTTGTACATATAAATGACAAATTTATTCGAGTAACTTCATATCAAGGTACTCACAAAATGTCTGCAGATATTTGGAGTCGTGTTAAAATTATAAAATCACGGCATTACCTACATTCTTTTTATTCTTGAGAACATATAGATGAAAAAATTATTCGACCTTCATGAGACCAACACTCTTACAAACGCATGTGGAATTTTGTATCTCGAAGTCATGGAATTGTAATATAAATGAACTCACAACATTAGCCGCACTATCGCATGGGAGTGTCCCTCAGTTAAAAAAGTACATACTTAATGATACACATACGGCTGAGTCAACACCTATTGTTACGAGGATGAGAATGTCCTTCCCTTAACGTACATTCAGGCTAAACGAGACACAAAGCGCCCAACATATAAATTGATAAAGATATCACGTCGACACACAATCGATGTGAATGTCCCTCTCCTATAAATATCTTGACTCTGACTCACCACAGATTCCCGCTTGATATGATCATATTTAGTATCCGAGATCGGTGTGATAATAATATTTTAAGATGACGACCTGAAAAGCATACACTTAATTTTTATGAATAGTTTTCACGGATATTGCATGATTTGTATGTTAGACATATTTAGGATGTTGTAGCGTATTTCTCTCAGGTAACAAAATCTACATAAGAGCACATGTCATTTCAGTTGCACAAGAACATTGTCGGCTAATTAACAGTTTTGAAGTATGCTATCCAAGCCACATAGTCACGTTGCATAATTCTGAAATACAATTTTTCGGGTGTGTAGAACCATTGAATGAAGATCAAAGTAAGTTAAAGAGTTTTAAAAATTAGAGTTGTACTTCTCTATCTTTGACTACTGATATACAAACATGCATGTTACCGAGTAAGTTTAGAACCAAATAATGTATCTTTAGCCGCATATATACTTCATAATATAAAAACTTACCCCATTTGTTCATGTTTGTAAACCGTTGCACATTGTGAAATGGAATTAGTAAATGAGTAGAAGAAACATAAAAACAAGATAGTTCTCAATATTTAATGTGACCTACCTATTAAGGAGGATAAAAAGTTTTACCTTAATTCATCGATTTTTAATCAAAGATAACAAACCTAGCGACTGATCCAGTAACTCTTACATGGGTGTTTCAACATATGTCATGACAATCTTTTGACCCAAAATTCAGATTGCCAAAAATGTTATGGGCATAAGTGATATTTTGCTTACCCAAACATTTGCGGTAGTTATCGAACAATTTTGTTTCTTTTCACGTAACGGAACTAATATGATATCACTGAAGCCATATTTTAATTTCTTGAACACTTTCTACCAATTATAGATGATGCCCTCGCATTTGCGAGGGCCACCTTGCTAGTTGGATGCAAAAGGACAACAGAGACGTTTCTAGCAGCCGACGCAAGATATGATCGAGACGACGACAAAACAAACCATGCTCCAGAAGCTTCCCTCGTCCACTTCACTCTCCAGAAACATCTCTCCGACGTCGACGCCGCAAACCCTCCTAATGTATCGCCATTCCTTCACCTTCCGCAACTCAGATCAAGTTTCAGCTCCAGAACGACAGCCAAATCCCAACCCAGCTGACCTCTTCCAAGCTCTCTGAATACAATCAATGGCGGACCTCTTCTTGGGTAGCCCCTTTCGGCGGCTCCTCTACGCCCGCCCCTTCACGGCAGCCGCCATGGACTGGGTGGAGACCCCGACCTCCACATTATCAAGATCAACGTCCCGGGACTGGGTAAGGACGACGTCAAGGTCCAGGTTGAAGACGGCAACGTGATGAGCGTCAGGAGCGCGGCCAAGGTGGAGAAGGGGAAGGAGGAGAGCGAGGAGCCGAGGAGGGCGTGTGGCACGTGGCGGAGCGCGGGAAGCCGGAGTTCGCGCGGCAGGTTGCGCTGCCGGAGAACGTGAAGGTGGAGCAGATCAGGGCCGGCGTGGAGAACGGCGTGCTCACCGTCGTCGTGCCCAAGGAGCCCGCGCATGCCCGGCCCAGGACCAGGCACATCGCCGTCTCCAGCAAGCTCTGATGAGTCCGACTCTCTCTGTGTGTCCTAGTGGAATTGTGGAAAGCTGCTATAGTTGACTCGGTTTTACGTGTGAAATGATAAGCATCGAAGCACGTAATTAAACCATTTCTAGTAGCTCAAATTTTTGTTCAGATATGCACATGAACACAGAGAAGCTAGTGTTAGGAGGGAGAGTGGATAAGGATAACCAACATGCCAAGAACAAGAAGGCGGCGATCCTCGTTCCCCTGTCCGCCACCGGCGAGACGACGGCCCTGTTTCTCAGTTTCGTTCTGTTACTCCGTTGTGGAAATCTAGTATTGTTCAGTCTATTGATACGACTTTTTGCTGGATAGATACCAAGGAATCGAGCAGGGTCAACTACCATGGTTAGACGAGCGATCGTGTTCGGTCAAGCAAGATGAGCAATTATGAACTAACGTGCATGGCGCAGATCTCAAGCTGTAACTTGGTGGACTTACGAACCTAAATAATCTACTGCACATATGCATAGTTTAGCCTATAAATAGCACCGCTCTGCTCCTTCCTCTGATTACCACTTAGTCGATCTTGATCAGATTCTTCTCTAATAGTATGGCTTCAGGTTCAGGTTCAGCCACTCTTGCTCTCAAGGCGGCCGCCTTTGCTGCCGTCCTCGCCGCGCTGGTCCTGCCCTCCTTGGCCCGCTGTGGGTCGCAGGGCCCAAACCCAGTGCCACCTCCCGCGCCGGCACCCGCACCATCACCGGCGACGAAATGCAGCGACTGTGACTCGTACTGCGACTCGACGTGCGACGTCGAGGTTCCCGTAAGATGTGCCCGGTCAGTCTGCAGCCCTTCCAGCTGTGATGACTGCAAGGCCGAAGCGACCAAGGATTGCAAGGCCACCTGCACCGGCATCAACTGCAACGCCTGCGACGGTAGCCAAGCATTCTCAAAATGCAAAGCCATCTGCACCGGAGATTCATGCTCGTTCTGCAAAGAGCAAGGTGCTAAGGACTGCCGTGCCTCCTGCAGAGGCCGGTGCGCTGACACCTGCGCATGAAGAAGATCAAGAAATGTAACTAGGCCGGGCTGGGCTACACATGCGTCTGTTGCATGGTCCGATTGTGAGTTTGTGACTGCTTCTGTTCGCATATACGTATGATGTACTCTTTCCGTATCAAAATATAAGTCGCACTAGTCACTTACCACACATATGTATGTAGACATGTTTTAGTGCAAGATTCATGTAAGTGACTAGTGAATCTTGTACTAAAACATGTCTACATAGATGTGTGTGGTAAGTGACTAATGCGACTTATATTTTGACACGGAGGGATTAACACGTAATATTGTTATGCGTATTTTGATTTCAAGTGAACTTCACTTTTTTAAACTGCATCACTGCTCCTTCCGAGCCACTACAGCCTGCTAGAACCGGTCCGTTGTTTTTTCGTTTGGAAAATTAGAACCGGTCTGTTGTGTCTGCTTGCCGGGCTGCTGCGCTAAGAGTCCAGCTGGCCCAAGGATCGACCAGCAGGCCACACATACGGTTAAGGATTGGGCTGATAGCTGCTCCCGTATCTTCTAGGGCCCAACTCGCCGGCTAACGGGCCGTATGCGTCGGCCGTGGGCAGGGGACTACTCCACTATCGCCAACTGTTTCAGTGACATGTTTCTGAAAAGAAATGTTTCACTTACATATTTATAAATAGTAGGGGTATCGGTTATTTGGCTAAACGTTTACATATTGTTGACTGCATTCGTGATGATAAGTTGGATTTTATGACGATTTCTGAAATGGGTAGATGATAATTTCTGGTGAGTGCTCCTATGAGTGATGGAATGGTAAAACAGGCAAAGGAACTACCAGGTTTCATGGATGGCTAAAACTTAATGTTGACAATAGCTTTTCATATATATGAGGAGAACAATGGAACATGCGGTGATGTGCTAAGAAATTAAGATGACATTGTATTTCTTCTAGCATGGGGGATAATACCACATTGTCTCTGCTGGAATCGCAGAAGCACTTGCAATTCGAGAAAGAAAGGTAAAAAAAATCAATCGTCAAAGAACGAGATAGTGGCAAGGAAGGAGGCATTGGATAGACTACACATTAATTAGTACAAGAAAGAGGCATTCGGGAAGCGACAAGTCGCTTCTGGCGAAGCTTAACAAAGGCTGACTACTATATAGAGACAACTACTAGTCATGAGCGATAGTGAAGCCTTCAGAGACAGAAGTTGTCGCTTGACAGATGAAGCCAAGCCGATACGATAGATGGGCGAAGTGAGCGAGAGCAAGACGGGCCAGACGTGGAGTTTTGTAGTTGCGGGTGAAAAGAGAAATCAAGTAGCTTTTTTTTAGAAAAGGGGAGAAGTCCCAGCCTCTACATCGATTGATACATATCAAGTAGCTAAAATCGTGGAATTCATTACTCGACCACTGAAGGAGTTAGACTCCATTTTCACACAAGTAGGATAACTAAGGGGGGCCAGTTGCTTGGGTCACAGTGGCGAATCCTAGGGACCCGAGTTCGATTGCCGCTGTGGGGCAGCCTTTGGAAATTCATACGGATGGCTGATTTCTACTGTATCATTACCATCGAGGGCCATTCTCAATAGGTTTTTTTTTTTGTAAATTTTGAACAACAACTGCAACCTTTCAAATGACATGGAGCTAGGATGACTGAGATGTCGGCACAGGCAACTACTCGGTGGCATTTTTTTTGGGTCCGCACTACCATGTGCTTATTTGCAGCGCAGCGTCCACGGAATACGATGGAGCCCAACAGCAATATATTGATTACTTCGGTGGACACACGTTGAAAAGGAGAAAGGATTCAGTACTCTGGTGGCAGTAGTGGGCTTCAAACACTCTATTTCTACCTAATCGAAAGGCAATACGACTGCCGGTTCCTCAAAAAAAAAAAAGTGGTGGGCTTCACCCACACGACTCGCGAGGGGATCGGTGCATCCGTGCATGCGATTGTTTTCTTTATATGAACACCACTACTGCGAAGGGTCGTCCTTGGACGCCTATAAATAGCACCGCTCTTCTCCTTGGTATGCACACCACTTAGTCCATCGATCTTCACTACATTCCTCTCAAATATGGGTTCAGGTTCAGCCAGCCTCGCTCTCAAGGCGGCTGCCGTCGCTGCCGTCCTCGCCGTGCTGGTCCTGCCTTCCTCGGCGCGCGGTTCGTCGTTGAGCCCAACGCCTGCGGCGCCGGTGAAATGCAACTGCAGCTACTGCGTGCCGAAGTGCGACGCATCCGTTCCCCCGAAATGCAGCCAGTACTGCGGCGCTTCCAGCTGCGACGACTGCAAGTCCAGGGAGAACAAGAAGTGCAGGGGCAGCTGCAAGGGCAGCTCTTGCGACGCCTGTGTTAAGGACGCGAACCTGGCGTGCGGCGGCGTTTGCTACGGCAGTACATGCTCGGACTGCATGAGGGGAACCAGTAAGCAGTGCTTGGCCGACTGCAATGTCGAGTGCGAGGCCGCCTGCCGTCGGATCGGATGACCAGAAGCAAGAATAGAAACTTGGCGTGGCGTCTAAGTAATAGCTCTGAGCCTGTGAGGTTGTGAGGCATAATAAAGTCCCAAGTACCTTTGCTGTTCTCATTGTCAACAAAATGTTCTACTCGGCATTTGATTTGCAGTAAACTTCACTTTTTACATGCAATGCATCTGTCACGTGACTCGGATATTTCATTAGGTTTTGTGTTCCGCATCACATGTTCAACTGGATCTAAATTGAAGAACTCAAAACGGATGTGTAGTCCACAGTCCACATGATAAAGTGTGGACCTATTCTTTACTCATTTTCATGCATCTACCGCGTGACTCTATATTGATTTAGGTGGTACGGCCTGCATTGTACTCCAAATACTATACTTTTGTAGTATACCGGCAATATGCCCGGTGAAAAGCATCAGCATAATGAGCTTGTTCTAGGAGGAGCTAGGGACGAGATTTTTAATAGGTAGGAGTGAGGTTCGAACCCTGACTGGCAAAAAAGCATCAACATTATGCTCACATGGTTACCGTACCATGTAATCAAGTAATCAACACTACTCTTACTTTAGGTATAAGATGTTGCTTGCACAAATCCGATTACTATCTCCTTCCACGCACGCTTATGCACATTTATATACGCAGGTATTCAGAACTTATCGATTACACTTAATATCGGAAAAGCAAAACAGAATGTGTACAAGATAGTAAAACTCACCCGAAATTGTAAGGAAAAAGTATTTCCTTTTTGGTACTTTGTCGCTTAAAAAACGTTAGCAAAACGTCCTCTGTGTTCACAGGATTTTCAGTTACGGTCTTGACATGAACTTTATCCAGGTCAATGAACCCAATGTCCCAGATTTCTCCGATTCTGCATTCACGTATCTTCATTCTGCATAATTAGCGTACAAAAGAATATTGTGAGGATAATTACAAGCAATGAACGAGAGCTTAACAATAAATAATTAAATTACACGAATAAATTACTTACAGACAATAGCAGCTGATAATAGATTTGTCGAGAGCACGTTGATTGTACATCTGAAAAAGTTCGGCGAACTCAACCTGCACACCATATTCTCGGAAATAGTGTTGTTCCTTAACCGCAGCCATGAGATAGAATTTCCCTTCTTTTGCGGCGGTCATGTACCAGCAATGCAAATTTCATAACTGTGTTGTTAGAGCACTCGGATTTTCCACCAGAGACAGCACGAGTTCAAAATCAAATCGTGGGGTAATT
Organism: Poa pratensis; assembly: GCA_947311845.1. NCBI lineage: Eukaryota > Viridiplantae > Streptophyta > Magnoliopsida > Poales > Poaceae > Poa > Poa pratensis. The sequence goes on from CAMZMU010000041.1 coordinate 35,772,428, forward strand.
TCCGCCATGGGGAAACCTGAGTCGCCAATGACAACTTCTCCATGCTCGATTTCCGAGCTTCAGAAGGCACAATGAGCGGGACGATCGATTGTGCTTCTTGTTCTCCGAGCTGGGCAACTCTTTTTCCGCACTCTTTTTCTTGCTCCCTCTGCGAGAAAAGTACCTTGTCAATTCCTCGGTAATAGTCTGAAATGGGCGGTGGTGGAGGGTCATATAGGTTGTCAACGGTGCGATCTTTTACCTCAGTTGGTATAGTCTTCAGAACTTCCTTTATGGGGTCAAGTGTTGCCTCCAGTCTTTCCTTTTTTTTCTTCTCAAAATAGGCTCTCGACTCTTCACGTAGGCTCATATCTATTTCCTGCTGAGTCATCTCAGAAGTTAACTTCTCAGGAGCCTTGACTTCCTTGGGGTTCTCAGGAGCCCGCACACTTTTTCCACGTTTCTTGACAGGGGCGGACGACGTGAACAGCTTCCGCTTTGTCAAGTTACTAGTGGGCGCATGAGTCGGCTGACGGGACGGCACGTGCGATGTACTCGCGGTGGGCTCCAATCCGTGGGGGAGGCGGGTGGACTTTGATGTGGTGAATTTCTAGCCGGAGGAGTCGGTGGTCTTGGCGCCAAGTCTGGAAACTTGATGTATTTCTTCTTCCATAGAACGATACCAAGCTCGACTTCTCCCAATGTCTTCTCGCCTTCTGCTCCAGGAATGTCAAGATCAATTGAGTTGAATCCCGATATAACTTTTGTGACCCCGACACGAGCAAATCCAGCCGGAATCTCACCAAAATGGAAGGTTGCTCCAACTTGATGTGGTAAAGCATAGCCAGTCGCCACCGGGTAACTAATGTTCTTCATCGTTGCATGTAACTCACAATTTCTCTTCTCTGTGATATCATCCACGGGGTAGTGAGCCGCCGACGGTTCAGCAACTGGTTCATGAACTGCAGGATCTTGTAGCTGCGTGGAACCCACGCTGCTTTTCCGCTGAGATGGGCAGGCATCGCCTGCAGGATCTTCTACTCGCAGTTGAGATTCCCTGGTCTGGGTCATTGAGGCCAGTTGCTTCTGCACAGCCTGCACCGTGCGTTCTAATTTAGTAACCCTCTCCGCCTCCCTCTTCTTACTTCTGCAATATTTTCTATAAGTTGCAACGTCATGCGGAAACCCTTCAAGAAAACCAACCCCGCCTCTACCTCGACATCGTCCATAGTGTTCTTTATTCCCGAGGGTGAGTGAAAGCTCGTCGTCCTCTCTATCGGGAACATATTTTCCCGTGATGACTAGTTTTATAACTTTTTTTATCTTTTTGATGACTCTTTTAATTTTTTGTCGCCATTTTCCCTTTGCAACAATGCGCCCTGTTTCTGGGTCCAACACTGCCCCATGCGCGAACAACCAGAACTTGGACCTCTCGGGCCATTCATCTGTCTCTGGACGGATCCCATTTAGTCGCAGCTCGTCTTCATAGGCTAGCCACTTAGGCAAGGCAGTCTTGTAGCCAACTGAGCCCAAATGATGGAAATATTTCTTCTTCTTAGCATTCAACTTATTTTGTGTCGATCGGGCCACAGCGACGGCCGAATTCTTATACGCTACAAATTCAGGCCAGACATCCTTTAGCTTCTCTAGATGCCCAGTGAAAACTATATCTTTGTTCCCATATTTTCTCCACAATGTGTTCTTCCAGTTGTTGAATTGCTGGGCCATCTTGCTAAGAGTCCACTCCTTGACTTTATCCTTCCTACTCTGTGGGAGATCTGCCGGCAGGCTGAATCTAGACAACATCGAGTCCCAAAAGGTATCTTTAATTCTTTGGTCGAGATATTTTGCGCCTATGTTGGCTTTCTTCGGCTCATTCCATTCTGCCACGGTGATCGGGACCATGTCCCTTACAAAAACTCCGCACTGAGCTACATATTTAGTGTAGATTCCATCTGGTTTCTCCAGTTTGCCTTTTATGGTAACTTCGTCGATCGACAACGTTGCACCTTCTGGGAGCTTTAACCCCCCTTGGGCCGGGCCTCGTACAGGGATTGACGACTTAGATCCAGAGGGCTGAAATAAAAATGTTTTGTTAATAAGTGCGCATATAAATCAATTAATGCATCTAGCTATAGTGATCAACAAGACTTAATATATATATACCTTCTTCTTAGCTAGAGATCCGGTGTTTTCTACGGAGTTTTCTAATGACAGTTCTTCTTTGTCATCGTCGTCGTCTCTGAATTTTTGTAACTCAAGTCCCTCACCGGAGTCATTCAAACATTTCGCGCTAAATTCTTCGGCGTCTTCTTCGTCGGACGAATCTTCTCCATCGAAATTTGGTCCGGCAGCGTTGTTATATATTATTTGTTGGAGACGGTCTTCTTCCTCCAAATCTCGGATGAAGGTGGGGGCATCGTCCTCCATAGCTCAATGTCACTGCAAATTTGTAATTCATAGCAAACAACTTTAAATTTCTTATACACTAATAAAAAATTTGCTAGTAAAATAACAATATCGCAATTAAAATGACTTAGCAAATTTTTCAAACTTAGCTATATTTTCGAACTTTGGTACTAAAATTTTCTAAGTTAGCAATATTTCAAACTTAGCAATATTTTCAAACTTAGCTAAATTTTCTATCTTTGCTAAGTTTGCTAAGTTTTTACAATTTGCTACCTTTTGTAAGTTTGCTACATTTTCACAATTTGCTACATCTTTGGAAAAAAATTCTAACTTTGATAAATTTCTAACTCAACTAATATTAACATGTCAACTAAAATTCAAAAAAATGAACACTACTACTAAAATTTTCTAACTTTGATAAATTTCTAACTCAACTAATACTAACATGTCAACTAAAATTCAAAAAAATGAACACTACTACTAAAATTTTCTAACTTTGATAAATTTCTAACTCCACTTAAATTTACTCAACCTAAACATCACTACTAAATAACAGTAATAAAAAAATGAACACTACTAATTAATCTAAAGAACAGTACTGAAAATAAAAGAAAAAAAACTAACCTTTGGAGGACGGCCGGAGCAGGGCTACGCGCACGGCGGCCGGAGCAGGGTGGATGCCGCGCTGGAGCAGGGGCGGCGGAGGTCGACGCGGCGAGGTGGCGCAGCCGCCGGCCGGAGCAGGGTCACGTCGAGGAGGAGGCGCCGCGCGTGGTGGTGCGGTCGACGGCGTGGAGGGCGTGGTGGAGGGCGCGGCGGAGGGCATCGTCGGGGCTGGGCGCGAGGAGGCCGGGCCGCGTGGCGGAGTGCGGCGGCGCAATTGACAGCGTGGAGGGGCGCGGTGGAGGGTGTCCGCGACGGAGGGAGGCGACGGGCATGGCTGGCCGGAGCAGGCGTCGGGACCGGGCGCGCGGAGGGCGTGGAGCAGGGCGCGGCGGAGAGGGCGGCGTCGGGGCCGGGCGTGCGATCGACGGAGAGCCTTCACCGGAGCAGAGCACGGCGGAGAGGGCGGCGTCGGAACCGGAGCAGGGCTTCGCCGGCGTCGTCGAGGAGAGGAGTTGCGGCGCGGGAGGTCAAGGACTTGGGCGAATTTGCGGATCGATCCGTCGATCCCCACTTAAAACTGCCATCAATACCCCTTTAGTACCGGTTGTTCTCTACAACCGGTACTAAACCCTTTAGTACCGGTTGTAGAGAACAACCGGTACTAAAGGTCTGTTTTGGGCCGCGGCAAAATTTCGCGTGCGAAGCCCACCCCTTTAGTACCGGTTGTAGTTTACAACCGGTACTAATGGGCCTTTTATTTGTTTTTATTTCCTGTTTTTTTCTATTTGGTATCTTTTTTGTTTTTTCCATTAGGTTTCTGTTTTGTTTTATCTCTAGTTTCTTTTTATTTTATATCTATGTAATTTAATTGTCTTATAATTTATAATGATTATCTATTTATTTTAGAAACATCGTTAACACCAACGACGTCAATACGTAGGGGGGACACGTGTCCTCCCCAGCGCCGGGATAGGACATGTGTCTGACACGAGTCGTGACCGTGAATCCCGCCTTTAGTCCCGGTTGGTAACTGTCGTGGGTTTGTCACGTCAGGTGTCATAGATGACTTCGTAGGTGTGGGATTACGCGAGTCAAGCATCTCCGAGCTTGGGATCGCAGGAACAAAGATCAACACAGATTTACCCAGGTTCGGCCCCCTCAATGTGAGGTAAAAGACCTACTTCCTGCCTACCCTAGATTGGTATTGATATGATAATCGAGGTGTTACAATGGAGGCGATCCGATCTGGTACTCGCCGTATGAGCTAGGGTTTAGGGCTTGATAGCTTGACCCGCTCTAAGTCCTGCGAGTCCTCTTTATATACACAGAGGCTCGCTAGGTTACAAAAGGAAACTTCCCCATAAGGAATACATCCACAGAGGCCTACTCGGAGACTACTTGGTCTTCACGTCCTCCGGGATATGTCTTCTAGATCTTTCCCTTATGGCGGTTCAATATTGGGCTTGTTCCCAAGTGGGCCTTTGTCCGTGCGAGTAAGTTAAGTCGCACTGGGCCGCGGGTTAATCCAGAAAGTATTCCCCCGACATTAGCCCCCAAGATTGGTTAGGACTTTACGGTGAGAATCTTCTGACCTCTTGAAATGGTCTCTGAGCCGCACTGCAAACGTTCTGACCAATCTCCTGACTTATGCGATTCAGAGCTGTGACTTATCTGCGCGACTCATCTCTCCTTCTGGAAATATTCTGTTTCCTTTAATTGCGGACCGTTACTCGTTTTGCGGGCGCAAATTGTGCCGTTGGTTGCGAGCGCAGATAGTGCCGTTAGTTGCGGGCCCCTTCAGTTATAAGCTGCGGCCACCTAGGTCATTATCCATTTGCCCTTGCAATCTCTCATCCCTAGCCGCGCCGTCTTCTTCCTCGACCCGAGCCTAGTTCCCCAATCCAATCTCCCCTCGCAATGGCGCCCAAGGCGAAGCCATCTGACGATAGCGCAGATCTCCTGCAACTGGGAAGGATCCTGGGTAACGGAGGAAACTCTTGCAGATCTGGCCGAGGCTGGCTTCTTGCCGCCGAAGGAGGACGGCGTCTGGCGGGCGCCAGGCGATGAAATCGAGCCGCGCCCCAAGCCCAACGAGCTGGTGATGTTCGTGGAGCACGTGGAGCGTGGATTCACGCCGCCAGGTTCTCCCTTCTTCCGCAATTTGCTGCAACGCCTAGGCCTCCGTCTTCACGACATCGGGCCCAACTCAATGCTCCAGGTGAGCAATTTTCATGTGTGTGCGAGGACTATCTTGGCATAGCCCCCAACATCGATCTATGGCTGGCCTCTTTCACCTGCAACAGCCAACTTGTCTCCAAGGGTGGCGCCTACGTTCAGGTCGGCGCCATCTCTCTTCAACGCCATAGGAATCTTGCCTTCCCAAGCTAGCCCTGGCGAATCGACCCAGGGCTTGGCAAAAATCTTTCTTCTATTGCCAAGATACTTCACCGGAGGGCGAAACTCGCCTTCCCTCCTGGTCTAACACCCTCTTCGTGCCTACCGAGGCACTGAAATCAAAACCCCGCGACTCGGCCATGCCCTTCATCAATGAGTCGCTGATCAAGGTCCGCGCCTTAATAGGTCATGGTCTTACTGGCCTTGATCTTCTCTCTTGCTGGACCAAATGGCGCATTCAGCCCGTGAGTCCACGACAGCGATCCTTCCTTGAGTGCACAGGCACCTCTGCTGACGTTGATCGTATCAAGGCTTCGGACTGGAGGCCTGAGGATTGGGTGGAATTTGTCACCCGCGTGACTGAGGAGAAGGACATCTCCTTCGATAAGGTGGGGCTTGCCCCTTTCAGTGTTAACAACAAGCCTTTTGAGGTAACTCCTCTTCTCTGTCTTTTCGCCTTCGTAGTTGAGTCGCATTCCTTTCTTAATACTGCAACTTATATCTTCCTGATCCAGGCTGATGAGAACTACTGGTCGCTGCCTGCGACCGTCGCCGGCACTGCTGCTCCCAAGCGTGCCGCACGAAAGAAGTTGCTGCCCACTCTAGAGGGCAGCGAACTGCTGATATCCCTTCTGTTGCCTCTGCGGCCTCAGAGGTGAAGAGACTGAACTGGACGAGGATGACAGTCCAGTGCCAGCCGCGAGTTCTGTTGCCGCGGCTGACCAACTCCCCGTAGAGCCTCCAAGAGGCTATCTCGTGAGGAACCAGAGGTTGATGCTCTGGAAAACCCGAGGCCACGAAGCGTCGCAAACCTGCTACGGGCGCGACCTCCTCCGCTGCCAGGCGTGCTTTCAAAGCCACCGCCTCTGCTGAAGAAGACATGGGTCCCCACTCTGGTAATTTCTGTTGTCTTGTCATCTTGAATGCTTATTCTTTTTCCTCTACTGACACGCAAAACTTCTGCTCGTAGATTCTGGGACCCAAGGCCTGTCCTCACCGTCAAGCGGAACTTATGGCCTTTGTGAAGATGGCTCCAGAGTTAGTAACTTTTCCCTGTGCTTATAATACTTTTATTCTGGCTTATGTGCTTCTTCTTCACACAATGCCCTTGCTTTTTGCAGAAGTGCGGCTAAACGCGCGGCTGAGCCGCGTTTATCACCTGCGGCTCATACCGCCATGGTAGAGGGCGTGGCCACCACTGATGACCTGGCCACGGTCCCTGTTCTTGACACAGCCACCCAAGAGGTGGCTCTGGAGGATAGAACGGATCCCCTTATGATCCAGGACGTGGAGAAGGTCAACCCCTCCTCCATAGATGTAATGGCCAAGGATGCTGATGCGCCAGTGATTGAGTCGCCAGCGGCGACAACTGCGGTCGCCAATTCTGCATGCTGAGGTTGCTTCTTCCTCCTCCACAAGCCGCGCTGAGAGACTGTCAGAGGCTATCATTGCCTCAAATGACAAGCAAGCCATGGAGCTCCGCAAGGCACTGTCTGACCTGTCTGCGGCTTATAAGGTAAACTTCTATCTCCAGTTATCTGTCTCTAGCCCCCAAGGATCAAGTTTCTTCTTTGACTGTAAAGGGAGACTTGATGCTTCTCTTTTAGCTGTTGATATATACTTACTAACTGATGTACCCTTTGTAGGAGGAACTAAGCTCCATAACAGCTGCCAAACTTGCCTTGGAAAAGCAGCTGGGGGATACTCCCTCTGAACTGGAGAGGCTGCGCGAGCTCCTTGGCCAGCGTGACGCTGAGCTGAAGAAGAGGGAAACCAGGATGGGCGAGCTATCTGATGAAAGCTTCAAGTTATCTGAGCAAGCCAAAGCCACCGAGCTGCGGCTTAAAACTGTTGAAGAGAAGTTCCAAGAGAGGGTCCAGCAGCTGGACCTCCAAGTCAGTGCTCAGAAAGACGCCATTGCTGATGCCAACGAGGACGCAAGGCTTAAGGCTGTTTCCATTGGCGAGCTTGAGAAAAAGTTGAAGAAAGTTTCTGATGCCCATAACCTTGTCCACGCCAAAGTGTGCATCATGACTCAAGAGTTAACTGGTATGTGTTGCGACTCATATCTGCATCTGTTTTCTCTACTATCTTTGCCTGTATGTTGTAGAGCTGACGGAGACATGCCTCGATGTAGGTGAAGATGCCAAGGAGCAGCGCGGCAGTACTCAAGAACAGCTGGAGTATATCCGCGATTTTTCGCGAAGAACTTGTGATGCCATGAAATCACTGTCTAAGTGCCTGCTGCCGACCAAGCCAGTCCCCGGTGATTCTGAAGGGCTGCTAAAAAGACTGCTTAGGGCGCCTCAGTTCTTTTTGGACTGGAAGGAGTCCTCAGCTCGCACCGGCGCGGCTCATGTTCTTGCTTTGGCCAAGACATACTATCCTTCTTTTGATGCTGCCAAGGTTGCAAAAGGTAGGCCCTCGAAGAAGGTGGATGGCACCGAACTGACGGCCTCAGAATATGCGACGACTTGGAAGGATATGCGCGGCCACGCGACTGAACTGGTGGAGGGGATAGATCTTGCGACCTATATGGGCAAGTATAATGCAGATGGAAGCAGATGGGAGAAGTTACCCGCTCCGTCATCCAGTGCGGTGATTCCGCAGGAAAAGAACCCCTCTCCAGGCGTATCCAGCTCTGCAGCCCCCAAGCCCGCGACTGAAGAGCCCTCCAGCGAGCCTGCGATTGCTCCTTCTGGCAAGCTTGGTAAGCCGCCTGTTCCTCCTTCCCACCGGCCAAAAGCTGCGCACAAGTGAAGAAGAGAAAACAATGGTTTGATGATCTTGGCCCTTAGCGGCCTGTAATAATTGTTAGAATTTATGTGTCATAAGACAATATTATGGTTTGCTTAAGTACTCTCAGCAGTACATGTTTCGACCAATAGGCTGGTCCTTATGATTTGTCTCGGTTTTTCCTCACTTAGGCCCTTGCGCGGCTCAGTATTTCCCAGGTAAAAAGTGCGTGTTCAGGGTCGAGAGCGGCCATGATAGGCAATCAAACTCGATTGACGCCGCACCCCCAGTACTTTGGCCGCATAGTGCAAGTCGCATCCAAGAGAGGTTGAGTATAATCACGATAAATGCCACTTGTTTGGCGATCCCAAGGAATAGGCCGCGCTAAAAAGCTGCCGCACCCCCAAGGGACCAATGATTAAAAAATAAAAGACTCACAGCTCAATTGGTAGTTTGAGATGCTTTATTTCAGAATCATTATATGATACATAGGGTCGGTCGCGCCTAGGTGGCGACCAGAAGTGATGCTTGGGTCGGTTGCGCCTAGGTGGCAACCAGAGATGTTACATGGGTCGGTCGCGCCTGAGTGGCGACCAGAATTGGGTCGATCGTGCCTAGGTGGCGATCAGAAGTGTTACATTGGGTCGGTCGCGCCTGAGTGGCGACCAGAATTGGGTCGATCGCGCCTAGGTGGCGATCAGAATGTTACATTGGTCGGTCGCGCCTGAGTGGCGACCAGAATTGGGTCGATCGCGCCTAGGTGGCGATCAGAAGTGAAGTTTTTTAGCCCTGAGTGGCCAGCTTGATGATGTAAACTCTTAATAATTTTGTTGCGGCTGCTGATGGCAACTCGCGATGCCTGGGATGTGTCCTTTATTGGCAATGGCTTGTAGCCTTTGACTTCCTTGCCTCCCTTGCGGCCGTAATCTGAAGTCGCAAGTTAGGCAAGTGCCTCTTAGCCTTCACGATGTCATCAAAATTCTCCTGCGACTCGCGCATGGGCGCGCTCTCTGCGATGCAAGCTGCTCTGGCCATGGCCTTGTCGCCCTCTTCGCATTCTTGAGTTGTTTTTTTGTCGCCATTGATGGTGATGACTCCCCTAGGGCCTGGTATTTTAAGCTTTAGGTACACGTAGCATGGCCTAGCCATAAACTTTGCGAATGCTTCTCTGCCAAACAGCGCATGATACGGGCTCTGGAAATCTACAACCTAGAAACAAATGTACTCGCTCCTGAGGTTGCTTTGTGTCCCAAAGGCGACCTCCAAGTTGATTCGCCCCAATGGCTGAGCTGATATGCCTGGCACAACACCGTGAAACGTTGTTCGTGATGGGTGTAGCTGCTTTTCTTGAAGGTTCATTCTTTTGAAGGTTTCATAGTATAATATATTGATGCTGCTGCCTCCATCCATCAGTACTTTGCTCAACTTGTACCCTGCGACTTGAGGGGCAACCACTAGCGCGAGTTTTCCCTCTTCATTTATTTCTCCTGGGTGATCCTCGCGGCTCCAAACCACTGGCTGCTCGGACCACTTTAGCCACTGTGGGACGGCTGGTACTATGGCATTAACAGTCTGATTGCGCCGTCGTAGCTTTTGTTCCCTCCTTGAAGTATTCACCACGATGGTATGATACTGACTTAACTGTTTTGGGAACTGTGGCTGATCTGGCTGCGGATTTGGACGGCGTTGTTGTTGTTATTACCTCCGCCGTGGTTACCTCCCTCGTTGTTTTGATGATTGTTATTCATGTTGAGTGGTTGTCCATCCTTCCACTTTTTGTAATGATAACACTGGGCCTTCGTGTGGTTGGGTGGTTTCCCATCTTTTCCTATATGGATGTCGCAGGGGCGGTTGAAAACCTCTTCCAAATTAACTGGGTGAAAATTCCTTCCTCTGCCGCTGCTTTGTTTGTAACGAGTGTTCTTATTTGCGACTAACCCTAAGTTTCCTTCCTCGTTTTTGCGCTTGTTATAACTCGCATTGACATTGCTAGCTTGCTGTTGTTGAGGCTTGCTACTGACCTTCATGCGACCTAGTTTGTGGACTAGCGGCTCAAATTTGCAATTCTTCTCCATGACAAGGACTGCTGAACTGGGTGGTATGTTATCAGAGGAATGTATGATCTCGGCGACCCTTCTCATCCAGTGGCGACTCGACTCGCCTTCCTTCTGTACACAACGCTCAAGGTCCTCTATGGTGCAGAGTCGCTTCATGTTCCTTGGAAATTCTTGATAAAAACTTCCTTCATCTCATCCCAAGAGTTTATTGAATTTGGTGGCAAATTTTGCAGCCATATGTGAGCTGCGCCTTCTAACATCATGTTTAGGTAACGTGCGCAGATCTCTTCGGATGCGTTTAGGATGCTCATGCCCATCTCGTAATTGTTGAGCCAAGTAACAGGGTCCATGCTTGCGTTGTAGTTGGCGACCTTGCGAGACCCTTTGAAATCTGCAGGAAACGGTTCAGACCTGATTCTTTCGCTGAAATAGACTGGGCCTTTGAGTCACGACGATAGGTTGGACGAACCTGGTCTTCCTATTGCATTGGCCGCCACGCGCGGCTGCACAACCTCTATGGGTTGAACCTGCTGAGGTTGATTTTGAGCCGCAGGTTGATCTTCCCTTTGCCGCCTGGCCGAACTCGAAGTCGCAACGTGTGGTGACTCCGCGTGGATGCTTCTCTCCGCCATTGCTCTGCTATTGTAAGGGGTGGAGTGCAGCCGTCCTGCGTGTTCGGACATATTTGCCTGCTGTATTACTGCTGTGCTCAGCATCTCAATGGCACGCCGTGCCTCTCTATTTATTGGCGTGTCTCCTGCTGGCGCTAACCTGGCCAAAATGTTTGTGGCCGCAAAGAAATTCTCCACTGGGCTAACATAATGCCCTTGCGGCGTGTGGAACCTTTGAGGCTGCTGTGGTGACTGCTGAACAAAGGTTGGCTGCGCCAATGGCGGGGGCATCATGGCCCTGTTGTTAGCCTGCACTATGGCCCTTGATCCATGTATCTTCATTGCTCTCGGTGCTGCGAAAGATGGAACCACTGGTACAACTGATGGTACAGTGATTGCTTGAACCGCTGGCGCAGCTAACGGGGCCATGGACCGCATAACCAAGGGGGATGGTGCCATGTGTGTGGGTACCGCTACTGAAGGTTGTGCGACTCCTGACCATGCGATCGGGCGCGCGGTGTTGGTGGCGACTGATGGGATCATGTTGGTGGCGACTGAGGGAACCGCGACTGTTGGTTCAGTGGTAGGCGATTGGAACAGCTCCATAGGATTTACTGTTCCTGGCTGCATGCGACTCGCATGCGTCTGTGTGGCAAGGTGGCCTGTACCCCTTGCAGAGTATTCGTTTCCTCGATGAGTCGCAGTTGCTCCTGTTGGAGGCGCTGTTCCTCACGCGCCAGCCTGGCTCTCTCATCCGCGATTTTCTGGACTTCATCATATAGCCTGATCCTGGTAGCCTCCAATTCTGTCACCCTAGCAGTCGCGTTAACCGCAGATATTGGCGTAAGCAACACGCTTCCCTGTGGCGGCGTGACCGCTGCGTTGGGGGCTACCCTTGACCCTGATTCTGCAGGCGCGACTCCAGGTGGAGTCTCTCTGTTTGCGACTCCTAAGGCCGCGACTCCTGGCGTCATCGCAGCGGATGCCGCGACTCCCGATGCGTCTGGCGCGGCTTGTTCTGCTGCTTCCGGCGGTGTGGGGGCTAAGCTGTCTGGTGGCATGCCAAGCCCTTCGTCCGCTTCTGTGGTCCTGTAGACCCCTTCAACGTGCCGATCTTCTATAGAGGGCGAGTCACTATCCACAGGGCCTTCGCATAGCCTTTCCTCAAGGACATACTCAATGGATTGGCCTTCTTCGTCTTCAAGAGACAGCGACTCGTAGTTGATAGATTCCTCTTCTTGGTCCACTGTTACCGCGACTCCTTCTTCTGAGTCGCCATGTTGCGATGGATCCTCTGACTCGCCGCTAATGAAGCCGACGAAGACGTTGATGGATCCAAAGGGGATGACGTGGCCGGTCTCCAAGTAATCTGCTTCCGGCCCCCAGCTTGAATCGTCGATGAGGGGTGTGCCGTTGACCGTGATGATGCGGCCAACAACAAGATCTTCAGCTCCCTTCATGGATCCTACGCGGAACGTGACGCTCTTAACCGCAGGCCCCACGGTGGGCGCCAACTGTCGTGGGTTTGTCACGTCAGGTGTCATAGATGACTTCGTAGGTGTGGGATTACGCGAGTCAAGCATCTCCGAGCTTGGGATCGCAGGAACAAAGATCAACACAGATTTACCCAGGTTCGGCCCCCTTAATGTGAGGTAAAAGACCTACTTCCTGCCTACCCTAGATTGGTATTGATATGATAATCGAGGTGTTACAATGGAGGCGATCCGATCTGGTACTCGCCGTATAAGCTAGGGTTTAGGGCTTGATAGCTTGACCCGCTCTAAGTCCTGCGAGTCCTCTTTATATACACAGAGGCTCGCTAGGTTACAAAAGGAAACTTCCCCATAAGGAATACGTCCACAGAGGCCTACTCGGAGACTACTTGGTCTTCACGTCCTCCGGGATATGTCTTCCAGATCTTTCCCCTTATGGCGGTTCAATATTGGGCTTGTTCCCAAGTGGGCCTTTGTCCGTGCGAGTAAGTTAAGCTGCACTGGGCCGCGGGTTAATCCAGAAAGTATTCCCCCGACAGTAACACCAACCGGAAGTAAAGAAGCACACGGATCGTGTGTTTTTTTAAGCGCTTGTGAGTCGTTGGATCAGGGGTGTGTTTCTTTGAAGAACTTCAGCCGTTGGATCAGGGGGTCTGTTTCTTTTGGATCAGCCACATGACCCTATATAAACCTCCCCCCGGCCCTCTCGAGCATGTTCGACACTCATTTGATATACAAAGCAATCTGATTCCCGTCATACGTCCAACAGTGCATTTGATATGCTGGCACTCACGAGCCACTGTTGGGCTGTATGACGGGGAAACCGTGTGTTTTGTTCTATCTACAAAGTACTCCAGTTCATCGATCGAATAGAAATCATTCGGATTCCCGTCATACAGCCCTACGGTACAGGCACTCACGAGCCACCGTTGGGCTGTATGACGGGGAAACCGTGTGTTTTGATCCAACTTTTTCGAGTGCTTGTAAGTCTTTGGAGTTTTTAGAACCAAAAATTAGTGTTTAGATCTGTCTTCTGTGTTTTCAGAACATAGTTACATAAAAGGTTTAATGCATTATTACACATCAGCATCAACATCAATATCTAGTGTTCACTTTTTCTTCGTGTGTGTCCCTTTCTTCTTATTGCGCCGTAGCCATGGACAATCTTCATCATTTAACAAGATGCGTGGGTCAGTTTTCACTTTGAAGGGCGGAATTTCATCAAACTTATTATAATCTTCTGACATGTTTGTCTTGTCCTCCACTCACACGATGTTTCTTTTTCCTGAAAGAACTATGTGGCGCTTTGTCTCATCGTATGATGTACCGGCTTGCTTATCTTTTCTTTTTTTTGGTCTGGAAGACATGTCCTTCACATAGAAAACCTGAGCCACATCATTGGCTAGGACGAATGGCTCGGTGCGGTACGCAAGATTCTTGAGATCCACTGTAGTCATTCCGTACCGCTGGTCTATCTCCACCCCGCTTGACAGGTTGACCCATTTGCACTGAAACAAAGGGATCTTAAAAGAAGGTCCATAGTCAAGTTCCCAATCTGCTGTATGCAACCATAATATGTGTCCTTTGTCCCATCGTCGTTTGTTGCATCAAAGCGGACACCACTGTTTTGGTTAGTGCTCTTTTTGTCTTGGGTTTCCGTGTAAAATGTATTCCCATTTATCTCGTACCCTTGGAAAGTCAATATAGTCGAAGATGGTGACTTGGCCAACAAGTATAGCTCTTGTCCAACATTGTTGTTATTAATGAGATGTGTACGCAACCAACTGCCGAAAGTATCCACGTGTTTCCCTTTAATCCAGAAGTCAGTCTTCTCCGGGTATTGGGAGCGTAAAATATCCATGTGTTTCACGATATACGGAGCCACCAATCTGGAATTTTGTAGAACTGTGTAGTGTGATTGAGTGAAAAAATGCCCGTCCATGCATCTTGTTGCTTTCTTTCCTAGCGTGCCTTTTCCACGCAGTCTCCCCTCATGGCGCGATTGAGGAACACCGATCGGCTTAAGATCAGGAATAAAGTCAACACAAAACTCAATGACCTCCTCTGTTCCATAGCCCTTGGACATGCTTCCTTCTGGCCTAGCACGGTTATGAACGTATTTCTTTAAGACTCCCATGAACCTCTCAAAGGGGAACATGTTGTGTATAAATACAGGACCGAGAATGGAAATCTCTTCGACGAGGTGAACTATGAGGTGCGTCATAATATTGAAGAAGGCCGGTGGAAACACCAACTCAAAGCTGACAAGACATTGGACCACACCCGTGTGTAAACTTGGTAGAGTTGCTGGATCGATTACCTTCTGAGAAATTGCATTCAGGAATGCACATAGCTTCACAATGGGTACTCGAACGTTTTCCGGTAGAAGCCTCCTCAATGCAACCGGAAGTAATTGTGTCATAATCACGTGGCAGTCATGAGACTTCAGGTTTTGGAACTTTTGTCTGCCATGTTTATTATTCCCTTTATATTCGACGAGTAGCCAGACGGGACCTTGATACTGCTCAGGACTTGAAAAAAGATCTCCTTCTCTTCTTTGGTAAGAGCGTAGCTGGAAGTACCTTGATACTTCTCTGAATTCAGGTTGTCTCTTCCGTGGTGCGTACTTTGCTGGTCCTGCCGTGCATCCGCTGTATCTTTCTTCATCCCATACACGCCTAAGAAGTTTAGCAGGTTCACGCAAAAATTTTTCGTCACGTGCATCACGTCGATTGCAGAGCGAACCTCTAGGATTTCCCAATAGGGTAAATCCCAAAATATAGAATTTTTTTCCACAAGGGTACACGCTTGTTAGCGTCTTTCGGAACATTTAGACTGCCAGGAACCTTTCCAAATATTACTTCCAAATCCTTGACCATGCCATATATAACATCACCATCAGGGCGTGTAGGCTTCGTCCGGATATCTGCCAAACCTTTGAAGTGCTTGCCTCTGTTTCTTACGTGATGCCTGCTGGAAGAAACGACGATGCCCCATGTACACAATCTTGTTACCTATATATGCACTGTCAGTCTTATCTAAACAGTGTGTGCATGCATTGTATCCCTTGTTCGACTGTCCTGAAATGTTACTAAGAGCAGGCCAATCATTGATGGTTACAAACAGCAACGCTCGTACGGGAAATTCCTCCTGTTTGTACTCATCCCACACACGTACACCTTCGTCAGACCACAACTGTAAAAGTTCGTCAACTAATGGCCTCAGATACACATCAATGTCGTTGCCGGGTTGCTTCGGTCCTTGGATAAGCACTGGCATCATAATATACTTTTGCTTCATGCACAACCAAGGGGGAGGTTATAGATACATAGAGTCACGGGCCAGGTGCTATGACTGCTGCTCTGCTCCCCAAACGGATTCAAGCCATCTGTACTTAGACCAAACCTTAAGTTCCTTGCATCAGCTGCAAAATCCCCAAACGCACTATCGATTTTCTCCACTGAGACCAATCAGCGGGGTGTCTCAGCATCTCGTCTTCCTTACGGTCTTCTTTGTGCCATCGCAACAATTTGGCATGCTCTTTGTTTCGGAACAAACGTTTCAACCATGGTATTATAGGAGCATACCACATCACCTTCGCGGGAACTCTGTTCCTGGGGCTCGGCTCGCCCTCAACATCACCTGGGTCATCTCGCGCGATCTTATACCGCAATGCACCGCATATCGGGCATGCATTCAAATTCTCGTACTTCTCACCGCGGTAGAGGATGCAGTCATTGAGGCATACATGTATCTTCTGCACCTCTAATCCTAGAGGGCAGACAATCTTCTTTGCTTCGTACGTACTGTGGGGCATTTCATTATTCCTCGAAGATTCTTCTTAAATATTTGTAGCAACTCTTGAAATGCCTTGTCAGATATTCCATTCTTTGCCTTCCACTGCAGCAATTCCAGGGTGGTACCTAGCTTTTTCTGGCCATCTTCACAATTTGGGTACAACGATTTTTTGTGATCCTCTAACATGCGCTCCAAGGCAGACCACTCGTTTGCAGTTACGCAGTTCATCTGTTCATCACGAATGACCTGACGAAGATCATCATCATCGGACTGATCAACAATGACCTCAAGCTCAGGTTCGTCTTCCCCCATTGTAGTATCACCGTGTTCATTAGAGAACACATGATAGTTGTCATCATCCTCTTCTTTAGGGTCTTCCATTATAACCCCTCTTTCTCCGTGCTTGGTCCAACAAAAATAATTGGGCATGAAGCCTTGTCGCAACAAGTGGGAGTGTATGGTTCTTACGCTCGGGTAATTCCTGTTATTCCGACATTCATCACATGGACAAATCATAAAACCATTCTTCAGCTTGTTTAACTTAACCACATCGAGAAATTTATGCATGCCATCAATGAACTCGGGACAGCGTCGATCACCGTACATCCATTCTCGGCTCATCTGCATTACATAAATACATCAAAAACCATTACACCAGCTAAATAATGAATAGAGATACGTGACCAAATTAATTAATACAAGTTCATCACATTAAAACCAAAGAAGAGTAGTGCCCAAATGTAATACATAGTTCTCACGAAACATACATTAATCGAAACTAACGTACAACTATCTAAAGAATTTAAATCCAACAACAAATGCGATCAGAATCGCAACCAAGGTAACTATTGAACCAAAAGCATAATGATACCAAGCCTCTTGACTAATGACATATTTTCTAATCTTTTTAAGCTTCAAGCGCATTGCATCCATCTTCATCTCGTGAGCAGCGATGACGACCCCGTGAGCATCAACGATGTCGGCAATCTTCAAGTCCAATACCATCTTCTCTTCTAGGCATTGGAGACGAAGATCTTCACTTATCTTCAATTTTGCTCTCAAATCGTCGTTTTCTTTTTTAAAATACTCGACAATAGGGTCGGCTGGAATTTCCGGTTCAACTACCTCCTAAATAAAAATATATCTACGTCAAGTTGGTCGGCATGATTTTTATAAACACGAAACAAAATAAATAGTTAAAAAGATATACCACATCCGAATCATAGACCGGACGAGGGCCGACGGGGACGGATATCAAAACCATGACACTATACATATAAAAAAACATAAGAAAATTATACAAGAAATAATTATGCATTTAAATCATATAACTAACATTTTTTGAAATAAAAGATAAAAAAAGAGGCTCACTGAGGTGGTGTCGGTGACGGAGCGGCGCGAGCGATCGACGGCGGTGAAGATCAGGGGACGGGAAGACACTATATAAAACAACAAATTATACTTTAATTTGAGCTCAAAATGCATATAACAAATGAAATCGCTAACTTAGGCATTTCATCAAACACCTTGCAAGCACCACCTAAATCAAACTTGCTAAACTTGTAAGAAAATGAGATAAACTTGAAATGCCGGAAGAGAAGGTGAAGAAGTTGCTAACCCTTGTATAGGGTGCCACCAATCTTAACAAATGTTGGAGAAAAAATGGGTGAACTAGAGCTTGGGAGAGCTTGGGAGAGAGGAAAAATGGAGTTGGGGCCGAGTTGCTTCAAAATGGAGCTGGCTCGGGGTGGAAGAAGCATATAGGCAGGACCTTTAGTACCGGCTGTAGTTACCAACCGGTACTAAAGGGCCTGCCGTGGGGCCACCGACCGCGGCCGCATGTGCCGGCGGGGCCTCCACCCCTTTAGTACGGTTGGTATTAACAACCGGTACTAAAAGGTGGCCTTTAGTACCGGTTGTTAATAGCAACCGGTACTAAAGGGTAGCGCCGCGGGGCCCCGGCTGGCACACCAACGCAACCGGTGCTAATGCCCCCTTTATTACCGGTTTTTGTTCAGTCGATACTAAAGGGGGCGCACCGTTGCCCCCTTTTCTACTAGTGTGTGTGATGTGTGATCATGCGAAGTACCATGAAACCCTTTTAGGTGCCACCCCTCTCGACACTTCCCCGATTTCATCTCGTAATTGTAGGTAATTGTGAATCCAGAGGCCGCTGCTTGTTGTGCCATACTTCTTCCATGGGGACTTGACCTCAGACAAAGCCGCATGCGTTCTTATCAAGGATGATGGGCGTGACATGGCAGAGGCGAGCTTCATGTATGATGTGGTCGTGGGAGAACTCGAAGCGGGGAAGGGAAAACGACCGTGAGACAACACTAACCGACACACTATCAACGAGAATGTTGCTCATATTAATACAAAATATTTTGACTTAATTAACGATTCACACACGGTTAATTCACCATAGGTTCATGCTTGATATGTTTCATATTAAGTATCCGAGCATGGTGTGTGTGAATACTATTTTTAATCCGAGGAACTGAAAAGCGTAGAATTATTTATTAAGAATTATTTTCGTGGATATCGCCTGGTCTGTATTGTAGACATATTTTGACTATTATATAGGTCTTTCTTTCGGGTAACAAAATCAACATGAAAGCACATGTCAGTTCAATTGCACAACAAAATTGATGACTGATTAAATATTCTTGAACTTTACTATCTAAGCCACACAGTGATCATTTTGCATAACATAGAAAATATATTTGTCCGGGTGCGTAGAACCATTGAATGAAGATTAAGAAAAGGTAATAGTCTGGAGAATTTAGATTCGTACGTCTTTAATTTTGAACACTGATGAATAAACATGTTAACATACGCCTAGAACAAAATAATTTTACCCTTAGCAGCATATTCATATAATAAATAACAATCAAAGTTTCACCAGGTTCATGTTTGTGAAGTGTTGCACACTGTGACATGGAGTGAGTAAATGAGGGAAAGAAACATCAAAACAAGATAATACTCAATATTTAATGTGATCGACTGTTTTAACTTAATTCAACGATTTTTTAATTAGAGATAACTAATGTAGCGTACTGATCAAAACAAACACATACAAATTATAGTTCAACTTATGATATCCATCATTTATAGGAGAGTTTCAACATATGGCATGGTAATCACTTAATCACAATTTTTAGAGTGTCAAAGATGTTACTCGCATATGTGGTATATTACGTACATAGACTTTTAAGGCAGTTATTGAACAATGTTGTTTATTGTGACATCATTGAAAATAATGTGATTGATATCAGTGAAACCATATTTTTTTATTATTGAACATTTTCAACCAAGTACAGTTGATGCCCTCACATTTGCGAGGGTCACCATGCTAGTTAAATAAACAAAAACATAGAGTCCAGATCAAACCTACCAGCGTCTCCCGCGCGTGGAACCCGCGCGTGGAACCGCTGCACATGGTCTCCATCCACTTCGTGCGCGTGTAGCATGCAGCAGTCTTCGTTCCAAATGCAGATCCGACAGTACTTCGGCTGCACATGACATAGCATGCAGCCCAACACTACACCAAGAGAGAGAAAAGGGATAACAGGAGGCCTCACGTGGAGGAGGAACCATCCCTATACTAACTAGCAAAGTACCCGTGCGTTGCAACGGGTACTTATATTTGGCAGTGACATCAAATTGATGCTTAAAAATACATTTGCCACATTTAGAATCTCTTAAAATTCGGTTTCGTCGATACGCCAACCTTTATGAAAAAGAGAAAGAAAACGTTGCCACTTATTTTCCAATCTCATGTGCTTAAATAACATGAATATCAAAACTTATTGACATGAGCACACATAGATTATGAATCAGGCAACAAAATCATTATGACAAATTTGTTCAATTATACGGAAGCTCGCTAGCAAAACAAACCTTGTTAAATCGCCAAAGAATTAGGTTGAAGAAACAAAATATCGAAGGAGGTACAGTAAAACATAATACTAACCTAATTGTGAATCCAAGGAAATATGCATGCATAAAGCTAATCAGGACATCCATTCTAGGTGTGCTGACATCTCACATGTGACATAATCCCATGCAAGAGAATATCCGAAACCCCATCTCAGTATTCACATAAGCATTAGCTAACTCACTCCCAGTACAGAGCACAAACATAATGACTAAGTACACCGGCGGCATTTTATGAAGCACGTATATTGTTCTGTACAAAGCTGCTGCTCGGAGTATAGTCCTGCACCTCATCACCGTAGTCGAGAACAAGATAATCTCTCAACTTCTCCTACGTATGAATTTCTCCTGGACTCATAGCAGCAGACCTCAAACTAAGCAAAAATCGAAATATCAAAACTATCCATACTGCACAAAACAAGCAGGACCGCATGCTGCTACGGTGTTGCCTCGCTTGAAAAAGTTCAGAGCAGTGGGTCTTTAAAATTCAGACGCGGTGGACTTGGAGTCGTCCAGCACGTCGTATCGAGGATGACCAAGCCGCCGGGAGCACCAGCGCGGCCAGGCAGGAGCACCAGCGGGCCGATTGCAAGGCGCGGCCCGCCTCGAGGCCGCCGATCTATTCACGGACTGGAGGACAGGGAAGGGAAGCGGTCTGCCAGCGCGCCAGACGAGAGGCCCGCGTCGGCGAGGGAACGGAGAGTGTCTTCGTCGAGGCAGAGCGGCGAACGTGGTGCAGAAGTTGGCGAGCAGGGGACGGATGGGACGGCGGCGGGGCAGGGCAGCATTGTGCACCTGCTGCTGCCAAGGGGCCTCGTCCTACAATCCAGCTATTTGGCACGGCGCCGCCACGGAGGTGCTATCCACGCTACCGTCGGGGAGAGCGCGGACGGGCGGGCTGTCATTCGGTGCGGCGCCTCCAGCGACCTCCGTTGCGCTCGTCGGCTCCATCGAGGTGGACAGGGATTGCAAGATTGATTTACCGCTTTTTGAGGTCAGCGGCGGACGGATCAGGACATGGGGCTCTCAATGAATCCGGGCCAGGCCGCCAGAGGAGGGGCTCCGCCAAACGTCGGGTTGGCGAACAGCCGGAGAGCCTGGCCTGCTCGTGGCAGCGCTCTTGTGCAGGGGATCGAGCGTACGGGATCCCCTACGCGCGTGGTGCGTGGGCCACCGCCAACCAGCGTGGGCGCAGCCTGTGCTCGAAGCGGAGCGACTCGAAACTATCTTTTCCACTTTTGCCTGCTCGAATCGTTTTTTCAATTGGCGGTGGCATATCATGTAATTATCCTAGCAATGCAAGGGTAAAACCGGAAAGTGAAAAACGGACCATCACCTGAAGACATATTATATAGTAGAGATTAACTGGGCTAGTTTCGGTTTACTTCATGTTGTTTTTCCTGTTTTGCCCATATGTTGCTTGGACCTTGAGTACACAACTCGGATGCTGGAAAACCTGTTACCCGAGCGCCCTAGCTGGCGCTCTGTTTCATGGAAATGGAACGGGGGCCCCTATTTTCTAAAAAAAAAGGAGGAACCTTCTCTACACTACACCGGCGATACAAATACACCTGCATCAAGCTTAATACACCAGGCGATCTGCATCGACACTACCTACGCTCAGTTGTACGACTACATTAGAGAGTCAACATCATTCGAGGTATATCTGCGAGAAGAGAGATCGACATGCATGCACCATCCACACGTCACACCGGTGTGAAAAAAGATTCAAATGATTCGTCGACTGCTTCGACAGCACGGCGTGAGCTCCATCATCACCGCGAGATCTTCCTCGTGTTCAAATCTGTGATTTTTCTGCAGCAATGGCGCCCACTGATAAAAGCTAGAATGTGACCGCCCTGGGCAGGGACAGAGCCAGGAATATATTACAGAGGGGCCATTAGCACACTAAATAACTTGGACGGGGCCATATAGGTGAATCTAGGTAAACTTAGGGTCCAAATTTACAAATTAATAAGGGTGTTTCAGAAAAAATCAGACAATGGGGGGGGGGGGGGGGGGAGCCATGGCCCAGCCTGCCCACCCCTGGCTCCGTCCCTGGCCCTGGGTGAGATGGTAAAGATTTTTCAACACCACTAATCTCAGACATTCTCTCTTGTGCCGCACAATGTCGCAACTTCGTCGTCGTCGTGAAGCTGGACTCCATGTTGTGTTCCTTCTTTATGTTCTTATTATCTTCCGATGTTTGTCACCGGCCCTTGTGACGTGGTGTAAAACCTTTAGCTGGTATCCTCATTGATAAGTTAATTAAAGCCTGTAACCTGGTACATTATGTGTAAACAATGACCATGTTAATATGATGCATAAGATTTTTAGGGAAACATGCTGCACTAGTTGATGATCGAAAAATGAGTTTTTAGTAATATTATATCTTCCTTATGTAATTATCAAGGAGCAGATAGGCCCGAAATTAAAATTTTAAAAATTGGGTTTGCTGCTATTCGCTCGTACTCTAATAACCTAAATAAAATTTAATATAAATATGTATCCCGTTAAAAAGTACTAAGTGATATTTCCTCGAGTGTAAGCGTAAAGATAGTGATAATTCTCTCGCCGGTAAGAATCATTTGCTTTCATCTGAGCCCCCATGAGATTTAGGCCGCACATTCATTCTGGATATGTTCCTTGTCATCGATGGCACATATTATCTCTAAACTAAGGGACCTTCGTCTCCGGTTCAAAAGAAAATGCCTAACGATTGTCATCCAATCATACCATCTAGCTCACTCATTTTGGCGGCAGTGAGTTTGCATCTATTTGGTTAGACCCTGCTATAAATTGGATGGCACAAGGTGTCTTTGAGTAGGAGATGTTGATTTGCTCTAAACATTCTTTCGGTCACCACGTATGATTATGATGACTCCAACATTGCTTTAAATAATTATGATCATCAATAGAAGTATGGGACTGGTGCAAGATAGCTTAGCAAATATGCGATGGTTTGGCCTTACCAAATGTGTTTTTTCTGATTCGCAGGAATCTACTCAGAATTTGTTTATTTCTTGTTCTTTAGGACGTTCTGTTTAGAGAACTGCTCATTTTACTTTTAGTATTTCTCCACCCGTCAATGTACCAATGTGTTTGGTAATTGGATTAATGGAGTGGACAAGAAGGTGAAGACGTGAATGTTTGTCGGTGTTTACACTTGAGTATGGGCAATCAAATGGTCGTAATGAACTAATTTTTTTTTTTATGCCAACTTCTTGCAGTTTGTGTACAGAGATACCTACTAGATCCATTTGTTGTTCTTCCTTATTCATGTTGATTAGCGGAGTTTTATGGATACATAATGCACTCTTCGTCTCGGCTGACGGCAGCCGTTCGGCCTATATTCAACCAGAGTGGTTGGCGGCACCCTAATAGACTACATGATGCGTATGCACTTTATTTAATCTTTCTTCGACTGGTAGATTCACGCTACGACTTTTGTGCGACCATTGAGATGTAATATTGCTACAGGAAAACTATGCAACAAAGAAGGTTGTGTGCATCGTTACGCCGTAGAGATCTCTTAGCTCCCCTTTTTTCGTAAAAAAGTTTTGCTTTAAAATTTGAACCCAAATAAATTCGTGAAAATGACAAAAATAAATGGATATATTATTTTAGTGTTCCCTAATTTGTAATATTAAATTCTTCCATAAATAAAAGCAGAAACTTTAGATATAATATATTTGGAACATTATAAAGGTGGATGGAGGGGTGGATAAGCACTGGCTGGTAATTTTATTCCTCCAAATTTAGCATGCTTATATTATCTAATTTTGTGTTGTTTTGATGGAATTCTCCGCTGCATTGTGGAGATATGGAGGCTAATGATCACGGAATTAAGGGCATTAATGACCATCCAATTTTAAACTAGCCTTATTCAGAAGACTGGACCATTATGCTATGCACCTTACCATCTATCACATAATTAATGCACTTAATATTCTTAATTTGGCACTACTTTGTCAATTTTATTACTCTAGTGGAGTTCCCCATTTGAAGTTGCGAGAATTGTTACCTAGCTCTATAAAAGGCTTACAATTTCTCATCTGTGTTCATCTTCCCAACTCATAGTTCTAACAGAGATCAACAATCTATACCAGCACCACATTTAGCTAACATGAGGACTACATTGGTGCTATTCCTGACCGTCGCCTTACTCGTGCTAGCAACAGGTTTCAGTTTTTGTTTTAGTATATTCCTTTGTAACAAGCCCCCGAACTTATGGTTGTGAATTGTGATGCATGAACTTTTCTTCATGTCTGAAATTTTGTAGATGCAAAACAATGTACGACACATACTATTCTGCCAGTAGGTAAGGCCAAGGGCATACCCAGGTTATAGTACTAGGTGTCACATGACACCAGGTAAAACTGGATTTCTTTAATATACTTCATCTATTTGTAGTGTGCACACCCCTAAGTGAAAGTGAAAGTGAAACATATGAGTGATTTAAACAATGACATCGGCTTGTTTTGGTTCTAGGTCCGCCGTGGGTGAAGCGTGCACATATCGAGCATGCAGTGATGGATGCCAAAGGCTGAGTGGTCATTGTGGCGGTAATGGCACAGACTGTAATTGGGATGCCACTTGCATTGACGGCCAATGCAAATGCACAATATGCATTCCAGATACTCCAAAGAAAGAAGTGATTACTTGATAGAATATTGGATATATAGGGCATGCCTATTGAAATAATCGTAATAATATCGTAATTGTATTGCAATAGTTGTCCCATTGTTTCTGCACCTATAATATGGATACATTATTTTCCCATTTGAGTTGCATACATTATCAAGTGAGGAGTGCTTGAGGTATTTCCAGTTAGTTTTTGCGAGCTTCTTTCCATGAGAGGTATATTATACATTACTCCCGCCCCCCCTCCCCCATGGTTTGATGAAACATTGCTATATAAGCTAGATAGGCAAAGGTGTAGCAACCAACACCATGAGGACATAAGAAAATACAAGCGCATAACCAAAGATAAGCTGCCAGAGTATTTTGGAAAGTAACATAGTCTCTTGACAATATCGTACTACTAAAAGTGGACAGTATACATATGGCTTCACGTCCATGAGTGATACATGACACATCACATCAGCAGCCTCAAACCACTTGAGAACACATACATCATTTAAAGCATTATTGAATTCATGTTCCCCTTTGTTATTGAGTGAATGACACAACGCAGCGGCGGTCTCAAACCATGTTGCGTGCCTTTGTTGTTGGGATCTTGTTCCCCATTGATACGTCTCCAACGTATCTACAATTTATAATGTTCCATACTTATATTATACCAATTGCTACATGTTTTATTTACAGTTTATATCATTTTTATGCATTTTCTCGGACTAACCTATTAACAAGATGTCACAGTGCTAATTCCTGTTTTCTGCTTTTTTGTATTTCAGAAAAGTTGTTCTGGAAATATTCTCGGAATTGGACGAAACAAAAGCCCACGATCCTATTTTGCTGTCATGTACACGGAGTCCGAAGGAGACACGAAGGGGACCGAGGAGGCGGCCACACCACGTGGCGGCGCGGCCCCACCTCCCGGCGCGCCACGGCATGGTGTGGGCCCCTCGGGTCTCCACCGACGTCGCCCCTTCGCCTATAAATTCATCTTTTCGGGAAAACCCTTGACACTCGAGCCATTATCCATGAAAAGTTCCAGAGCCACCGCCGTCAACCCTAACTCGGGAGGGTTCTGAAGCTTTTCCTGGCTCCTTGCCGGAGAGGGGAATCATCATCGGAGGAGTCTACATCGCCATGCCTGCCTCCGGAGTGATGTGTGAGTAGTTCATCCTTGGACTATGGGTCCATAGCAGTAGCTAGATGGTTGTCTTCTCCTCTTGTTCCATCATGTTTAGATCTTGTGAGCTGCTACATGCGTGTAAAGTACACGTTCGTCAGGAGACCTCAAGTGTAAGGTTTGATGAGTGCAGCGGCAAGTCTTCCCGCAGTATGAAACCAAGGTTTATCGAACCAGTAGGAAGTCGGCGATGTTCTGAAGGTGTCAACGGCGTCAGAAACTTGGAGCTGTCATCGGGGAGGCAGATGTCCTGACGGTTGACTTGGAACCTGCACACAAGACAATCAAACTACTTTGCCCTGAGAGGGTGTCAATCTCACCGGCTTGCTGAAAACAAAGGATTAGACGTATAGTGTGAAAAATGATGTTTGCTTGCAGAGAATGAAAAAGAACAATGATTGCAGTAGGTTGTATTTCAGATGTAATAGAATAGACCGGGGTCCACAGTTCACTAGTGGTGTCTCTCCATAATAAGATACTAACATGCTGGGTAAACAAATTACAGCTGGACAATTGACAAAATAAAGAGGTGCATAACAATGCATATACAAGTCATGATGATCACTATGAGATTTACTTGGGCATTACGACAAAGTACACAGACCGCTATCCAGCATGTATCTGTGCCTAAATAGTCCACCTTCAGGTTAGCATCCGCACCCCTTCCAGTATTAAGTTGCAAGCAACAGACAATTGCATTAAGTATGGTGCATAATGTAAACAACACTAATATCCTTAGCCAAAGCATTGATGTTTTACCCCTAGTGGCAACAGCAAATCCAAAAGCTTAGAACTTTCTGTCACTGTCCCAGATTCAATGGAGGCATGAACCCACTATCTAGCATAAATACTCCCTCTTGGAGTTACAAGCATAAACTTGGCCAGATCCTACACTAGTAACGGAGAGCATGCAAAATCATAAACAACATATATATAATAGATCAATAATCAACTTGACATAGTATTCAATACTCATCGGATTCCAGCAAACACAACATGTAGCATTACAATAAGATGATCTTGATCATGATAGACAGCTCACAAGATCTAAACATTATGGCACAAGAGGAGAAGACAACCATCTAGCTATTGCTATGGACCCATAGTCCAAAGATGAACTACTCACACGTCACTATGATTTCCCTCTCCGGCAGGGTGCCGGGAAGAGCTTCAGAACACTCCCGAGTTAGGGTTGATGGCGGCGGCGGTGGATGTTTTCTGGAAATATGGCTCGGTGTTTTAGGGTTTTTGCCTCGGGGGGAATAAATAGGCGAAGGGGCGATGTCGGTGGAGGCCCGAGGCCCGCTCCCCACATGGCGGCGTGACAGGGGGCCCACCCGCACCATGGGGTGGGGACGGCGCCTTGGCGCCCCCCTTCGTCTCTCCTTCGGACTTCGTGAACGTGTCAAAAAAATAGGCACCTGGGATTTTGTTTCGTCCGATTCCGAGGTTGTTTGCAAAACAACTTTTCTGAAACCAAAAACAGCAGAAAACAGGAACTGGCACTGTGGCATCTTGTTAATAGGTTAGTCCCAGAAAATGCATTAAAATGCCATGAAGTGTATATAAAACATGTATCAATTGGTATAAAACAAGCATGGAACATAAGAAATTATAAATACGTTGGAGACGTATCAAGCATCCCCAAGCTTAGTTCTACTCGTCCTCGAGTAGGTAAAACAATAATAACAAATAATTTCTTAGGTGACATGCTACCACATAATCTTGATCAAATAATATTGTAAAGCATATGTCATGAATGAAGTGACTCAAGGCAATGGTCTATAGTTTGCTAACAAATAGATAATGAGTAAACACTGAATCATATAAGCAAAACTTTTCATAAATAGTACTTTCAAGACAAGCATCAAAAAGTTTTGCATAAGAGTTAACTCATAAAGCAATAGATTCTAAGTAAAAGGCATTGAAGCAACACAAAGGAAGATTAAGTTTCAGCAATTGCTTTCAACTTGTAACTTGTATATCTGATGGATAGTTGTCAACACAAAGCAATATAATAAGTGCAATAAGTAAACATATAAGAATTGTTGCACACAAAGTTGACACAAGTGTTTGCTTCAGGGATAGAAAGAAGTAGGTAAACTGACTCAACCTAAAGTAAAAAGAAAGGCCCTTCGCAGAGGTAAGCTGAGATTAAATCATGTGCTAGAGCTTTTTAAGTTTTTGAAATCATATAGAGAGTATAAAAATAATGTTTTGAGAGGTGTTTGTTATTGTCAACAAATGGTAGTGGGCACTCTAACCCCCTTGTCAACTAGACTTTCAAGAGCGGCTCCCTTGAAGGACGTTATTTGTACGTAGATCATCCTCTTCTCTTTTGTTTACACATGCATATTTATAAATTGGTATGACACTCCTCCCAACCTTGCTTACACAAGCCATGGCTAACCGAATTCTCGGGTGCCTTCCAACAATCACATACCATGGAGGAGTGCCTATTTGATAGTGTTTAACATTTTGAAAATTGCTTCTGCTAAATCATTGACAAACATGTGAAGAGAATCAAATAGTTAAAGTTGTAATTAATTGGGACTGGGCACCCCATTTGCCAGCTCTTTTTCCAAAATTATTAGATAAGCGGATGTATATGCCACTAGTCCATTGGTGAAAGTCTGTTAGGGGTAAATGACGAGGTTGAAAGATAAAACACCACATACTTCCTCATGAGTCATAAAACATTGACACAAATAAGGAGTAATAGCTTTTGAATAGTTTAAAGGTAGCACATGAAGTATTTACTTGGAATGGCAGAAAGTACCACATAATAGGTAGATATGGTGGACATAAATGGCATGGGTTTTGGCTCAAGGTTTTGGATGCACGAGAAGTATTCCCGCTCAGTACAGAGTTTAGGCTAGCAAGGTTGTTTGAAGCAAACACAAGTATAAACCGGTACAGCAAGACTCAGATGAAAACATATTGCAAGCATTATAAGACTCTACAATGTCTTTTCTTGTTGCTCAAACATTTCTCCAGAAAATATCTAGACCTTAGAGATACCAATCATGCAAACCAAATTTCAACAAGCTCTACGGTTCTTTATTAATAGCTTTTAACTACATGATGCAAGAGGTTAAACATGAAATACTTGAGAGCTCAAAACAATTGCCAAGTGTCAAGTAAAACTAGACAATGATCTATATGAGTGAATATGTCTTTTCCATTTACCATCTACCACATGATGCATTTTCTGCTCAAAAGGAATCACAAGATGAAAACAGCCCTCAACTAGTACAAGTACTAGTTGGGTTCGGTATTTTGGCAAAGTAGGAAGTAGAGCCCACTAGTATAGAACGACACATCCGATGCCCCTCTATGGCAACGGCAGGAGTTAGGCGACGGAGAATCGCGCTTTCCGCGCGGCCGGCGCGTACAAATCAGACCTGGCCCGCCTACATTGTCAACGGACCCTTTCTAGTCTCCGTCACTTATTATATTGGCAACGGTTAATAAAATTCTCCGTTTCCAATATTTTCCTCTATGGTAACGGATAGAATTTTCCAACCGTTGAAAATATTGATACGTGGAGGCTAGCGAATGGGCAGATGGGGAGGTGGGCGGAGCAGATCCGCGAGTATAAATGGCGAGAGGTACCAGCAGCGGTCTCTTTGAAGCCCCAGTCTATCACCTCTAGTTTTTCAAACTTCGCCAGATCCCCTCCGTCCAAATCCATGGCGAGATGTACCAGCAGAGGTTGCGGCCGTGGACGAGGGCGAGGCCGTGGTAGGGGGCGCAGCGGCAATGCCATGCCATCGGTGTCGCCCTCACCGTCCTCTGAAGACATGTCCCCGGCGAGAGGTACCATCAGCGGTCGCGGCCGTGGATGTGGGCGCGGCCGTGGACGAGGTCGCGGCCGTGGTAGGGGGCGCAGCCGCAATGCCACGCCGTCGGTGTCGCCCTCACCGTCCTCTGAAGATATGTCCCCGGAGCTGCGCGGCTTCGAGTTCTTGGTTATCCTGTACAAGGTCATCGAGAGCCGCCTGAGGCTCCCGAGGGCGTTCGCACAGAAGCTCCAAGGCATGGTGGCAGGTACCATGCATCTGAAGATGGAGGACTGCGAGAACGGCAGCTGGGTGGTGAAGACGGTCGTGAGTGCCGGGGGGAATTTGTACCTCGGCCAGGGATGGAAGTCATTCGCCCAAGCGTACAAGCTTGAGCAGGGGCACTTTTTGTGCTTCGAGTTCGACGGCGACAACGGGTTCTTCATCAAGATCTTCGACTGTACCTTATGTCGGAGGGACGCACTCGTGTACAGCGACGACGAGCCCGAGTCTTCATCAGCAGCTGCTAGTAGTAGCATTAGCTAGTAGTAGCATATATGTAATCGTTTACTTCATTATCAAGTCCGTATGTAGTTTGGTCATCTTTATTATTAATATATGTATCCTATGTGGTTCATTACCGTCTCCTAAGTGGTCTCTGCGTTCATATTTAGTTTAGAGTACCTGTTAGCAAGTTTACTCTCTCGCTGGTGTAAAAGCAATGGAAACGGTTATATAAATTGTCCGTTGCGGCCCTAGCAAATTATCAGTCTCATATCACTCTCTCACTCTGTCTCTTCCAACCCTAGCCGCCGCACACTGTGGCTTTCAACTCTCCTCACTCTCTCTAATGGCTTCCTCTGTCGGCGCTTCTAGATCCGGCCATCGCGGCCGCGGCTAGCCACCGCGGCAGCACCGTTCTAGCGGCAGCCCTTCATGAGGGGAAGGTCGATCTGGAGGCGGCCATGCGTCCGCTAATGATGCGGCAGCGCCACCATCTGACGCCCTCCTCCTCCGGTGATGCCCGGCTTCTTCTGAGCCAGGCCGATGTGGAGGAGATCATTCATGAGGTGGTGGTGCAGCACATCCGACGGATCTACCAGCAGAAAACCCATCTGGAGGAGGAAGTGGCCGATCTGGAGTAGGAAGTGGCCGATCTGGAGGAGGTGGAGGATCTGTAGGTGGTGTCTGATCTGGAGAAGGAGGGGGAGATGGATGTCAACGAAGGAGAAGGAGGAGGAGGTGATTGCGTCGCAGCGCGCAGGTAGCATCGCAGCGCATCTGGCAGAGGCCTGCACCTCCTCCCCCTCCGGGTGAAAGGTATAAATCTTTCTGTGACCGGCTGTGATGCCGATGAACTAGGTTCTACGTATGAGCATTTCATCACATAAACAAATTCACTCACAAACATGTGTACATATTATTACAAGTATATAAACATAGACATCCAATGCCTAGTCCAAATTCACACATACATGTTCTAATAATTACAAACACTTATTGTTAAAGCATCATCTGTACAAACTAGTTAAACACTGACATCCAAAGCCTATTGCAATTCACCTAGGGCATTCTTGCACCTCGGGCAGAGCATTTCCTGCCATGTTGGACGTAGCCTGTCCTTCAAGGTTAGGATCGTGCGATACAACTCATAGGTCACGTACCCATCTATTGCTGCGTAGTCGAGGTTAACTTTGTGCAGCGGCATCCTCTCCCAAAAATTGTGCTGGTTGGATGGGAATTCCTCCTTCATGTTGGCGTATGATTTGTCGATGAGGTCTGCCGCTAGATCACCCATTCCGTCCCTCTCGTCTCCACCCTTGATTTTGTATACGAGTTGGATGTCCTCGTAGTACTCCGGTGGAATGTGGAAGCCGGCAGAAGAAAGCACCTTGCTGTCATTGGTGATGTCCATGCTTGCGAAGGTGATATTCTTGCGTTCAAAGAATTTGCCCAACTCTGGACAATTCTTCTTGGACTTGCACCAGTGGAACACGAGGACATGCTAGCGCATGGCGAGTTGCAAGACAGCCATGTCCCGACGATTACGGGTGTACTCGATGTCAAGGCCGATAAACCGATCCTTCTCCTCTGCTAGCAATTCCTCGTACTTGTCGAGGATCCGCTCCACGGTATGCTCCTTTCATGTACACCACCTCCAAAACGGTGCCGTGGGTATGGACGGTAGTTGTCTTTGTTGTTCTGTTGCGGTCGTCCATGGCGGGTGGGGGATTGGGGTGGAACGAGGAAGAAGAGAAGGAAGGAATGCGAACTGTCTGCCACCGAACAGAGCAGTTCCTGGATATTTGCTGTCGATCTTAGCAGTTTCTCGAAAATGGCAACCGAACAAAGCAGTTGCTGGAAAATAGCCACCGGTTTTTTTATCCAGATGTATTTTGTACATTTCGCTAATCTTTTTTTTCTTTCACGCAGGAGTTTATTTTGGCAACACTGCATAAAAGTACCAATGTACCATTCCGAGAACCAAAAACCTTAAGGCAAGGAAATTTCGTGGATACTGGTCTCGGAGTGGGTACAGCGACGACCGAGAGCTCATAGAAGGTGAGCTCCAAGTCAAAGATGGAACGCTGGCTTAATTAAGCCAGCCTTCCATATTGTTAGGTTAGTTGTTTATAGGTTTAGAGTTCATGATTGTAGTCAAAGTGTAATAGGTGATATTACATTATGCCAATGTGTGATAGATATGATTGTAGTCAAATTGTAAAAACGGTGATATTATTGTATACCAATGTAATGATGACATTTGTTCTATGTTATGAATTGAATAACGTTTTAGTGCATTGTGCAATCAGCCTTTCATGTATTATGGCATATACCCGAAATATGAGAAAAGCTCAGTGCAAACGGGTAGATGGAAAACTCCGTATCTGATGTAGGAAAACTAAAGCAATGGAGGTTGCGCACAACCGTTGCCAAATGGGGACCTCATCGGAAACGGTGTTTTGCCTCTGTTACCGATGAAGGCCTTCGCATCAGTGACAGAGTCGGGGACACGGACCCTTTCTCCGTTGCCGAAGGGCTTTTTGGCCCGTTTTCGATGTGTCGTTCTGTACTAGTGGCCTAACTAGTACATGTACTAGTCAATTTCGGAATTTTGACCACATAAGTAGAGGCTAGCTAGTACATGTACTAGTGGGGTTCTACAATTCCCAACAAATACCAATCAACTTATTTCAACAAAAACTCTCCAATTACTTTACAAATGAAACAAGAGAGTACTACTTCACAAGAATTAACAGCTCTAAAAGAGATGCACGAAAAACAGGAGCTAAAAGCGTATCAGTAGTTAGACAAGAATAGTCAAAAGATATAAGTGAAGAATATGAGTATTTACATGAAAAAGTGGAGCGTGTCTCTCTCCCACACAAGAATGCTAGGATCTAACTTTATTCAGAAAAATAAAAACAAAGCAAAAATAAAAGAACACAGACGCTCTAAGTAAAGTACATAAGATGTGGAAGAATTAAAATATAGTTTCACTAGAGATGACTTGATAAGTTGTTGATGAAGAAGGGGATGCCTTGGACATCCCCAAGCTTAGATGCTTGAGTCTTCTTGAATATTGCTGGGATGACCCACGTGGGCATCCCCAAGCTTAGGCTTTTCATTCTTCTTGATCACATCATATCATCCTTCTCGCTTGCTCCTTGAAAACTTCCGCCACACCAAACTCAAAACAGTTCTCATTGGAGGGTTAGTGCATAATCAAAAATTCACATGTTCTACTGTGACACAATCATTACCAAAGCTTCTGGACATTAGCTACAGCCACTGATGTTTTATGGAGCAAGGAAGTCCAATCAAACATAGTAAAAGAGGCAATGCAAAATAAAGGCAGAATCTGTCAAAAACAGAACAGTCCGAAAGACGAATTTTCGAGGCACTTAATTTGTTCAGATGGAGAAAGTCCAAACTAATGAAAGTTGCGTACATATGAGGATCACGCATGATTTGTTTCAGAATTTTCAATTTTTCTGCAGTGAATAAAGCTCAAAACCGTGGACAGCAAAAATCTGTTCCAGTGCAAAAATCCAAATCTAGCATCAACTTTCAACTAGAGACTTTACTTGGCACAACAATGCAATAATAAAGATACAAAGGAGTTGTTACAGAAGTAAGCAAGCTCCTTGACTCAAAATAAAATAAAATGATAGAAAATAAAAAGGTGGGTTGTCTCCCATAAGCGCTTTTCTTTAACGCCTTTCAGCTAGGCGCAGAAAGTGAAAATCAAGTGTTTCCAAGAGAAGAAGCATCAACATCATAATTTTTTCTAATAATAGAATCAAAAGGCATCTTCATTCTCTTTCTAGGGAAGTGTTCCATACCTTTCTTGAGAGGGAATTGATACTTAATATTCCCTCTTTCATATCAATAACAGCACCAACAGTTCGAAGAAAGGGTCTTCCCAAATCTATAGGACAAATGCATTGCATTCAATATCCAAAACAACAAAATCAACGGGGACAAGGTTATTGTTAACCATAATATGAACATTGTCAATTCTCCCCAAAGGTTTCTTCATAGAGTTATCAGCAAGATGAACATCCAAATAACAGGGTTCCAGAGGTGGCAAATCAAGCATATCATAAATTTCTCAGGCATAACAGAAATACTTGCACCAAGATCACATAAACATTACAATCAAAATCATTCACTTTCATTTTAATGATGGGCTCCCAACCATCTTCCAACTTCCTAGGGATAGAAGCTTCAAGTTTTAATTTCTCTTCCCTAACTTTCATGAGAGCATTTGTAATATGTTTTGTAAAAGCCATGTTTATAGCACTAGCATTAGGACTTCTAGCTAGCTTTTGTAAGAACATAATAACTTCAGAAATGATACAACCATCAAAATCAAAATCATTATGATCAAAAGTAATGGGACTATTGTCTCCCATACTTCAAAAATTTCAGCACTTTTATCAGAAACAGTTTCAGCAGTTTTAGGCAATTTTGCACGCTTTGTAGTGGAAGTGGAAACATTGCCAACACCAATAACATTACCATTGAATAGGAGGTTTATAACATGTGATGCTTCAGCACTACTAGTGGTGGTAATAGTACAAACTCGAGCTATACTATTTTTTTATCAATTTCAGCTTCTCTTTCCCACCTAGCATGCAATTCAGCCAACATCCTAATATTGTTGTCAATTTTAACTTGGATAGCATTGGCTAGCAAAATACATACTATCTTTAACCTCATTAGGCATAACTTTCAGTTTCAAAAGATCAACATCAAGAGCAAGACTATCAACCTTGGAAGCAAGAACATCAATTTTACCAAACTTTTCCTCAACAGATTTATTAAAAGCAGTTTATGTACTAATAAATTCTTTAAGCATGGCTTCAAGATTAGAGGGTACACTTCTATTGTTGCTGTAGAATTACCATAAGAATTGCCATAACCATTACCACTAGAAGGATAAGGCTTATAATTGTTGCTACCAAAATTATTACTATAGGCATTGTTGTTGAAGTTGTTGTTCCTAATGAAATTTACATCAACATGCTCTTCTTGAGCAACCAATGAAGCTAAGGAACATTATTAGGATCAACATGAGATTTACCATTCACAAGCATAGACATAATGAAATAATCTTTTCACTCAAAGAGGAGGTTTCTTCCAACATAATTTACCTTCTTACCTTGAGGAGTTCTTTCAGTGTGCCATTCGGAATAGTTAATCATCATATCATCTAGTAGCTTTGTTGCTGCACCCAAAGTGATGGACATGAAGGTTCCACCTGCAGCCGAATCCAGCAATTCATTGAAGAAAAATTTAATCCTGCATAAAAGGTTTGGATGATCATCCAAGCAGTCAGTCCATGGGTGGGACAATTCTTTACCAAATATTTCATTCTCTCCCATGCTTGGGCAATATGCTCATTATCAAATTGTTTAAGTTTATGATGCTACTTCTCAAAGATATAATCTTAGCAGGAGGATAATATTTTCCTATGAAAACATCTTTGCATTTTGTCCATGAATCAATACTATTTCTAGGCAAAGATAGCAACCATTCTTTAGCTCTTCCTCTCAAACGAGAAAGGAAATAATTTCAGTTTTATAATATCTCCATCTATATCCTTATACTTTTCATCTCACAAAGTTCAACAAAATTATTAGGATGGGCAGCAGCATCATCAGTACTAACACCAGAAAATTGCTCTTTCATAACAAGATTTAATATAGCAGGTTTAATTCATAAAAGTCTGCTTTAGAAGCAGGTGGAGCAATAGGAGTGCATATGAAATCATTATTATTTGTGCTAGTGAAGTCACACAACTTGGAGTTCTCAGGAGTACTCATTTTAGCAAAAAAGACAAAACCGAAATAACAAAATAAAACAAGTAACTAATTTTTTTGGTTTTTATATAAAGAAAGCAAACAAGACAAAGAAAAAATAAATAAGCAAACAAAAACAAAGTAAAGAGATTGGAAGTGAGAGACTCCCCTTGCAGAAGCAACTGACTTCCCCGGCAACGGCGCCAAAAACTTGCTTGATGCGTGTAAAGTACGTGTTCGTCAGGAGACCTCAAGTGTAAGGTTTGATGAGTGCAGCGGCAAGTCTTCCCTCGTATGAAACCAAGGTTTATCGAACCAGTAGGAAGTCGGCGATGTTCTGAAGGTGTCAACAGCGTCAGAAAACTGGAGCTATCGTCGGGGAGGCAGATGTCCTGACGGTTGACTTGGAACCTGCACACAAGACAATCAAACTACTTTGTCCTGACGAGTCAGTGATGGTGTCAATCTCACCGGCTTGCTGAAAACAAAGGATTAGACGTATAGTGTGGAAAATGATGTTTGCTTGCAGAGAATGAAAAAGAACAATGATTGCAGTAGGTTGTATTTCAGATGTAAAAGAATGGACCGGGGTCCACAGTTCACTAGTGGTGTCTCTCCATAATAAGATACTAACATGCTGGGTAAACAAATTACAGCTGGGCAATTGACAAAATAAAGAGGTGCATAACAATGCATATACAACTCATGATGATCACTATGAGATTTACTTGGGCATTACGACAAAGTACACAGACCGCTATCCAGCATGCATCTGTGCCTAAATAGTCCACCTTCAGGTTAGCATCCGCACCCCTTCCAGTATTAAGTTGCAAGCAACAGACAATTGCATTAAGTATGGTGCATAATGTAAACAACACTAATATCCTTAGACAAAGCATTGCTGTTTTACCCCTAGTGGCAACATCACATCCACAACCTTAGAACTTTCTGTCACTGTCCCAGATTCAATGGAGGCATGAACCCACTATCTAGCATAAATACTCCCTCTTGGAGTTACAAGCATAAACTTGGCCAGAGCCTACACTAGTAACGGAGAGCATGCAAGATCATAAACAACATATATATAATAGATCAATAATCAACTTTACATAGTATTCAATACTCATCGGATCCTAGCAAACACAACATGTAGCATTACAATAAGATGATCTTGATCATGATAGGCAGCTCACAAGATCTAAACATGATGGCACAAGAGGAGAAGACAACCATCTAGCTACTGCTATGGACCCATAGTCCAAAGATGAACTACTCACTGATGCGTGTGAAGTACACGTTCGTCAGGATACCTCAAGTGTAAGGTTTGATGAGTACATCAGCAAGTCTTCCCTCAGTTATGAAACCAAGGTTTATCGAACCAGTAGGAAATCTTGATGCTACGAATGTGTCAGCGGCGTCAGAAAACTTGGGCGTTGAAGGTGATGTTGAGGCGCCTTGTGCTCCCTGACAATGGTGCCAGAAAACTTGCTGAGCGTAGTTGACGTGGAACTTGCACACAAGACAATCAAACTACTTTGCCTCGACGAGACAGTGAGGGTGTCAACCTCACCGGCTTGCTGAAAACAAAGGATTAGATGTATAGTGTGGAAGATGATGTTTACTTGCAGCGAACAAAAGAGAACAATGATTGCAGTAGGTTGTATTACAGATGTAAAAGAATGGACCGGGGTCCACAGTTCACTAGTGGTGTCTCTCCAATAAGATAACTAACATGCTGGGTAAACAAATTACAGCTGGGCAATTGACAATTGATAAGTGCATAAACATGCATGTACAAGTGTAGTGTTGACTATGAGATTCATTTGGGCATTACGACAAAGTACATAGACCGCTATCCAGCATGCATCTATGCCTAAATAGTCCACTTTCCGGTTAACATCCGTACCCCTTCAGTATTAAGTTGCAAGCAACAGACAATTGCATTAAGTAATGTGCGTAATGTAAACAACACATTCATCCTTGACAAAGCATTGCTGTTTTACCCCTAGTGGCAACAACACATCTACAACCTTAGAACTTGCTGTCACTATCCCAGGTTAAATAGAGGTTGAACCCAACTATCATGCATAACCCCTCTTGGAGTCACAAGTATTCACTTGGCCAAGCTTCAACAAGTAACGGAGAGCATGCAAGATCACAAATGACATAGACATGATAAATAATAATTGCTTGACATAGTATAATATTCAGATCCCAGCAAACACAACATGTAGCATTACAATAAGATGATCTTGATCATGATAGGCAGCTCACAAGATCTAAACATGATGGCACAAGTGGAGAAGACAACCATCTAGCTACTGCTATGGACCCATAGTCCAAGGATGAACTACTCACACATCACTCCGGAGGCGGGCATGGCGATGTAGAGCCCTCCGGTGATGATTCCCCTCTCCGGCAGGGTGCCGGGAAGAGCTTCAGAACCCCCCGAGTTAGGGTTGACGACGCGGCGGCGGCAATATGTTCTGGATGAAAGGCTCGGGTTTTAGGGTTTTCAGTCGGGGAATAAATAGGCGAAGGGGCGATGTCGGCGGACCCCCGAGGGGCCCCTCACCCGGCGCGGCAGGGGGCCCACCGCGAGGTGGTTTGGCCACCTCGTGGCTCCTCTTCGTCTCTCCTTCGGACTCCGTGACGTGTTGGAAAAATAGGGACTTGGCCTTTTGTTTCGTGCAATTCCGAGAATATTCCAGAAGTAACTTTCTGAAACCAAAAACAGCAGAAAACAGGGAACTGGCACTGTGGCATCTTGTTAATAGGTTAGTCCCAGAAAATGCATAAAAGTGATAAAGTGTATATAAAACATGTAGCAAATGGTATAATATAAGCATGGAACAGCAGAAATTATGGATACGTTGGAGACGTATCAAGCATCCCCAAGCTTAGTTCTACTCGTCCTCGAGTAGGTAAAACGATAACAACAAATAATTTCTGAGGAGACATGCTTTCACACAATCTTGATCAATATATTGCAAGGCTCATGTCATGAATGAAGTGACTCAAAGCAATGTCTATAGTTTGCTAACAAATAGATAAAGAGTAAACAATGAATCATATAAGCAAAAACTTTTCATGAATAGTACTTTCAAGACAAGCATCAAAAAGTTTTGCATAAGAGGTAACTCATAAAGCAATAGATTCAAAGTAAAAGGCATTGAAGCAACACAAAGGATGATTAAGTTTCAGCATTTGCTTTCAACTTGTAACATGTATATCTCATGGATAGTTGTCAACATAAAGCAATATAACAAGTGCAATAAGTAAACATGTAAGAATCAATGCACACAAAGTTGACACAAGTGTTTGCTTCTAAGATAGAAAGGAGTAGGTAAACTGACTCAACATAAAGTAAAAGATAGGCCCTTCGCAGAGGGAAGCAGGGATTAAATCATGTGCTAGAGCTTTTTAAGTTTTCGAAAGCATATAGAGAGCACAAAATAAGTATTTGAGAGGTGTTTGTTGTTGTCAACGAATGGTAGTGGGCACTCTAACCCCCTTGTCAACCAGACTTTCAAGAGCGGCTCCCATGAAGGACGTTATCTCTACCAGCAAGGTAGATCATCCCTCTTCTCTTTTGTTTACACATGTATTTTAGTTTCTTTATAGATGACACTCCTCCCAACCTTTTGCTTACACAAGCCATGGCTAACCGAATCCTCGGGTGCCTTCCAACATTCACATACCATGGAGGAGTGTCTATTTGCAAATTAAGTTGCTTACTGATAAATCAGGGCAAAACATGTGAAGAGAATTATTAATGAAAGTTGTAATTAATTGGGGCTGGGCACCCCGTTGCCAGCTCTTTTTGCAAATTATTGGATAAGCGGATGTATATGCCACTAGTCCATTGGTGAAAGTCTGTCAGAAGTAAATGACAAGATTGAAAGATAAAACACCACATACTTCCTCATGAGCTATAAAACATTGACACAAATAAGGAGTAATAAAGTTTTGAATAGTTTAAAGGTAGCACATGAAATATTTACTTGGAATGGCAGGAAATACCACATAGTAGGTAGGTATGGTGGACACAAATGGCATGGGTTTTGGCTCAAGTTTTGGATGCACGAGAAGCATTCCCTCTCAGTACAGAGTTTAGGCTAGCAAGGTTGTTTGAAGCAAACACAAGTATAAACCGGTACAGCAAGAATCACATAAAAACATATTGCAAGTATTATAAGACTCTACACTGTCTTCCTTGTTGCTCAAACATTTTACCAGAAAATATCTAGACCTTAGAGAGAACAAATATGCATCCCAAGTCTCAACAAGCTCTACGGTAGTTCTCCACTACTAGGCTTTAACTACATGATGCAAGAGCTTAAACATGATCTACTTGAGAGCTCAAAACAATTGCAAAGTATCAAATCGAAACAAGACAATGATCTACAAGAATGCATATGTCTTTTCCAATACCAACTACTACATGTAGCATTTTCTTTCTTCCAAACAAACACCAATCAATTTATTTAAACATAAACTCTCCAAATGATAATATAATGCAGCAAGAGAGTATTTATAAACAAGTGCTAACAGCTCGAAGAGATGCATGAAAAACAGGAGCTAAAAGCACTGCAGTAGCTAGTTAAGAATACTCAACAAATATAAGTGAAGAACATGAGTATTCACATGAAAAAGCGGAGCGTGTCTCTCTCCCACACAAGGATTGCTAGGATCCGAATTTATTCAAACAAAAACAAAAAAAAAATAAAACACACAGACGCTCCAAGTAAAGCGCATAAGATGTGAAAGAATTAAAATATAGTTTCACTAGAGATGACCTGATAAGTTTGTTGATGAAGAAGGGGATGCCTTGGGCATCCCCAAGCTTAGACGCTTGAGTCTCTCTGAATATGTTGGGATGAACCACGGGGGCATCCCCAAGCTTAGGCTTTTCACTCTTCTTGATCACATAATATCACCCTTCTCGCTTGATCCTTGAAAACTTCCTTCACACCAAACTCAAGACAGTTCTCATTAGAGGGTTAGTGCATAATCAAAAATTCTCATATTCTGTAATGATACAATCAATCCCAAAGCTTCTGGACATTAGCTACAGCCACCAATGCTTTGTGGAGCAAAGAAATCCACACAAACACAGTAAAAGAGCGAATGCAAAACAAAAGGCAGAATCTGTCAAAAACAGAACAGTCTGGAATGACGAATTTTTTCGAGGCACTTAAGTTGCTCAGATCTGGTCTATAATGAAAGTTGCGTACATATCTCAGGAATATGCGTGATTTTTTCAGAATTTTTGAATTTTCTACAGGGAGATAAGCTCAAATCCGTGACAGCTAAAAATCTGTCACTGCGCAGAAATCCAAATCTTGCATCAACTTTCAATATAGAACTTTACTTGGCACAACATTGCGATAAAATAAAGATACAAAGGAGTTGCTACAGAAGTAACAAAACCTTGACTCAAAGAAAACAAAAATAACAGCAAATAAAAACGATGGGTTGTCTCCCATAAGCGCTTTTCTTTAACGCCTTTCAGCTAGGCGCAGAAAGTGAAAATCAAGTGTTATCAAGAGAAGAAGCATCAACATCATAACTTGCTCTAACAATAGAGTCAAAAGGTAACTTCATTCTCTTCCTAGGGAAGTGTTCCATACCTTTCTTGAGAGGAAATTGGTACCTTATATTACCTTCTTTCATATCAATGATGGCACCAACAGTTCGAAGAAAAGGTCTTCCCAAAACAATAGGACAAGATGCATTGCATTCAATATCCATAACAATAAAATCAACAGGGACAAGGTTATTGTTTACGTAATAAAAACATCATTAACTCGCCCCAAAGGTTTCTTCATAGCATTATCAGCGAGAAAAACATCCAAATAACAATGTTCCAAAGGTGGCAAATCAAGAATATCATAAAGCTTCTTGGGCAAAACCGAAATACTTGCACCAAGATCACACAAGGCATTGCAATCAAAATCATTCACCTTTACCTTAATGATGGGTTCCCAACCATCTTCTAATTTCCTAGGAATAGAAGCTTTAAGTTTCAACTTCTCCTCCCTAGCTTGCAAAAGAGCATTTGTAATATGCTTTGTAAAAGCCAAATTAATAGTGCTAGCATTGGGACTTCTAGCTAATTTTTGCAAGAACATAATAACTTCAGAGATGTTACAATCATCAAAATCAAAATCATTATTGTCAATGGTGGTGGAACCATTGTCTCCAATAGTTTGAAAAATTTCAGCACTTTTATCAGAAAAAGTTTCAGCAGTTTTAGGCAATTTCAAACGCTTTGCAGAAGTAGTAGAGACATTACCAACACCAATAACATTACCATCAATAGTAGGAGGCTTACTAGCATGTGAAACATTAGCATTACTAGTGGTGGTGATAGTACAAACTCTAACTATACTATTCTCTTTTTCAAGTTTTCCTCTTTTTCCCACCTAGCATGCAATTCAGCCAACATCCTAATATTATTATCAATTCGAACTTGGATGGCATTTGCTGTAGCAAATGACTTAGTATCTTTAACTTCATTAGGCATAACTTTCAGTTTTAGAATTTCAACATCATGAGCAAGACTATCAACTTTAGAAGCAAGAACATCAATTTTTTCAAACTTTTCCTCAACAGTTTTATTGAAAGCTTTTTGTGTGCTAATAAATTCTTTAAGCATAGCTTCAAGATCAGAGGACACACTTCTATTGTTGCTGTAGGAATTACCATAAGAATTGCCATAACCATTTGAAGGATAAGGCTTATAATTGTTGCTACCAAAATTATTCCTATAAGCATTGTTGTTGAAGTTGTTGTTTTTAATGAAGTTTACATCAACATGCTCTTCTTGAGCAACCAATGAAGCTAAAGGAACATTATTAGGATCAACATGAGATCTACCATTCACAAGCATAGACATAATAGCATCAATCTTATCACTCAAAGAGGAGGTTTCTTCAACAGAATTTACCTTCTTACCTTGAGGAGCTCTTTCGGTGTGCCATTCGGAATAGTTGATCATCATATCATCAAGTAGCTTTGTTGCTGCACCTAAAGTGATGGACATAAAGGTTCCTCCAGAGGCCGAATCCAATAAGTTCCTTGAGGAAAAATTTAATCCTGCATAAAAGGTTTGGATGATCATCCAAGTAGTCAGTCCATGAGTGGGTGATGTCTACGCATGCTTCTATTCCTGTAGACAGTGTTGGGCCTCCAAGAGCAGAGGTTTGTAGAACAGCAGCAAGTTTCCCTTAAGTGAATCACCCAAGGTTTATCGAACTCAGGGAGGTAGAGGTCAAAGATATCCCTCTCAAGCAACCCTGCAATTAAGATACAAGAAGTCTCTTGTGTCCCCAACACACCCAATACACTTGTCAGATGTATAGGTGCACTAGTTCGGCGAAGAGATAGTGAAATACAAGTGATATGGATGATTTAAGTAGTAATTGCAATCTGAAATAAAGATGGCAGCAAGCAAACATGTAGCAGAACTTGTTGTAAACGGTGTTTCAATGCTTAGAAACAAGGCCTAGGGATCATACTTTCACTAGTGGACACTCTCAACAATGATCTCATAACTGAATAAGTAAAAGCTACTCTTAAACACTCTCTTGTTGGATAACAAACACCATTCATTGTGTAGGGCTACAAAAGCACACCTCAAGCCGGAGTAAACAAGCGCCACAACGTCATAAAGGAATCACACACGGTGCACACACTGTCACCTTTACACCGTGGAGAGTACCGGAGTTCATATTAAAGTAACCTATGAGTGCATAATAGATAAAGAGTAACATCTACATATTCAAC
Source organism: Poa pratensis (assembly GCA_947311845.1). NCBI lineage: Eukaryota > Viridiplantae > Streptophyta > Magnoliopsida > Poales > Poaceae > Poa > Poa pratensis. The sequence goes on from CAMZMU010000041.1 coordinate 35,816,149, forward strand.
TAGATTAGCACAACTGAACACAAGTAAATACTACTCGGGATTATTCTCCTTCTTGATGAAGCAAGAGTACTATGCGTAGGGCTGCAAAGCACACCTCAAAGTCTGAGTAAACAAACACCACAATTCCCAAGAATAAGCCATGATAAATGTCTAAATTATTCATAGAGTCACACAAGTACCCACACTGTCACCTTGATACCGTGTTGTCACAATGACTCCAGAAACTAGACAAAATCACTTGAGTAGCATAAACATTATTAATGTATTCAGCGATACTAGCAATACACATGATCACATAAAGATCACACCATGGGAGAGAGAGATGAACCACATAGCTACCGGTAGAGCCCTCAGCCTCGGGGGAGAACTACTCCCTCCTCATCATGGGAGTCAGCAGCGGCGATGAAGATGGCGGTGGTGTCGATGGAGATGACTCCGGGGGCAATTCCCCGTCCCGGCGGCGTGCCGGAACAGAGATTCTGTCCCCCGAAACTTGTCGTCGATGGCGGCGGCGCTGCGGAACTCTTCGTGGAAATTGGCTTGTGTTTTAGGGTTTTCGCGTCGGGGAATAAATAGGCGAAGGGGCGACGTCGGTGGAGCCCCGAGGGGCCCAAACCATAGGCTGGCGCGGCACCACTGCCGCGCCATGTGGTTTGGCCACCTCCTGGCTCCTCTTCGTCTCTCCTTCGGACTCGTGTACGTGTTGGAAAAATAGGGACGTGGCCTTTTGTTTCGTGCAATTCCGAGAATATTCGCAGAAGTACTTTTCTGGAACCAAAAACAGCAGAAAACAGGGAACTGGCACTGTGGCATCTTGTTAATAGGTTAGTCCCAGAAAATGCATAAAAGTGATATGAAGTGTATATAAAACATGTAGCAAATGGTATAATATAAGCATGGAACATCAGAAATTATGGATACGTTGGAGACGTATCAAGCATCCCCAAGCTTAGTTCTACTCGTCCTCGAGTAGGTAAAACGATAACAACAAATAATTTCTGAGGAGACATGCTTTCACACAATCTTGATCAATATATTGCAAGGCTCATGTCATGAATGAAGTGACTCAAAGCAATGGTCTATAGTTTGCTAACAGATAGATAAAGAGTAAACAATGAATCATATAAGCAAAAACTTTTCATGAATAGTACTTTCAAGACAAGCATCAAAAAGTTTTGCATAAGAGGTAACTCATAAAGCAATAGATTCAAAGTAAAAGGCATTGAAGCAACACAAAGGATGATTAAGTTTCAGCATTGCTTTCAACTTGTAACATGTATATCTCATGGATAGTTGTCAACATAAAGCAATATAACAAGTGCAATAAGTAAACATGTAAGAATCAATGCACACAAAGTTGACACAAGTGTTTGCTTCTAAGATAGAAAGGAGTAGGTAAACTGACTCAACATAAAGTAAAAGATAGGCCCTTCGCAGAGGGAAGCAGGGATTAAATCATGTGCTAGAGCTTTTTAAGTTTTCGAAAGCATATAGAGAGCACAAAATAAGTATTTGAGAGGTGTTTGTTGTTGTCAACGAATGGTAGTGGGCACTCTAACCCCCTTGTCAACCAGACTTTCAAGAGCGGCTCCCATGAAGGACGTTATCTCTACCAGCAAGGTAGATCATCCCTCTTCTCTTTTGTTTACACATGTATTTTAGTTTCTTTATAGATGACACTCCTCCCAACCTTTTGCTTACACAAGCCATGGCTAACCGAATCCTCGGGTGCCTTCCAACATTCACATACCATGGAGGAGTGTCTATTTGCAAATTAAGTTGCTTACTGATAAATCAGGGCAAAACATGTGAAGAGAATTATTAATGAAAGTTGTAATTAATTGGGGCTGGGCACCCCGTTGCCAGCTCTTTTTGCAAATTATTGGATAAGCGGATGTATATGCCACTAGTCCATTGGTGAAAGTCTGTCAGAAGTAAATGACAAGATTGAAAGATAAAACACCACATACTTCCTCATGAGCTATAAAACATTGACACAAATAAGGAGTAATAAAGTTTTGAATAGTTTAAAGGTAGCACATGAAATATTTACTTGGAATGGCAGGAAATACCACATAGTAGGTAGGTATGGTGGACACAAATGGCATGGGTTTTGGCTCAAGTTTTGGATGCACGAGAAGCATTCCCTCTCAGTACAGAGTTTAGGCTAGCAAGGTTGTTTGAAGCAAACACAAGTATAAACCGGTACAGCAAGAATCACATAAAAACATATTGCAAGTATTATAAGACTCTACACTGTCTTCCTTGTTGCTCAAACATTTTACCAGAAAATATCTAGACCTTAGAGAGAACAAATATGCATCCCAAGTCTCAACAAGCTCTACGGTAGTTCTCCACTACTAGGCTTTAACTACATGATGCAAGAGCTTAAACATGATCTACTTGAGAGCTCAAAACAATTGCAAAGTATCAAATCGAAACAAGACAATGATCTACAAGAATGCATATGTCTTTTCCAATACCAACTACTACATGTAGCATTTTCTTTCTTCCAAACAAACACCAATCAATTTATTTAAACATAAACTCTCCAAATGATAATATAATGCAGCAAGAGAGTATTTATAAACAAGTGCTAACAGCTCGAAGAGATGCATGAAAAACAGGAGCTAAAAGCACTGCAGTAGCTAGTTAAGAATACTCAACAAATATAAGTGAAGAACATGAGTATTCACATGAAAAAGCGGAGCGTGTCTCTCTCCCACACAAGGATTGCTAGGATCCGAATTTATTCAAACAAAAACAAAAATAAAAGCACACAGACGCTCCAAGTAAAGCGCATAAGATGTGAAAGAATTAAAATATAGTTTCACTAGAGATGACCTGATAAGTTGTTGATGAAGAAGGGGATGCCTTGGGCATCCCCAAGCTTAGACGCTTGAGTCTCTTGAATATGGGGATGAACCACGGGGGCATCCCCAAGCTTAGGCTTTTCACTCTTCTTGATCACATAATATCACCCTTCTCTCTTGATCCTTGAAAACTTCCTTCACACCAAACTCAAATAGTTCTCATTAGAGGGTTAGTGCATAATCAAAAATTCTCATATTCTGTGATACAATCATTATAAAGCTTCTGGACATTAGCTACAGCCACTGATGCTTTGTGGAGCAAAGAAATCCACTCAAACATAGTAAAAGAGCGAATGCAAAACAAAAGGCAGAATCTGTCAAAAACAGAACAGTCTGGAATGACGAATTTTTTCGAGGCACTTAAGTTGCTCAGATGGAACTGGTCCAAATTTAATGAAAGTTGCGTACATATCTGGAAGATGCGTGATTTTTTACAGAATTTTTCGAATTTTCTGCAGGAGATAAGCTCAAATCGTGACAGCTAAAAATCTGTCTCTGCGCAGAAATCCAAATCTTGCATCAACTTTCAATAAAACTTTACTTGGCACAACAATGCAATAAAATAAAGATACAAAGGAGTTGCTACAGAAGTAACAAGCACCTTGACTCAAAAAGAAAAGCAAAAATAACAGAAAATAAAAACAATGGGTTGTCTCCCATAAGCGCTTTTCTTTAAAGCCTTTTAGCTAGGCATAGTGATTTTTATGATGCCACATAGATGAGAGTTGAAACATAAAAGAGAGCATCAAGAAGCATATATAAAACATGTTTAAATCTAACACTCTTTCTATGCATAGGAGTCTTGTAAGAAAACAAGTCAATGAAGAACAAAGTGACTAGCATAGAAATGCAAAACAAGTGTAACTTCAAAAATTTCAACATAAAGAGAGAGACTTAATATTATTGTGATATATGAAATCGTGTCTCCCTCTCTCATAAGGACCAGTAGGTCTTAAAGTACCCAGCAAATAAAAGCAAATCAAGAGAAAGCTCAAAACATTCATCATAAAGAGAGTTTTAATAACAAAATTTCTATAACCATATTTTCCTCTCTCAAAATAATTTTCAGCGGCATCATGAATAAACTCAACAATATAGCTATCACATAAAGCATTCTTATCATGATCCATGCATAAAGTATCATTACTCTCCACATAAGCAAATCATTAATAATAGTGAGAGTAAAAGTATCACATCCATCATTGTAATCATCAAAATTGGAGGCATAGAATAATCATAATGAATTTATCCTCATAGTAGATGGACTGAAAATATCATTCATCATTGTAAACATCATATAGGAGGCAAAGTATCATCAAAGAAAATTTTCTCCTTAAACTTGGGGGACTAAAAATATCATATTCATCACAACCAGCTTCCCCAAGCTTAGACTTTCCATAGCATTAGCAATAATGGTGTTCAAAGAATTTATAGTAATACCATTGCTACCATCATGCAAACAAGCTCCATAGGTTTTTAATTTTCTCTTCAAAAGCATCATGTCCTAATTCATAAAGTTCATAAAGATCTCTAATTTTTTTGTTGTTTTCCATTAAGCCTAACTAGTGAAAATAAAAACAAGAAACAAAAAGAAATAATTGCAGAATCTAAAGGAGATACCTTCCAACACTTACCTCCCCGGCAACGGCGCCAGAAAATAGCTTGATGTCTACGCACGCTTCTATTCTTGTAGACAGTGTTGGGCCTCCAAGAGCAGAGGTTTGTAGAACAGCAGCAAGTTTCCCTTAAGTGAATCACCCAAGGTTTATCGAACTCAGGGAGGTAGAGGTCAAAGATATCCCTCTCAAGCAACCCTGCAATTAAGATACAAGAAGTCTCTTGTGTCCCCAACACACCCAATACACTTGTCAGATGTATAGGTGCACTAGTTCGGCGAAGAGATAGTGAAATACAAGTGATATGGATGATTTAAGTAGTAATTGCAATCTGAAATAAAGATGGCAGCAAGCAAACATGTAGCAGAACTTGTTGTAAACGGTGTTTCAATGCTTAGAAACAAGGCCTAGGGATCATACTTTCACTAGTGGACACTCTCAACAATGATCTCATAACAAAATAAGTAAAAGCTACTCTTAAACACTCTCTTGTTGGATAACAAACACCATTCATTGTGTAGGGCTACAAAAGCACACCTCAAGCCGGAGTAAACAAGCGCCACAACGTCATAAAGGAATCACACATGGTGCACACACTGTCACCTTTACACCGTGGAGAGTACCGGAGTTCATATTAAAGTAACCTATAGAGTGCATAATAGATAAAGAGTAACATCTACATATTAACTAGATTAGCACAACTGAACACAAGTAAATACTACTCGGGATTATTCTCCTTCTTGATGAAGCAAGAGTACTATGCGTATGGCTGCAAGAGCACACCTCAAAGTCTGAGTAAACAAACACCACAATTCCCAAGAATAAGCCATGATAAATGTCTAAATTATTCATAGAGTCACACAAGTACCCACACTGTCACCTTGATACCGTGTTGTCACAATGACTCTAGAAACTAGACAAAATGACTTGAGTAGCATAAACATTATTAATGTATTCAGCGATACTAGCAATACACATGATCACATAAAGATCACACCATGGGAGAGAGAGATGAACCACATAGCTACCGGTAGAGCCCTCAGCCTCGGGGGAGAACTACTCCCTCCTCATCATGGGAGTCAGCGGCGATGAAGATGGCGGTGGTGTCGATGGAGATGACTCCGGGGGCAATTCCCCATCCCGGCGGCGTGCCGGAAGAGAGATTCTGTCCCCCGAAACTTGTCGTCGACGGCGGCGGCGCTGTGGAACTCTTCGTGGAAATTGGCTTGGTGTTTTAGGGTTTTCACGTCGGGGGGAATAAATAGGCGAAGGGGCGACGTCGGTGGAGCCCCGAGGGGCCCAAACCATAGGCTGGCGCGACCCCACCTTCTGCCGCGCCGCCATGTGGTTTGGCCACCTCCTGGCTCCTCTTCGTTTCTCCTTCGGACTTCGTGTATGTGTTGGAAAAATTGGGACGTGGCCTTTTGTTTCGTGCAATTCCGAGAATATTCGCAGAAGTACTTTTCTGGAACAAAAAACAGCAGAAAACAGGGAACTGGCACTGTGGCATCTTGTTAATAGGTTAGTCCCAAAAAATGTATAAAAGTGATATGAAGTGTATATAAAACATGTAGCAAATGATATAATATAAGCATGGAATAACATAAATTATGGATACGTTTGAGACGTATCAGTGGGACAATTCTTTACCAAAGATTTCATTCTCTCCCATGCTTGAGCTACATGTTCATTATCAAATTGTTTAAAATTCATAATACTACTTCTCAAGGATATAATCTTAGCAGGAGGATAATATTTCTCTATGAAAGCATCTTTGCATTTTGTCCATGATCAATACTATTTCTAGGCAAAGATAGCAACCATTCTGTAGCTCTTCCTCTCAAAGAGAAAGGAAATAATTTCGGTTTTATAATATCCCCATCCATATCCTTATACTTTTGCATCTCACAAAGTTCAACAAAATTATTAAGATGGGCAGCAGCATCATCAGTACTAACACCAGAAAATTGCTCTTTCATAACAAGATTTAATAGAGCAGGTTTAATTTCATAAAAGTCTGCTTTAGAAGCAGGTGGAGCAATAGGAGTGCATATGAAATCATTGTTGTTTGTGCTAGTGAAGTCACACAACTTGGTGTTCTCAGGAGTACTCATTTTTGCAAAAAACAAGATAGGCCGAATTAACAAAAATAACAAGTAACTAATTTTTTGTGTTTTTGATAAAGAGAGCAAACAAGACTAAATAAAAATAAACTAAACAAGACAATAACAAAGTAAAGTGATTGGAAGTGAGAGACTCCCCTTGCTGTAGCAATGATGATTTCCTCGGCAACGACGCCAGAAAACTTGCTTGATGCGTGTGAAGTACACGTTCGTCAGGATACCTCAAGTGTAAGGTTTGATGGGTACAGCAGCAAGTCTTCCCTCAGTTATGAAACCAAGGTTTATTGAACCAGTAGGAAATCTCGATGCTACGAAGGTGTCAACAGTGTCAGAAAACTTGGGCGTTGAACATGATATTGAGGCGCCTTGTGCTCCCTGACAATGGTGCCAGAAAACTTGCTGAGCGTAGTTGACGTGGAAGCTGCACACAAGACAATCAAACTACTTTGCCCCGACGAGACAGTGAGGGTGTCAACCTCACCGGCTTGCTGAAAACAAAGGATTAGATGTATAGTGTGGAAGATGATGTTTACTTGCAGCGAACAAAAGAGAACAATGATTGCAGTAGGTTGTATTACAGATGTAAAAGAATGGACCGGGTCCACAGTTCACTAGTGGTGTTTCTCCAATAAGATAACTAACATGCTGGGTAAACAAATTACAGCTGGGCAATTGACAATATTGATAAGTGCATAAACATGCATGTGCAAGTGTAGTGTTGACTATGAGATTCATTTGGGCATTACGACAAAGTACACAGACCGCTATCCAGCATGCATCTGTGCCTAAATAGTCCACCTTCAGGTTAGCATCCGCACCAATTTCAGTATTAAGTTGCAAGCAACAGAAAATTGCATTAAGTAAAGTGCATAACGTAAACAACACATTCATCCTTAGACAAAGCATTCATGTTTTACCCCTAGTGGCAACAACACATCTACAACCTTAGGACTTGCTGCCACTATCCCAGATTCAATAGAGGTTGCACCCAACTATCATGCATAAATACCCCCTCTTGGAGTCACAAGTATTCACTTGGCCAGAGTTTCAACAGGCAACAGAGAGCATGCAAGATCACAAATGACATAGACATGATAACACAATAATCAACTTGACATAGTATCAATATTCATCGGATCCCAGCAAACACGATGGCACAAGTGGAGAAGACAACCATCTAGCTACTGCTATGGACCCATAGTCCAGGGATGAACTACTCACACATCACTCCGGAGGCGGGCATGGTGGTGTAGAGCCCTCCGTGATGATTCCCCTCTCCGACAGGGTGCCGTGAAGAGCTTCAGAACCGTCCCGAGTTAGGGTCGACGACGGCGGCGGTGGTGGATATGTTCTAGATGTATCTCTCGGTGTTTTAGGATTTTCACGTCGGGAGGAATAAATAGGCGAAGGGGCGGCATCAGTGGAGTCCCGAGGGGCCCTCCTCACCTGTCGGCACGGCCAGGGGGCCCACCACGCCAGGAGGTGAGAAGGCCACCTCGTGGCTCCTCTTCGTCTCTCCTTCGGACTCCGTGACGGTGTTGGAAAAATAGGGACTTGGCCTTTCGTGCAATTCCGAGAATATTCGCAGAAGTATTTTTCTGGAACCAAAAACAGCAGAAAACAGGAACTGGCACTTCGGCATCTTGTTAATAGGTTAGTCCCGGAAAATGCATAAAAATGATATAAAGTGTATATAAAACATGTTGTAATTGGTATAATATAAGCATGGAACATCAGAAATTATAGATACGTTGGAGACGTATCACTCACACATCACTCCGGAGGCAGGCATGGCGATGTAGAGCCCTCCGGTGATGATTCCCCTCTCCGGCAGGGTCCCAGGAAGAGCTTCAGAACCCTCCCGAGTTAGGGTTGATGGCGGGGGTGGCAGATGTTTTCTGGAAATATGGCTCGGTGTTTTAGGGTTTTTGACTCGGGGGGAATAAATAGGCGAAGGGGCGATGTCCGTGGAGGCCCGAGGCCTGCTCCCCACATGGCGGCGCGGCAGGGGGCCCACCCGCGCCATGGGGTGGGGACGGCGCCTCGGCGCCCCCCTTCGTCTCTCCTTCGGACTTCGTGAACATGTCGGAAAAATAGGCATCTGGGATTTTGTTTCGTCCGATTCCGAAGATGTTTGCAGAACAACTTTTCTGAAACCAAAAACAGCAGAAAACAGGAACTGGCACTGTGGCATCTTGTTAATAGGTTAGTCCCAGAAAATGCATAAAAATGTCATGAAGTGTATATAAAACATGTAGCAAATTGTATAAAACAAGCATGGAACATAAGAAATTATAGATACGTTGCAGACGTATCAGCTGCCTATCATGATCAAGATCATCTTATTGTAATGCTACATGTTGTGTTTGCTGGGATCTGATTAATATTGATACCATGTCAAGTTGAATATTGAATTATCATGTCTATGTCATTTATGATCTTGCATGCTCTCCGTTGCTTGTTGATACTCTGGCCAAGTGGATGCTTGTGACTCCAAGAGGGAGTATTTATGCTAGATAGTGGGTTCAGTCTCCATTTAATCTGGGACAGTGACAGAAAGTTCTAAGGTTGTGGATGTGTTGCTGCCACTAGGGGTAAAACAGCAATGCTTTGTCTAAGGATAAATGTGTTGCTTACATTATGCACTTTACTTAATGCAATTATCTGTTGCTTGCAACTTAATACTGGAAGGGGTACGGATGTCAACCTGAAGGTGAATTATTTAGGCACAGATGCATGCTGGATAGCGGTCTGTATACCTTGTCGTAATGCCCAAATGAATCTCATAGTAGACACCACAACTTGCACATGCATTGTATGCACATTTCAATATTGTCAATTACCCAGCTGTAATTTGTTTACCCAGCATGTTAGTTATCTTTATGGAGAAACACCACTAGTGAACTGTGGACTCTGGTCCATTCTTTTACATCTGACTAGTTGGCATGTACGTGCAACGCACGTCTTCACAGTTAAATGGGATAATTTATAAGTAGAAAAAGACGTTATAGGATCTACATGGATTATTTCTTTTGGTGCAAGTCAATGGCCGTCGGCGTTGCGGTGTGGAAACACCTCGGTCACACAAATCCTATCCTATGGTCACTCGGCCAGCAGCTTGTCAAGCCAGTGGTGCATCCGTGATGGACACGAACAGAGGAGATGTACACGTGGGCGAGCTCCGCCCCGACGATGCCATCTCTGTTGGGAAGCTAGTTAGCATGTACGTGCAACGCACGTCTTCACGATTAAAGGGACAATTTATAAGTAGAAAAGACCATACCAAACTTTACATGGATTGTTTCTTTTACGCTTTTGCATCGGTCCTAGATGATGGGTTGGAGTGATGCTGCAAGATATCAAAACAATCAAAGCTAATAGATGCTGACATCTAAATACTCTAAAATGTGCCTCAGTTACTTTCAGCGAGTTCTGTTGATGTGCTCGAGTGATGCTGCAAGATATCAAAACAATCTACAAAAAAAAGCTTTCTCTGCTGGAACCTGGGTGATCGATGGATTTTTTTATTTTAGAAAAAGGCTCTCCGGCCTAGCTTTTTATTGCTAAAATGCCACAGAACTTACAACGTTTTTTATACAAGGAAATTGCTGGGATCCACCAGCTATAACCAGATATAGTCCAAACTCTAAACAAACATAAGTCTGGGAAGGCATCATTTAGCTGCCGAAGAATTAAGCACCCAGAAACAACTCACAAAAAGCTAAAACAAGAACATTACGGGACGAAGCGCACCAGCAAACGGGGCAGCTACAAGTTTCTGACTGACAGACACTCCCAGGTACGAACACAAAGAAAAGCTCTCCCAAGCATGAAGCATCGGGTTCAGATGATTCAGCTCTCACTCCATGTGCAGAAACACTCCCAAAACAACCACTCCCCAATTCGTCAAACACCTTGAGGGCATTGCCTTGCACAAGAAACTGGAGCAGGCACAGGAGTATAGAACGATTGGATTGGGAAGAGAAAATGAGCATCGTTTTGGAAGGAGAAGAAACTGTAGGAGGCACAGGAGTATAGATTGGATTGGGAAGAGAAAATGAGCATCGTTTCGGAAGGAGATTAGGAGAATACTCCACGGGGATGACCATGCCTCTAGGGGATGGGGACGGCGATAACTGGGCATGGACGGAGAGGAACGGATCCGGCCAAACTCGCACCGCACCACCTCAACCGCGGTGTCGCGTCGCCAGCCTCACGCCGTTGCTCTCTGATTCGCCATCTCCAAGGTCAGGAAGGTGTACAGGGGAGCCGTCTCGGGCAGCAATTCGTGAACGCGGAGGACCGCCACGGGTGCTGCCGCCAGCGACCGCGTCCTCACGCTAGCTCGCCGTGCTGCAGCCAGCCACCGGGAGCAGTGCACGCACGGACGTGCAACTTGCACGCAGACGCAACGGCGAGGCTGGCGAGTCGACGACCGGCGAGCGTGGCGGCTCCGCGACTTCTTGCTGCCGCCGAGAGTGGGCGGGGCACCGATGGCCGAGCGTGGTCTCCGTCGATGTGGAGGGCGACCAGAGTCTCCGGCGCAGATGGCTTGGGTGTGGTCCTGATTTGGGAGAGGAGAAATAGAAGAACGAACGGGTACGGTGGCAATTTAGTAGTATTATGTGATTTGGTGGGATGGTAAAACAGGAAAAATCGGACATTGTTGAGTTGTCAAACATTGGGACGATCTGGAGCGTCGATCAGATATTTGAACGGTACAGATTTAAAGTATCCCAACAAGTTTGCTCTTTTAATAGTAGTATAGATAATACAACCTACTGCAATCATTGTTCTCTTTCATTCTAAGCAAACAAACATAATTTTCCACTATACGTCTAATCCTTTGTTTTCAGCAAGCCGGTGAGAATGACAACCTCACTGTTAAGTTGGGGCAAAATATTTTGGTTATGTTGTGTGCAGGTTCCAAGTCAACTGCCAGGACCTCCCCTATGCACCAGTACTTTTTCTGGCACCATTGCTAGGAAGAGGAAGCACTCCACCAACACCACTTTTTTCTGGCACCGTTGACACCTTCAGAAGTGTCTTCATCTCCTACTGGTTCGATAACCTTGGTTTCATACAGAGGGAAAACTTGGTGCTGCACTAATCATATCTTCCTCTTGGGTTTCCAACGAACGTGTGTCTTCACGTCATCACCCATCCCAAATTAATTGGCGCAAATTCAGTAAAAAGTTATACTAAATCTAGGTTAATTGATTTAGAACAAATAGGGTTATCATTGTAGTATGGGTCCTCCTTTTTTTCAAAACAAATCTCGATTTTATATGATCGATCAAAATTCTTCTCTCGCCGGCCTTTTGCACGACATCAGTGCGAGCTGCCTTGGCTTTGTGGGCCTTAGTCATTGTGACACTAAAATGATCATCCTTTTCTGAACGGAGGGAGTATTATAATGGTTACTAAATGCGAAGACTACAGTAAATGCCAAGACTACAGGAACAATACAGCCTACAACAGCTGAGCTTCTCTTCCTTCTTTGTATACACAGATGGCATGGCACGGCAGAAAGAAGCAGCAACGAAGAAGCAGCTCCTGCCCGGGGGCAGCTTTTTGGCTCTCAGGTCCAGCTAGACCTTATATCAGGACCGTAGAATATGTCATATTGATCTGTACCTGGCCTATTTTTTGTTCAAATACGGACTGCAGAAAGTAGTCTATTGATGGCGTTGTATTTACTGTGTCCCTGCGATGGCGCAGTAGTTAACGGGTTTATTTGAATCTTCCCGTTAGGTGAGACGGTTTGTGAAGGCCGTGTGGACACAAGCTGGTGGACCGGCAGTCCTGGAAACAACATGCAGTAGGGTCCGTGGTACAAGAAGTTTATTGGCTCACTTCGACTCTCCGTTGTGGGGCTCTTTTACGGTACGGACGAGTAAAAGGCAACCGTCCAACCCAACAGATCCGATGGTGGATGTTGATCAATACTTGTCAACGAACCCACCAGTATTTTTTCCACCGAAGGGTAAAACGGTAAACGAGAAAAACATGTTGAATAACAAAATGCAATGATGGATGCCAAAGGTTGACTGCTCGTTGTGGTAGAGCGTGTACTTGGGAGCCATTTGCGGTGATACTTCATGTGAATGCATAGTATGCCTCCAAATACTCCAAGAAAGAAGTGATTACTTGATAGAATATTGGATATCATTTCATGCCTATCGAAATGATTATAATAATGTTACAATTGTATTTCAATAGTTGGCCCATTGTTTCTGCACCTATAATATGGATACAGTATTTTCCCATTTGAGTTGTATACATTATCAAGTGAGCAATGAATGAGGTATACTTTCAGTTCATTTTTGCGAGCTTCTTTGCGTGAGAGGTATATTACACATTACTCCCCCCTCCCACACGGTGTGATGAACATTGACATATAAGCTACATAGGTGAAGGTGTACAAACCAACACCGTGAAAAACATAAGCAAATGGTTCAGCAGAATTGGTGCGTCTGTAATCTAAGTACGATGCCACACAGACTTCGGGTAATCGTAGGGACACTAGTAGAGAACCCACCTATAGTACCGGTTATAGATGGCCTTTAGTACCGGCCACACAACCGGTACTAAAGGGTCGGCACTAAAGGGGTAACCCTTTAGTACCGGCACCTAAATAAAACCGGTACTAAAGGGTCTCCACGTGGGCGCACAGGCGAGCTCGACCCTGAGGACCTTTAGTACCGGTTTGTAATACAAACCGGTACTAAAGGTTCCTGCTTTTTTTGCTTATTATTTCAGGGGGTTTTGGTTTTTTTTTCTTTTCGATTATTTTTCGGGGTTTAGGGTTTCTGTTTTTTTCCTTTTCGCTCATTTTTCAGGGTTTCGGAGGAGATCGCGTATAAAGTACTCACTACACATATAAAGTAGTCATTATACACATACAAAGTACTCTCGTCACATATAAATTTAAGTACTCCTAATTAATTACAATGGAGCCGGTTCCCTTGTAGCATCGACTGCCGGCGGTTCCCTTGTAGCATCGACTGCAGGGGGTGGAGGTGGTCTTTCGTCAAAGTAGAATTCACCGTGTTCATCTATGACATGTGTAAGTAAGAATCCCGCCAATTCCTCCGCAATAGCTTTTACGCGGTTGCGTGGTAGGAGCTGGCTCCGCTTGTTTGACATCTTTAAAAGAAGGAAATAAAATCAGCTATGATCGAAACTAAACACAATTGATGCATGGTGGCAAAATAAAAGTTGTGTATGATGTTCACGTACCTCTCGATTTCTTACACTCTTGACTCTCTCATTGACCTTCGTGTGAATGTACTCGCAAACGTAGTATCCACATAGTTCTGTCCCCTGTGGTTGTCGCAGACACCACTATATATACAAGAATATAATTTAATCAAATAATAATCAAGAGAATGATAATGGTATTAGAAAGATACACGTAGTAGTACTTACGTTGTTAGACTTGAACTCCAGCTTTTCTGGCCATACACCGCGTTCTTCCGCTTTGAACTTTCTGTAAACCCTGTCCGGAAAAGAAAATGAATTGAGTAGTTATTACTTATACTTTTGATATCCGGAAATGAACGAAAGAGGCTGATATAGTGCGATTGAAATTACCTCTTGAGCATTAGACGCACGCTTTTGTATTCATTTTGATCTTTCCTTAGTGAGTCCCAGACTTCAACTTCTCCTTCCTCGAGTCTAATGATTAGCAGAATGTAGTGGAACCTGCGCACGTTTATATACGCAGGTATTCAGAACTTATCGATTACACTTTATATCGGGGAAGCAAAATAGAATGTGTAGAAGACGGTAAAACTCACCCGAAGTTGTAAGGAAATAGTATTTCCTTTTTGGTACTTTGTCGCTTAAAGAACGTTAGCAAAACGTCCTCTGTGTTCACGGGATTTTCATCCACGGTCTTGACATGAACTTTATCCGGGTCAATGAAACCAATGTCCCAGATTCCTTCGAGTCTGCATTCACGTATCTTCATTCTGCATAATTAGCGTACAAAAGAATTTTGTGACGATAATTACAAGCAATGAACGAGAGCTTATAACTATAGATAATTAAATTACACGAATAAATTACTTACAGACAATAGCAGCTGATGAGAGATTTGTCGAGAGCACGTTGATTGTACATCTGAAAAAGTTCTCGGAACTCAACATGCACACAATATTCTCGGAAGTAGTGTTGTTCCTTAACCGCCGCCATGAGATAGAATTTCCCTTCTTTTGCGGCGGTCATGTACCAGCGATTCAAATTCCATAACTGTGTTGTTAGCTGGCTCGGATTTTCCACCATAGGCAGCCCGAGTTCAAAATCAAATCGTGGGGCAATCTCCGCCATGGGGTAACCTGAGTCGCCAAGGACAACTTCTCCATGCTCGATTTCCCGAGTTTCAGAAGGTACAATGAGCGGGGCGAGCGATTGTGCTTCTTGTTCTCCGAGCTGGGCAACTCCTTTCCCGCACAATTTCTCTTGCTCATTCTGCGAGGAAAGTACCTTGTCAATACCTCGCTCGTAGTCTGAAATGGGCGGAGGTGGAGGGTCATATAGGTTGTCAACGGTTTGATCTTTTACCTCATTTGGTATAGTCTTCAGAAGTTCCTTTATGGGGTCAAGTCTTGCCTCCACTCTTTCCTTCTTTTTCTGCTCAAAAAAGGCTCTCGACCCTTCACGTAGGCTCTCAGCTATTTCCTGCTGAGTCATCTCAGAAGTTAACTTCTCAGGAGCCTTGACTTCCTTGGGGTTCTCAGGAGCCCGCACACTTTTTCCACGTTTCTTGACAGGGGTGGACGACGGGAACAGCTTCCGCTTTGTCAAGTTACTAGTGGGCGCATCAGTCGGTTGACGGGACAGCGCGGGAGATGGACTCGCGGCGGGATCCCAAACTTCGTGGGGGGAGGCGGGTGGACTTTGATGTGGTGAATGTCTAACGGGAGGAGTCGGTGGCCTTGGCTCCGAGTCTGGAAACTTGATGTATTTCTTCTTCCATAGAACGATACCAAACTCAACTTCTCCCAATGTCTTCTCGCCTTCAGCTCCAGGAAATTCAAGACGTATTGCGTTGAATCCCGGCATAACTTTCGTGACCCCGACACGAGCAAATCCAGGCGGAATCACACCAAAATGGAAGGTTTCTCCAGGTTGATGTCGTAAAGCATAGCCAGTCGCCACCGGATAAGTAATGTTCATCATCGGCGCATGTAACTCACAATTTGTCTTCTCCGTGATATCATCCACGGGGTAGTGAGCCGCCGATGGTTCAGCAACTGGTTCATCAACTGCAGGATCTTGTAGCTGCGTGGAACCCACGCTGCTTTTCCGCTGAGATGGGCAGGCATCGCCTGCAGGATCTTCTACTCGCAGTTGAGATTCCCTGGTCTGGGTCATTGAGGCCAGTTGCTTCTGCACATCCTGCACCGTGCGTTCTAATGCAGTAACCCTCTCCGCCTCCCTCTTCTTACTTCTGCAATGTTTTCTATAAGTTGCAACGTCTTCCGGAAACCCTTCAAGAAAACCAACCCCGCCTCCTCTGGCTCGACATCGCCCCCAGTGTTCTTTATTCCCGAGGGCTTGTGAAAGCTCGTCGTCCTCTCTATCGGGAACAAATTTTCCCTCCTTGACTAGTACTATGACATTTTTTATTTTTCTGATGACTCTTCTAATTTTTCTCCGCCATTTTCCCTTTGCAACAATCAGCCCTGTTTCTGGGTGCAACACTGCCCCATGCGCGAACAACCAGAACTTGGACCTGTCGGGCCAGTCATCTGTCTGTGGAGTGATCCCTTTTAGTCGCAGCTCGTCTTCATAGGCTTGCCACTTAGGCAAGGCAGTCTTGTAGCCACCTGAGCCCAAATGATGGAAATATTTCTTCTTCGAGGCATTCAACTTATTTTGTGTCGATCGGGCCACAGAGACGCCCGAATTCTTATACGCCGCAAATTCAGCCCAATCATCTTTTAGCTTCTCTAGATGTCCTTTGAAAACTATATCTTTGTTCCCATATTTTCTCCACAATGTGTTCTTCCAGTTGTTGAATTGCTGGGCCATCTTGCTAAGAGTCCACTCCTTGACTTTATCCTTCATCTTCTGTGGGAGATCTGCCGGTAGGTTGAATTTAGACATCATCGAGTCCCAAAGGGTCTCTTTAATTCTTTCCTCGAGATATTTTGCGCCTATGTTGGCTTTCTTCGGCTCATTCCATTCTGTCACAGTGATCGGGACCATGTCCCTTACAAAAACTCCGCACTGCCGTACATATTTATTGTAGATTCCATCGGGTTTCTCTGGTTTGCCTTTGAAGGTAACTTCGTCGATCGACAACGTTGCACCTTCCGGGAGCTTTAACCCTTGGGCCGGGCCTCGTACGGGGATTGACGACTTAGATCCAGAGGGCTGAAAGAAAAATGTTTCGTTAATAAGTGCGCATATAAATCAATTAATGCATCTAGCTATAGTGATCAACAAGACTTAATATATACCTTCTTCTTAGCTAGGGCATCGTCCGCCTTAGATCCAGACGGTTCTTCTTCGTCGTCGTCATCTCTGAATTTTTCTAACTCAAGTCCCTCACCGGAGTCATTCAAACATTTCGCGCTGAATTCTTCGGCGTCTTCTCCGTCGGACGAATCTTCTCCATCGGAATATTCTCCATCGGAATTGGGTCCGGCAGCGGTGTTATATATTATTTGTTGGAGACGGTCTTCTTCCTCCAAATCTCGGACGAAGGTGGGGGCATCGTCCGCCATAGCTCAATGTCACTGCAAATTTTGAAACTTAGCAATATTTCTAACTTAACAATATTTCGAACTTAACAATATTTCTAACTTAGCAATATTTCAAACTTAACAATATTTCAAACTTAGCAATATTTGAAACTTAGCAATATTTGAAACTTAGCAATATTTCAAACTTTACAATATTTCTAACTTTACAATATTTCAAACTTAGCAATATTTGAAATTTAGCAATATTTCAAACTTAGCAAAATTTCAAACTTTACAATGTTTCAAACTTTACAATGTTAAACTATATTTGAAACTTAGCAATATTACAATGTTTCTAATACACTATATTTGAAACTATATTTGAAAAAATAGGAAATTTCTTATACACTAATAAAATAACTTTGCAATATTTCTAACTTTCAAAATTGCTAACTTTCAAAAATGCTAACTTTCAAAATTGCTACACTAAAAATTGATAACCTATAATAATAACCTAAATGACTTAAAACTTAGCAAATTGCTACATTTTTAAATTGCTACATTTTGTAAGTTTGCATAATTGTAAAGTGTCATTTAACATTTTTCATACTATCTAAATGACATAAATATTTACTCACATAAAATTCTAACTTTGATAAATTTCAAACTATCTAAATGACATAAATATTTACTACTAATTAATCTAAAGAACAGTACTAAAAAAAAAAAAAAACTAACCTTAATTGGAGGCCGGAGCAGGGCTACGCGCGCGGCGGCCGAGCAGGGTTGAGGCCGCGCCGAAGCAGGGGCGATGGCGGCGTCGAGGGCCGGAGCAGAGGAGGGAGGCGGAGAAGAGGCGGAGGCCGGAGCAGAGAGGAGGGAGCAGGGCCGGGCGGCGATGGCGGAGCAGGGCCGGGCGGCGATGGCGCGTCGGCCGGAGCAAAAGGAGGCGGAGCAGTGGCGGCACGTCGTGGAGCGGAGCAGGGGAGGCGCAGGTCGACGCGGCGAGGGAGGAGGCGTTGGCGCGGCCACCGGCCGGAGCAGGGCTTCGCCGGAGCAGGGTCGCGTCGACGAGGAGGCGTCGGCGGCGTCGAGGAGCAGAGGCAGAACTTGGCGATTTGGGGAGCGAGGCGTCGTCCCCTGCCACTTAACTGCCCAACACCCCTTTAACACCGGTTGTAGTCTACAACCGGTACTAAAGGGTCTTTAGTACCGGTTGTAGACATCAACCGGTGCTAAAGGTGCCTTTTGGGCCGCGGCAAAAATTCCCGCGTGAAGCCCAGCCCTTTAGTACCGGTTGTAGTTTACAACCGGTACTAATGGGCTTTTTGAATTTTTTTCTCTAGTTTTTTTTTCTTTCTTTTGTTTTCTGTTTTTTATATCTATTTGGTTTCTATTTTGTTTTTTCTCTACTGCCACCAGGTGATGTCGCCGCAGTAGTCACCCGACGCGGACGCCGAGATCTGAAGACGGAGGAAAGCCATATCGGCGGGGGCGACACCCCGATTCAATCCTCTTCAGGCGAGCACGCCAACCGACGACCACCGCCGGGAGCAGGCCACACCACCTCCAGTACCTCCACAGAAAGGTCAGAGCAAACCCAACCGCGAAGAAGAGAGGAACAGAGGACACAATCTCCAAAAGCCGGCCGCCATCTTCGCAACCGTGTGAACCAAGATACAACTCCGATGTGCGGTCAACCGTCTTATGCAGAGACGATTTAACATACAACTAGACATCTACGTTACAACTTCACTAGTTCTAAATACTGGATAGAACAAATTAAGGTACAACTTGAAATTACGATACAACACAAGTAAAACAAAGACTCTACCTATCTCCCATCAATGCCTTTTGACGAAGATTCTATCTTCTTGCCTTCCTTGCCCTTTGACGAATATTCTGCCTTCTTGCCTTTGCCCTTGGAGAAGCTTCAGCCTTCTTGCTCAGTGCTTCAACCCTCCTTTCCTTTGACGACGGCATGAAATCGTCGTCATCATCGCTGTCAACTACCCAGAGACAGGAACGACCGTACGAATCACGGTCAGCTTCAGTTCGGTAGAATGGACTATTCGTAACTTTCCTGTCAAACTTCTCTGCAAGCGTGAGCATTTCTGCACGAATTTGGAGCGGGGTCCTATACGAAAACCCATCGCGGCATAGCTTCGCCCCGAGCAAAGCGAGATGACTCTCAGTGTGCAAAATTTCTTCAATTGGAACTACCCTACCATCTACCTTCAAATTGCTCGAAAGCCTGGCGAGATGCTCGGATGCGGAAATGTGAAACCCGGACACACACTTCTCGCAAGGACCAATAAATACCATGCTTGCGCTCAAGTGAGTACCATGCCTACCTTCGACTGGGTTTTATAGAACTACCGGTGGCGGCATTTGGGGGAACGATAGCGGGAAATATTTGGGCGGGAAACGGTGGCGGGATCGAAGTTGCCTACCTTCTCCAGTGGATCAGGAAGAAGCACACGGATCGTGTGTTTCCTTCCAGCGATTGGGAGCCGTTGGATCAAGCGGTGTGTTTCTTTCGAGCGCTTGTGAGCCCTTGGATCAGGAAGAAGCACACGGATCGTGTGTTTCCTTCCAGCGCTTGGGAGCCGTTGGATCAAGCGGTGTGTTTCTTTTAAGTGCTTGTGAGACGTTGGATCAGGGGTGAGCCCGACTTTAGTCCCGGTTGGTGTTACCAACCGGTACTAAAGAAGCACACGGATCGTGTGTTTCTTTCAAGCGCTCGTGAGACGTTGGATCAGAGGTGTGTTTCTTTTAAGTGCTTGTGAGACGTTGGATCAGGGGTGAGCCCGACTTTAGTCCCGGTTGGTGTTACCAACCGGTACTAAAGAAGCACACAGATCGTGTGTTTCTTTCAAGCGCTCGTGAGACGTTGGATCAGAGGTGTGTTTCTTTTGAGGGATTGTGAGCTGTTGGATCAGCAGTATCACGACCACTTCGTGAGCCACATGACCCTATATATAGCCCACCTCCCGGAATTCCAGCATCACTCACTCACACAAAACATTCCATCGTCACTCGGAGAGGCATCTTTGGGCAACCAGCGGCAAGACGTCTCTGATGACCTGCGACCGTTCCAAACGGTTGCAGATCATCAGAGATGTCTTGCCGGACGGTTGTAGATCATCAGAGACGTCTTACCTCTGCTTGGATCGAAGTGGCGCTCAAACACAAAACATTCGGGTTTCCTAGCTATGCCCGACACTGAATGCAACGACATTCGACCGTGAATCAGTGTCGGGCTGTAGCTAGGAGAAACCGTGTGTTTTGTTTCCCAGGTTACTCACTCATATATTCAGGTTCCCTAGCTACGTCCTGCAACCGTTTGGTCGGATCCAAGCAGCGGCAAGACGCTCTGATGATTAGCAACATCCCCAACACTTGTTGCAAATCATCAGAGATGTCTTGCCTATCTAGTGTTTAGATCTCTCTTCTGAGTTTTCAGGACATAGTTACATAAAAGGTTTAATACATTATTACACATCAGCAACAACATCCCTATCTAGTGTTCACTTTTTCTTCTTGTGTGTCCCTTTCTTCTGATTGCGTCGTAGCCATGGACAATCTTCATCATTCAACACGGTGCTTGGGTCAGTTTTCACTTTGAAGGGCGGAATTTCAGCAAACTTATTGTAATCTTCTGACATGTCTGTCTTGTCCTCCACTCCCACGATGTTTCTTTTTCCTGAAAGAACTATGTGGCGCTTTGGCTCATTGTATGATGTACCGGCTTGCTTATCTTTTCTTTTTTTCGGTCTGGAAGACATGTCCTTCACATAGAAAACCTGAGCCACATCATTGGCTAGGACGAATGGCTCGGTTTTGTACGCAAGATTTTTGAGATCCACTGTAGTCATTCCGTACCGCTTGTCTATCTCTACCCCGCATGACAGGTTAACCCATTTGCACTGAAACAAAGGGATCTTAAAATAAGGTCCATAGTCAAGTTCCCATATCTGCTGTATGCAACCATAATATGTGTCCTTTGTTCCATCATCGTTTGTTGCATCAAAGCGGACACCACTGTTATGGTTAGTGCTCTTTTTGTCTTGGGTTTCCGTGTAAAATGTATTCCCATTTATCTCGTACCCTTGGAAAGTCAATATAGTCGAAGATGGTGTCTTGGCCAACAAGTATAGCTCTTGTCCAACAGTGTTGTCATTAATGAGATGTGTACGCAACCAACTGCCGAAAGTATCCACGTGTTTTTTTTAATCCAGAAGTCAGTCTTCTCCGGGTATTCTGAGCGTAAAATATCCATGTGTTCCACGATATACGGAGCCACCAATCTGGAATTTTGTAGAACTGTGTAGTGTGCTTGAGTGAAAGAATGCCCGTCCATACTTCTTGTTGCTTTCTTTCCTAGCGTGCCTTTTCCACGCAGTCTCCCCTCATGGCGTGATTGAGGAACACCGATGGGCTTAAGATCTGGAAGAAAGTCAACACAGAACTCAATGACCTCCTCTGTTCCATAGCCCTTGGACATGCTTCCTTCTGGCCTAGCACGGTTATGAACGTATTTCTTTAAGACTCCCATGAACCTCTCAAAGGGGAACATGTTGTGTAGAAATACAGGACCGAGAATGGAAATCTCTTCGACTAGGTGAACTATGAGGTGCGTCATAATATTGAAGAAGGCCGGTGGAAAGACCAACTCAAAGCTGACAAGACATTGGACCACACCCGTCTGTAAACTTGGTAGAGTTGCTGGATCAATTACCTTCTGAGAAATTGCATTCAGGAATGCACATAGCTTGACAATGGGTACTCGAACGTTTTCCGGTAGAAGCCCCCTCAATGCAACAGGAAGTAATTGTGTCATAATCACGTGGCAGTCATGAGACTTCAGGTTTTGGAACTTTTTCTCTGCCATGTTTATTATTCCCTTTATATTCGACGAGTAGCCAGACGGGACCTTGATACTGCTCAGGACTTGAAAAAAGATCTCCTTCTCTTCTTTGGTAAGAGAGTAGCTGGAAGTACCTTGATACTTCTCTGAATTCAGGTTGTCTCTTCCGTGGTGCGTACTTTGCTGGTCCTGCCGTGCATCCGCTGTATCTTTCGTCTTCCCATACACGCCTAAGAAGTTTAGCAGGTTCACGCAAAGATTTTTCGTCACGTGCATCACGTCGATTGCAGAGCGAACCTCTAGGATTTCCCAATAGGGTAAATCCCAAAATATAGATTTCTTTTTCCACAAGGGTACGCGCTTGTTTGCGTCTTTCGGAACATTTAGACTGCCAGGACCCTTTCCAAATATTACTTCCAAATCCTTGACCATGCCATATACAACATCACCATCACGGCGTGTAGGCTTCGTCCGGATATCTGCCAAACCTTTGAAGTGCTTGCCTCCGTTTCTTACGTGATGCCCGGTTGGAAGAAACTGACGATGCCCCATGTACACAATCTTGTTACCTATATATGCACTGTCAGTCTTATCTAAACAGTGCGTGCATGCATTGTATCCCTTGTTCGACTGTCCTGAAATGTTACTAAGAGCAGGCCAATCATTGATGGTTACAAACAGCAACGCTCGTAGGGGAAATTCCTCTTGTTTGTACTCATCCCACACACGTACACCTTCGTCAGACCACAACTGTAAAAGTTCGTCAACTAATGGCCTCAGATACACATCAATGTCGTTGCCGGGTTGTTTCGGTCCTTGGATAAGCACTGGCATCATAATATACTTTTGCTTCATGCACAACCAAGGGGAAGGTTATAGATACATAGAGTCACGGGCCAGGTGCTATGACTGCTGCTCTGCTCCCCAAACGGATTCAAGCCATCTGTACTTAGACCAAACCTTAAGTTCCTTGCGTCAGCTGCAAAATCCCCAAACGCACTGTCGATTTTTCTCCACTGAGACCCATCAGCGGGGTGTCTGAGCATCTCGTCTTCCTTACGGTCTTCTTTGTGCCATCGCAACAACTTGGCATGCTCTTTGTTTCGGAACAAACGTTTCAACCGTGGTATTATAGGAGCATACCACATCACCTTCGCGGGAACCCTCTTCCTGGGGCTCGGCTCGCCCTCAATATCACCTGGGTCATCTCGCGCGATCTTATACCGCAATGCACCGCATATCGGGCATGCATTCAAATTCTCGTACTTCTCACCGCGGTAGAGGATGCAGTCATTGATGCATGCATGTATCTTCTGCACCTCTAATCCTAGAGGGCAGACAATCTTCTTTGCTTCGTACGTGCTGTGGGGCATTTCATTATTCCTCGGAAGATTCTTCTTAAATATTTGTAGCAACTCTTGAAATGCCTTGTCAGATATTCCATTCTTTGCCTTCCACTGCAGCAATTCCAGGGTGGTACCTAGCTTTTTCTGGTCATCTTCACAATTTGGGTACAACGGTTTTTTGTGATCCTCTAACATGCGCTCCAGCTTCGACCACTCGTTTTCAGTTACGCAGTTCATCTGTTCATCACGAATGACCTGACGAAGATCATCATCGTCGGACTGATCAACAATGACCTCATGCTCTTCCCCCATTGTAGTATCACCGTGTTCATCAGAGAACACGGGATAGTTGTCATCATCCTCTTCTTCAGGGTTTTCCATTATAACCCCTCTTTCTCCGTGCTTGGTCCAACAAAAATAATTGGGCATGAAGCCTTGTCGCAACAAGTGGGAGTGTATGGTTCTTACGCTCGGGTAATTCCTGTTATTCCGACATTCATCACATGGACAAATCATAAAACCATTCTTCAGCTTGTTTAACTTAACCACATCGAGAAAACGATGCATGCCATCAATGAACTCGGGACAGCGTCGATCACCGTACATCCATTCTCGGCTCATCTACATTACATAAATATATCAAAAACCATTACACCAGCTAAATAATGAATAGAGATACGTGACCAAATTAATTTATACAAGTTCATCACATTAAAATCAAAGTAGAGTAGTGCCCAAATGTAATACATAGTTCTCACGAAACATACATCAATCGAAACTAACATACAACTATCTAAAGAATTTAAATCCAACAACAAATGCGATCAGAATCGCAACCAAGGTAACTATTGAACCAACAGCATAATGATACCAAGCCTCTTGACTAATGGCATATTTTCTAATCTTTTTAAGCTTGGCGCGCATTGCATCCATCTTCCTCTCGTGAGCAGTGACGACGTCGGCAAGCTCGACCCCGTGAGCATCAACGATGTCGGCAATCTTCAAGTCCAATTCCATCTTCTCTTCTAGGCATTGGAGACGAAGATCTTCACTTATCTTCAATTTTGCTCTCAAATCGTCGTTTTCTTTTTTAAAATACTCGACAATAGGGTCGGCCGGAATTTCCGGTTCAACTACCTCCTAAATAAAAATATATCTACGTCAAGTTGGTCGGCATGATTGTTATAAACACGAAACAAAATAAATAGTTAAAAAGATATACCACATCCGAATCATAGACCGGACGAGGGCCGAAGGGGACGGATATCAAAACCATGACACTATACATATATAAAAAAACATAAGAAAATTATACAAGAAATAATTATGCATTTAAATCATATAACTAACAATTTTTAAAATAAAAGATAAAAAAGAGGCTCACCGAGGTGTCGGCGACGGAGCGGCGCGGGCGATCGACGGCGGTGAGGATCAGGGGACGGGACGACACTATATAAAACCATAAATTATACTTCAATTCGAGCTCAAAATGCATATAAAACAAATGAAATCCCTAATTAGTCATTTCATCAAACACCTTGCAAGCACAACCAAAATCAAACTTGCTAAACTTGCACGAAAATGAGCTAAACTTGAAAAGCCGGAAGAGAAGATGAAGAAGTTGCTAACCCTTGTATAGGGTGCCACCAATCTTGACAAATGTTGGAGAAAAAATGGGTGACCTAGAGCTTGGGAGGGCTTGGGAGAGAGGAAAAATGGGGTTGGGGTCGAGTTGCTCCAAAATGGAGCTGGCTCGGCCGGGTGGAAGATATAGGCAGGACCTTTAGTACCGGTTTTATTTACCAACCGGTACTAAAGGGCCTGCCGTGGGGCCACTGACCGCGGCCTGCGGGGCTGCACCCTTTTAGTACCGGTTGGTATTAACAACCGGTACTAAAAGGTGTCCTTTAGTACCGGTTGTTAATACCAACCGGTACTAAAGGTCCTCGCCGCGGGGCCCTGCTGGCGCCCAAGCACAACCGGTGCTAATGCCCCCTTTAGTACCGGTTTTTGTTGCAACCGGTACTAAAGGGGTGCACCAATGCTGGTGGGATGTGTCCCACGCGTAGGCAGCCTGTGGCGACTGGGTTCGCGAGCCCGATGCTCGCCGGGAAGAGCGCAAGCAGCGCCGACGCGTAACTATTCTGGCCTGGCTACGTGGCTTGGAGGTATAGACCTCAGGTATGCATTCAGTCACTGGTTTGCAACGTGGCTGGATACTAGAGGCTAGTAGTGGCTTATTCACCTAGGTCAGCTACGTGGAAGTGTTGCATGCATACCAGCGTCGAGGGATCTGTCTGCATAGCAGCACAAATTCTTGTATAAATAGCACCTGCTAGTGGCTGCTACTTGCTCCACACCTCCTACGCCACACCATCCATCGAGAGAGCTCAACCAGGGAGGCTGGGAGAAAGAGTGACAGAGCTCAACCAGTGTCCAGGGAGGCTGAGAGAAAGAGGAAGGAGACGCTGCTGCACCGGTGATGCCATGAAATAGGCGGCGAGTGGAGCGAGTCTGGCGCATCATCTTTGCTGGTGGAACTCTTTTCATCTTTGCTGGTGGAATTCGTTAGACCGGAGTGGTCGACCATATCTGACCAACGTCGGGATTATTATTTAAGATCACTTGGCTAACCAAGCCAAGATGTTCATACTCTTTTTTTATCGAGCGTTTAAGATATGCTTCAATATTAAATTGCATGATACAAAAATTCAAAAAAAAAAAATTTGCATGATACGTACGAAATGTGTTTCAATACATGTGGCTAACGCGCTGGTGTTGGTATAGGGTGATGGATCCGCATGCGGCACCGATACGAGCCTGATTTTAAGCATGTATAAACAACATGGAAATGAATTTTCTTAATACGGAAACTTGGTGCGACGAGGAGAATCGTACTGTACAATCATAGTTCAGGTATGTAACTATGGGAATTCTCTGCGAGGGTGCTACTTGTTCTAGAAGGTGTCGGTGCGACTCACATGTGTCAAGGTGTTCGGTATCTTAGCGGGCAAAAGATTTTTGCTCGGCTGGAGCCTCTATATGGTTCTGGTCGAGACTATCAACGTTGAAGTACAACTCTTAGAAGTGTAAAAGCGTAGAATTTCACCCATATGACTCTCGGTAGGGAAGCTCATCATCATGTGTGGCCTTCGCATGCTTAATTATTTAACAACAATGTCTTATTCAGTTTTTTATTAAAAGATTAGCCTATTCTATAAACTTTATAGAAGTGTATAAATTGCTTGTTGAGTAAGACCTTGCGTACTCACCCTTACTTCGCCATGTTTTTTTAGATCGGAGTATTGAACCAGAAGACGTTGTTAGTTGTTATCCGAGGATTAGGATGGACCAGTTGGGTGGAAAACGATTGGAGAACTTACTTGTTGTTGTAAATGTAAAGAATATTGTAAACTTAATTTGTATGGGCTTATCTATAGCCATGGTGCATGGTTTTAACCCTGCATTTTTACGCCTTGCGCATGCATAGGTCTCGATCAATATGCGTCTGACTGCTGTCAGTCCGCAAGATCCGGGTCTCGAGGAATTTGCTTTGATCAACACATAATTTGCAAATATTTAATGTAGTCCATTTTCATATATAATTTAATTCATATACACCACAATAAATAATCACATGGTATTTGTTGGAAAAAAAAACTTACTATACCATGTATACAATGATTGCCTATAGGTAAGGCGTATTGTTTTAGCCGGAGATAGATGACTTCCCATTCTATTGGAACTTAGATTACATTATTTCTTATCATTCATATGCCATATTATTGTTTTGTTCATCACATATTGGATAATCTGCTGGAGGCGAGGGAAGAGTCGTGTCCAATGTTGGGCCGTCCTCCACCACGAAAGCCATTGACATGCCCGATGACACATGTTGTTCGATATGGCAATGCAATAACCACACTCCTGTTCATCATTGTACACCAGACTAATTAATATGAAAACTCGTGATTTGATGCATTACCCAAATATACACATATTTTTTCACGTACCAGGATTACTTGCGACGAATCGAATCGTTGTCCACCCATACATGGGAACAAGGGCGGTGTTCCTCGCGGGTGGATCCACCAAGTTGTATTTTTGCACATCCTTTTCCACATCATATTCTCCAAGCCCCTGTGCAAGAATGAAGAAGTCGTGCCCGTGGAGGTGCATAGGGTTTTGGTAACTGAGCCCTGTCGGAGGACCTTGGAACACAATTTCTAATGTGGTATTGTATCGCACCCTCATGAATGACGTGGCCTTCATTGTCGTACCTTTGTTGAACACTATCTTGGGTGGGCTGCTTGGAAACTCTTGTAGCATGTTTACGCTGCTGCTCATATTGTTGTAGTAGTGTGCTTGGAGCAATGGTGTAATTGTGGGTAGCTGAAAGGAGATGTTGTTCATACGAGCCACGAAGGCACTACATGATGTTTCACCTTCTTTGCAGATGTACCCCATGTCAGTGACGATGAATAGTCTCTCGTCGACGGTTGGTGGCACCGAATGTAGAAACAGGTGTGACAGGCTGGTCAAGTTGCCACGGAAGTAGAAGGATGTCATTCCTTCATTAGAACAACTCACTTGAGAGGGCATTACCGGAGCATCCTCAGATCCATTTCTTGACGTGTAGTCCACAACTCCTCTTGAGAATGTCCTCGGTAATTTGCAAGGAGGTGATTCGATGGTCGTGGCGACCATGTAGTACTTACCAGGAGGTGCATTAGCAACTATCAAAGCATCTACTGTTTCACCGGGCGCGATCACAATGATATCTGCGGTATATGGTTTTACATAATTTGCATCCGCAGCAACCACCGTGAACACATGCCCAGCGATGTTAAAGTAGTACTCCGAGTGGAGCGCGGCATTCACTATGCGTAAGAGATATGTCTTTCCCTGCTCGACATTAAGATTATAGTTTTCTTCGATGAACCCTAAAGATAGAAACACGATAAGTTCAGGTGGTAGTTTAGTTGGCTTAGATCAAACTGAGGAGCGTTTTTTAGATGATGAAAGCGACAAATTTTAATTACCAGAACAATTATTGAGGTCTCCAAGCTTTCCATTGAATGTTGTTGAACGAGGCATGTCATGATAATCACTGCTCGCGATTCGCATTTCCATTTGAGCGAGATCTACATCCCACCATTCACCTGCACGCAGTTGACAATAGTTTAAATTCCATTTGTAAGAAACACAATTAATGAGTATGTTTGCAAATTAATACACAAACCTATAACAATGGGGATTTCCTTTTCTGGTTTGGGAAACGGGTAAGAATTGGGACCCGATCTCGGACGGATGATCAAGGCACCATGAATCGTTGCACGAAGGCTGCCGACGTGAGCATGCCACCACAATGTGCCCTCCTGGCCGAGAACATTGAATCGATAGGTGAAATTCTTATTCGGCTGGATCGGGCATTGTGTTATCATCCCTGGTCCATCAGCCCAACAATTCAGTTGCTGCTTCACTCCATGCCTGCGAGCAGGTACATATACATATCATCAAGTATACAATTTCTCTCAGCAATGTTGTCAGTTGTCACGCCAGAAAAATATCATGCATAAGCTAAGTGAGTGAACTTTTATTTACTACTGTGTTGACTCCTCCACATGATGTTGTAACGACCCCTCAGCTCCTCCGCCTCTTTCTTCAGTTGTTACTCTACATTGTGGTGAAGACGAAAAATATTCTTTGCAGACGAGAGCTGGTGCTCATTTGTTGGCGGCAATACTACTAGGGCGGACAAAACGCTTCACAAGAACGATTTAGCTAACCATCCACCGTGCCCCTCATGCAGCTGACCATGTACATTGCAGTACTTAACTAATGTACTTGTTCATTTCTTTTTTACGTACTAGTTGGCATGTATGTGCAACGCACGTCTTCACAGTTAAATGGGATAATTTATAAGTAGAAAAAGACGTTATAGGATCTACATGGATTATTTCTTTTGGTGCAAGTCAATGGCCGTCGGCGTTGCGGTGTGGAAACACCTCGGTCACACAAAGCCTATCCTATGGTCACTCAGCCAGCAGCTTGTCAAGCCAGTGGTGCATCCGTGATGGACACGAACAGAGGAGATGTACACGTGGGCGAGCTCCGCCCCGACGATGCCATCTCTGTTGGGAAGCTAGTTGGCATGTACGTGCAACGCACGTCTTCACGATTAAAGAAACAATTTATAAGTAGAAAAGACCATACCAAACTTTACATGGATTGTTTCTTTTACGCTTTTGCATCGGTCCTAGATGATGGGCTGGAGTGATGCTGCAAGATATCAAAACAATCAAAGCTAATAGATGCTGACATCTAAATACTCTAAAATGTGCCTCAGTTACTTTCAGCGAGTTCTGTTGATGGGCTCGAGTGATGCTGCAAGATATCAAAACAATCTACAAAAAAAAGCTTTCTCTGCTGGAACCTGGGTGATCGATGGATTTTTTTATTTTAGAAAAAGGCTCTCCGGCCTAGCTTTTTATTGCTAAAATGCCACAGAACTTACAACGTTTTTTATACAAGGAAATTGCTGGGATCCACCAGCTATAACCAGATATAGTCCAAACTCTAAACAAACATAAGTCCGGGAAGGCATCATTTAGCTGCCGAAGAATTAAGCACCCAGAAACAACTCACAAAAAGCTAAAACAAGAACATTACGGGACGAAGCGCACCAGCAAACGGGCAGCTACAAGTTTCTGACTGACAGACACTCCCAGGTACGAACACAAAGAAAAGCTCTCCCAAGCATGAAGCATCAGGTTCAGATGATTCAGCTCTCACTCCATGTGCAGAAACACTCCCAAAACAACCACTCCCCAATTCGTCAAACACCTTGAGGGCATTGCCTTGCACAAGAAACTGGAGCAGGCACAGGAGTATAGAACGATTGGATTGGGAAGAGAAAATGAGCATCGTTTTGGAAGGAGAAGAAACTGTAGGAGGCACAGGAGAAGAGAAAATGAGCATCGTTTTGGAAGGAGATTAGGAGAATACTCCACGGGGATGACCATGCCTCTAGGGGATGGGGACGGCGATAACTGGGCATGGACGGAGAGGAACGGATCTGGCCAAACTCGCACCGCACCACCTCAACCGCGGTGTCGCGTCGCCAGCCTCACGCCGTTGCTCTCTGATTCGCCATCTCCAAGGTCAGGAAGGTGTACAGGGGAGCCGTCTCGGGCAGCAATTCGTGAACGCGGAGGACCGCCACGGGTGCTGCCGCCAGCGACCGCGTCCTCACGCTAGCTCGCCGTGCTGCAGCCAGCCACCGGGAGCAGTGCACGCACGGACGTGCAACTTGCACGCAGACGCAACGGCGAGGCTGGCGAGTCGACGACCGGCGAGCGTGGCGGCGCCGCGACTTCTTGCTGCCGCCGAGAGCGGGCGGGGCGCCGATGGCCGAGCGGTGGTCTCCGTCGATGTGGAGGGCGACCAGAGTCTCCGGCGCAGATGGCCTGGGCGTGGTCCTGATTTGGGAGTGGAGAAATAGAAGAACGAACGGGTACGGTGGCAATTTAGTAGTATTATGTGATTTGGTGGGAGGGTAAAACGGGAAAAATCGGACATTGTTGAGTTGTCAAATATTGGGACGATCTGGAGCGTCGATCAGATATTTGAACGGTACAGATTTAAATTATCCCAACAAGTTTGCTCTTTTAATAGTAGTATAGATACATGACTAAGGTCGATCTTTCCAATTTTTTAGCACCAGCCACCAGGTGCAAGAAAAAGGTGTCATTCTGAGGTCTTTGAGTTCAACTAACTGCCCAACTCCAGTACTATGCATGTCTTCTAGATATACTTTGGAGATCACATTATATATGTAGGAATGCTGGAGAGTACGTTCTAGTAAAGTAAACTTTTTTAGGGCATTGAGAAAACAATGGATTTGCGCTCCATGACCAACTGAAAGGTCATTGTATATGACCAATCTGGAAATCCTATGACTAATAATCATTCTAGGCTGGGTAAAATAAGTACCGAATGAGTCTAATATATATATACCACCCATACATGTGTTTTTGTTTCAGGAAAGTGATGTACACGTCAGTTTATTCTTAGGTGTCGTCATAGACTTTTAGATGGCTAAGCAATAAACACTTCTTCTCCTAGGAGAAATGTGCTTCTAGGTGGTGAAGGGACCTGTTATTCAAACTCTCGTGATACCATACTTTAAATTGTTGCGAAAACTCATGTGATGCAGGTGGAAAACAAGTTATTATCAATTTGTCTTATAACTAATGTGATGCTACAGTACAAGAGTTCAGAACTATGATATATAAAATATTGGAGAAGTTCTGTTAGATATTGGGCAACATCAGTTTCATATTGTGATTTTATTAAATAGTATTTAAATGTAACTTAATTAAGAAAATGGAAACATGGTTGTACATACCAACACACCACAACACCTAGGTTGCATTGCTGTTTCATCTATCGTGTTGTAAATACTAAGATCATGTGGCATAGAATACGCGGCGTCTATCTGCGGAGTAACAAAAAAACGCCACAGATCATTTTCGGACGACCTATTTTTTTCTGGCGCTCTTAAGCACCATGCGAAAAAAATCCGGGCTTATAGACTTGTAGCTCAGCCTGTAAACCATCATGTAATGGTTACGTTGTTTTAATGTATCACCCATTTCACCGGCACAATGAGTTACGGAGGAATCGTTACATGGGAGTGGGTTGTGGCCAGGCATGCAGGGACCAAATCACTACAGGAAGGGGCGAGTACGCCGACGGTAATTATATACGCCGAGGGCTATTAATTTGTCGGGGCCGTCGGCGGATACAGCGGCGAGGCCAGCCAGATGATCTGGCCGTCGGTGTACCGAAGGCCCTCGGCATAGAACACACACGCCGACGGCCACCCTCGGCGTACAGAAATAACACGCCGACGGCCACCCTCACCGTCGGCGTATAGTTAAATGAGGTTTTCGACTGATTTTTTTTATGCATTCCGATACGCCGACGGTTTCCCCGTCGGCATAGTTAATGTTTTTTATCTTCAACGTACTCTATTATTTTCGTTTTCAATTATATACATACGCCGACGGCTGGGCCGTCGGCATATATACCAAGTTTCTTTTATGTTTTATTTTTATGTATTTTATTTATTACTCTCAATTAAGTTTACTATGTTTTTATTCATTTTATGTTTGTAGGTAATATGTATAGCGGTCATCCATGTGACCAAATGGTCAGAGCTATGCCGCCGGCCCGGCCGCCGACGTCTATATCTCCAGGAGCTCCCAGATGCGTGCACGTGGCACCTCTATGCCGACGGCCTGGCCGTCGCCGTCTTTGTCTCCAGGAGCTCCCAGATGCGTGCACGTGGCACACCTATGCCGACGGTTTACCCCTCGGCGTAGTTACTGACACAGCGGGACCCACCATGGTTGACTACGCCGACGGTTTCTTCTTCTTATACACCGTGTGGGCCCCACTCTTGTATACGCCGACGGTTAATTCGTACGCCGACGGCCAAATAGGCTGAGCTGAGGGCCTCAGACACCGACGGACCTACGCCGACGACGGCCCTCGGCGTAGCCATACGCCGACGGCGTTCCGGCCTATGCCGACGGCTTTCAGCCGTCGGCGTATCAGTCGTCGTCCTGTAGTGAATGGCGGTTGCCCCTCCTATTTCTATCCATGGGCAATTACCCCATGCATTGCCCCATCGTTACAGTGCTTAAGGTCACGCTTATTTTCAGAAAACATACGATTGAAAATGGATTAGACATGGAATGCTTAATGAGTTACCAATGGATTGTTACTCCACGGGGAGACTTGTTGATGACATGAACAACCACCGAGTCCCCTTCTGCAGCCTCGATCGCGGGGCCGGGGAGCTGCCCATTCACCACAGTGACTAGCGTGTCGTTGCACAAGTGATTTAGCTTGATCTGGCTCACCTATTTATTCAAGAAAATTATATAAGAACAGGCATTCATGCATATATGTAGCTATGTTTCCAATTCTACTACACAAATAATTGTTGAGTGGCGGACCTAGGATTTTAGTAATGGGTATGTCGCACAATTTTTTAATGGTTATTTAGGTAAAATACATTTACCGATTAAGTAAATACTGGTAAAATTTATATTCTAATATGGTATAGAAGCAACAAACGATATTTAACAGAAATATTACGTTCAAAAATTTGCATAAATTACCATATGAAAATAATAGTGTGCTGAATAATAGATTTGTCTAAATTCATATGTATCTAGTTAAGTATTTAGACTAGATATATGTGTATCTAGACAAAGTTGTGCCCACTAATATGGATCGGAGGTAGTAGTTTAAAATATGCACAATACTAGTTGTTCAAAATCTGCATTAAAAAGTACAATGTGCTATCTGTTGGACTTCAGACAATTATAAATGTACTGTATCGTACTCCCTCCATTTCAAAATAGTCTACATTCTGGCTACCTATTAAGTTCCAAAATACTCTACATCTTGACTGGGTCCCATGTAGTACTAATTAATACGAGAGAGAAAATTTGGTAATCAAGTATGGAGGGAGTAAGTCAATTGGGCAAATTGCATGGCTATCATTAATTAAGCTATGGGTAATTGGTAAAAACGCTTTGTTTTCTGCAATCAATTAATGCATTGCATGCTTGATATGTGGCTTAGTAGTACTAATAAATGTTTCGCTATTTTGTCTGAATTTTTCTAACATGTAGACTATTTTAGAATGGAGGGAGTATATGTTTGCAATTTATTTCATTTAACTATTTAATCTTAAAAGTGATATGTATAAATCTACGACTTAAAAAAGAATAGCTACTTGAATTCACGGTGCGCGGCTTACCGGCACCCTTTATCCTGTTTTTCTGATCATGGCGATGCCTATATGTTTTAGAATCAGAATCGATAGAGCAAGTGTAGACTAGGTCATATGAGATCAGCTCAAGCAATCGATCAGCTTTTCCTTCTTTTACTACTGGGGCCGCATGCACAGGACGATTAGCCCTAGCTAAGCTAAACAGTTTGCATGCATGCAATGGATCAGTTCGTTTTACTAGTACACGGGACGGCCGAGCTGCAGGGTATGCCGCGGCATACCGGGCATACAATGAGAAGACAGATTAAGTGTTGAGGAGCGCTTACTACGAACGTGTGCTCAACAAGCGCCGCTTCGCTCCTGCCGGCCGCTGCTAGTGCCACAATGAGGAGAAAGACGATGCAGAGGGCCATGGCTTCCACGAGGTGGTAGCTCAATTTGGCTTCGATCTGTCTTGGCAGATGT
Organism: Poa pratensis; assembly: GCA_947311845.1. Lineage (NCBI taxonomy): Eukaryota > Viridiplantae > Streptophyta > Magnoliopsida > Poales > Poaceae > Poa > Poa pratensis. The sequence continues at coordinate 35,850,952 of CAMZMU010000041.1, forward strand.
TTCTCTCTGGGCACCGGTTAACTCGATATATATAGGTAGATTATGTCCCAGAACAAATGCCGCGCTACAAAGACGTGAATGCGTACCGCTGTGCCCTGCTGGCTTGCATGGATGGCATGCCGCCAGTCATTCAGTTCTTAAATTATTTCGTCCAAGTGTGCACGTGGATCGCTGCCAGCCCTTCGGTTCTTAAACTGTTACCTCCAAATGATTAAACTGTTTAGTCCAAATGCGCAAGCGGGTCGTTTCATGGATTGTTTTCCTCTAACGGTACTCATGTGCCATAATATTATAAGTCCAGGTAGTGCTTATACACCGAACAGGAGTGATGGATTGTGCTTAAGGATGTGAGGATCTCTTCTACTCGAGTCTGGTTAGGACCATTTAACATGATTTTACAATGGAGAAGCAGTGCATCAAGTCTATCTTCTATTCGGCTACTGACATCGCAGCGTCCCGAAGAGCAGGAAAGATGGACTTATATCGCTGCTTTTAGGTTGGGAGTCGCATCCCGAGCCGTCTGAATCTACCGACTCCATTGAGAAGGTGGATTCAGAATTTCAGATGCGTCATGTCTGTCTATCTCCTGGCTAATGGTGTGACGGGTGGGCAAAGAAGCGGTGCAGGCTCGCGTACGCCTCAAGTGTGAAGCCGATTAAGAGATCGATGTCGTCGATTGGGATGAGGGTGCAACCGACAAGGTGGTTGTTCGCTGGGATACAAGTCTCGTCGTCTTGACGTAGCCGATTGAACCGAATGGTGATCCGCGGCCAACGGTGATGGTCTTGATGATGCCGCCACCGCCCGGAATGTGACCAGGGAAATAAATTTCGTCGAAATTTCGGTCGAAATTCGTGAAATTACCGATTTTCGGAGAGGGGCGAGAAAAGCTAAAATCGGTGGAAAATTCCGTTTAGATTTGTATAAATTCAATACGAACTGGTTATAAAGCACAACCATCTATTATGTACCACATAAATTACTTTAGTCTGTTGGTATAGAGTGGAGACAACTGTCTCCACTCTTTTTCTTTTATTTTGCTTAATTATTTGAAGCGTCAGAATTTAAATCTGACCTAAATATTTGAACTTTTTCTTCGAAATTTCGTGGATTTCTCGAAATTTGCGAATCTCGGTCACAAGCGAAAGAAAAACCTAAAACGAAAAGTTGAACCCTGAATGTGACACAACACGACTTTGGCCCAACTGTCGTCGAGGACAAGGGGGTTACTAGCTGACGGTTGATCGTGGGAGTGAAAGGAGGAATCTTCTGTGATGAGATTGAGCACGACGGTTTACCCAGTTTCGGATCTCACACGGTGGCAGACCCTACATGTTGTTATAACTCAATGTACGGCAAGTGCCGGTTATAGTAAGTATGTGATTGTGCGTATAGGCGGCCAGACATTGGATTTATAAGGAGAAGCCGTATCGGCTAAGTTTCCGCCTAAGTCTATGGGCTTGTTAGCTTCGTAAACCGTCATCTTTGACCTTTCTTTAGCATGCACGCCTCCACATTACACTTCATCTTACTAGGCCACCCGACAGGTCGCAAGCCTTACCACCAATAGGCCGCCCTGACTAAACCGGATTTATCCATGTTAGAGATACCCCCATTGAGTATACCCCCAACGATTCCATTATCGTCATGACTCTTCGGTACAACGTGAAGGCCTTTGATTTTTTTGGTTTTTTTAAGGTATCCCTAATTAGAAAGGGGGTCATCAGCCTCGGTCCAAGCCGGTGATGGCGGCACTCTCGGCCGTCCTTCTCCTCCTTGGAGGCATCGCCGTGGAGTCCCTTTACCACTTGTAAATTGTTTTTGTTCGTATATGTCGTTCCTTTGTCTTCTCATTTTTTTTGCTAGGCGGTGCGCTGCCCTGAGCGGTGTTTATGTCGGAGCGACGACTTTGAGTCGTTTTGTCGTTGTCTTATGTGGTGCGAGACCTCGAGGCCAGCGTTTAGTCAGAGTGACGGCTCCGGTCTTCGTTTCCTCTGTTTCATGTTTAGGTGTAGTGGTGTGGGCCTTGACCATTTAGGCAGCTAATTAGGCCATCGGCTTTGTGTGGTGCGTAGCCTCAGGTCCGGTGTAGGGCGTCATGTTATTGTATTGGTTTCGGGCAGTTTTCTTATAAATTGATCAATTCTTTTCTTCTATATTTCTTCTCTACTATATAATATAGCTAAAGGTGATGGTTGGCGGTACGTCAAAAACATGTAAAAAGACCAAAGTCAACCGATCGGCACATGGAGAAAAATCGTCGCTTCCTACGTGTACGTTTCAATCAAAAACAATAACCGATAGAGTCCAGCTAGATTTACAATCTCAACACGGAGCTGGAGTCCGTCCCGCCCCCCTGCGAGACACACGGTCTGCCCGCGCAAACGACCCGTGCTCGCTGTCCGCCGATCATCTCCGGAGCCGACCCGAAATCACGCGTGCGTCCGGCGGTTTGAGGCTTTCAGCTAGCGTCCATGTATGTTGGAGCATCTTCTGGCCTCGCCGCTTCTTCTCTCGCGTCCTTGCTTTGATCCACTGGCGGACCTTCTTGGAGGCCAAAAGGGCCGTGGCCCCCCCAACAAAATTACAAATTTACTAATACCCCCTAAGCTGCTAAGTGCTAAGCAATGCATCGACTGAAAAAACAAAGACCCAACAGGAAATAGAACTAGTTCTCGTCTCACGGAAGTCAGCGCCATCCTCTCGATCTCCTCTCCTCCTCTCTGTCCGCCCTCCGCCGGTGGAACTGCAGCACGGCGCCGGTGGGGTGGCCGGCGTCCGGCCGGAGGTGGCCGGACAGGCCGGTGGCAGGTGCCAGGTGGGGATCGTCTCCCAGTTTCGAGCCGGCCGTGGCGGCAGGCAGGTGAGCTGCAGCAGCCTCGAGCCGGCCAGCCGGAGCCTGCGTCGATCTTCAATCTTCGAGATCCTCCACTGTCTTCTCCTTTCTGAGGTAATTTTGTGTCCAATATTTCCTCTTTTGGTTCTGAATTTTAAATCTAAGTTGGGAAATGCTCAAAATAGGTCATGAAAATTATTGATTGTTTCCTAAATCTGTAGTGAGGAACATGGTTTCTTTTGGTGGAACTTGTAATATATTAAAATATATTTTGTGGACAATATTAATCTAATTATATATATATATATATATATATGCAAATACTACAAATTCTAGCTCGTTTCTGTGGCATAATTTGGTGTTCCAATTTTTTTGTGCATATTATTTTTAGCTTCGCCCCCCAACGATTTTCTGCAAGGTCCGCCACTGCTTTGATCCATTGCCCGGGTTAGAGTCCAAAGAGCAGGTAGCGCATCACAGTTTACCGGCAGCACTAATTTCCCTGTTCGCTGTTTCTCATCGCGGTTTAGGCGCTGGCACAAGCCAGGCTGAATCCACGCATCTGCACGTACTTTGCATGCACATCTGCGTCCAATCTTTCCTGATTTTTGTAAGTAGTGCGTCCATAAGAGAACAATCAATAAATACGACGCATGTATCATGCAGGCAGATCTGTAAAGAATTCGTTCATTTTTCATGAACATATTTTCTCTGCTTAGTAATGCAATTCAGAAGTTTCATGTATTATTAACTTTCCAAGGATTCAGCTGTAAATAATTATCTGACAGAAAGAGAGTATTTTTTTTTTCGAAAATCAACTTACCCAAAGAAGAGAAGGACGATGAACGAAGTGATGCGCCTAATCCGTGCATCGCCTCGGCCATGAGCGCTGCTGGGCTGACCGAGGATCCGGGGCTGCTGGAATGCGTGCACGCTGCTAGCCTGGGATGACATCGGCACGGGGCTGCTGGCTGCTGCTACATGTGTTTGGTAAACGATGACCGTATATAGCTAGCTGACATTGTTTGTGTGTTTTTTATTTAGGAAATCTAGCTCATGTTTACTTTGCACTTAAATTTTAATTTTAACAAAGCTATTAGATATTTGTGGCAAACAAGAAATAATCTATATTTAATAACATAATAATTTTTATCTATATTTATATCAACAATAACATAATTCAGGCGTCTTTGTCTCTATGACATAGATTTTTCTTTCTCGCTGCAACGCACGAGTATTTTGCTAGTATATATCAATATCTTACTATATATAAAATCTGGTGGAATCCACCCCTCCTCATTCGTCCACGTCGCGGACTTCCCCTGGGCGTCCGATCCACGGGACGGATGGCCCAGATCGAGCCATGTCGCCCACCACGGTGGTACTGTAGCTAAGCTACAGTACTCCCGATTTTCTGCCAATGAGCTTACGATGCGTGGCCCCGGTACCCGGCCGGTCACCCCATGCGCACCCGGTGACCCCCCCGCACGAACTTTAGCGCAGCCTTTTTGCAAGAACCCCCGCGAAGGACCGCAACGTAATTCTCAAAAACTTCAAGGACTTTCGTGCAAAAATGCCACGAGTCCATCCCCGTCCTCTCTCCCTCGCACGACGGTGGAAGACGCCGGCGGCGCCTACGCACCGCGCCGCACGCATCGGGGCACACGGCGGGGTGCGCCGTCTCCGCCGCTTCCTCCTCGCCCAGGTAAGCTTCCCGGAAAGGCGTCGCTACGCCGGAATCGCCGCCGCCGTGTGGGCAGGCGGCCGCCCCCTGCGGGTTCCCCATGTTGAGCCGCTTCGAGCACGCCGCCGCCGAGGCGGCTCCGGCCAGATCTGCCCCCCTGTGACGTCAGCACGACGTCACAGTAGGTCCACCCTGTTAGCTTTTTCTGATTTTTTTTAAGGAGCCCAAATTACTCATACAAATTTGAAAAAATTCTACATAATGTACACCACTAATTTTAGATATCTCTACAAAAATAATGACAAATATGTCAAAGTGGTCACATAAAAATAAATATGCACGGCCAAAATTCAAATTTCAAATTTCCATGTGCCTTCCAAATTTGTGTATTTCGTAGACGTCAAAAGGGATTCAAATGCATTAAGCTATTAAAAAACTGGATGGCTTCCGAATTTGAAAGATTTCCGAAATGCGGACAGTTTTAAAACGGAAGCCTCAGTTGCATTTCATTAATACCCGAATCTGCGCAACTTTAGATGCGGCCACTTTCAAAATTAAATTTAATGGGCGAACAAAATATGACAAATATGTCAGCATGGACACAAAAAAAATAACCCTACCTACAACATATGCTCAAATTCCACGTTTGAATAATTCAAAATTTCAGATGGTTTCCAAATTTAATAAACAGGAAAAAAATCAAATACAATAAACATGCCAACATAACCACGCACAAAAAAGGTTCTTAAAAATCTAAAACCAACTACCTTTGCAAGAGAAAACAAGCACATTTGAGAAATTCAAATTTGCTAACATTTACAAAAAATTACGAAGAAAGGAAAACCATACCGGAGCTTTCCAATCCAAATTTCAAATTTAATCCCTAAAAAACACTTAAATTCTTTCGAGTCCACGGGCGCGGCGGAGGCTGCGCTTACAAATATTACAGATAGATCATGACCACAAAATCTAAGCATTTAATAAACATGAAAACAATTCAAGTATGAATAGCTCCCCAGTTTGAACATTTCAAAAATTTAAAAAACTTCTCAACCTAGACAATTTTTGAATTTAACAATTTTACGATTAAATAATTCAAAATTTTAACCCACGGGCGCGGCGGAGCCCGCGCTTAGTCCCCTAGTGTATATCAATGGAACAGCAAAGCGGCTGGCCGCTTTAAAAAACGAACACCATATCGGTGAGGTATATTAGTTCGTTTGCAATACTGAATGAACGCAAACGCTCCACGCGCCTGATCTGATCTGTCCAGATCTGCCTGATTGGTAGTGCCCAACGGATGCACTCGACGTGTACGGAACGTGCACTTAGCTATCCAACAATCATTGACCTGCCTGATTGGTTTCTGACACTTGCTTATCTGATCTGATGTCCGATCCGATCTGTGCAGCCACATACAATAACGTCTCAGGGTGTCTTTCTGTAATTTTGCATCAGGAAATCAAGCACGGACTCATGAAGGCGACCACGACTAAACTTAATTCCGCTCTGGCACCATCAGCATGCATGCCACATGACGATGGTCACCTGTGAGATGTCTGCCGTCTAATCCACATTCATTACTAATTAAGATGACTAATTTCGTTGATATGAGCACATTTCTTTTACGAAATACTCTCTCCGTTCCACAATATAAGACGTTTTAGGTACTACGCATATTGTCTACATCCATACCAAAATAAGTGTATATAGACAAACATGTTTAGATATATGTGTATACATGCATGTGAATGTGTAAAAAGGTAAAACATCTTATATTGTGAAACTGAGGGAGTAATAAAAGCGTAAACCATGGAGCACCCGGGTCATTCCATCAGTGCGTCGTTGATAGAAAATAGGCTAATCCTGGCCCGATATTTAAATAAAAGGCAATAATGACCAGCTTTGAATTAACAAAGCTCAGAGTTTTACAACTGCAGTTACAGATGAAACAAGGTGCTGAGGAGAACCTCAAACAAAGCAGATAAATGACAAGCTAAAAGAAAGGAGGCTGCACTACGCCGAGCACCAAATCCCGCGTAAACGGACAGTCCAGAGGCAGGATAGGATCACCAGCAAAGACACCACCGCAACTAGCACAGAGCTTGACATTGTAGAGGGAAGCACGAGACGAAAGACCAACATCTTCCGCAGACATGGAGCAGAGGACGTTGAGCATCACAGCGCTAAACGGAGACCGCAACATGGACATCGGCGAGCACCAAACCCTTGCATAGAACAGCCAGCACCAAAGAGGTGGGAGCGGACAACACCAACCGGCGAGCACCGAACCCTTGCGTGAGACGGCCAACCACAAAAGGAGCGGGATCGGACCACCGTGTCCGCATGTTCTTCCTCCACCAAGACACAGGAGCAAGAAAACGTCACTTCAGATCATCGGCTGCGAAAAAGGCACCAACTTTACGCTCAAGCAACCATATTGAAGTGAGGAGACCCTTGCTCCAATACGGTGCCTCCAAGGAGGTCACGACGCAGCATCGCCGCCACTGTCAGGTCAAAGACCAGGATTTTCACCCAAAGTATAAAATGAGGGAGGTGGAATCAAACCATAGCTTCGCCCCCAAGAGGGAAAGCGGCGCCCACATGGGTGTCTCTCTATGGGCCCAAGATTTATGGGGGCACCTAGGTATATGTATACGTATATACTAGGTATAGTAGGATTCAAAAAAAATAAAAGGCAAAAGGCCCTTCGCTGTCTGTGGCTCTCTATGGGCTGCTAGTGAGTAGCGATTGGGCCAACTAGGCCTTTTTATCTCTGTTGTGCGTGCGCTCGCCGGTAATTAACAGGCCTGGGTGCTGGATTGTTCCGGTGTCCGTGCTAGCCAAGGATACAGACCCAGCGTTCGACTCAATCAGATATTTCGTGCTTTCCTCGCCCGCCGCGGCTGCACACAAATCAGATTGAGAGATTGTTACCGTATTGCGGATCACTCAATTCTCAAACCCCAGTCAGCAATAGCCAAAGCGCCGCCGCCGGCCGCCAGAATCAGGTAATTGATTAATTAAGTTTGATCTTGATCTTCTTTTACTTTTCTAGTATAAGTGGTTTATGCCCAAATCTGGACTGTTAATTATTATTTTATTTTCAGCCTTAGTATGAAGCAGCTACCTGGTGATGCAAAACGGAAAAGGAGAAAAGATGGACAAAAATTGGTAGATTCAAAGAAACTTTCTATTCACATATTTTTGAAGAGTAATACGGACACTCCAAACAATCCCGACCACTTGGCGCTAGTTGTTTATGTGGGGAACAAAGTAATGTATATTTGGAAGATGAGGCCCATACAGAAGATAATGTTGAGATCAGCGAGAAAGATAACAATGTAAGTGATCATGAACACATATTTAATTCATCTCCTACAAAATTTGCTAGTGTTGATGAGGAACCGGTCCATGTCGATATTTATGACCGGACAAATTGGGCTAGTCTTGATGACAAAGCAAGGAACACATTGGTTGAGAAGAGGCCTATTAGAGATTGATATTGATTCCATTATCGACGACTTTGCATGTAGGAATGTAAGGAGAAAGTTTTAGGGTACGTTAAAACTATAACACTCCTCCATCATAGTGAAATTACGCCTTCGCGCGTCGTGGTTTTTTCCCGCAAGGGTTTCCACGTGAAAATTTGTTTACTTATCTATTAGGGGCACTAAACTGTAGTTTCACCCCGGGCACACAAAACACCAGCACCGGCCCTGTCCAGGGGCGGACCCATTTTTATGACACCGGTGTCACAGGGCACCGGGTAAATTGCTTCATTACGTGAGTATATGGCTCATGTATTAGGCGTGACATCGGTAAAATTTCTTGCTGGATACCCGCTGAAAGGCTAAAGTCTGATACAAACCTTGTGCTCGTACTCAAAGTCTTCCCATTCATGCAGGCCCATTTACTTGGCTGGACTCACCGTGGCTTCCCATTCATGCAATCCCCGCCACGTCAGCTAATCGAGAGCACGAACCAGAGTTGGCGAGAAAACGTCGGGGAAGACTGGAATTGGAGAGATCAGGGTTCGTGAGTGCTTGATTCAGACTTTGAGTACGAGTAGAAGGTTTATTCCAGACTTTTGCCCCCGCTGAAACGATGATTAGACGGCGTGGCCCATGAGGATTGAGGAAGCAAGGCGACCATGCCTATCGATCAATCAAACCGATCGTGTGTACGTGCCGCAGCATACTCGTTTAGATTAGATCGCTGCAGAATTGGGGGAAAAAGTGCCGGAAAAAAAATCCTATGCGACCAAGCGACGGAACGACCAAGCGGTGGACCATGTTAACCATCCTACACGTGGTTCTTTTCTTGATCAACCCAGCTATGCATTTGCTTAATCAAATCGTGTGGTGCTGCATTTTCTCTTGGTCGCACGCAGCTGGGCCGCATAGGATTATTCTCCAAAAGTGCCACAAGTCGCCCATAGGTGTGTGCCTCTATTCTTAATTCCTGAATCGTATGGGCAGGGCTTCTAGAACTAAGGATGTTACAACCGAGAACTGGATTATTGCAGTTTACTCATGTCTTTCAGTGAGTCACATCGATTAGGATTATTTTTTGGCCATTGGATGCTTGATGACAACACAACACAACACAACACAATACCAACTAAGTTCAACTTTAGCGGTACCACTCAATCAATTTGTTTTTTATTATTTCTAGTTCTGCTTGTTCACACCTAAATAATGTAACATTATGAAACTAAGATCCAGCGTCATGCCCATCATATAATGCCGTCTCTAAACATATTTGTTTGCACATTTTGGAGTTTTTATGCTTTATTGTTCAACTACAAATGAATTAATTTGGTAGTCAATTTGACTGACAGATTGATCCTTCATAAATTGTTGAATGTGTTATATTTGATTAGCATTGTTCTTTATCCACATGTTGTGATGTACGAATGGGCACTGGGTAATTTTTGTCCTGGGTCCGCCCCTGGCCACGTCCACAGCCTCAGGGCCGCCGCCCCGACTTTCGAGAGTTGCCAACGATCACCCGCCTGCATGAGCCAACCACTCTGGCTACCGCGACAGGCACCTCCTCCTAGAGCCCCTGCCCTCCTCAACTACACGACAAGGCCGAGAAAACCACATGAAACCATGGCAGACCACCCAAGGTAAGAAATTGCAGGTTGAGCTTGAGCTTGACGGAGAGCCACGACCATGCATATCTGCCCGGAATCCAGCCACCGCGGGCCGAGCTGTGGAGCAACTTCTTGCCGGTGTCGACCAGTCTCACCTCGGCTACCTCGAAAAACATGGGGACCAGCAGCTCCGACCAGCAGCGGAGCTTCGGCCGTCGGCCCGCAGGAGAGGAGAAATGGGGGGGGACAGCAGCGAGGAGCAGGGACGGGGCGGAGGAGGAGCTGGCTGGCGGCGCTAGGGTTGGCCTCGTGAGCCGCGGGACACGTTTTTTTATTTTTGCATAGTAGGTCTGCATAGTATCTGGTCATCCTGGCCCGATTGGTGGTTGTGTTCTGCCATTTCAGCACGGCATCTAGTATTCCTGAACCGTTTGTGTTGCTAGTGTTGGAACGAAGAAATGCTGGGCGTAGTCTAGAGAATGACCGTGGTCAAAATAAATAAATAGAAAATGACATGGTTGTGATACGGTTTTCTCGATAAAATGACGCTTTATAATAAACCAAATAACGATTGCACGCGTTTTTCCACAATTGTGTTCTTTTGCAAAGAACCAAAACATCTCCCTTCAGAAAGCAGTGGCCTTATGCTGTGATGAGGATATTTTTGACATGTTTCACACCCCTGTATCCATGGAGGCAGCTCAGCAATGTAATCAGTTAGATACCCTTTTACATACACAGCAGGGTACTTCTGGTCCTGATAAATGGCAGATGGCTAGAACTGCCAAGAACTATTCATGCAAGAGAGTTTATGCTGCCCTCACACCCCATGTTTTAGCCCCAGCACCTGTTAGGTGGATATGGAAATCAGCTGTGCTGCCTAAGCACAAAATCTTCTTTTGGCTGCTTTTACAGGACAGATTAAACACACGAGATCTGCTTGCCAGGAAGAGGTTTGTGATTGAATCTTATGACTGTGTCCTCTGTCCTGAAGGCAGCAACGAGGATTATCGACATTTGTTCTTTGAGTGTGATTTCAGTCGAAATTTCTGGTGGAAGCTCAATATTGAATGGAATGCTGATCTGGACCTTTTTAACATGCTTATCGATGCAAAGAAGAGATACAAATTGATCTGTTTCAAGGAATCTCTTATTGTTGGCTGCTGGAGTATATGGAATCACCGAAACAGATCTATTTTTGATGAGTTAGATGTTGATATCTCTGTTTGTTTTCAGGACTTTGTTGTTTCTTTTAATCTTGTTATGCATAAGGCTAAACCTTCTCTTAAAGAAGGCATGACCCAGTGGTTAGATACTTTGTGAGACCTTTATTTGTAATTCTGTACATATTTGGAGTGAAAATAGAAAATTAAGGCAGTAGGGATTTTTTCCTACTGTTTTTGCGCCTAAAAAAAACGATTGCACGCGACCTTGAATGTCAGCGTTGTAATGTGTTTCGCAAAGAAAAAAATAAGAGCACATACAGTAAAAAGTATGAGTCAGAGAATAACATAAAAGTCAATATAAAAGTGACCACAAGTAAACAGTAGATCGCCTACGGCGAAGGGCCCTCCACGGCAGATCACGAGCCACCCATGTTGGATACATAGGCGAAAAAGCATGGTTGTGGTATCGTGTGTGGTCAAGCAGGACAACATGATTCTTGTGTAGATCCAACTGTCCTGCGCTCGGCCGAGAGATTAACTATTTGTAAGGAAGATTGATTATTGTGCCCTTTGCTACGAAGGGTATGTTTTAATCCTCATCGCGGATATGCATCAATATTGCAAAAATCTGTAACGGGGGGCAGGCTACTGAAGCAATTGTAAAATTGAAAACCGCTCAAGTCCACCTTCCATTCCCGTTGATGGTATATTCTTTGACTACTGTTCCCATGGTTGTAATACTTCTTGTGATTTTTATAACAAATAACAATGAAGACACTCATTGGGTAGCTCTTCTTTGGAAGGCCTACTATGGAGAGAAAGTTCACCATGCAGTTGACTCATATGGTTCTTTTTAGTGGAGACAAGTTTTCAAGCTAAGCCCCATCTAAAGTAGAATTTCAAAATGCAAGATTATGGATGGATCCTAAATTCTATTCTGGAAAGATCTGTGGATGGACCAGACAGGTAGTAAACATTCTAGAGTTTCCTAGTTTTCATTTACCCCCTATCTACTGAGGCAATGCAAGAAGTAAGAAGCATGCCAGCAGATACATCACAAAGTGAGCTTTCATGAATAATATTTCCACTTGTGTGGCACCCATGCCCCCGAGTCGTCTCCTCTGAGGCGGCTCGGGTGGAACCCTAGCCGGCCCCAGCCGCCACCACCTCCTCCCTCCCGCTCCCCTCGCCGTCGACCGGATGAAGCTCGCCGGGCACAACCCTGGGCGGCGGACGGCGGCGGCGGGGAGCTGCTTTTCTGGCGGTCGTTTTGCGAGGAGATCGAGGGTGTTGCGGGCCGCATGGCGGCGCGGCTCGCCGGGCGAGGATGCGGCGGTGCCGGTGCGACGCGTGGAGCCACGGGCGGTGCGTGGCGCTGCGGGGCGCGGGGGCGCGGCGGCGCCCTGCGGCGAGGTCGTTCGCGGCGGCCCGGGCCCGATCTGGGCCGGGCGGGCCAAGCGGGCCACGGCGCACAGCAGGCTCTGATTCACGGGGCAGGGCGCAGTGGCGGTGGTGTGGGCTCGGGAGCGGAGGGCGGCGCGGGCAGGCCGGGTTCGGCAGCAGGTGATGAATGAGCTCGGGGGTCAGCTGAGTTTGCCGTGCTGGAGCTCATCTCCGGTAGGGGCTCTGCACGCGACGCAGTGAGAAGGCCAGGGCATCCGGTGGTGATGCAGTTTCGGGATGGAGAGCTGCAGGGGCAGAGGCTGGGCGTTGTGGTGGTTCCGGCGTGGCCAGCGGAGGAAGCGGATGGAGGTGGATGGCCTGGAGTGGGCCAGCCACGGGGGCAAGCTGGGGCGGCGGCCCCGGACAGTGGCTACTCCGACGGAGTGGCTGTAGCGGGCATGGCCATGGCAGTGGCCGTGGAAGGTGGTGCCGCGGCTGCTGCGGCATGCGGTGGAGCTTGGTGGTTGATGACATGTCCGGGAAGCCATCCTGCTACTCCCCAAGCTTTGCGGACGGGTTGAACTCCAAGCGAAAGCTCGCATGGACTTCGGTCGGTGCCGACGACGGCGGCGCCCTCGGGTGTCGTTCCCTTTCTTGATTGCGTCGTCGTGGAGCTTTTCGACCTCGTCTAACGCGTGGTGGTTCCAAGTTCTCCGGGTGAAAACCTTTACTCCTCGTGAGCGGGCGGCGGTGACGGTCTCGTCACTACCTTGTTGGAGGCGCCGCTTTGGAGGCTTTGGCCAGCGCGGTGCAACGGTTTCGCGACGGATGTGCAGAATGGCGTGTGGTCGTGGGCGGTGGATGTCGGGGCGGCGGCTCCGGAAGGTGGTGGTGCGTCGAGGCGGCGGCCTCGATCTCCCATGCTACGACGGTTCTATGAGGCAGAACCGTTGTTTAGTGTGGGTTTTGGTGGCGACCTGGATGAAGACTGCTTGGACAGAGGGTTCGTCGACTCGACTGGATCGTCTTCGGGCAATGCGAATGCGAAGGTCGATCTTGTTGCTACACCGGGGCGGCGGCCCCGGACAGGTGGTTTTGGTGGCAACCTGGTTGTAGACTGCGTGGACATAGGGTTCGTCGACCATGACTGGATCACTTTCGGGCAATGCGAAGGTCGATCTGGTGGTTACGCCGGGGCGGCGGCCCTGGAGCAGGTGGTGTGTGTTGTGGCGTTTGTCGACTTAGGTCGTGCGGGCGGCGGGTCGCTTCGTTTGTGTCATTCTTTTGTACAGTTTGTATGGTTTTTGGACCCGGTTTCCCTTATAAACTGGGTCAACTCTTTTTATCTATTCGGGCGGTGGATACGACCACTTTATAGCTAAAAAAAAGTGAGCTTTCAAACAGAGACACTCATGTCTGGCAGTTTGTTTGGGGAGATAAGCAGTTTAATCTAAGAAATTTTAGAAATTCCGTTTTAGAAACATTTTATGTCATAAAGCCTTCAAATGGATTTGGAAGTCTAAACGCACAGCGAAGCTGAAGTTCTTCTGATTGTTATTATTCTCTGACAGGCCACATGATTAGGAGAAGGCAATGTACTCTAAATTCTAGATATAACTGCATCATCTGTCATAATAATGTTGGAGAGACTCTCGCGAGCATCTCGTTTTCGATTGTCAATTTAGCCTTCAGTTTTGGAATATAATTGGCCTCTCTTGGCAGCAGACTGAGGTGACAGGCTTCAGATCATATCAACAGCCAAAACTAATTGGAACTAGCTAATGATCACAGAAATCTTCAGTGTGGCAGCATGGAGCATTTGGAAGGAGAGAAACAACTTGCTCTTTACTGGATTAATCCTTCCATCACTTTCTGGAAAACAAGATTTTTACAGGGTTTTGAACTGCATCAGAGTTGCATCCTTTTATTCATCTGTTCTTTGATACAATTTAGAGTGCCACTAGCCTCTGATTCTATTTGTAAATATTTTCATTTTTAATATATATTAAAGATGTAGGGGCGTTTTCCCTACTGTTGAAGGTTAAAAATAACTTCTTGTGATGTACATAAGATTTTCACCTCATACGACTCCTCAGTCAATTCTTTCGAAGGGTCATTTTCCTTGTTCGAGGGTCTCCGCCCTTCTTCCACTCCGTATTACTTGTCGTTTTAGTTTTACAGGATCTAAGTTTGGATCAATTTTGATCATTAATTTGACCAATATAACATGAGAAAACTGTCATGAAAATTACACCATTGAAAACTTTATTTGAATATAAATACAAAAGCCAAACTTTTACAACACATTACCGGGTTATGATAACCCATGTTTTCTACGTTGGCCAAAATAATGTGATTGTTGAACTTTAAATATGTGTGTTGTCTAATTGTAAACTGGGGGCGTTGGTATCTGCGGAGTTAGGCTTTAGACGTAGGAAAATGTTGAGATGAATCAACGAAGCATCAACAAAGGAATGCATAGATGCATAGTACTGTACGTCATGATCTGCTCCTTCTACATGTATTTTTTAAAATAAGATGACATTATGTGCTTACAATTAGTGAAGGCACGGTAAGCGGAAGTTGTGGTACGGTAGCTACTTGTAAAGAACTTTCCAGATGTACTCAAAAAGTATTGTAAGATTGACAGTAGAAAGATGGCATTAATGGGTTAGCACATCAATAAATTAGCAAAAATCCATATCATACAGGCCCATTTTTCTCATTAGTGAATAGAAATTGTGTGATTAATCTTAATATCACATTGCAAGGTTGGTGGGAATTAGACCTCTTATAAGGGTAGCTTTATATGAGCAAGAGAACCTTATACATACGTGCACGCTTCTTCTCCTCCATCGCCCGCCTCGTCACTTCACGACGCACATACTTGTTACGAATGTGACTGGATTTATCTGAATGGTGGAAAATAAACAAAAATGTCTTCATTGCACACAGTAGGAAAGAGGTTGCTCCTCATCCCAGAGAGACATTCGACACACATGAACACATGAGATTGCCACCCGGTTCTAGAGAATTGTGCCATCACCCAAGACATCTCCACCTCGTTGTCTGGGTGAACCAAGAGACGGCTCCATCGCGGCGAAACCCTGACGCTAGCAACATATGTGCTTGTGACAACATCTTCCTCTGCACCATACAGTTTTCTTTACCATCTGTTCAAGATCATGATAAAATTACCGGTTCTATCAGTCGTTTTGATAAGATATTTTCTTCTTGTCTACCACTCCAATTTATGACTAGTGTAACCTCCATTTTATGGTCATGTTTTATTTACTTTTTTACGGATTAAATCATGTGAAATGTTTCTCATATTTCCAACAAAAGTTTCCTAAACAATTCCCTGAACAATATAATAAATGTATCGGAGGTAGTTGTTTCTACATAATCTGATAGCTATTCCTAAACAATCTGTGCACTTTGACGAAAAACATGGTAGTGGTTCCTAATCAAATCTGTAGGTTTTTTTCAAGAAACATAGCATCGGTTTAGTTGGGTGCTCTATCTATCTATACCTTTTATAAAGCAAAACTAAACTAAGTTCATTTATGATTTTCAATCTTCACATGCAACATAGCCACATCATCAGGTAATGTCAGCCGTATGATCCTTAGATCCATCCGTCCATTAACATTGTCTTGATCGTCACATACCCAAACAATCACGTACAGGCTCCATGCATGCACCAAAAGGCCCGCAACAAGTAATAAATAAAAGCAGGGAACGGAAAAATCACTCCTGTTCATCTTCTGCCAGCTTCAGCCAGACTGATTGTATTCTCTCTCCATTTCACTTAGTAACTGAAGCATCAAGAATTTCCTCCAACATTTGGAATCACTCCACGCTTTAATAAATGAGGCAGCTTTGCCTTCCCCTTCCTACTTTAATTTCCCTACATCTCACTGCCTGACGACGACTCATTCCACACACAGTAGTAATCGGCGAGCACGAGAATGGGCACCCCCAACATGACTGGGCCGGGCAGGACAACCACGGCCTCCAAATCAGCTCAACTGCCCTGAAGGTTTGTCGCACATCTACTTCTTCCCATCCACATCGACGCTCTTTCCAGCGCCTAGAGAGAAACATCTAGCTACCGATCTTCTCCGCCCTATTTTAGGGGTGAATAGCTCCAGTGCGACGTTTTACTTCGTCAATTGATGGGTAACGACGTCTTTGCTGGAAATAGCTCGGGTGCGACGCCTCCTCATGGGTGAAATAACTCGCGTGCGACAGCCGTGCTTAACAGCATAGGACAGGTTAGGGGCTGGATTTATGTGAGCATGGTGGGACCCCCACACTTATCCACGTCAGCAAAGGACCCACAGGAGCACCTTCGAGGGTGGGACCCACCTTTTGTCACCCTCGTCAGCTGGTACAAAACGATGTCATCCGCCGCTTCAGAGTAGCTTTCCGACCGTTGCATCCTCTTGTCCCCCTTCTTCTCCGGCGAGAGCACGCAGCAACGCCTGCGGTAGAGGTATGTCGTCGAGCTTCGCTTCCGCCTCCCAGAGTGCATGGCCGCGATTCGGTCCAGTGCCGCTAGGAAGGTGCCCTGATTGCCCACGGACGGCCCCCCCTGAAGCGGCGGATGACCACGAGCAACAAGAATGGCAACGCCGGGCGTGAGTATGTGACATGCGAGAGCAAACAAGAGCTGGGGAAGGTGAGATATGAGTTTCCCCTCTCCCAATTTCTGTTTATTTCCGCCAATTTTGGGTTTTCATTCGATTTGGGAATTAGGGTTAATATTATGTATTTTTAGGATCTGCTGTCGTGTGACCATTTCGAGTGGCTTCATATGTACATCAGGAGGATTGAAAAGGAGGGCACATCTCTACGCCCCAATTTACCGTCGGCGGTGGAGCAATTGGGAGCTACGGGGGTTGCTACGGTGAACAATGCGCCGCCCAATGCGGAGGGGCTTGCGGATGTGAAGGCCGAGTTGAAGAAGATGCACAAACAGCTAAAGAAACTTGCCGATCTGAAGAAGCAGGACAATCTAATGGCTGCAATTTTTTATTTATGGGCAATTGCTCTTGGAGTTGTCTATGTGCTGATCATTAGTCATTAAACAATACAATTAGTGTTACAGTTAGCTTGAAATGGACAATTTATGTATGCCTAAGACTTGAAAAAAATGCATCACGAATCCACCATTTATTTGCTCTGTTTCAGTTCGTATCGCGGCACGTGCAATTTTTAGTTTAGTAAAAGAAAATAATAAACAACGAGTAGGAGAAAAGGCCAGGCCTAAGTAAAACCTTGACGGGCCAAATGTTGAAAGAAGTGTTCATCCGGAAAAAAACATCCTGCACACTCTAGGACTAGGGGACTAGGCCCAGTAAACCTAGCCAGGCACAATATTCTTACTCCCTCGAAAAAACATATGCTACCCCTAAACCTAGCATTAGAATTTTTCCACAAAAGAGTGTACATCTACGGTAGATAATTTGTCTTAAAATTTGATGTCCACTTATTTGTGGATGGAGGGAGTATATAGTTTGTAGATACATATTGCAATGAGAGCACATTCAAATGGAGAGAAGATAGTTAAAACATCTTACATTATTTTTAGCACATAGAAAATGAATGACACGGAAAGTAAATGACGGCATATATTAGCACAGGTAGCACACACTTACAACTCAAACCCTTACAACTCGAACACGGACAACTCAAACCCTTAAGCCTATTACTAAAACGGATAGTAATTGACACCAAAAGTAAATGACACGACATGAGACGCAACAACGAGACACGACAAGGCCTAAACTAAAACAGAAAGTAAATAAAGAATTAAACTACGACCCTTCTTGCTCGCTTGCATCTTCTTGCTCGGGCGCCCCTTCTTGCTCGCTTGCATCTTCTTGCTCGGGCGCCCCTTCTTGCTTGCTCACTGCGGGATGTTGTAGGGGAGCATGTGCATGTGGTTGGCATGGGGGAAGGCGAAATCCCAGTTGGTGAAGATGTTGTGCATCGTGAACGCGATGAACTCACAGCCGCACCAGAAGACTTGCCCGAGCAAGTAGCGAGCGTCGAGCGGGTTGGCGAAATGGACCGTGAGCATCACGACGGAGTCGAGAGCGTCACGGGTTTCCTGGAGGCGGAACATTGGCCTCATGCCGGATGGGAGCTTGAGGTGGTTGTAGCCAGCCTGGAGGAACTCACGGGCGAGCTCGATCGTTGGCCTCCACCTCGATATCGCCCACACGCGGAGCGAGTTCTCTACGAACACGCCGGCGGGGTAGAGTTCCTCCTAGGTCATGCGCGGCGGCCAGTAGGTGACTCCGGTGAACTCCATCTGCACCGGCCGGCTTGATGTGCTTCGAGAGAGAAGGGAGAGGAGAGGAAGAGGCGAGGGGATGGATCTGGCTTGTGTGGAGAGGAGAGAGGCGTAGATGTGTTTTAAATAGAGCGGAGACGAAGAGGATGAGACGAAGAAGAGGTGCTACCCGTTGCGATTTCTCTCCGCGTGTACTGCGAATCTGAAAAGAGCGTCACGGGTTTTTTGAGTCTGAAAAGAGCTCGTTTTTTTTAGTCTGAAAAGTGTGCAGAATAGCTGCGATGCGTCGTGTCAACGCGATTCTGAATCGGCGGCGTGGTTAATGGCTGGGGTGCGACATCCGAATACATGCATGCAAAGACTGAGTCGAGAGCGTCGCGGGTTGCATGCAGTCTGAATCGCCACCACTACGGCAGAAGCTGGAGCGTAGCATTACAAACGTCACGAAGCCAATGACATGCGGACCCCACGGAAGATGGGCTCCCCTAATCAGTGAGTTAATACGTGTTAACAAAGTCAAACAATCCGGTTCCCAACTGCCACCCGAATCCTATGTGTGTTCGGGCAGAAGCTAGACGGGAGCGAGGAACTCACGGACGACACGACGCCCATGACATGCGGACCCCACGGAAGGTGGGCACCCCCAATCAGTGAATCAATCCGTGGTACCGTATGCGTGTTTGGGTGGAAAAAAGAGGCCGGCCAATCAAAGCGCAGAACGCTAGTCTCGCGGATCGTCCTGGCTCAGCGGATCTCAACCGTCATCGCTAGATTCTCATCGATCCAACGGCCAACGGGTGTTCTTCTAGAAGGTGGTTTGGCCTAGATTTGACAGAACTTTCAAATGAGCATAACTAATTAAAAAAATCAAAAAAACAAGAAAACAGCGCACATGGTCTTGTAATGTCATATAGTAACGAGAGAAAAATATAAGTATGGTTTATATACATTTTTACGGAAAATCATTAAATCAAGTGAGCAATCCCGAACACTTTCAAATGAGCATAACTAATTTTAAAAAAATCAAAAAATGAAAAAACCAGCGCACATGTGTGTCTTATGTCATATAGTAACGAGAAAAAAAATATAAACATGGTGTACATACATTTGCACGAAAATGGCTTCACTCAAATGTGAAATCTTGAACAGACAAGTATGGATTTCAAAGTATAGAGTATGGTTTCAAATGAGCATAACTAATTTAAAAAAAATCAAAAATCAAAAAAAAAACAGCGCACATGTGTGTCTTATGTCATATAGCAACAAGAAAAAAATATAAACATGGTGTACATACATTTGCACGAAAATGGCTTCACTCAAATGTGAAATCTTGAACAGACTAGTATGGATTTCAAAGTATAGAGTATGGTTTCAAATGAGCATAACTAATTTAAAAACAAATCAAAAAAATGAAAAACCAGCGCACATGTGTGTCTTATGTCATATAGCAACGAGAACAACATATAAACATGGTCTACATACATTTGCACGAAAATGTCTTCACTCAAATGTGAAATCTTGAACAGACTAGTATGGATTTCAAAGTAGAGAGTATGGTTTCAAGTGATGTCAATGTTTTTGAAAATATGAAATTGTGAACACCTCGCCACAGCTTCATTTTGGAGGGATTAAGATAGATCTGAGCTTACTTTTTCATTTTCATGTTTTGAACTTTATTTATTTAGGATTTGCAATTAAACCATTATTCTGTAAAAATAAATAAATAATATGAAGATTAATTCAATAAATTGTGAGACTTTGGAATGACACTTAATATGTAGAATGGATGTCTAGGAAATCTTTTTGGCTGATTTAGACAAGGTCGAAAAAAAAACTTGCTTAGAAATGGGGCCGTTTACCCTACCTTTGGAGCTCATTTCTAGCACATTTTCAAAAGTTAGCAACATGACTCGGATTGATGAGCATTTAGATCAAAAAAAGTGCATAACAGTGTGAAATCATTGCAACATCGAATCTTAGCATAACACAAGTGCCACAAATGTTTGAATTTTGGACCAAATTTGAATTTGAACCAAATCTGAATTTATTTTTACAACAAATCAAATCAAATCAAATCAAACAAAATCTGAATTAATACAACGACATCATTCCAACTTATTACAACAAATCAAATCAAGTTTATTACAACATCACTCTAGTTGTTTTTCCTCTTATTACCACGGGCACCACCGGATATCTTCTCCTTGGCAAGTACAGCAACCAACTTGTTGATACTCCTTCTTTTCTTACCAACACCACTAGGCCTACCACAAGCACGTCCAAGAGGTTCAGTTTGGTCCTGTGCATCCAGAAGAGGTCCAGATTGCTCATGTTCATCCAAAACAGGTTCAGTTTGGTCATGTGCGTCCAGAACAGGTTCAGTTTGCACCTGGTCATCCAGAACATGTTCAGTTTGCTCAGTTTCATCCAAAACAGGTTCAGTTTGCACCTGTCATCCAGATCAGGTTCAGTTCTTCTCTTCTTTCTGCTACCACCGGCTCTTGTTTTCTTTTGTGGCCAGGATGGTTCAACAACAACAGGTGGGCCTTTTGCTGCACGCTTCTTTCTGAAAAATAAATCATATTACTTGGTTAGAATGAAACAAGCAGCCAAAACAAAAAACAACAAAATTAACATACCTCACACCTCTTGCATCCGTTTTTGGTACCTTTCTGAGGCCTTTTTGGCTTGCCATCATCTTTCTTTTTCTTACTACTTCCACCTTTCTCAAATCAAGCTTTGAATCTGCTTGCTTTGGGCCTTCCAGCCTTTCTTTTAGTGAGGGGTGGACACATATCAAATTCAAAGTCCTCCTCAGGCCACTGGGTTTGGTCTGTCAGTGGTGGAATTGGATTTGCATATGCAGCCCTGAATTTTTCGACAAAGTAATAATCATCCAAATATGGTGCATATTTAACCTGGGTTTAGATGCCAAAAAAATTATGGCATGCTCACATGGTTTCCCAGTGTGTTGCCACTCTATGCAGGTGCATTCATGCAAATCAGTGTCAACAACATGCCTCTTGCCAGTCTTTGTATCTCTAACTTCAGCAAAACACAATGAAGATTTCTCAACAGATAGATGTGAAAGCTTTCTGCTCCTATTGACCACTTGTTGGACCACTGCCGGAAGCATATCCCCTTCCAAAATGTCACCAATTCTTTTTCTCAATTCAAACAAGCGCATGATCAAGACCCCGATTTGGTCCACCATGTCATGCACAGGCAAGTCTTTCATCTCCTTGATCCTGTTGTTGAAACTTTCTGCCAAGTTGTTGTTGATATGATTGCACTTGATTGCAGTATTAAAGCCAGACCTATACCATAACAGAGAATGGTGGGCTTGCAACCATGAAGCAAAATCATTCTCAGCACATGCTGCCTTAATCTTACCAAGGTGATATGAATGTGTCCGTGAGGTGTAAGCTCTTGCTGCTGGCCACATGCGCCCAAATTCTTCTCCTCTATATTTTTTTATCAAATTCATCCACAGATGGCCAAAGCACTCCCACTGCTCAGCGTGAGGAAAAACAATCTTCACTGCCTTTTCTAGCCCTTTACATGCATCTGTGTGGATGGCCAAAGGTGATACTGGCCCTAGGCATCGTTTCAACTGAATCATGAACCATGTCCATGATGCCTCTGTCTCTGACTGAAACAATCCAATGGCAATAGGAAACATCCAGTTGTGTCCATCAAGAGCATTGCATGCTGCCAACTGACCATTCCACTTTCTAGTCAAAACGATGAATCAATGCTCAAATATGGACGACACCTAGCTTTAAATCCATCAACGCAAGGCTTTAAACACATAAAAAATTTGCTGAAATAAACCTTGCCATCCTCCTTAATCTCAGTATCTATCTCCACACTACTGACAGGTGACCTCTTCTCCACCTCTGCTTTAAAACTACACAACATCCTAAATGTATTTGCCCAATCACCATATAATGTTTTCATTGCCCTTTGTTTTGCCTTCCACACTGTGGTATATTTTAGCTTAATGGGATACATTAATTCCAGGTCAAGTTTAAGTTTTTTTGCTGTTGTGTTTGTGATACGCCTCAAACATATCCATAATTTCTGTTGTTCCATGCTTATATTATACCATTTGCTACATGTTCTATATACACTTCATATCACTTTTATGCATTTTCTGGGACTAAACTATTAACAAGATGCCACCGTGCCAGTTCTCTGTTTTCTGCTGTTTTTGGTTCCAGAAAAGTACTTCTGGGAATATTCTCGGAATTGCACGAAACAAAAGGCCACGTCCCTATTTTTCCAACACGTACACGGAGTCCGAAGGAGAGACGAAGAAGCGCCACGAGGTGGCCAAACCATAGGCCGGCGCGGGGGTGAACAGTAACCGCGCCGCCAGGTGGTTTGACCCCCTCGGGGCTCCACCGACGTTGCCCCTTCGCCTATTTATTCCCCCCGACGTGAAAACCCTAAAACACCAAGCCAATTTCCACGAAGAGTTCCGCAGCACCGCCGCCATCGACGACAAGTTTCGGGGGACAGAATCTCTGTTCCGGCACGCCGCCGGGACGGGGAATTGCCCCCAGCGCTATCTCCATCGACTCCACCGCCATCTTCATCGCCGCTGCTGACTCCCATGATGAGGAGGGAGTAGTTCTCCCCGAGGCTGAGGGCTCTACCGGTAGCTATGTGGTTCATCTCTCTCTCCCATGGTGTGATCTTTATGTGATCATGTGTATTGCTAGTATCGCTGAATACATTAATAATGTTTATGCTACTCAAGTGATTTTGTCTAGTTTCTGGAGGCCCAACATTGTCTACAAGAATAGAAGCACACGTAGACATCAAGCTATTTTCTGGCGCCGTTGCCGGGGAGGTAAGTGTTGGAAGGTATCTCCTTTAGATTCTGCAATTATTTCTTTTTGTTTCTTGTTTTTATTTTCACTAGTTAGGCTTAATGGAAAACAACAAAAAAATTAGAGATCTTTATGAACTTTATATTGAATTAGGACATGATGCTTTTGAAGAGAAAATTAAAAAACCTATGGAGGCTTGTTTGCATGATGGTAGCAATGGTATTACTATAAATTCTTTGAACACCATTATTGCTAATGCTATGGAAAAGTCTAAGCTTGGGGAAGCTGGTTGTGATGAATATGATATTTTTAGTCCCCCAAGCTTTAAGGAGGAAATTTGCTTTGATATACTTTGCCTCCAATATATGATAATTATAATCATTGTGATATTTTCAGTCCACCTACTATTGAGGATATAGTTTATGTTGATTATGATATGCCTCCTATATATGATGTTTACAATGATGAATATGATATTCTCAGTCCATCTACTATTGAGGATAAAAATCATTTTGATTATTCTATGCCTCCTATTTATGATGATTACAATGATGGATGTGATACTTTTACTCTCACTATTATTAATGATTATGCTTATGTGGAGAGTAATGATACTTTTATGCATGTGGATCATGATAAGAATGCTCTATGTGATAGCTATATTGTTGAGTTTATTCATGATGCGCTGAAAATTATTTTGAGAGAGGAAAGTATGGTTATAGAAATCTTCATGTTACTAAATTTCTTCTCTTTATGATGAATGTTTTGAGCTTTCTCTTGATTTGCTTTTATTTGCTGGGTACTTTAAGACCTACTGGTCCTTATGAGAGAGGGAGACACGATTTATATATCACAATAATATTAAGTCTCTCTCTTTATGTTGAAATTTTGAAGTTACACTTGTTTTGCTTCTATGCTAGTCACTTTGTTCTTCATTGACTTGTTTTCTTACAAGACTCCTATGCATAGAAAGAGTGTTAGATTTAAACATGTTTTATATATGCTTCTTGATGCTCTTTTTATGTTTCAACTCTCATCTTATGTGGCATCATAAAAATCACTATGCCTAGCTAAAAGGCTTTAAAGAAAAGCGCTTATGGGAGACAACCCATTGTTTTTATTTTCTGTTATTTTTGCTTTTCTTTTTGTTTGAGTCAAGGTGTTTGTTACTTCTGTAGCAACTCCTTTGTATCTTTATTTTATTGCATTGTTGTGCCAAGTAAAGTCTTTATTGAAAGTTGATGCAAGATTTGGATTTCTGCGCAGTAACAGATTTTTAGCTGTCACGAATTTGAGCTTTTCTCCTGAGAAAATTCGAAAAATTCTGTAAAAAATCACGCATCTTCCTCAGATATGTACGCAACTTTCATTAAATGGATTTCCATCTGAGCAACTTAAGTGCCTCGAAAAAATTCGTCATTCCAGACTGTTCTGTTTTTGACAGATTCTGCCTTTTGTTTTGCATTCGCTCTTTTACTATGTTTGAGTGGATTTCTTTGCTCCACAAAGCAGTGGCTGTAGCTAATGTCCAGAAGCTTTAATGATTGTCATCACAGAATATGAGAATTTTTGATTATGCACTAACCCTCTAATGAGAACTGTTTCGAGTTTGGTGTGAAGGAAGTTTTCAAGGATCAAGCGAGAAGGTGATATTATGTGATCAAGAAGAGTGAAAAGCCTAAGCTTGGGGATGCCCCCGTGGTTCATCCCCACCATATTCAAGAAGACTCAAGCGTCTAAGCTTGGGGATGCCCAAGGCATCCCCTTCTTCATCAACAACTTATCAGGTCATCTCTAGTGAAACTATATTTTAATTCTTTCACATCTTATGCGCTTTACTTGGAGCGTCTGTGTGCTTTTATTTTTGTTTTTGTTTGAATAAATTCGGATCCTAGCAATCCTTGTGTGGGAGAGAGACACGCTCCGCTTTTTCATGTGAATACTCATGTTCTTCACTTATATTTGTTGAGTATTCTTAACTAGCTACTGCAGTGCTTTTAGCTCCTGTTTTTCATGCATCTCTTCGAGCTGTTAGCACTTGTTTATAAATACTCTCTTGCTGCATTTATTATCATTTGGAGAGTTTATGTTTAAATAAATTGATTGGTGTTTGTTTGGAAGAAAGAAAATGCTACATGTAGTAGTTGGTATTGGAAAAGACATATGCATTCTTGTAGATCATTGTCTTGTTTCGATTTGAACTTTGCAATTGTTTTGAGCTCTCAAGTAGATCATGTTTAAGCTCTTGCATCATGTAGTTAAAGCCTAGTAGTGGAGAACTACCGTAGAGCTTGTTGAGACTTGGGATGCATATTTGTTCTCTAAGGTCTAGATATTTTCTGGTAAAATGTTTGAGCAACAAGGAAGACAGTGTAGAGTCTTATAATACTTGCAATATGTTTTTATTGATTCTTGCTGTACCGGTTTATACTTGTGTTTGCTTCAAACAACCTTGCTAGCCTAAACTCTGTACTGAGAGGGAATGCTTCTCGTGCATCCAAACTTGAGCCAAAACCCATGCCATTTGTGTCCACCATACCTACCTACTATGTGGTATTTCCTGCCATTCCAAGTAAATACTTCATGTGCTACCTTTAAACTATTCAAAACTTTATTACTCCTTATTTGTGTCAATGTTTTATAGCTCATGAGGAAGTATGTGGTGTTTTATCTTTCAATCTTGTCATTTACTTCTGACAGACTTTCACCAATGGACTAGTGGCATATACATCCGCTTATCCAATAATTTGCAAAAAGAGCTGGCAACGGGGTGCCCAGCCCCAATTAATTACAACTTTCATTAATAATTCTCTTCACATGTTTTGCCCTGATTTATCAGTAAGCAACTTAATTTGCAAATAGACACTCCTCCATGGTATGTGAATGTTGGAAGGCACCCGAGGATTCGGTTAGCCATGGCTTGTGTAAGCAAAAGGTTGGGAGGAGTGTCACTATAAAGAAACTAAAATACATGTGTAAACAAAAGAGAAGAGGGATGATCTACCTTGCTGGTAGAGATAACGTCCTTCATGGGAGCCGCTCTTGAAAGTCTGGTTGACAAGGGGGTTAGAGTGCCCACTACCATTCGTTGACAACAACAAACACCTCTCAAATACTTATTTTGTGCTCTCTATATGCTTTCGAAAACTTAAAAAGCTCTAGCACATGATTTAATCCCTGCTTCCCTCTGCGAAGGGCCTATCTTTTACTTTATGTTGAGTCAGTTTACCTACTCCTTTCTATCTTAGAAGCAAACACTAGTGTCAACTTTGTGTGCATTGATTCTTACATGTTTACTTATTGCACTTGTTATATTGCTTTATGTTGACAACTATCCATGAGATATACATGTTACAAGTTGAAAGCAATGCTGAAACTTAATCATCCTTTGTGTTGCTTCAATGCCTTTTACTTTGAATCTATTGCTTTATGAGTTACCTCTTATGCAAAACTTTTTGATGCTTGTCTTGAAAGTACTATTCATGAAAAGTTTTTGCTTATATGATTCATTGTTTACTCTTTATCTATTGTTAGCAAACTATAGACCATTGCTTTGAGTCACTTCATTCATGACATGAGCCTTGCAATATATTGATCAAGATTGTGTGAAAGCATGTCTCCTCAGAAATTATTTGTTGTTATCGTTTTACCTACTCGAGGACGAGTAGAACTAAGCTTGGGGATGCTTGATACGTCTCCAACGTATCCATAATTTCTGATGTTCCATGCTTATATTATACCATTTGCTACATGTTTTATATACACTTCATATCACTTTTATGCATTTTCTGGGACTAACCTATTAACAAGATGCCACAGTGCCAGTTCCCTGTTTTCTGCTGTTTTTGGTTCAGAAAAGTACTTCTGCGAATATTCTCGGAATTGCACGAAACAAAAGGCCACGTCCCTATTTTTCCAACACGTACACGGAGTCCGAAGGAGAGACGAAGAGCGCCACGAGGTGGCCAAACCATGGCGGCGCGGGGGGCCGCCGCGCCGCCAGGTGGTTGGGCCCCTCGGGCTCCACCGACGTCGCCCCTTCGCCTATTTATTCCCCGACGAAAACCCTAAAAACCAAGCAATTTCCACGAAGAGTTCCGCAGCGCCGCCGCCATCGACGACAAGTTTCGGGGGACAGAATCTCTGTTCCGGCACGCCGCGGGACGGGGAATTGCCCCCGGAGTCATCTCCATCGACTCCACCGCCATCTTCATCGCCGCTGCTGACTCCCATGATGAGGAGGGAGTAGTTCTCCCCCGAGGCTGAGGGCTCTACCGGTAGCTATGTGGTTCATCTCTCTCTCCCATGGTGTGATCTTTATGTGATCATGTGTATTGCTAGTATCGCTGAATACATTAATAATGTTTATGCTACTCAAGTGATTTTGTCTAGTTTCTGGAGTCATTGTGACAACACGGTATCAAGGTGACAGTGTGGGTACTTGTGTGACTCTATGAATAATTTAGACATTTATCATGGCTTATTCTTGGGAATTGTGGTGTTTGTTTACTCAGACTTTGAGGTGTGCTTTGCAGCCCTACGCATAGTACTCTTGCTTCATCAAGAAGGAGAATAATCCCGAGTAGTATTTACTTGTGTTCAGTTGTGCTAATCTAGTTGAATATGTAGATGTTACTCTTTATCTATTATGCACTCTATAGGTTACTTTAATATGAACTCCGGTACTCTCCACGGTGTAAAGGTGACAGTGTGTGCACCGTGTGTGATTCCTTTATGACGTTGTGGCGCTTGTTTACTCCGGCTTGAGGTGTGCTTTTGTAGCCCTACACAATGAATGGTGTTTGTTATCCAACAAGAGAGTGTTTAAGAGTAGCTTTTACTTATTCAGTTATGAGATCATTGTTGAGAGTGTCCACTAGTGAAAGTATGATCCCTAGGCCTTGTTTCTAAGCATTGAAACACCGTTTACAACAAGTTCTGCTACATGTTTGCTTGCTGCCATTTTATTCAGATTGCATTACTACTTATAATCATCCATATCACTTGTATTTCACTATCTCTTCGCCGAACTAGTGCACCTATACATCTGACAAGTGTATTGGGTGTGTTGGGGACACAAGAGACTTCTTGTATCTTAATTGCAGGGTTGCTTGAGAGGGATATCTTTGACCTCTACCTCCCTGAGTTCGATAAACCTTGGGTGATTCACTTAAGGGAAACTTGCTGCTGTTCTACAAACCTCTGCTCTTGGAGGCCCAACACTGTCTACAAGAATAGAAGCACACGTAGACATCAGTTTGGTGTCTTGGTTAAAATAGGAGTAATCTTTTGTGTAATCCAAAGCTGTGATGTCATTTTTGAAACAAACTATGAAGGGCTAATACATGTATGCTCATTTGGGATTTAATTTACCCTGATTGTATGCCCATCAGGCTGTCGTCTAGCAGATATGTACAACTTGCAAGCGGTCTTACCATCTCCGTCAAAACCTTTGCACTTTGCATAAAATTTCTTTCGATCAGTCCACACAGTCCTGGCCTCAAACTCATGTCTCACTGCAAAGATCTTGAAAGACATCCTAAACTCATCCATGTTTGGCCACATCTTCCCCACCGCAATGACAGGGTTCTCTTTGTCATACAAACACACCGCTCATCATCATGTGCATCATCTGCAGCCACTAACATCAACTCTCGATCCACTTGTCCCCCTTGTCGAGGGACTGAATTTGTGTGTTACCACCAGCAGGCAAATTACTGTCATCCTTCGGCTTATCTTTCTCATCAACTGGAATTCCAAACATTTCGGCCATCTTAGTGTCATCTATTGGTGCAATGACCAAATCTGTGCGTTCAGCTATTTCTACTAAATTCCAATCAACAACAATCCTCGTACCACCAGGGCATCCCTGTTCTGCTCCCTGTTCATCTTCTGCACCTGTAGCAGCCCCCGTTTCTTCTTCACATACCACTGTCAATTCAGGAAGCATTGGCAATAACAACTGTTTCTCTGCTGCCCACTCATCATCTACCATCTGTGAAGCCATCTTTGATGCAACATAACCAACCCTGGAATTTGGGTTCAAGTCAATGAGCTCTGCATGAAAGGTTACTTTTTTGCTTACCCAACCTTCCTGTCGATCAATTTCATTAACGATATCTTCTCCATCCTCAATTCGGAGGTAAGTGTTTTCCCTATCAGCATACCGTAGCAGTCGGACCTCCTGCTCTGGACCCCAAACTTGAGTCTCCCCAATTTTCTCCACCAAATTCACCACTGCCTTCTCCTCCAAGCTCTGAAGTAATTGCGGATCAATTTCGCGTTGTCCTACTTCCCAAACAACTGTCGTGTCTCTCTCAATGTTTCGAACGCTGCCATCACCTAGCTTAGCCTTACAAGGAAAGAATTCAATGGTATATGTGAAGCGGATGTCAGCATCCGCATCTCCCCTGTCAACGGCGGGCGGGCGGGAAGCGGCAGTCAGCTATGGGAGCAGGGGACGAGAAACAAATCGAGCTCAACATAAGTTAGAAGGGGGTGCGCATTACCGATTTGGACGCACTCGGGGCAGCATCTCAGTCAATCAACGCGCACGGATCGGGGACGCTTCTCTGATTTCACAAATGGGTCGGGATACAGAGCTTTAGGCCACGAACGCATCCAAAATTGATGGGAACGAGACTAGGGTCGCGAAATTACTCACTAGTGAAAGTTGCGCCGCCACCGAGAGAAGTCGCTCCACAGCCAGCGAGAAGAAATTGTTGCCGCCGGAAAAGGGCGGCGCCGTCTAGCAGGGGAGGGACGAGCTGGAGTGGAATGGGGGCTACTCGGCTCCGTACAGTGTCCTGGCAACTTGGTCGGTCCCACCTGTCGGAGCACATAACCAGCCAACCAGCCAACCAGCCAAGTCCTAACCTAATCTGCAGCCTCTGTATCCACTGCTGGTGGTAATCTGCAGTGTCCTGACAATTCTCTTTGTCCTACAAACACACCCGCTCATCATCATGTGCATCATCTGCAGCCTCTAACATCAACTCTCGATCCACTTGTCCCCCTTGTCGAGGGACTGAATTTGTGTGTTACCGCCAGCAGGCAAATTACTGTCATCCTTCGGCTTATCTTTCTCATCAACTGGAATTCCAAACATTTCGGCCATCTTAGTGTCATCTATTGGTGCAATGACCAAATCTGTGCGTTCAGCTATTTCTACTAAATTCCAATCAACAACAATCCTCGTACCACCAGGGCATCCCTGTTCTGCTCCCTGTTCGTCTTCTGCACCTGTAGCAGCCCCCGTTTCTTCTTCACATACCACTGTCAATTCAGGAAGCATTGGCAATAACAACTGTTTCTCTGCTGCCCACTCAGCATCTACCATCTGTGAAGCCATCTTTGATGCAACATAACCAACCCTGGAATTTGGGTTCAGGTCAATGAGCTCTGCATGAAAGGTTACTTTTTTGCTTACCCAACCTTCCTGTCGATCAATTTCATTAACGATATCTTCTCCATCCTCAATTCGGAGGTAAGTGTTTTCCCTATCAGCATACCGTAGCAGTCGGACCTCCTGCTCTGGACCCCAAACTTGAGTCTCCCCAATTTTCTCCACCAAATTCACCATGCCTTCTCCTCCAAGCTCTGAAGTAATTGCGGATCAATTTCGTGTTGTCCTACTTCCCAAACAACTGTCGTGTCTCTCTCAATGTTTCGAACGCTGCCATCACCTAGCTTAGCCTTACAAGGAAAGAATTCAATGGTATATGTGAAGCGGATGTCAGCATCCGCATCTCCCCTGTCAACGGCGGGCGGGCGGGAAGCGGCGGTCAGCTATGGGAGCAGGGGACGAGAAACAAATCGAGCTCAACATAAGTTAGAAGGGGGTGCGCATTACCGATTTGGACGCACTCGGGGCAGCATCTCAATCAATCAACGCGCACGGATCGGGGACGCTTCTCTGATTTCACAAATGGGTCGGGATACAGAGCTTTAGGCCACGAACGCATCCAAAATTGATGGGAACGAGACTAGGGTCGCGAAATTACTCACCAGTGAAAGTTGCGCCGCCACCGAGAGAAGTCGCTCCACAGCCAGCGAGAAGAAATTGTTGCCGCCGGAAAAGGGCGGCGCCGTCTAGCAGGGGAGGGACGAGCTGGAGTGGAATGGGGGCTACTCGGCTCCGTACAGTGTCCTGGCAACTTGGTCGGTCCCACCTGTCGGAGCACATAACCAGCCAACCAGCCAACCAGCCAAGTCCTAACCTAATCTGCAGCCTCTGTATCCACTGCTGGTGGTAACCTGCAGTGTCCTGACAATTCTCTTTGTCCTACAAACACACCCGCTCATCATCATGTGCATCATCTGCAGCCTCTAACATCAACTCTCGATCCACTTGTCCCCCTTGTCAAGGGACTGAATTTGTGTGTTACCACCAGCAGGCAAATTACTGTCATCCTTCGGCTTATCTTTCTCATCAACTGGAATTCCAAACATTTCGGCCATCTTAGTGTCATCTATTGGTGCAATGACCAAATCTGTGCGTTCAGCTATTTCTATTAAATTCCAATCAACAACAATCCTCGTACCACTAGGGCATCCCTGTTCTGCTCCATGTTCGTCTTCTGCACCTGTAGCAGCCCCCGTTTCTTCTCCACATACCACTGTCAATTCAGGAAGCATTGGCAATAACAACTGTTTCTCTGCTGCCCACTCAGCATCTACCATCTGTGAAGCCATCTTTGATGCAACATAACCAACCCTGGAATTTGGGTTCAGGTCAATGAGCTCTGCATGAAAGGTTACTTTTTTGCTTACCCAACCTTCCTGTCGATCAATTTCATTTACGATATCTTCTCCATCCTCGATTCGGAGGTAAGTGTTTTCCCTATCAGCATACCGCAGCAGTCGGACCTCCTGCTCTGGACCCCAAACTTGAGTCTCCCCAATTTTCTCCACCAAATTCACCACTGCCTTCTCCTCCAAGCTCTGAAGTAATTGCGGATCAATTTCGTGTTGTCCTACTTCCCAAACAACTGTCGTGTCTCTCTCAATGTTTCGAAGGCTACCATCACCTAGCTTAGCCTTACAAGGAAAGAATTCAATGGTATATGTGAAGCGGATGTCAGCATCCGCATCTCCCCTGTCAACGGCGGGCGGGCGGGAAGCGGCAGTCAGCTATGGGAGCAGGGGACGAGAAACAAATCGAGCTCAACATAAGTTAGAAGGGGGTGCGCATTACCGATTTGGACGCACTCGGGGCAGCATCTCAGTCAATCAACGCGCACGGATCGGGGACGCTTCTCTGATTTCACAAATGGGTCAGGATACAGAGCTTTAGGCCACGAACGCATCCAAAATTGATGGGAACGAGACTAGGGTCGCGAAATTACTCACCAGTGAAAGTTGCGCCGCCACCGAGAGAAGTCGCTCCACAGCCAGCGAGAAGAAATTGTTGCCGCCGGAAAAGGGCGGCGCCGTCTAGCAGGGGAGGGACGAGCTGGAGTGGAATGGGGGCTACTCGGCTCCGTACAGTGTCCTAGCAACTTGGTCGGTCCCACCTGTCGGAGCACATAACCAGCCAACCAGCCAACCAGCCAAGTCCTAACCTAATCTGCAGCCTCTGTATCCACTGCTGGTGGTAATCTGCAGTGTCCTGACAATTCTCTTTGTCATACAAACACACCCGCTCATCATCATGTGCATCATCTGCAGCCTCTAACATCAACTCTCGATCCACTTGTCCCCCTTGTCGAGGGACTGAATTTGTGTGTTACCACCAGCAGGCAAATTACTGTCATCCTTCGGCTTATCTTTCTCATCAACTGGAATTCCAAACATTTCGGCCATCTTAGTGTCATCTATTGGTGCAATGACCAAATCTGTGCGTTCAGCTATTTCTACTAAATTCCAATCAACAACAATCCTCGTACCACCAGGGCATCCCTGTTCTGCTCCCTGTTCGTCTTCTGCACCTGTAGCAGCCCCCGTTTCTTCTTCACATACCACTGTCAATTCAGGAAGCATTGGCAATAACAACTGTTTCTCTGCTGCCCACTCAGCATCTACCATCTGTGAAGCCATCTTTGATGCAACATAACCAACCCTGGAATTTGGGTTCAGGTCAATGAGCTCTGCATGAAAGGTTACTTTTTTGCTTACCCAACCTTCCTGTCGATCAATTTCATTAACGATATCTTCTCCATCCTCAATTCGGAGGTAAGTGTTTTCCCTATCAGCATACCGTAGCAGTCGGACCTCCTGCTCTGGACCCCAAACTTGAGTCTCCCCAATTTTCTCCACCAAATTCACCACTGCCTTCTCCTCCAAGCTCTGAAGTAATTGCGGATCAATTTCGTGTTGTCCTACTTCCCAATCAACTGTCGTGTCTCTCTCAATGTTTCGAACGCTACCATCACCTAGCTTAGCCTTACAAGGAAAGAATTCAATGGTATATGTGAAGCGGATGTCAGCATCCGCATCTCCCCTGTCAACGGCGGGCGGGCGGGAAGCGGCAGTCAACTATGGGAGCAGGGGACGAGAAACAAATCGAGCTCAACATAAGTTAGAAGGGGGTGCGCATTACCGATTTGGACGCACTCGGGGCAGCATCTCAGTCAATCAACGCGCACGGATCGGGGACGCTTCTCTGATTTCACAAATGGGTCGGGATGCAGAGCTTTAGGCCACGAACGCATCCAAAATTG
Source organism: Poa pratensis (assembly GCA_947311845.1). NCBI lineage: Eukaryota > Viridiplantae > Streptophyta > Magnoliopsida > Poales > Poaceae > Poa > Poa pratensis. The sequence goes on from CAMZMU010000041.1 coordinate 35,884,925, forward strand.
ATGGGAACGAGACTAGGGTCGCGAAATTACTCACCAGTGAAAGTTGCGCCGCCACCGAGAGAAGTCGCTCCACAGCCAGCGAGAAGAAATTGTTGCCGCCGGAAAAGGGCGGCGCCGTCTAGCAGGGGAGGGACGAGCTGGAGTGGAATGGGGGCTACTCGGCTCCGTACAGTGTCCTGGCAACTTGGTCGGTCCCACCTGTCGGAGCACATAACCAGCCAACCAGCCAACCAGCCAAGTCCTAACCTAATCTGCAGCCTCTGTATCCACTGCTGGTGGTAATCTGCAGTGTCCTGACAATTCTCTTTGTCATACAAACACACCCGCTCATCATCATGTGCATCATCTGCAGCCTCTAACATCAACTCTCGATCCACTTGTCCCCCTTGTCGAGGGACTGAATTTGTGTGTTACCACCAGCAGGCAAATTACTGTCATCCTTCGGCTTATCTTTCTCATCAACTGGAATTCCAAACATTTCGGCCATCTTAGTGTCATCTATTGGTGCAATGACCAAATCTGTGCGTTCAGCTATTTCTACTAAATTCCAATCAACAACAATCCTCGTACCACCAGGGCATCCCTGTTCTGCTCCCTGTTCGTCTTCTGCACCTGTAGCAGCCCCCGTTTCTTCTTCACATACCACTGTCAATTCAGGAAGCATTGGCAATAACAACTGTTTCTCTGCTGCCCACTCATCATCTACCATCTGTGAAGCCATCTTTGATGCAACATAACCAACCCTGGAATTTGGGTTCAGGTCAATGAGCTCTGCATGAAAGGTTACTTTTTTGCTTACCCAACCTTCCTGTCGATCAATTTCATTAACGATATCTTCTCCATCCTCAATTCGGAGGTAAGTGTTTTCCCTATCAGCATACCGTAGCAGTCGGACCTCCTGCTCTGGACCCCAAACTTGAGTCTCCCCAATTTTCTCCACCAAATTCACCACTGCCTTCTCCTCCAAGCTCTGAAGTAATTGCGGATCAATTTCGTGTTGTCCTATTTCCCAAACAACTGTCGTGTCTCTCTCAATGTTTCGAATGCTACCATCACCTAGCTTAGCCTTACAAGGAAAGAATTCAATGGTATATGTGAAGCGGATGTCAGCATCCGCATCTCCCCTGTCAACGGCGGGCGGGCGGGAAGCGGCAGTCAGCTATGGGAGCAGGGGACGAGAAACAAATCGAGCTCAACATAAGTTAGAAGGGGGTGCGCATTACCGATTTGGACGCACTCGGGGCAGCATCTCAGTCAATCAACGCGCACGGATCGGGGACGCTTCTCTGATTTCACAAATGGGTCGGGATACAGAGCTTTAGGCCACGAACGCATCCAAAATTGATGGGAACGAGACTAGGGTCCCGAAATTACTCACCAGTGAAAGTTGCGCCGCCACCGAGAGAAGTCGCTCCACAGCCAGCGAGAAGAAATTGTTGCCGCCGGAAAAGGGCGGCGTCGTCTAGCAGGGGAGGGACGAGCGGGAGTGGAATGGGGGCTACTCGGCTCCGTACAGTGTCCTGGCAACTTGGTCGGTCCCACCTGTCGGAGCACATAACCAGCCAACCAGCCAAGTCCTAACCTAATCTACACCTCCGTTAAGAGCCAGACAGCCGTTTTATCAGCTAGTCATGTCTGAGCTATTCGCTAGCTACAAAACGTCGCACGAGAGCAATTTCAGCCAAAGACGTCGCAGCACAGACAATTCCCCACAAAGACGTAGTACTGGAGCTATTCGCCCCTATTTCAGGTGCTGTATTCAGAAGTGTTAGTGGCTTCACTGAGATCCATGGGAGTGGATGTATAGTTTGTAGGCCGTGGGAGTCGATGTATAGTGTGATAAAACGCAGGGCCGGCTCTATATATTTTGGTGCCCTAGTGCAAGGTTGATAAAATGGCCCCTATATCCCTAAATCCCTAAAGAGAGGAGCAATTGAGGGCATGGAGTGGAGGACATCATGGATTCAGAAATCATGGATCCATGGAGTTGACATACCGCGATCCTGGGCAGTGGCCAGGAGCAGAGGCGCAGTGCAGTCAGGGCGAGGGCGAGGCGAGCGACTCCATCCGTCTGTCGAAGTCGCGAAGCGAAGACGAAAAGGAACATGCGACAAATCGATCAAGAATTTAAGATATGAAGAGGAACAGGCCTCGTGCGTTTCCTCTCCTAGTCTCCCAGCGATGGATACAAAAGGCCGTGCCAAACATTTTTTTTAGATGTGTAGTAATGGAATTATGAAGAAATATAAAATTGTGTGCCCCCTTCTAGGCTGGGGCCTAGGCGGTCGCACCTCCTAACTACCCTTAGAGCTGGCCCCGATAAAACGTCTAAATTGTCGAGCACCATTCATGATAGTTTTCTTCATGCAGCTGAGTAATGGAGTTCCTTCACTTCTCCCTCATCCTATGTGCCATATCATGTAACCGTTACTCAAAAACAGTTCTTGAATCTTGACAAATATAAACGTATGAATTTTTCTTTGCCTTTATCATGGTTTTCGATCCATCATTTTACTTTTTTGATGCACACTTAATTGCATGTCTCTCTCGTAGGAATAATGTTTGAAGAAGCAACATCACCCCAAATGAATGTTCTACAAGAGTGCAAGATTCACATGTCTGCTCTGTGTTCCTAGCTTATTATTTTCTCACTTATTTCTTCTAAGACTCTCCTGTCCTACTCTGCAGATTTAAAATATTTATCAACATACTTACAAACTGAAACTACCATGCTGATTCATTCAAGTACTCACTTTCTTGGATGTATGTAGGATTGTATCCAAAATTAACATGTTATAAAATCTAAAGATTCATATAATATTTCTAGATATGGGTAAGTATTTTACAAGTACCCGCCGCAACGCGCGGGGTATTTATCTAGTTTCTATAAATATAGCAGCCGGTTCGGACGAAAGTTGGTGAAAAAAGTGTTTGTTCAATATCGTGTTATGGCTGATAGCAACGTTGTGTAGTGCACACTTTAGAACTTGTATATATATAGTCAGAGAATGCTTGCACCTAATTCACCCACGCGGCCACGCGTATCTCAGAGACATGGAACGTGGTGGCTAGACATGTATAAATGCGCGCGCTGCACAATATAGTTGTAAACTTGTACTCTTGCCGCTCACAAAATGATGTGTCAAATTAAATTTGCATATATCTAGATATTATTTAGTGTATAGATACATATATTTAATCCAGATTAAGACATCTTTTATAAAAAAGGAGGGAGTATGAAGCTCGCACCTATTCACGCATGCATAACTCGGAGACACGCAACGTGGTGGCTAGACATGAATTAATGCACGCGCTGCACGATGTGCATACTAGAGTGGTCTCACATGCTGATCTGATTTGATGTGAGGCTAGATCCGATCTGCACAGCTGCCACATATATAAAGCGTCTCGATCGTGTGTGTTGTCCCGACTGGGAAACTCATCACGGAGACGCAAATGAAGGGCCTGCACCTAGTCTTCTTCATGTGCTTCTTCTCTGCTCTGGCAAGCCGTTCCGCGGACGCGGCTCCGATGCGTGTTGACATCCTTCCCGGCTTCGACGGCGTGCTTCCGTTCCGCCTCGAGACCGGGTACGCATGATTCTATGGCAGTATGGCACACACCTTCCAACGCAACCGCTCACTAGCTCCTTCCTTCTCCTTCTCGCATGTGCCTCGTGAGGATGCAGGTACGTGACCGTGGATGAGGAGAATGGCGTGGAGTTGTTCTACTACTTCATCGAGTCGGAGGGCGACCCACACCGCGACCCACTCCTACTTTGGCTCCCCGGCGGTGACCGTTGCTCCGGGCTCCAAGCCTTGTTGTTAGAGCTAGGTCAGCACCTTATATATATCTCCCGAACCGATCACCAACCCGCCATCACACCTACCTTCACCTATGCTAATTTTTCCATTTTACGCGCAGGCCCGTTGAAATTCATCACCGAGCCCTACGACTACGATGGGACGACCGTGCCACGCCTGCGCTACCATCCCTACTCCTGGACCAAGGCTGCGAGTGTTTTGTTCCTCGATTCACCGGTGGGTGCCGGGTTCTCCTTCTCCCGGAACCCCAAAGGCTATGATGTCGGAGATGTATCTTCTTCGCTGCAGATCAAAGACTTCCTCACCAAGGTACTTCAAAGTTACTTTTTATTCGAAATGGACATAGACAGTTTCCTCGATGGATTGGTTCGTTACTGTATTTTCATTTTGTTGGATCAGTGGTTCACCGAGCATCCAGATTACCTCGCAAATCCTTTTTATGTCGGAGGAGCCTCGCGCATTGGAAAACTCGTTCCTTTCATCGCGCAGAAGATCTCAGAAGGTGGAGTTGTATTTTTGCCACATTGATTCGTTTAAGGTGCTATGAATATATATAAGGATATATAGTCTCTCAACATGTACAATACTTTTTTCAGACATTGAAGCTGGAATGACGCCGAGAATCAATCTAAAGGTATCTATTAACCATATGATTATCCATTCTGCTAAAACCTTGATCTGATCAATGCTTATTTACGGTAAAAATATGATCAGGGCTATCTGGTAGGCAATACGGGTGTAGGTGAAAACAATTATTACGACTGGAAAGTGCCATATCTGCATGGAGTCGGGGTAATATCAGATCAACTATACGAGGTTATTTCTTAGACAACACATACTCGGTCTCTTTTGCTCGGTCGCCTATTAACCTTCATTTCACTGCTAGAGATTTTCCCACATGAAGTTTTTAATTCCGTTTTCATGTACTTGCATGTGAACTCTCTTCAGTCGATAATGGAGACTTGCCAAGGGGATTATACAAGCCCCATCAAGAACATGCTGTGTGCTCAAGATTTGGAAAAGTTCAACAGCGTAAGGATAAAACTAGCTAGTTGGACTAGCCCCTCATCACTTTTGTATAAAATTGAAGGAAATTTGTCCTATATTGTGTACCTGCTCAAAAACATGCCATTACCAGTGATATGCTTGCATAATTAAGTTGTTTTTCATGATCCTGGTTAGCCTCTTAAAATGTCATATAGTTACTGAAGCAACTAATTGATTTTCCCCGGCAGTTGTTCGATCAAATTGAAGCGAGACACATTTTGTATAAGAAATGCGATCATGTGCCAATTGATCTGACGACGAAAAGAAATATCCTAATGGAGGAAACTGGACTACTCAAACATCCACCACCTCGGCCTGCAATGGACTGTCAAGTACGTTCATCTTATTAGTACTCGGTTGTTGGCAAATTAGTTCCATGTGCAATGTAATAAGGAGATTGATGTTGCATAAAAAGATGGTCACCTTAGTGTATGATTGTTTAGTACTTGACAAAATACTATGTTCGAATCCAAAATACTATTATGGATCATGGAAAATATATAAGGCATAGTATTTTGAAAGAATATGTTCGAACATCATCATGAGTTGAGATCTCTCATGAGTTGTGTGTGAATCTGTTTCGATATTTCTCATTCTACAGAGTTATGGTCAATACCTTTCATATTATTGGGCAAACAGCAACATCACTAGCGAATCTCTTGGGATCAAGAAGGTAAACTACAAACTTCATTGCATAGAATGTATTTTTTTTTCTTCCCCTTTTCGGAAAAAAATACATTCTATCTATATCAATGTTGAATTGTGCTCTTACACATCTATACGGCATTACCTTAGGGGAGCAAGGACGAATGGATTTTGTGCGGCGAAAATGATCTACCTTATTCTTCAGACATCAAGAGTAGCCTAAAGTATCATCGTAATGTGACATCAAAGGGCTATCGTGCCCTGGTTTATAGGTAAATACTATTACGGTCGAAATATTGTACATTACAACACTGTACTTTTTGGGTTTGGAAATATTATATATTAGCCGTGCATGACAAATTTGCAGATGAATGTATCTGTAATGAATTTGATGGGGGGGGGGGGGGGGGGGGGGGGGGTGGGGTGCTCTCATGCCGATCTCTAAATATCAAGCTGTCATATTTAAGTTTTTCAATCTCTCATCTATCTTCCTTGTACAGTGGAGACCATGATGCTCTTTCACCATTTTTGGGTACACAATCCTGGGTGCGATCACTCAACTTCCCTATTATGGACGAATGGAGGGCTTGGCATGTTGATGGACAGTCCGCAGGGTAAGGATTTTAATAAAATACAAGTTCATAATTACCTCAACTGTCTGTTTCTATAGTACGATTCGGGTATAAGCTGCTGCGAGTAATTCCACTGATGCTTTGAAATACAATGTATCTGCAGATTCACCTTGACATATAAAAATAACCTGACGTTCGCTACCGTAAAGGTAATAAATATCTACCCCTACCATTATTTCCGTGATAGCTGAAATTTTACAATCTACAAAATTGGATCCCAATGAGTTTGGCAATTGTCATAGACCTGTTAGTTGGGCACTTATCGTTTTTCAACTGTAGTTAATGGCGTAAACATTTTCAAATAGATATGCTATCCCTAACACCCACCGAATTTAAATACAGGGTGGTGGACACAGTGCTCCAGAGTACCAACCAGAGAGAAGCCTCGCTATGTTCAGTCGTTGGGTTTCCGGTGAGACACTTTGAATTAATTTGTATGGGTAAAGGTAGTGACGGTAGCACCTGCCTGTACGAGAATGAAACCTGAATGTGCCCAATGTTGTAAGACTAGGTACCCCGAATGAGGGTAGTACCCATTTATGTGAGTGTTAGAGGTATTTGTGCTACTCTACAATAATTTGTGTATTATATTGTACTATAGACTCACCAAGTTTACCAAGGGTTTCCGCTGAAAGAGTCCGACTTAATTTCATTAGTCGAACAAACTTGGAGGCACCTCAATTCACTACAAGGAAACTTCTTATTACCAGTGTGCCAAATTTGAGGTTATTCGCTGGAGTATAATCCACTTAAATCTCCTTCCTATGCACAAAGAATAAGACAATTTACTTGGTGGTAATACCCGGATCTGGCCTTTGCATATGGTTGAGCCTTGATTTGACTATACTTTATGGTTTCGTGTGTTATTTCCGTTCTTGTAAACTGGTGACGTCGTGTGACAATCCAGCTTCGCAAGGATCCCGTCGGCGCGTCGTAGGGCCAGGGCTTGTCCTCTCCCTCGGAGTCAGATCACGCCAAAGCCTAGAACCTTTCATCTGGACTGGAGGTGCTGAGGTGAGGACTCACCGTTCACTGCCATCCACGTCGCCCAGCTTGACACCCTTAGCGTCGCAAAATTCACATCCACTGGTTTGACTATAATGTGCATACGTTACAAGAATCCTATGAACTGACGGGGCCCTAGATCAAGATATATAGATGATGGAGTTGGCCAGAAGGTTTGACGACACTGCTTGCTTTGGGCTTTGGCTGAAGGTTCCAGAGGATCCGAACAGATCCAACTCGACCATATCGCAAGAGGAGGGTCACTTCTCTTCCTTCCAAACATCAAAACAATCATACATATGGGTTACAGTGAAGAAAACATTCGGTAACATAAATAGTTTTAAGTTACAGATAATCAATCAGCGAATAGTAATCAGGTTGCCTAAATTAAGAACCAAGAATTATCACATACATAAAGTATAATGGTTGCTAAATGTAAAGACTACAGGGACAATACAGCCTACAACAACTGAGATTCTCTTCCTTCTTTTTTTTTTAGATTAATTCTCTTCTTTGTATACACAGAAGATGGCACAGCACGGCACGGCAGAAAGAAGCAGCAACGAAGAAAGCAGCTCCTGCCCTTGTTTAGAGAACACAATTTCTTCATGGGCTGGCCGGCTGTTACTAGAGTTCGGAGCTGCACCGCCTAGTTCGCTGAGAGGAAATGCACTCTAGCGAGCGGATACTCCTTCCCGGAGACCCAGACGCCAGTCTGCGACCACTGCACGTCCTCCCATTCCAGATTGTCCTGCAGCACCTGCATTGCGCCCCATGGAACAGACAGCACAGTTGAATGATCATGTCTGTTCCCACCGGAAAGAGAAGACTTTGCGGGTGTAGTAAGACAGGGAAAATACCTCAACTTGTTCAGCTGGCAGTGGGATACCAATAGATCGCATGGCGATCTCGGGCATGGCTTTCTTACACCTTGACCATCGGAACACGTCCCGAAGTTCATGTTCTGCAATGACCCTGTCTCCATTTTGTGAATGGTGGTGATCATGTTCTGGTGTTTCTCCGGTTCTAAATCGGATGCGTTGGAGCTTGATCCGACAGAACGAGGCTTTTCTCCACTAAAGCACAGCTCATACCTGTGAGAACTTAGGCAACCAAGACCAGAATGAAAGATGCAAGTCAGAGTTCAATTTCCAAAGATTGCCAGCAAACATAAAACATAGTGTCAAGGCAACAAGTCAGTCACTTGTACCTATTGAAATGTGTTTCCAAGTATATGACTTCGCCCTTTTTCAGCCTCGCGGAAGTATAAAGTGATTTTTTCAATCCCTTGTCCGCCACAATGCTTATACTATATTTCAACCTGAAGGAAAAAAACAAAAAACAGCTTTACTAGGAGCAATCTTGGCTCAAAACAGAACAAGACAATAGCTTCTACAAGCAAAACTACACAAGACACGAGCACTCACAAACACACAAGCTAGTATGAGAAATGGCAAGATAGGTACTTTATGAACTGAACATGAGGGGCTACAGAAGGCAAGTCGGAACAGTACCATGGCTCATTGCAGAGGTTATACTGTATTGTGACTTCCCGCACAAATCTTTGTTGACGTAATGCGTTCTGCATGAAACATATTGATAAAACCTTAGTACAGAACAAAAAGTTAGGTCACTGGCTAAAACAAGAAAATTAAATAGATACTGCAAAGTAAAACTTCTACCCACTTAGCTGTCAAAAACAGGAAAGAACAAAGATTATCAGAAAATTACGGAAGCTGCTGCTCTTGTTGTCATTGAACGCTCCACTGCAACTGGAGCAAGTGTAGGCTCCACAGCTGATGTATGGCTAAGGCGAGGCTCGAGATCAATGGTACCACCACCTTTCTGCAAAGCATAAAGCATGCTAAGCAAACAACCTTGGAACAGTGATCAATAAGAGGATTTCACAAGGTTGTAGCACCAACTTTCTAACAAAAAAGCTTGCAGCGTGAACAGAATAAAACAAAAATAAAACGTTGTAAATTGTGCACAGTTTTAGTCTTACTACCTTAACAATGCAGCAGCGTTCTATGCGAAAGCTACAACCAATGCCAGCTCCCCAAGCACGTGAACGCACATTGTTCCTTAGAGTTGAAGTATAGCCTGGGAGATATAGCATGCACTGTAAGATTAGACATTCAACCATTTGATCTGTTAACCAAGTGTAACTGAATTGACATGGAATTAGTTAACACTGACTGTCTTGTGGTGGTAGAACACGAACTGTTGCACGTAGTTCTTGGATGGCAGATGGTGGAGGTGATGATGTAGGGGAGCAGTAACCGGTATGCATTAGCACTAAAAGAAACGCTAGTTAGATCATCAGCTTTCTGAGCTACTTTAGAAGATTGGAGAAGTAATGAAGAACCTACCAGCCACAAGGTCTGAATCGTTTGTATAAACATCTGTTCCCCAAAGCTGAGCGCCTTTTACCTACAAAACGGCGATTTTAACAAGTGAATAAAGTAGCTAAGGGAAGAAGTTTGCTACAATTGTCAAAGAACACTTGCTGACTACATCAAGAGTGTAATCTTTGGCCTATATGATTTCGAGACAGCAATGCACTTCCAACTGATTTCATCATTAACTGCTTTACTTATTCTATTTGTGAAGAAAAGGATAAATAAATCCAGCAACACAGGCTTGGCGATTGATGAAGTGACTAAGAGTCTAACACAGAAATCACCTGCGAAATCAGTAAACTTACTTGCCGATTAGTGGAAGTAACGAACTCCGCAGGTATTCGAATTTCAAGAGTAGGAACATTTTGTTGATTCTCGGCATTTTTAGCATCTGGGGTTGCTTCAAACTCTTTCCATGATTTCAGAAGCTCTTGCATGCATTCACCAGCTTTATATACAATAGCAGATACCTCAGACTTACCTGCACCGATGAGAATACTAAGATACCAAATACAAAGCTGGCAAGCTTATGGACCATGGCAAAGAAATCATTTTATGTAGCTTTATACTGGATCCTCATCCATCATTTCTATATATAAAAGAGTTCAAAACGCTGGATCATCGTAATTAATCCTTTTTTGCTCCAACTGAATTAGCCAAAAGTTAGAAAAAAACAAAAACATGCAGGTGCAAATATAAAATGGATCACCCTAAATGCAAAGGGGTTTCAAATACTGAAGTGGATTGTTCAGAGCACTAAAATCTCTGTGAGAATATGCGATAAATCTCAATGTGCACTAAAACTTATGAGAAGGAAATGTAAAATCATCTAGGTGCTAAGCTTTTGATGACTCCAGTTTCAAAAGAAGCACCAGTATGAATGGAGATAATTGACTGACCTTGAGACCTGCAAGAAGAAATAAACAATGAGCATTAGATTTTTCAACGGGTTATCACTTACAGATGAAGTTATGATCTATTAAAAATTTAAAATTAGACTTTATAGCTACGCTTACTCCCGCTATTATGATATTTGAATCAAGCAGGAGAAACATAGAAAGATGCAATGCTAAGCTTACCCTTCACCGTCACGCATTTTGGACCGAAGACGAGGTTCCCGTTGAGAAGCTTGACTACCTCCCTTTGAACGTGCCATCCTCCTGCGCTGAATACTTCCAAAATTATCCTTATCTTTGTCAGTATCTCCTTCAGGACCAGTATCGTCAGATTCCTTGTCATTATATTTACTCCTTTGGTCATGCCTGTCTCCTGTATCTACATCCTTCTCTCTTTTCTTGTCCTTAAGTTCCCTGTCATGAGATTTCCATGTGTCATCTTTAAGTGTCTTCATTTCAGCAGCTGTATTCTCATGTTCGGCGGGTTTAACAGTTCCATCAGATGCTGTTTTTTCCAGTGTTGCATTCTCCTTGTCAACTGCTATGAATGAATCCTTCTTGGCAGAATCCTTCTCACGATCATTGCTTTCCTTGTCCTTCTGGGGGTCTTTTCTTTCCCTGTCCCATTTTTCAGCATCCCGGTCGTCCCTTTGAATTTCTCTTCGTTCAACATTACCACCTGTAAGCTGAATACCAATTCTGCGGTCATTTCTATCGGTGTCTCTTGCACTGAAATCCCTATGTTTTTCATCCTTCTTTCTCCTGTCCTTGTCTCTGAACTTATCTTCACCTTTAGGTTCTATTTTATTCTCACCAGTAGATTCATGTGCATCCTTGGAGTTGCGCTCTTCCACAGGAGTTGGAACCTTGGGAGTTTCATCTGTGCCTTGCAAACCAGGACGGGGAACACGCCAAGCTGCGTCATCTGGCTGTTCAAGATACCTTTTACCCCTATGGTCTTTATTATCTTTCCAGGCTAAGTTTGAAGTTCCAGTAGGGTGGCTATCCTTATCCGATTTGACATCGCCCAAGAAGTCAGCATGCACCCTTCGGTCAGCTCTTAATTCATTGGCATCTGCTCTGTTGTTTGTCTTTACATCAGTCTCAACTTTGTTGCCTTGAAATTCAATCCTGGTATCACTATGGACATCCCGAGCATCAGCTTTTGCCTCCCGGTCATCAGCCTTGGTGTCACGTGCATCTTTGTTTTGTTTTGCTTCTAATCTGCTGTCAGATGAGGTCGGGTGGTCTACAAAGTTGGAGGAGCCAACAGGCACCCGATGTGTCAGAGATGGTCTACTATCATCACGAGACTCAACGCGTTGTACTTTGGCAAATCTTCCATCAGAACCATGGAAATCACTGCTGCCTGGTTGAATGAGTTTCCCGGACGGGCTCGAATACACGCTGCTTTCATCCAAAGGACGTTTCGCGGGTGTAGAGTGGCTACCCTCCTCATGCAACCTTTTTGGAGCACCGCTCATTTTTCCTCGAAAATGTCAAGTGAGCCTTCAATGTGAGCCAAGTATAACACAAATACAAAAGGAAAGAGCTCAAAGTCTTCGACACCAGACACTGCCAAAAAATATTAGATTTGGTCAGAACATGGTAGTTACTTTCTTCTTTGTCTTAAAAACTAGAAAATAAAATAAAATATACAGCCCAATCGTTTCTAGAAACGTGGCAGGACAAGGAGATGGTGTGTGGCTTATTTCTACGACGACACGTAGCTTTCTGGAAAATGCGGCCCATTTACAATCCGGTCCGGCCGGCCTGTGTTGTATGGTTCACAATGAGGTCGTGGTGCAGCAAGTTATTTAATGTAATGAAGGTGTCCTTTTATGATATGTCTGGACCATATTATTTCTGTCTAAACAAATCCTACCATCTCAAGAGACCAAAAAGAGAAACTCTTCCCTACATGCAAACACTTAGTATAAATATATCTGGCAAGCTATCTCCACCAACAAAATCCTGAGAATCAAATTAATAGTTGCAGAATAAAGAGCATGTTCTAGAAAACAAGTGATCAAAATTTCAAGGAATTGTATCAATCTAGGAGCTGTATTGGTAGCATGGGATCATATATGCAGGAATATATATTCAGCTGAAGTGGCGATCATCCAGTTTGGTCATTGTAAAACTGGGATAGAACATTCCAGTATTTTCCATTCTGGGGTACTCAAAATATGTATTTACACAAAGCACTGACTGTTCTGTTAAGGAAAAGACCCTATTATGGTGTATAAGATCTTTTACATACAACATTAGCTGTTTCAGCCATTACCCCAACCAAGGCTCAAAACATGCTCTGATTTCTATGTTCTGACTTCCTACTTCCTCAAGATGACCCATAGCTAACCCTATGCAAGGTTCTATTAAGTGCTAGACGCTGACTGAGCTTCTGAGTCCGCTTTCTTTTCTAAAGGATTAAAGCGCTAAGCGCACATCTAACCGCAGTTGAGTGCGCTAGGCGTTTTGCCTCCACTCAGCGCCTAAGCGAGCTTAAGCGGGCGCTTAGGTGCGCTTTTTATAACCTTGACCCTATGCCAAGCTCCCAGCATTAATTCCAATAGGATACCACGTTGCCACCATCGCATACACCTCCCGGAGCTAAAATGGTTAGGAGCAGGGCGGAATCAGCGTCCGAGCTGGACGCAGCATCTTCTTTCAATTTCTCTTCCGGCCAGAATGGAATGGAATGGAATTCATACGTGTGATCTAAAGAGAGATGATGAGGTGCTGAATCCCTCAAATCAACTATTTCAACCTAGGGCAGGGGCGAATGCCCGTAATGTCCTTTTCCTTTGGGGTGAACCCCCAATTTCATCATCTATATTCTGGAAAATAATCAGCAACTAGTCCTCCCTCACGCAGCAAAATGAATCGAACTGGGTGGACTGGCGTATCAGATTGCTCACAGCAGAGCAGAAAACAAATAAAAAGCCAGATTGCCTATGATTTGGACACCAACAATCCAGCAAGGGGCGGATCTAGGTGGCCCGAAATTCCTGCAGAGTTAGTCTGGGTCACTAGATGGAATGGCTAGATCAGCTCGTACATGGAAGGGAACGGCGAGGAGGGAGGACTATGAACCGTGGGCTAGATTTTTCGTCTCCAGCATCCGGTGCCTCTGACCTCACCCAATATCACCTCGCTACCCGACCCAACGCGTCTCTAGAATCACTGTGTGGTCTGACCACTGTGTGTGTGCGTGCGTGCCCTAGATCCAAGGTGGGGAGGAGCGAAGCTAAACTGCGAGGAAGAAGAGGAGTAGAGGAAGGAAAGGAGGAGCTTGTCGGCCACTTACCGTCGGAAGAAGATGAAGGCGGGGCAGGGGAGGTTGGAGGCGGCGCCGGCGAGGTTGGAGGCGGCGTCGGAAGAAGATGAAGCTCGTTCGTTTGATTCCAGAAGAATGACGCCGGACGTTGTTACGGTGTGTTTGGTTCCCTGGCTCTGGCTATCCACATCTTTTCGCTGAAATTCGGGATTGCCATGTATGACGTTGGCGCAACCTGGTAGAAAAATAGAGTGAAATTCACTTTGTTACCAGGTGCATATATATATGTAACCGGTATTTAGAAAACTTATTTTGAAATGTTAAAAATAAAATTTCGTAGATATATCTTCATATTCTATCTGTTCACAAAATATTTGTTGCAACATGTGTCGAATATGTGTATGAGTCGTATATGGAAAGGAGCGCCCATTAAGCATGCCTCGCGGATGTAGGCGTTGATTGCTGAACTGCGTTAATGATTCTCGGTGTCGTTGCTGTGATTGCTTGTCCTCGTAGATTGATTATGCGCCTCCGATTTAACACTATCAAGACTACCGAAGTCAACCTAGATCGTCACCTCCCACTCGAATAATATTCACCTTAAACGAGATACACATAAATTTAAACCAATCGTTTGATATGTACTATCTCAGTTGAACTGGCAAAACGGTTTTTATTTGGGAATGGAGAGAGTAGTTATTTGGAGCTACAAATAATATTTGGCCTTATTGAGCCACACATGCCAATTAACATGCATATCTTCCTTTTATTTTTTAGAATCTATTTCTAGTAAAATGTAAAAGGGGTAACCTCTCCCCAAAGGGTACATGGGTGCGGACTTCAGGATCGACACTTGAGCCTATATTGCTCGACGCGTGGTTCCGAAGGGTTCGAGTGAGCCTTTTACTGCAGGAAGTGTGGTTTCATGAGAAGATATTGTGTTGTTTTTTGTTTTCAAAAAAATTCAAACAGAAAATAGCTAAGCATCAAAATTATGCACCATCTTAACCATTGGGTTTAAAAAAGGCATTATAAATTCAGTTAAAAGTCATTGTATAGTAAGTTTGACTAATCATATTGAACATATATAAATATTTAGAATGCCAAATTAATATCAATAGACACCAAAGAATACACCTTATTTTAAAAAATCACCATTAAATTTTGTAGATATTCATTTTGTCCATAAGATTCATCAAATTTACATTACGTTAACTTTTGACTAAAAATATACATACTTAATAGAATGAGGCGTTTTGGCTCCCGAGCACACATGCACCTGCCCGATTAAAAAATTGAGAAAAAAGTAAAACATTTTGAAAAAATCTGAATTTTTTTGACGATGAACATATACAAGTTTTCTGCCAACATGCCAAGTTTCATGGTGAAATTACACTGGTGGTGCTCGGTGCAAAAAAAAAGAATCAGTGCTCTGAAAAACTATATTTGTGCACCGAGCACAACGAGTGTCATTTCATAACAAAACTTGGCATGTTTGTAAAAAAACTTGTATATGTTCATCACCAAAAAAAATCAGATATTTCCAAAACATTTTACTATTTTTTTCGAATTTTTTAAACAGGCATGAGCATGTGAGATCGGGAGCCAAAGTGAATTTCTGCACTTTTTAACCCTTTATGGAAAACAAAATCAATATATAGATCACATATAATCCTTTTCTTCAGATCTGTGGTACAAAGTACTGTTTTGGTTTATTTTCAAGGCACCATCTAAGCTGAGCTCCGCGTTGACTTTATAGAGAAAAGGCTTTGCAGCCGTCCTTCTTTAAAGAAAACAAATATAGTACTAGTTCACTTGGATTGCCGGTATTACAAATTATATATCAGATAACATCTACAGACAAAAGAAAGAAACATCCAAATTCATCTAGCTTACAACCAAATCAGCTGAGCGCACACATGATCAGATAACATCTACCGACAAAACACAAGCAACATCTAGATTAGCCTATTCCTTGGCCGCGATCGAACCACCAATTGTAGCTTGAGAATCATCAGCTTCAGCCTTTCCAGGTCGTTGGCCGACTTGCCCTCGTGCTTTGCGGATAACGTGCACTTTCACTGCGTGAGAAAACAATCATTTTGAACATATTCTTAAGAGGGGAAGGGCTGACTTCATTATTGAAAGAGGAACCAGACCTAGTTTTATTCCAAGAAATTTCATTGAAAGTTTCGAAGCTCTCCACACCACACCAGCCAAAGTTGACAGTGGGTAATCAAAGATAAAATGGTTAGCTGTTTCAAGCACTCCACAGATACCTGGATAAGACCTCGAAAACATATCCAAACTTCTTCTTAAACTTTCAGCGGCCTATTGGCCTTCCAAAGGTCAAGCATCCCCGTCTTGACTTTCAAGAGATGTAGGGTCTAGACGTCTAGTTCTCGCCTCTAGCTCTGCCCATCTCCTCCTTCACCTGGGCCAGCTTGATACAAGTAGGAACTACCACCTGTTACAAAATGTAAGATATTGTAGTTTTTTTCTTAATTCGGATGTATCTAGACATATTTTAGTGTGTAGATTCACTTATTTTAATATGTATTTAGTTAATATTGAAATATCTAAGACATTTTATAATTCGAAACCGAGGGAGTAATTATTATTTTTGACTATGACTATGACGGGCTCATAGAGTCAGCCTGAACTTCATTACTAAAAAATGTTGACTATGAGGCTTTGCAGCCTCTACAAGATAGGTTTAAATGAATCAGAATTTACAGGGGGATACATGAGAAGAGAAATAAAATAAAAGAACGCACACCGACAACAACACACAAGAGAGGGTCAGTCCGAGAGAAAACTCAGAGACAGTTGATTGATGAGAAGCTCATCACGACCCAAGCACTGCGGTCACAAAGGAGGATCCACAGGACATGACAGCGGAGACCCAGCCATAACACTGCACCATCGACGTAATCGAACACGAACACGCATCCGAGGCCACACAGCGCGCCGACACCACCTGTGTCGGGGGCATGGCCGAAAGGTCGAGCGCGGCAAGACGATGCCACGACGCCTGTGTGTCGCCGGCTGAAGTTGAAGGGCATCGGAGATACCCTCACCGCACGTGGGGGTCGCCGCCGTAGTCGCAGGGCGTAGCACCACCGAGTGCAACCCTAACCCCATCTGGGTTCGATTACCCGAAGGGTGGGCTAGCCTAGAGCACGCACGAAGACCACCCACGCCAGATACGCCACAGGATTTCGACAAGGATCCGACGCGAGGGCCAAGCAACCGGCAAGGAGAAGCTACCACCACCACTGCCACGGCTCACCTCGCATCGGAGAGAAGACGCGCATAGCCAGCGGGAGCAGCAGAGCCTCCCGTGGCCGGCGTCGAGACAGGGGCGTGGCGACCCGCCAAGCCCATCGGGGCCCAGACAGGCCCTGGAGGCGCGCCGCCGCCGCAGCCGCGCCAGGGAAGCACGGAAGCCCAGCACCGCGCCCTCGCCGCCGGGAGCAGAGCCGAGGGCCGCAGCGGGCGGGCGCGAGGGCCCGAGATCAGGGGAGCACGGAGGAGAGGCAACGCACCCACGTGCAGCGGCCTCCTCGAGCTGCAGCGGGGCACAGGGAACGGCAGATCCCCGCCACCCCCTTCACCGGCGTCGCGCGGATTTTCGGAGGCAGCCTCAGGGGACGGCGAGGGAGGGGGTCGGGGAAGAGGTGGGTGGCGGCGGGGGGGCTAGGGTTCGCCCCTCCCGTCGCCCAGAGAGGAGGCGGTGCGAGGGGTACGTTTCGCTCAAACTTGTTTCGAGGGAGTAATTAATCAGCGAGATATGTATATAAGTTGTTGTGTTCAGAATTTGAGATTCGTACTGACTTGGTTAGTTAGTTATACAAAAAATGTGAAGTCCTGACCAATAAGTTCTAAAAATGTGAGGTCATGACGAATAAGTTCAATGTGAATCGTAGGGAAGACCGAAACAAAATATCACACTGGATGGCGACTCCACCTCCCTCCCCACCTCTCGGCCATGGCGGCCCCGCCTTGGGAGAGGGAGCCCGTACTCCACCTAGCCACGTCTTCTCCCCGAGTCGCTCACATGCGTGTCCCTTTGGCCCCTCCAATCTCCTAGCCCCAGCCACCAAAATCCACACATCTCAGAGCTTCCGCCTGCCGATTCGCCGGAATCTCCGGGCGGCGTCGCCCCTGAGGAGTTCCGCGCTGCCGCCGACGGTTGGGGCGCTGGTCCAGGAAGACAGCGTCGCGAATCAGGCATGCGCGGCGACGGGGATTGCGGATTGCGATCAGAGAAACCACGAAGAGATTCGTGGGGACTCTATCAGCGCGGAGGCGGGCGGGATTGCTGTCGGCGAGGATGCGACCCAGCGCATACCGTCGGTCGCCCATCGTCCCTGGCCGCATCTGCATGCGGTGTTTGTGGCCAGAAATGGAGGTGTGCTTGAGAACAGCGCCGATCAGGTGTTCAACGACACAGCAGTTTCAGAAAAAACTCGTTCAGAGCTCTCGTGGAATTCCTCATCGAATTGCTCTTCGGAACGAAGTTTTGGGAATTTTGGGAGCAGATTAGGTTCGATGGGGAGGCGCACTCCAGGTGATATTGCCATTGGAGGACTCTACATCGACTTGGATTACGAGCCACACTGTGTGCAGGTGAAGAAACCATGGCGAATTTAGAGATCAGCGAAGCGGGAGCTGCTATTTCCAAAGGGCAGTTCGCTTTCCACCCTGGCAGATGACGAGGACGCCAACGATGCAGATGGTGACCCGACCTTTTTCGGTCAGCTTTGGATTCCCCCACCTACCCCCAACAACCCCGCTAGGGTTTTGCAACATCAAAAGCACCTCTTCTGGATCCGCAGAGACCTATTCAGAAGGCGGCGGTTTCACATCTCAGATTGCCATCCGGCCGCAGACTGTGAGCTCCACCTTCCGTCAGTAGATTTCTCAATTTCCCAAAGAAAGTTGAGAGGAGAGGAGATTCCGGCTGCAGTGGAGTTCGCAGCCATGGCAGGGCAGCAGCTAAGGGGGCGGGGTAGAG
This sequence comes from Poa pratensis, assembly GCA_947311845.1. Lineage (NCBI taxonomy): Eukaryota > Viridiplantae > Streptophyta > Magnoliopsida > Poales > Poaceae > Poa > Poa pratensis. The sequence continues at coordinate 35,903,676 of CAMZMU010000041.1, forward strand.
GGAGAACCAACAACAACAACCGGGAAATCGACAAGGGTCAATCGAGCGGTGGGGGCAGTTCGTTTGGTCAGAATCAAAACGGTCCTTGGTTTGATCCTACTCAAGGACCGCAACAGTTTCCATTTGGGTTTGGGTTCCAGCCGGCGCCATGGATGTTCCCGGGTGGGATGCAATTTCCACCGGCTCAGTGGCCAAATCAAGGGCAGTGGCAGAACCAGAACAACCGTATGGGTCCGATGGGAGCACCCCCGCCTAAACAGCAAATGAATCAGCAACCCCAGTTCGCATCTCAGCAGCAATCGGGTCCGAATCAACAACATCAGATTCAGAACCCACAGCAGCAACAACAGCAACCTGCGCAACAAGTCCAGGGCCAGCAACCTCCTCTGAATCAACTGTAGCAGCAAAATTCCCAAGGGCAAAACCAGCAACAACAACAAGTGCCGCAGAACAGGCAAAGAGCCCAGCTAAGCACAACTGCTAGGAACAGAAATCAGAACAGGCAACAGAGGCCTAAGGACAAGCAGGTAGCTGCTCCTGCTGAACCATATGAGGATGTCACTTGTGCAAACTGTGGTGACCCTGGACATCCGAAGGATAAATGCACAAAACCGCTTGCTTGCTTCGTCTGTAAGATGGTCACACATCCAGTTGAAGAGTGCCCTACCAGGAAGAAACCACATGTAGCTGCACGCTATGTTGGGAGCTCGGCTTCAGGTCTCGGTTTCTACCAGGTGGAGGTCTCTGATGTGAATGACCAATACTCTGCTGGAGCAAGAAACGTGGGTGCAGTTTACATTGATGGAGTCATCACTAAAGAAGAACTAGCAACCAATTTCTCAACAATCTACAAGACAACTTGGCCGTGGTAGATTAGACAGTTGGATGAGTGGTCTTTCTTAGTGAAATTCCCGCCACACATTGATGTGGAACAGGTAGCCGCATACCCTCTCTTTGGGCTCCCGACAAAAGATGGTATGACGGCAATTGTTGAGGTGTGGAAAGGAGAGCTGGAATACTACTCGGATCTTCAGGAAGTTTGGATTCAACTTAGAGGTCTTAAATCAAAATTGGCCGAATGGGGTGTGTTAGACCAAATCACTTCAGTCTTTGGCCTACTTGTAGATGTTGATTGGGTTGGCAACTTCCAGTCCTAGTTTGAAGTAGTAAGGGCAAAAATCATTTGCAGAGACTACACCAAGATCCCTAAGTGGAGGTTGTTTGAAATTGAAAAGAAATTCTGGATGATTCAGATCCTTGTGGAAGAACCACAGACTACACTTCAAGTCAACACTGATGAAGATGGCCAGTTAGGAGATGAGTTAGACAAAGATAAAGAGGATGGCGAAGGTGCGGCCGATGCAACGAACCCAGCTTCTGATCAAGAAAAGTCTGGGGGCAGGACAGAGAACACCGGTTCCACAACAACTCCATCTGGAAGCAAGTCGAGCTGTGCAGACAAACATAACACAGTAGCTACTTTTATCCAGCAGTTGACTGATCCTGATATGACTGAGGCACAGTGTTACTGTATGATCAGAGACATGGAGCTAGATGATGCTGAAGAAAGGGAGGACACCCTAGGAAAAGAAGCTCAGCAAGGTGAAGACATTGTTTTCAGTCCTCAACAGCAACTGCCGCCTGTCGTCCCAGCATCACAGGGGGCTGAGAATACTCAGGAGGCAATGAAACCAACAGCAGCTAGCAAGTGGGGACCGGTACAGCCTTCTAGGAAGAGCGCAAGGACTAATGTTGGAGGGAAAACCATGATGGAAATTGCAGTGGAGAAGCAAAAGGAGAAGAATCTGGAAATACCAAGATCAACTAGGACAGGTAAAAACAACTATAATCCTTTTACAGTTTTACAAGACGCTTTATTCGTTTCGGTTGCTAAAACTGTTGGTATAGAAATTTCTAGTACTCTAGATACTGAAGTAGATGTTAATGATTGTGAGGGAATTCCTACTGGAACTGAAAATACCTCACACACTAGAGATCCTGGTAAAATAGTTTCTTCACAGCCTGGTGGTGCAGTTGTCAACAACTCCACTCCAGAGTACTCCTAGTAAACAATACCTAGATGATTATCTTTTAGATAAAGAGGATGACGAATCTCTAAATTCTCCTCCTGTTACCCCTGTAGGTTTGAAAGGCATCCCTGATGCTTTTGCGGATCACAGTGTCCTCTGGACAAAAGTTTCTAAATATGGGCGGGGCAAGCACCCCAGGAAAAATGTTTCCAAGTGAATTGCCTCTTTCTTAATACGAGAGGCATCGATGCTCCGGGTAGGAAGCCGTTTATTCTAGATACCTTAGCAAAATCGCATGCTACCATAGTTGCTTTTCAAGAGACTAAGAAGGAAAAGTTTTCTGATTCATACTTGAAATCCATTAGTGCAAACAAAAATTTTAGTTGGCACCACCTCCCTGCAAAAGGTTCGGCGGGAGGCATTTTAGTTGGTGTAGACATAGATCTTTTCGATATCATTAGCTGGGATACAGGAGATTTTTCGGTCTCCTGTGTGCTGACTTTTAAAATTTCGAAAGTTTCTTTTAGAGTTGTTAAAGTGTATATATGGTTCTCCATATGAAGAAGGTAAGGAAGAGTTCATTTCTGAATTACATAGTCTCTTTATAGAAAATAGCATGCCTACTCAGATAGGAGGAGACTTCAATCTAGTAAGGTTCCAACAGGATAAAAGTAATGGAAAAGTAAACCAAAAGTGGTGTGATAAATTCAATGCTTGGATAGAGATTTGGAGCTTGCTAGAGATTAATATGGCTAGTAGACAACACACTTGGTCCAACAACCAAGAAAATCTTATTATTCCGGAGTTGGAGTCATTCCTAGAGCCTTGATGTCTACGCACGCTTCTATTCTTGTAGACAGTGTTGGGCCTCCAAGTGCAGAGGTTTGTAGAACAACAGCAAGTTTCCCTTAAGTGAATCACCCAAGTTTTATCGAACTCAGGGAGGTAGAGGTCAAAGATATCCCTCTCAACCAACCCTGCAATTAAGATACAAGAAGTCTCTTGTGTCCCCAACACACCCAATACACTTGTCAGGTGTATAGGTGCACTAGTTCGGCGAAGAGATAGTGAAATACAAGTAATATGGATGATTATAAGTGGTAATTGCAATCTGAAATAAAAATGGCAGCAAGCAAACATGTAGCAGAACTGGTTGTAAACGGTGTTTCAATGCTTAGAAACAAGGCCTAGGGATCATACTTTCACTAGTGGACACTCTCAACAATAATAATATAATTGAATACAAAAATATTTCCTCTTCACTATGCTACTCTGAATTATTCTCTCGTTGGATAACGAACACCAATCCACTGCGTAGGGCTATAAAAGCACACCTTAAAGTCGCATTCCACATCTAGGGAACCCCACACTGTCAACTTGAGCGCCCTAAAATAGTACTAGACAAACACCACAATTTCATAGAGACATCCAACACAAATAATAACTCATGATAAGTATTCCTGTAATCTTTAGCCTAAGAGCCACACACAGTGCGCACACTGTCAACTTCGCACCGTGGGACAAAGATGACTCCGGAGTTTACATTAATAAAACCACTCAAGTAGCATATAAGATAATGAAGAGTAACATCTATGGATTCAACTAGATTACAAAGCTCATGATCACATAAAGATCACACCATGGGAGAGAGATAAACCACATAGCTACCGGCATGAGCCCTCAGCCCCGAGGGAAACTACTCACACATGGTCATGGTGATGAGGAGCTTGATGGAGAGGTGCAGCCCGGAGTGGAGACGGCGGCCGGCGGTAGCCACGGCGCGGCGGCGGCGGCCCGTGGAGGCGGCGGCGGCAGCCCGTGGCGGCGGCAGCAGCCTTGTGGAGGCGGCGGCGGCCCTTGGCGATGGTGCTGCCATGGAGGAGGTTCTCCTCCCCAAGACGACTGCCTGGGAGGAGGAAAATTCGTGCTATGGGGGCTTCCCCACGAGTTAGGTTTCCTCTTCTTATATATGCTCTCGGATTCCCGTCATCTCCTTTAGGGTTTCGGTTAAAGCGGCGATATCTGGAGCGTCCGAACTCGGAATTAGGCGAATTTTAACTCCAGATCGATTGGCAGAAAATTCCCCGCAACTTTCGCGACTAGACTTTTTATGTTTGACGTCGTCTTCTGTCCGGTACGTGACAATCTCCGAAAAACGTTTTCAGACAGATTTCAGGAAGGTCCCGATTCGACTCCAACAAGGTTTCCTTTGCCCAATTTTGATAATTCCTACACATTAAAGTGTAAAACAAGAACATTGTGCACTTTGGCAACTATTAGTAGGTTAGTCCAATAAATGTCATAATATGATATAAAGTGTATATAAAACATGTGACAATTGGTATAATATAAGCATGGAACATCAGAAATTATAGATACGTTTGAGACGTATCGATCATCCCCAAGCTTAGTTCTACTCGTCCTCGAGTAGGTAAAACGATAAAAACAAAATAATTTCTGAGGTGACATGCTACCAACATAATCTTGATCAAATAGTATTGTAAAGCACATGTTATGAATGAAGTGATCCAGGTCAATGGTTTATAGTTTGCTAACAAATAGATAATGAGCAAACAACTGAATCATATAAGCAAAAACTTTTCATGAATAGTACTTTCGAGACAAGCATCAAAGAGTTTTGCATAAGAGTTAACTCATAAAGTAATAGATTCTAAGTAAAAGGTATTTAACCAATACAAAGGAAGATTTAAGCTTCAGCAATTGCTTTCAACTTTTAACATATATCTCATGGATATTTGTCAACACAAAACATTATAATAAGTGCAATATACAAGCATATAAAAATTGTTGCACCAAAGTTGACACTAGTGTTTGCTTCTGAGATAGAAAGAAGTAGGAAAACTGACTCAACATGAAAGTAAAAGAAAGGCCCTTCGTAGACGGAAGCAGGGATTAAATCATATGCTAGAGCTTTTTAAGTTTTTGAAATCATATAGAGAGTAAAAATAAGTTTTGGGAGGTGTTTGTTAATTGTCAACGAATCAGAAAATGGAAAGTACAATATGACCCCTGCCAACCAGACTTTTAAGAGCGACTCCCATGAAAGACGTTATTTCTACCAGCAAGGCAGATCCTCCCTCTTCTCTTTTGTTTACACATGCAGATATTTCACTGTTTGTCATTGCTTGACTGATAAATCAGGGCAAAAATGTGAAGAGAATTAAGCGGTTAAAGTTGTAATTAATTGGGACTGGGCACCCCATTTGCCAGCTCTTTTTGCAAAATTAATGGATAAGCGGATGTATATGCCACTAGTCCGGTGGTAAAGTCTGTTTGACAGGTGACATAAAGACATCCACTCCATCCTCATGAGCTTGGTAAACATTGACACAAAAAGGAGTAATAGTTTTTGAATAGTTTAAAGGTAGCACATGAAAAATTTACTTGGAGTGGCAAGGAAATACCACATATAGGTAGTTATGCTGGACACAAATGGCATGGATTTTGGCTCAAGGTTTTGGATACACGAGAAGCATTCCCTCTTAGTACAGAGTTTAGGCTAGCAAGGTTATTTGAAGCAAACACAGGATATCAACCGACACAGCAAGACGTATCAAGCATCTAGTTATAAATTCGAGAAGTGGTGGTTACTTCGAGAAGATTTCTCAGCGGTAGTTGAAAAATCTTGGAATGCTAAAGTTACCAGCCGTTCACAAAAGGGTGGATTTTTAACATAGATGCGGAACTTAGAAAGTTAAAAAGTTCCATGATGACAGAGTATGACATCTTAGATATTAAGTCTGAAACTAGTGAGTTGACTGAAGAGGAGAAGAAGAAGATGGAAAATATTACTGTAGAGATGCACAAAATTTGGTTAAAAGAGGAGACAAAAGCTCGTCAAAGATCCTGTGACAGGGATATACTAGAGGGCGATAGAAATACCGCGTATTTCCATGCGGTGGCTAATCAGCGTAGGAGAAAAACCTACATTCATTCTCTAGATAGTGATAATGGCCCTGTTACAGAGTTGAAGGACATGTTAGGAGTAGCTACTGATTTTTATAAGACTCTTTTTAAGAAAGAAGATCGACAGGGCGTTGCGCTGGCTGAAGATTTTTTCTCTGACGAAGAGAAAATTTCTGAATTAGATAATGAGTCTCTCCAGGCACCGTTCTCTGAGGAAGAAGTGAAAACTGCCATTTTTAGTTTGTATTCTGATGGCGCTCCAGGCCCAGATGGGTTTTCTTTTATTTTTTATCAGAAGTTTTGGCCTCTGATTAAAAAAGACCTTATGGCTCTCTTTTCTAATTTCCACAAAGGGGATTTGGACATCTATAGGCTTAACTTTGCGGTGTTGTCCCTAATTTCGAAAGAGGAAAATGCCACTTCAATTAATAAGTTTAGACCAATTAGTCTTCTTAATTGTAGCTTTAAAAATTTCACAAAGGTGCTAACGAACAGGCTAGCTAAATTCATGGATAAGTTAATCTCTAGTAATCAAAGAGCTTTTATAAAAGGCAGATACATATTAGAAAGTGTAGTAATTGCCCATGAAGTCCTGCATTCGGTTCATTCCTCACACACCCCTGGTGTTGTTCTTAAACTTGATTATGAAAAAGCTTTGATAAAGTAGATTTAGACTTTCTTGAGGAGCTACTAGTTAAAAGAGGCTTCTGCCCTTTATGGGTTAGAATGATTAGACAAATCACTCATGGCGGCTTGGTTGGAGTTAAACTCAACGGAGTAGAAGGAAACTTCTTTACAACCGGCAAAGGGCTTAGGCAAGGAGATCCTCTATCTCCTTTGCTCTTTGATATGGTTGTCAACGTGCTCACTAGGATGCTATATAAAGCTGCTCATAATGGTTTGATTAGTGGTTTATGTTCTGATCTTTACCCAGGAGGTGTCATCTACCTGCAATATGCAGATGACACCATCCTCTTTGTAGAGGATGATGTAGAAAAAGCTAAAAACCTCAAAATAACTCTTTCATGCTTTGAAAATGTTTCAGGAATGAGAATCAATTACACTAAAAGTGAGTTGATTCCTCTAGGTTTAGAATCATAGAAGATAGATGTTTTACTGAGGTTTTTGGTTGTCTAGGAGGAGCTCTCCCTATTAAATACCTAGGTGTACCCTTACAGTATGATAAACTTCGCAGAGAAGATATCCAACCGCTAATAGATAAAATTTTAAAGCGGAAAGCGGGCTGGAGAGGTAAACTTCTTTCGTATGCAGCTAGACTTACCTTAATTAAAGCTTGTCTGGCTAGCATACCTGTCTATTTGATGTCGTTCTTTAAATTCCCTAAATGGGCCCTAGATATGATTAACTCCCAGATGGCGCATTGTCCCTGGAATGATTTTAAAGGACATAGAAAACTTCATCTAGCTAACTGGCACTTAGTGTGCATGAAAAAAGAATTTGTGGCTTTAGGTGTCCCCAACATTAGAGATGTAAACATGTGCCTGCTTTGCTCGTGGATTAAAAGATATTTTCATGAAAGGAAAACAATCTGGAAAGATCTGGTAAATAAAAAGTACCTAGGAAATTCGCCGAATATCCTTGCAGCTTCCCCTGCGGCGCCCTCGCAATTTTGGAAAGGTGTCATGTGGGCGTCGAAAGCAGTCAAAACAGGATATAGGTGGAGCGTAGGAGACGGTTAAAAAATTAGAGCTTGGGAGGACACCTGGTTCGGGTCCTCTCCTTTGGTGGTTCAGTTCTGGCCGTTGTACGAGATCTGCTACCAGCTGCAAGCGGTAACGTTGGCTGAGATAGTAGAACATGGTGTAGTCAAGCTTACTTTTAGGATAGTTTTTACTCCTGCCATGATGGAGTCCTGGTACGAGCTAGAACAAATACTGCTTAGCATTCCTTTTACTAATTCTGAGGACGCTCTAATCTGGCAACATGAGAGTAAAGGGGTTTAATTATTCAGCAAGCTCTCTTTATAGTATTATTAATTTTAGAGGTGTGATCCCGGTATCTATTCCTGCTGTGTGGTCCTTGCTGGTTCCCCCAAAAATTCAGATTTTTTTGTGTCTTATGTCACATAATAAACTGATGACAAGGGATAACCTGAAGAAGAGGAAAATAGAGAAACCAGTAGACTGTGTTTTCTGCACCGAGGAGGAAACGATCTCACACCTTTTTCATGAATGTGTGGTGGCTAAAGAAATTTGGAGGGTTTTTTCCGAATACACTAGTAGGAATGTGCTTATAGACACCACGCTATCGCTGGCGGGCGGCCTCGAGAGCCCGCCAGCGCTATTACCGCTGGCGGGTGGTTTACGGTGCCCGCCAGCGGTACCTGGCTTACCGCTGGCGGGCGGACAGAAGTGTACGCCAGCGGTAGTTTCCGTCAGAACCGAGCAGGCGGGGCTAACTACCGCTGGCGGACAGATTCTTGCCCGCCAGCGGTACTATAATTACCGCTGGCGGACTGTTTGGCGTGCCCGCCAGTGGTAGTTGGCTCAGCTGGGCCCACGAAGCACGCAAACTACCGCTGGCGGACGCCTTTACTTGCCTGCCAGCGGTAGGTGACTTACCGCTGGCGGGTGCGGCACGCCGTCCGCCAGGGGTAACTTTGCATGTGTAACTTGATGTTTCTGTGACTATTCATCGAAAGAGGTCAAATTCTATAAAACCATTGATGTTTCTGTGATATAACCACTAGTTGTGTATCTTAAAATGATTTAAAAAAAATTTAGACCAAACTATCAAACACTTATAGTTCAAATTTGTATTAACTAGCTGGGTGGCCCGCGCATTTGCGCGGCTAGATTTATTAGTGTTTGTGTTTTGCGTTAGCGTTCAAATATGTGTAATTGTTAGATACATGTTTAATATAATTATAAATTATCGCAAAGATAATCCATGGAAAATTATTTGGCATTGTTTTGGCCAGCAATTTTCCCTCACATGAAAATTCTAATTTTATTTATTCAGCATGTATTTGAAATGCTGTATCATTTGTAATATAGAAAATGATTTTAGCCAAGATGTGTATTTTGAGATTATTCTAGTGGACTTCGTGGAAAATCTTTTGGGCAGATATGTAGTACCTCATGCTTAAGGATCTTTCTATGTATCTACATTAGACAGAAGTTATTCTGGGGTTCTTGTCATGCAAAACTACATTATCTCCTACAAAATTCGTGCAGGTCTTGGCAAAAAATCAACTTTGACCAAAAAAATAGTCCTAACAAAATTGATACCGTTAGATTCATAATCAAAAGAAGTTTCAAACTATATAGTTTCTTCTAGATATAACCCACATTTAATGAAGAAATATTTGGCCAAGGTATATTTTTGAAAAACGTGTGCGTCGTTCATTTAGCAATGATGGAGTAAAGCTTTGTAATAACTTACTAATTACATTCCTTATAAATTGTCCACTAAGGATTAAAGCTAACCCTTTTGTTATCCTCCACGGGCCTCATCATTTCTTATACCATGCATATGTATTTGTACCTTCACGTGTGCTTCTCCTTATCTTTGAGAATTAATATTCAAACTGATTCTCCATACGACACATGGACGGCCGGCACTAAACTCTTTCACATACTTCATATAATTTCGTAAAATCACCATCTGGATGCACAATGCATGCATATCATGTTACTCTTGAGGAGAGCCGAGAAATCATTTGAATAGGATGACATGACAAATTGGGACTGAAACAAAGGTGCAATATTGGATCCCAAAAATGAGTCGACGGAAAAGATCAAAAAAATCGGATCTCATGGTCAATTGGTCATCTGATGCATAACATGTAAGGTTACCACAAATCCTTTCATGCAGTCTTGCTGTCGTGGGGTCGCCGTCCTCACTTTCGCATGGTCGTCCTAATTATTAGACTATACCTGCTAAGCATCTTTACTGATGCAACCACACCACCAAAACCTGAAAATTTTCAAATTCAATCTTCCATGTGTAAGCGGAGGAGCGCTTAATAATTTGCACATGGAACATAAACTACTAAAGGTTGAACCGTTATGCCTTCCACAAATATCTATGTTGTGAGGAGAACCAACTTGATATGTCCACTGATTTGGTAGCAATTATGATCATATATAATGAATTATTTTGAACAATAGATTAACCTCTGAGAATTACGGGAAAAAGAAGGTTTCTATGGTCTTAAAAAAATCCACTGAGTGCCCCGTACAAATAGCCAGAGTAGCTGGATCGGCTCCTTGTAAGAAAACTGCATAGAGTTTACCTTTAGTCCAATTTGTAATCGCTTTGCGTCGGCTTCTCACATGGCGCCCTGCTATCCGCCATCCTATACTTGAATTTCCCATGCAGATCTTGTACTTCCTATCAAAGTAGTGAAATCAAATATAGATGTATTTGTCGGGGGGCTGCCCCCCGGGTAGGGCAAAGATGTGGTACAATGGATGATAAAGAGCTGGCCGGATCAGTGTCTAGCCGGGTCACTTGGGCCGGATCTCCTGGGAGAGTCGGTTAGCTCTCGATCGAGCTGGAGTGCGGAAAGAGGTCAAGGAGGATCCGGTAAAGTCAAGCCGGATCGGATTAAAGAGTACCGGTTAAATTATCCGGGTTGGTCAGGAAGGATCCGGATAAGGTAATCCGGATATTGCACAAGGGCCAAGTATTGTCAGTAAGGTCACGGGTCCTGCAGTTCTACTGACTGGGGCTCAGAAGACAGCAAGGTCAAGCCACGGGTTTTCCGGATCGCGAGGCCCTTGGCGCTGACTCGGCCAATTCGGGAAAGTTGATGTGGCCTAGACCCGGCGGGCTAGGCCTGCCATTGCCTGAAGAGGCAAGATAGGCCTGCTAGGACTTGACAGCCAGGTCAGGCCACGGGATTCCTGGGAGCGCAGCAACCTAGGAGCTGACTCGGCCAGTTCGGGAAAGAGGATGTGACCTAGACCCGGTGGGCTATAGCTGCCATTGCCCGAAGGGGCAAGATAGGCCTGACAGTCCGGCCGTTGGATTGACAGGAGGCAGAGGCTTGTCCTTTTCCTCTTGGCAATGCCATTATCATCTCCGGCCAGGGGTAAAAACGTAAACCGGTTAGTGTATAAGAAGACCACTGCATCCTCCAGAGAGGAGGACGAGGGAGGAGAGGACTCATTTCCCCCCTGTTCCATCTTCCTCACAGAGCTCTCACCATTGTTCTTCATACAGCTCAAGGAGCACTCTGTATTTGTAACCATTTGAGATATAAAGAGAGTAGGCTAGTGCTGTAGTAGGGGTGTTACCTCCTGAAGAGGGCCCCGAAGCAGGGTACATCGTGGTGTGCTTTGGTTCTTCTTTGTTCTTCTTATTCTTGCTTGTTCTTGCGAGTTCTTAGTTGTTCTTCATGCGTGCTTCGTGAGTGCGCAAACCCTCCCCGGATCCCCCAACGTCCTAGCGAGCCCACAACTTAAGCCATCCTATGGCATCTGCCGTGACACCACCACGACAGTTGGCGCCCACCGTGGGGCAAGCAGTGGCGTTGGTTGGGGTTTCCTTCCGGACGGGCTCCGTCACTGGCTCAGGCGAGGAGGTCCTCTCTGGGCTCGTTTGCAAGATCGGCGAGTTCAACTTCATCAGCGACAACGCGGGGTGCTTCGCCAACAAGCCCTTCCCCGCTGACGGCTTCCTCATGACGCTCGGTGGCTTCGTCACCTACGTCACCACCGAGCCTGTCCGCGAGTACCCGGCGCAGGTGCTCGTGGCCGAGGACCCTCCTTCATTCCGCGCATCTCTCGGACGGCGTAGCGCTCGCCCCGGGAGTAGCGTGGAGGTGATGATGACCGGGCCAAGTGCAGCAGCTGGCAAAAGATGCCAGCAAGAGCATGCCCGAGGAGCTGGCCACGCCAGTTGATCTGGTTGACAAGCCGACTCGGACGGCGAAGTTCCCAAAGGAGAAACCGGATCCGGTTGGCCCGCTTGGCATGTCAAGTAGGGAGGCTCCCTTAGAGGATGTCCTGGAGAAGTTATCTCGGCCAGTGGCACCTGGGGCAAATGTAGAACTTACTGTAGCTCAGCTAGAGGCAGAGCGCCTGAGGTTGCAGAAAGAAGCCCGGTTAGTGGTGGAGTCTAGGCAAGCCTTTGATAGAGATATGAGAGAGTACAATGCTGCTAATGGCATCACCGATGGATTTACTCCTGTAGTGCATCACTCACGCAAGAAAGCCGAGTTGCGTAACAGGGGTAAGGACCTCAATGACGAGTTAGCTAGAGCTGCAGGATCGAGCTCAAGTAAGGCTACTAGTCATAGATCTGGTACAGGCAAGCCGGTGTATAGCTCCCCGGCTAAGAATCTTAGGGCTGCAGCGGCAGCGCGAGCCGAGTTGAGTACACTAACCGGGGATGCTTGGCGAAGGCAGGCAGAGAGAGTCAATGAGTTGGTAGATGTGTGTAACAGGCAGAATGAGGCTTACCGGAAGGCTAATCCGGATGCTGGTGGTTCTCGGGTAGTTGTGTCGGTTAAGGCTGTTAGTCAGAGATCCAAAGGACAAGCATCATCCCCGCATGTCGGAGTTGACCGGGCCCAGAGCGTGAACTCGGGCAAGGGTAAACAGCTGCAGACCTATGATGCTGAGTATGCAGGCAAGCAGCTAGCAGCTCAAGGAAAAGGTGGCCAGAGCAGGAACAATGGCGGTCAGGCTATCCGGGAGCCGGAAGGGGTAATTCGGCTGGCCGAGGTCAACCACCTCGTCCTCCCGGGCAGAATCAACCCCGGCAGGAGCAGCAAATGGTGGTGCAACGCAGCAGCAAGGTGGTGGCCAGGCGGGCTACCACTATGATGACGGTAATTCGGCTATGGCGCGAGCCGGATACCAAGCCTATGACAATGCACTTGCATCAAGACTGGGACCTCGGGCGTTGGATCCGGATGATCAGCGTCTCAAGTTGGATAGAATTTACCAGTCCGAGAAGCTAGAAGAGCAAGGCCCACCAGGTCCCCATGCTTTGGACCTCGGATCATGAACGAGCCGAGCGTGCCGTTGTTTCAGCTTGGCCGAAGCACAAAGCCGTATAATGGCAGCACAAAGCCACAGGATTGGCTGATAGACTATGTATCATCAGTGCACATTGCGGGGGGCAATCGCCGATGGGCGGTCCGGTATCTCCCGCACATGTTGGAAGGGCCAGCCCGGATTTGGCTGAATAATTTACCACCGGGTAGTATCAATTCTTGGATGGACTTGGAGCAGGCCTTTTACAGCAATTTCTCCAGCACCTACAAGAGGCCTAACCGACCTCAGCTCCTGGCTGCGTGCAAGCAGGAAGAACGGGAAACAGACCGAGAATTCTTACTCGGTGGAGCAACATTCGCAACTCTTGCGAAGGTGTCGTGGAGGAGCAGGCGATTTCTTGGTTTGCGCAGGGTTGCCGACATGGCACCCCGCTTGGCAGAAGCTCCAGAGGGATATGCCCAAGACACTGGCGGAAACGATCCGGATAGCAGATACGTATGCTCTTGGTGATCCGACACAGCCAGCATTGGATGCAGTGGGAACAAGCAGGAGGCAACCGGTTAACAACCGAGTAGGACCATTGAGGCCCAGTGACCGACATGAATTCGGTTACAAAAGAAGAGATCCGGATTATAGATACGGTTCAGATCAGGTTGCTGCAGTGAATATGGACCATCCTGGAGCAGGAGATGGTCAGAGACAAAAGACTGAGGGTCCAGCTTGGAGGCCGAATCAAGGTGCTTGGCCGAAGAAAGTATGGGATGGATCGAGTCCACCTCTAACTTTTGAGTCAAGATTAGACGGGCCTTGCTGTTATCACACAACAGACCCACGCAAGCCGGCCAATCATTCAACTCGGAATTGTAGCTGGCATCATCGCATTCAGGCGGAGGGTCAAGAGGACCACCTCAGAGAGGTGCTCCTAGACCGAATTTCAGGCCGAATATGCCTTTAACCGGAGCCAATGCAACCCGGTGAACGCAGGAGCTCCAAGACCGGCAGCCACAAAGCCGGTTAACCTGGTAAACATGGGAGGCAACGACAACGGTGCTGGTCCGAGTCGGCAAGGTGGATACCCCGGTAATGAGTACAAGGAGGCTCATCAAAGTTATGTGGTTTTTGTGACCGAGCCAACTGACAAGAAAAGTCAGCTGCGAAGGGCGAAGGAGGTGAATGCAGTCATGCCAGCAGTCCCAAAATACCTGAATTGGTCCGAGCAGGAGATCACTTGGAGCAGGGCTGATAACCCCAGAATTATGCCAAGTCCAGGAAACTATGCACTGGTGGTGGATCCGACTTTGGTTGGACCCAAGCTTAACGTGAGGTTTAGCCGAGTCTTGATTGACAATGGCAGTGCCATAAACATCATGTATCGGGACACAATGGTCAAGTTGGGTATTTCGCCGAATCAGTTGCAGCAGAGCAGTTGTACCTTCCATGGTATAGTACCCGGGGTGTCTTGTTCCCCAATGGGTAAGATCTGGGTAGATGTGCTGTTTGGTACCAAGGACAATCACCGGCTTGAGAGTCTCGAATTCGAGGTGGTAGATTTGGAGAGCCCATACCATGCTCTGCTTGGCAGGCCTGCGTTAGCCAAGTTCATGATATCCACTCATGTGGCCTACCTCAAATGAAGATGCCTGGCCCGAATGGTATTATCACTGTTGCGGGAGATTACAAAAAGGCCATACAGTGTGCCACGATCGGTTCCACCTTAGCCGAATCATTGGTGATCCAAGCTGAGAAGAGCAAGATGCATGAGGTGGTGGCAATGGCGAAGTCAGCTCAGCTCGGTGTGCTGGCTATGACCAATCCGGATGGAGGTGCAACATTTGAGATGCCCAAGGAGACAAAGAAGATCCCCATTGACCCGGAGAACCCGGAGCGCATGGCCATCATTGGTGCCGGGTTGGGCGAGAAATAGGAAAGCGCGCTCTGTCACTTCCTCCGTGAGAATCGGGATATCTTTGCATGGTCGGCTAAGGACCTGCCTGGTGTTCCGAGGGAGTTGGCAGAGCACTCTTTATTTGTCAGGCCGGATGTAAAACCGGTGAGGCAACCGACTCGGCGTCTCTCAGATGATCGAAGAAAAGTGGTGCTGATGAGCTGGCTAAGCTACTTGCAGCCGGATTCATTATGGAGGTGTTGCATCCAGACTGGATATCCAATCCGGTTCTGGTAGAGAAGAAGAAGGACGAACCAGCGGTGGTCAAGGTGTGGCGCATGTGCATCGACTTCACCAACCTAAACAAGGCGTGCCCGAAGGATCCATTTCCTTTACCTCGGATTGATCAAGTGATCGATTCTACTGCTGGGTGTGAGTTGTTGTCTTTTATTGATGCGTACTCTGGTTTTCACCAGATACCACTGAACCCTAAAGATCAAATAAAGACTGCTTTTATTACCCCGTACGGGGCGTATTGCTATCGTGTCATGTGTTTCGGTTTGAGAAATGCCGGTGCAACTTATCAGAGATGTATGCAGAAATGCTTACACTCCCAAATGGGCAAGAATGTGCAGGTGTATGTCGATGATATCGTCATCAAAACTAAAGAAAAACACACTCTCCTCGAGGATCTCGAGGAAACATTTGTGAACTTGAGAAAATATCGGTTGAAATTGAATCCGGATAAATGCACCTTTGGTGTCCCGGCTGGAAAGTTGCTCGGTTTCCTTGTATCGAGCCGAGGTATTGAGGTGAATCCGGCTAAGATCCGAGCCATAGAAAGAATGAAATTGCCTAAATGTCTAAAAGATGTACAAAAATTCACCGGGTGTTTAGCCTCGTTGAGTCGGTTTGTGAGTCGGCTAGGAGAAAAAGCCTTGCCCTTGTATCAGTTGATGAAAAAGAGCACCGGGTTCACGTGGACCCCGCAGGCAGATTCGGCTTTCAACGAATTAAAAAAGATGTTGTCCACTGCACCAATTCTGGCGTCACCTTTGCCGAATGAGCCAATGCTACTTTACATTGCGGCCACTAACCGGGTCGTAAGTGTGGTCATAGTGGTAGAGCGAGAAGAGGAGGGTAAATCCGTGCAGAGACCGGTGTACTATTTAAGTGAGGTGATCTCAACCTCAAAGCAAAATTATCCTCACTACCAGAAGATGACATACGGTGTATACCTGGCGGCCAAAAGTTGAAACATTATTTCCAAGAGCACCCGATTACCGTGGTATGTGAAGCTCCAATCGCGAGATCATTGGGTGCAAAGATGCGACTGGCCGAGTTGCCAAATGGGCAATAGAAGTATCTCCTTACACCCCGCATTATGAGAGAAGGATGCTATCAAGTCTCAGGCTTTACCGGATTTCCTTTGTGACTGGGCCGAGATGCAGTATGAGCCACCCAAGCCGGATTACAATTACTGGAAGTTGCACTTTGATGGCTCCAAAACCAAAATCGGATTAGGTGCTGGGGTAGTACTCACATCACCGAAGCAAGATCAATTGCGATATGTGTTGCAGATTCATTTCTCAGCATCAAACAATGTGGCCGAATATGAGGCACTGATCCATGGGCTTAATGTGGCTAGGGACATCGGCATCCGCCGAATAGAATGTTTTGGTGATTCGGATTTAGTGGTGCAGCAGTCTTCTGGAAATTGGGATGCTCTTGATGCCAATATGGCACTGTATCGGTTTCATGTCCAGAAAATTTCAGGATTTTTTGAAGGCTGCGAGTACAAGCACATACCTCGGTTGGAGAACGAAGCTGCTGATGTCCTGTCAAAACTCGGGTCGTCTAGGGATGCAATTCCACCCGGAATATCCTTGAATCACCTAAGGGTCCCTTCAATCAAACCTTCGCCTGATTCCGAGTCAATTTTTATCCCAAAGCAAGAATCTGAGGCTGTCCCTATGAATGTTGATGTCGGGTACATTGGGGAAGACCCGGGGACTGCATGGCGAGACCCGGGGACTGCTAACCGGATCTTAGGAAAGAGGAGCAGAGAAGAAGGTGGTGCTAACCGAATCTTAGGGAATGGGCAGAAGCTGATAGAAGAAATAATGGCGGCCGAACCAGTGGAGATAGATGAGCACTTATTCCCTTTGCATCCAGTACCGGAATGGGCTGAAGAAATCATGAAGTTCATGTCGGAGGGGAGTTTGCCAATGATGAAACCGAAGCTAGGCGAGTGCAGAGGAGGTCCAAGGCTTACACCATCATCAACAAGGAGTTATACAAAGGAGTGCAACCGAGGTGCTACAGCGTTGTGTGGAGCCAGCCGAGGGCAAGGAGATGCTCCTGGAGATACATCAAGGAGAATGTGGACATCATTGCAGCACAAGAGCCCTGGTGGCTAAGGTGTTCCGGCATGGATTTTACTGGCCCACTGCTCACGCGGATGCAGAGGACATAGTCCGAAAATGTGAAGGATGCCAAAGGTTTGCCAAGCAGACACACTTACCCGCATCGGCGCTCAAAACAATTCCTATCACTTGGCCGTTTGCTGTGTGGTGTTTAGATATGGTGGGAGATTTCAAGCCGGCTAGGGTAACATGACACATATGCTGGTGATGGTGGATAAGTTCACCAAGTGGATAGAGGTGAAACCAATCCGGAAGGTAGATGGTCGTTCGGCTGTAACTTTCCTGAAAGAAATTATTTTGAGATACGGATACCCTCATAGCATCATCTCGGATAACGGCACAAACTTTGCTGTCGGAGAGTTTGCTCGGTTTTGCATGGATAAGGGAATCCGGCTAGATATAGCCTCGGTGGCACATCCGGAGTCTAATGGGCAAGTGGAAAGATCAAATGCCCTGGTGTTGGCCGGCATCAAGGCTCGTCTCATTGAACCATTGCTGAAAACTCCGGGATGCTGGATAGACGAGATACCATCAGTACTGTGGGGTCTAAGGACCACGCCGAATCGGTCAACTGGCTATACGCCATTTTTTCTGGTTTATGGGGCAGAAGCTGTGCTACCCACTGACATAGAACATGATGCACCAAGGGTGGCAATGTATACTGAAACCGAGGCAAAAGAGGCCCGGGAAGATGCAGTGGATCTGCTAGAGGAAGCAAGAGAATTGGCTCTATCTCGGACAGCAATATACCAGCAGAATCTCCGACGATATCATAGTCGAAAGATCAGCCCTCGAGTGTTTCATGAGGGAGATCTTGTACTAAGGCTGGTGCAGCGCAGCAAAGGCCGACACAAGTTGTCACCTCCATGGGAGGGACCATTCATTGTGAGCAGGGCTATGCACAATGACTCGTACTACCTTGTAGATGCACAGGAACCAAGGAAGGATGGCCTGGACAGACCCGGAGGAAACTAAGAGACCCTGGAATGTAGCTCTGCTTCGACCCTTTTACTCTAAGGGCGCAATGTATGTATTTCAGTTTATCATAAATGAAATTGCAGCAATCCGAGTCTGGACTCGGGGACTGCTTGTCCTTATGCATGTGTTTTTTATTACTGTTTTGTCCATATCGTTCATGTGTCGAATTGCTTTGAACCTCGTCCCAAAATTCAAGTAATGTATGCTGTGTTGTTGATCTCGTGACTCGACTGACAAACACCAAAATGGTAGTCAAGAGCAGAGATGAGGAATATGGGAAACATGAAAATGGACTCGGGGACTCGGTCCAAAACCGATTCGGCAGATGTCGTTTACTAACCCCTGTTATTTATTTTTTGTTTATGTTAGATGATTCTAAACCTTAACTCGCATGTTTCAAGTATTGTATGCTATGATTCCTATCTTGTGACTCGACTGTCAAACACCTAAAAGGTAGACAAGAGCAAAGATTCGGCAAAAATAGTAAACAAGAAAACAGACTCGGGGACTCGGTTTAAAATGATCCAACATAAACCTCGTCCGGATCGCATTAAGCTAAATAAGAGTAGTCTCGGAAGAACTTAAATTGTTTATTACATCTGCTCCCGGCATACCGGGGATTTAACGTTTTTTCACTAAGTCACTTCAGGAAGCGGCAGACTTGGTTGTAGCAGGTTCGGTTACAGGAGATTCGGTTGCAGGGGCCTCGGGCGCGCGAGCTTCGGTTGGAATAGATTCGGTTGCAGGGGGTTCCGTTGCTGGAATGGACTCAGAAGATGGAGGAACTTCAGGGGCAACCTTGCGTGGAGAGCTTGAAGGTTGGCCAGATTCGGAAGTATCCGGATCAGCTGAAGCTTGTTTGGTAATCTCTGCCGAATCAGTTGCTGGTATTCGGAAGTCTGGGCCGGAGTTGCGTCGGTATTCTTAGCCGAGTCAGAGGCTGGGATATTGGTGGACTTGACAGGAGCATCTTCGACAGAGTTAGCCGAATCATCAGACTCGTCCTCAGAATCGGCATAATCTTCAACAGAGGCATCGTCCGATTCCTCTTCTTCGGTTTCTTCCCCATCAGAGTAGACCGGAGCCTCCAGATCAAGATGTTTGGTGTTGGCAAATCCCGCCATAAAGTTGGCAGATTCCTCGCGGATCTTGATCCGGTCAGGATCTGAAGCCCATGGAGAACCCTCGCGAAGGGAGCGCACTCTGGCGAGATCAATCAGTTCATACCAAGACATGATAAGGATCAAGGCGGCATCAGCACCAGCGCGGGCGGACGAAGATCTCCATTGCTGTAACCGGCTCTTCGTTTGATCCAGATCTTTGATTAGCTCTTCCGCAGACCGGACTTGCCGGCTCAGGAAATAAGATTCGGTGAGCCTTGAGGCTTGCATTGAGCAGATCAATGTGGGAATCCTTCAAAGGGGCAATCCGAGCCTTGAGTGCAGTAATGTGATCTTCAATGTCCCATGTCTCTGGTAAGGGAGCACCGGTTAATTTGGCTCTCTCAGCTCGGGCGTCTCTCACAGCTTTGGCGGCTTGAAGCCGGATGCTGGTAAACTCTCCTACAAACAAATAAGCTAATACCGAGTTAAGCGAGAAGGAACACAAAATATATGTCGGATAAGAGCAGAAGGAAAAGAAGAGATTCGGCAAAACTTACGGTCCATGTCATCATTGAGGCTAGCAAGTGCAGACAGCCATTTCGCACTGGCTGCTTTGTGAGCACTCAATTCTTCTTTCGCCGCTTTAACTTCGGCTTCAGATTCGGCAATGGACGTTTGAATTTGCTTGTCCAGTTTGGCCCGCTCCGCAAGTCCGGCTTTGCAAACATCTCGCTCCTTCTGGATGGTATCTTTCTCCTTCCGCAGCGCATCCCGCTCTCCTTTGACCTTGTCCTTCACTTTTTCAACCCGGCTAAGCTCTCGCTGGAGCCGAGTCACCTCTGACTTTGCTCCTCTAAAGCGCGCTTCTGCTCTTCTTCTTTATTGTCCATTTCAAGGCAGAGCCCATCGAAGGAAGTTTGGAGCTTCTGATGCTGATGGGCGAGCTGCTTAAAGAGCTTGCTGCGAGCCGTCATGGTTTCCTGAAAGAAAACAGGCAAATGGCGTCAAAAGAATCTCGGGGACTGGCCCGAGATTAACCGAATCAAGTTTTATAGATTCAAGCCGAATGACTTTCTTACTCGGAGGAGTATCAGTCGTTCGACCCGAATCTCGGGGACTGGGAATGGTGCAGATTGATAATGATAAAGTAAAAGCAGGATTCGGTAAAGTTACCTCGAAGACCCGGTTAGCTTCAACAACCGAGGTCTGCACGGAGTGTAGAGATTGAAACATCCGACTAGGGCCAGCCGGATGTGGCGCTGAATTAGAGAAGTCTTTGGCAAGGTCAGCATCATTCCAAGCTTCAATGAATTGCTTGGCGGACTCGAGCTTATCGCTGCTCGGAGGGCGGGGATTCGACAGGGCCTGGCCGAATCGAATCGCTGATGGGGCGGCAGGAACTTTCTTGCTAGCAGCCACCTGCTTATCCGAGGTGGTTGGAGTCGGCTTGGGTGGAGGTGACGCACCCGGGGTCTGCTTCGGATATTGCTCCTTTTGCTGCTTCTCGGAAATTTGTTGTTGCTGTTGCTGCTTCTGCTTTTTCTTCTTCTGCTGCTCTTGATTCAGCAGGGCTTGAGCTGCGGTGTAGGGCGAGAATCCGGCTTAGGCAAGGGCTGAGCCGATGTCTTAGCCTTTTCCTTCTCCAGCTCCTTCAGAGGGCGTGGCCAAGTTGAGTCTCGGACAGGAACCAGGGTTTCCTCGCTCTCCAAGTCAATAACCGGCTCTGATGCGGGAGTCGGCTGGGGAATATTGGCAGTTGTAGTACGCACTGGAGAGGTAACAACCTTTTCAGGAGACCGGTTCTCCATAGCCGAACCCAGTGGAGGAATGGGAGAAGAGATGGATGAGTGAGTTTGCTCGGTGACAATGACGTCACTACATAAGGCAAAGTAAACAGTTAATCCGGATGAAGATAACTCGGTTAATAGAGGAAGAAAGCAAATAAAGTTAAGTTGATATTACCCCTTGGTGGTTGGCATGGGCTTGAGCCGATTCGGCTTGGAACCAGCTTTCTTCCTTCTCTTAGCTTGAGGGGCATCAGATCCGGGCGCATCAGCGCGTTTCCAGGATGTCCCTTCAGCATCTTGTTTGGCTGGAACAGAAGGTGGTGACCATGAAATCGGAATAGCTTCAATGGGATCTAGAACATAGCAATCATCACCTTCCTCTTCGGAAATGCTGTGAACGGTTGTTTGCTTACCCTTGCGGATTGGCTTGGTGCGCGGAACCGGCAAATAATCATCCGTATCCGGTTCCTCTTCGCCCTCGCGCAGCGGGCTGCGATCCCGTGCCCATACCTTTGTGGAAAGATCGCCGTCTTCGGTGATCTGGCGGTCGAACAGCTGCAATAAAATCAAGGCAAATCCGGATTAGTCCAATGACATTTTTGTGGAGTACGGATTAACCCGGAGAATGATGTACTAACCTGCGGTGGAAGTGCGTCCCGGTGAAATGGCTCCACGCCCCATTTCCACTTATCCGGCATCTCGGTGAATGCAATGGCATTCACGCGTCTCTTGACGGAAGTTTTGGTGAGGGCGTGTTTGCTGATCCGGGTAGGATCTAGCAGACCGCTCATATGGCAAATCTTGTGTTGACGTTGTTGCAAAGGACTGACACGGCGGGAGATAAAGGTCCGGAGGAGATCGTCCGAATCCAGGCCCTTCTCCACAAAGTCCTCCAGAGTTTCATGTATTGTCTGGAGCTCTGCAATGGTTTCAGCCGGATTATATCCGAAGTTTAATTCGGCTGTGGGTGGCTCGATCTTGAACTCGGGCAGATTGAGGGCATCACGGCCTTCAGCACTCTTCACATAAAAGAAAGTCCTTTGCCACTTCTTGACAGTGTCTAGGCCAGTGATACGGGGAAAGACGGATCCCGTCCTCGGCGTAATGCTAACCGAACCACAAGCAGTCATCAGCTTCGGCTTGGTGCCTGGAATAGTCTGCTTGCGGAGGTGAAAATACTTTGCCCATATATCGACAGTCGGCCAGACACCAAGATAGCCCTCGCAAAAGGAAGTAAAGGCCGATAGAGAAACGAAGGCATTAGCCGGGAGGTGATGAGGCTGTAAGCCAAAGAAATCTAGGAAAGCCCGGAAGAAATCACTCGCCGGCAATCCGAATCCGCGCTCAAAGTGCGCTAGAAACACTACACGTTCACCAGGTTCGGTGACCGGTGCGAGTTCCTTCCCCGGTTTGCGGCATATAACTTGAGAGGTTATACGCCGGGTGCTTAATAGCCATTCCAGATCGTCCTTTGTCACATCAGAACCCTCCCATCTGCCGGGAGGAAGCTTCGCCATATCCGGATCAATCCTGCAAGAAGTCGGATAGGGCCGAGTCAAGATGAATCGGATAATGATATAATCGAATCAGATCTAAAGTGATTCGGCTAAGATTATCCTGGATGAAACTAACCGGGTTCAGCAGAGAAGGTGATTCGGATGGCAATCACAAACACCTTCCGCAAAAGTCTAGGGTTACACAAGATCTACCGCAGCGGTAAAAAAGAAAAAGAATTCAAGTGAAAAGGCTAGTAGAACTGTTCAAATGGTGGCAAGCTAATCTAAGGCAATCTAGTGCAAAATCTAGACAGGAGATCTACGGAATGTGCTAAGGCATAACCTTGGATTTATATGGGGATGAATCTACAAAAAGAAACAGGCGTAAGTTTCTCGTGGGTACGAACTTGGTCGCGGTGGCCATGGCCGGAGAAAGAAGAACTTACGGGTATGGCGCGGCGAGAAGGATCCCAGTGGAGAAACGGCGGTGCAGGGCGCAGTGCGCGGCTCTGGCGAAGTCTTCTCAGGTGTTGAGGACGTCTCCGGCACGGCAAGGTTGCGAGGGCGAGATTGCGGCGGCGGTAGTGGCGCAGATGGAGGTTTTCGGAGTGGGGAACGAGCGGAGAAGAAGAGAAACCCCCGCACCCCTATTTATAGTCCTGAGTGGTAACTGACGCACTACTGCGCCGTTTTCGGGGCGTCGCAGGATAACTGCGCCCTGGAACTTTGTGGTCTCCGCTGTGACCGTGTATTTCAGACACATGGTGGGTCACAGAATGGGAAGCGGTTGTACGGATCAAATGTGCCTGTCAGCGAAGAATTTGAGGAGACACGGTCATTTGGTCAAATACACTCAAGTGCCCGGTGGATCCGGATATTGTGCTGACATTGGCATGTCAAATCAAAGACCCGGATAACACGGCTTTGCGCAGAGATTTCCGGCCAAAGTGTCCCGGGAAATCCGGAGACAAGTTTATGTGATTCGGTTAGTAGTGCTTGTTTTTAACCTGCTACGGTTCTTCAGCCGAGGCTGTAGAACCGCACCAGCTTCGAGGACTACTGTCGGGGGCTGCCCCCGGGTAGGGCAAAGATGTGGTACAATGGATGATAAAGAGCTGGCCGGATCAGTGTCTAGCCGGGTCACTTGGGCCGGATCTCCTGGGAGAGTCGATTAGCTCTCGATCGAGCTGGAGTGCGGAAAGAGGTCAAGGAGGATCCGGTAAAGTCAAGCCGGA
Source organism: Poa pratensis (assembly GCA_947311845.1). Classification (NCBI taxonomy): domain Eukaryota; kingdom Viridiplantae; phylum Streptophyta; class Magnoliopsida; order Poales; family Poaceae; genus Poa; species Poa pratensis. The sequence goes on from CAMZMU010000041.1 coordinate 35,927,514, forward strand.
TCGGATTAAAGAGTACCGGTTAAATTATCCGGGTTGGTCAGGAAGGATCCGGATAAGGTAATCCGGATATTGCACAAGGGCCAAGTATTGTCAGTAAGGTCACGGGTCCTGCAGTTCTACTGACCGGGGCTCAGAAGACAGCAAGGTCAAGCCACGGGTTTTCCGGATCGCGAGGCCCTAGGCGCTGACTCGGCCAATTCGGGAAAGTTGATGTGGCCTAGACCCGGCGGGCTACGCCTGCCATTGGCTGAAGAGGCAAGATAGGCCTGCTAGGACTTGACAGCCAGGTCAGGCCACAGGATTCCTGGGAGCGCAGCAACCTAGGAGCTGACTCGGCCAGTTCGGGAAAGAGGATGTGACCTAGACCCGGTGGGCTACAGCTGCCATTGCCCGAAGGGGCAAGATAGGCCTGACAGTCCGGCCGTTGGATTGACAGGAGGCAGAGGCTTGTCCTTTTCCTCTTGGCAATGCCATTATCATCTCCGGCCAGGGGTAAAAAGGTAAACCGGTTAGTGTATAAGAAGACCACTGCATCCTCCAGAGAGGAGGACGAGGAGGAGAGGACTCATTTCCCCCATGTTCCATCTTCCTCACAGAGCTCTCACCATTGTTCTTCATACAACTCAAGGAGCACTCTGTATTTGTAACCATTTGAGATATAAAGAGAGTAGGCTAGTGCTGCAGTAGGCGTGTTACCTCCTCAAGAGGGCCCCGAAGCAGGGTACATCGTGGTGTGCTTTGGTTCTTCTTGTTCTTCTTATTCTTGCTTGTTCTTGCGAGTTCTTAGTTGTTCTTCATGCGTGCTTCGTGAGTGCGCAAACCCTCCCCGGATCCCCCAACATCCTAGCGAGCCCACAACTTAAGCCATCCTATGGCATCTGCCGTGACACCACCACGACAGTATTCGTCTTCTTAAATACACCCTAGAAAACAGCCGTTAGCATCAGTAATACATGAAAACAGTTTTTTCTGCACTGGTTAAAAGTACTTGTTATGCTCGTTTTACTAAAATCATAAACTGAGATATATACTTCGAACAAAATAGGTCGAACACTTCCATGGACGATCCTTTCATGATTTATGTTAAGCTTAGGAAGAGATAGAGATTTAGAAGAGAAAAAAAATTTACTGCTATTCTTTTCTTCCTTGTCCAATATCTCGTGACCACTCCACTAACTCTTGAGAGCACACGTAATGATTTGATCTGCGTTTATTTTTCAAACCTATCTCATACAATGCAGATGAAGACAAAATACTTTTACCGAAAAAAAGACAAAATACATACATTTGTACATTATTGTTAATTTGCAGTTTTAATATATACATAGAAGACGACGTTTGGAAAAAGTGTATGACTCGAGAAACATGATTATAGTTTTGTACAATCATTATTTTCCATTTTGTGTATTACATAACCTTATCCATTATTTATATGCAACATTTCTCCGTTTCTTTCTACCATTATGAACTCGGCTGTTGCACATTAAGGAATCAACTCATCCATGTATTCCGTGTTGCGTGCTCTATTATTTCTGGCATGTGTTCCTACACAGTCAGACTTCATGCTCGAGTAAGCAAAAGATGTGCATATTTATAGTGTATTTTAGACCTTGGTGGTCACAAAGAACACAAAACTATTCTATTTTAATTTTCATGGTGAGTTTATTGTTATGTAAATGCAACAATTTATTTCAGTATGAATTGTGTCGCAATAAAATATACATGGAATTTGATCCTGAATTTATGCATGGGAACCTTAATGGGAGAAATATAAACTTACACTTGAGACCATATAGACTTTAATTTGTTTGGCGTGGTTTTTCAGCATATATGTACCTAAAGACACATGAGCCATCGATCCAGCGAAGCCTTATACATAGGTCAGGCGCAAATAACTTTAGTTCGTACCACATTGCTGCGAACTCTGAGTTGGTAAAATCTCCCTGCATCGAAAAACATAGCACAGGCGCACATTGCTGCGAACTCTAAATCTCGGAAAAGCATAGTACTGAACCCTCGTTGTATTGAGCTGATGCAAACAGTGAGTTAGTAAAATATCCTTTTATTGTATACAGTCTAGTGAGGCCTTATTATCAACTAATAATTAATAGGGTGTAAAGCAGAGGAGGCTGGATAAGGACGCCGGAAGGCAGGGACAACGGTGACGTATCATGAGAATCGATCTCCTTCTCCGCCTCCTGCTGGTCTCCCCGGCTCTCATCGGCGGAGGCAATCCAAGGACCCACCCAGACTCCCAGCAACACCGCTGGCAGGCAGGTAACCACATAGAGCAGGTGTGAGAAGAAGCTGAGTAGGGACGCAGGTAACCACATATATCTCACCGAGACGATCATGTATAACATGCTCGTTCCTTCCTGTTAATCTTTCTTAAACGTACGTTGTAGCTCCTAAACGCACCAGCAGTGCACGACGGTGGCTTTCTTGTAAGTTTCTCCTTATGCCGGCTAAGACCAGGAACAAACGTCTTCTACTTGCATATTGTCCCAAATCGTTGATGTGCACAGTGTAGCACGTAGTCATCCGGGATCTGACATTAAAGCCTGGTAGTAAATAAGTTTTAGAGAGTTTATGCCGGTATGCATATGCCCAGGCGAGACAACTGTGCCTAAGCGGTCAACGCGCCGGCGTGATAGCGATGCATGAGTCGATTGTGACGATGCCCCAGGGTCCCATCGTTACAGCAGCCTGAAAGACAACGAATATAGGTGGGACGGCCGGAGAAATCTTCAGGTCTTCGCAATCACGGCCAGCGAAATCTTCTGATCACAATCACGGCTGATCTTCGGCCAGAGAAATTTCTCTTGACCTGCTAATCAATTTTGACCCTGCTGTATCTGGCTTCGGTCCAGCATATGAAGCCGCCCTAGGCTGGGTTGCCATCCATCCAAGCTAATCAGGTCCGCCAACATCCTCACTTCTCGACAGATCGAAATCAAGATTGTCGTCCGCGCGAGATCGGAAAATCTTCTCAACCGTCATCGTCTCATGCTCGCCTTAGACTTGATGAGGAACAGAACCTTCGCATGTATGCTATCATATCTCCAATCCATCGTCTAGAAGTAGGGTCGATGTAGATTCGAGATGTGCTTCTGTCGTTGATGGAAACGACAAATATAATTGAGCTCGCAGCAAATATAACCACGCGCGTCCTGAAGTTTACAAAGAGTCCATGACTGACACGAATATGGAATTGCTTCAAATACGTGAACGTGATGGTTAGCTAACCCCGTACGTGAACATTTGTTATTTCCAAAACGGATCCTTTCCAATACGTGAACGTCATGGTTACGTGAACCCGATCCGAGGCATTATTTCTCTCTAATAGTAGATCTATTAAATCTGAGCCGTTTGCTTTCACATGTTTAATCTGAACCGTTGATTGTCTTGTGTTTTAATTATATAATAGATTTAAGAAAATTAACATAAACTCATTTAACAAGGCGAAATTAGATAGAAATCAAGAAAATTCCTAATAATTGGGGATTATCCATCAAATGTGGATTACTCTTTGTCATAATTAGATGGGTGCCATTTTGCACCATATTTTTTGTACTTGATTCACAAAAAAAATCAATTTTTCCACTTAGAAAAAGGAAAATAATATTTATAAAAATAATTTGAAAAATCCCTTCAGAACCATTGTTTCCTATACCAGGATACACCTATTTGTCGAATATGAGAACTTTATCACAAACTATGCCGTGAGAATGGTCATAACTTGGTCATTTGGGTTGAAACTTTATAGATGTTTATATATGATATACCTTTTTGTGAAGATTTTTTTTGAACAATTTGTCAAAAACGAAGTTTACCATTTTTCATTGAAAGTAGTACACATAAAAGGGACTCCACGCCAGAGGATATCTTTTTTTGAGGTTTCTTTCACTTCATTTGATTTTTTTCGAAAAACGGTCAAAATGGCCACCATGACTATTTATTGAAAGAGGTCAAATTCTCTAAAACCATCGATGTTTCTGCGATATAACCACTAGTTGTGTATCTTAAAAGGATTTAAAAAAAATTCAGACCACACTATCAAACACTTGTAGTTCAAATTTGTATTAATTTTGAAAAATCAACATAAACTCATTTAAGTAGACAAAATTAGATAGAAATTGAGAAAAATTGTAATACTTGAGAATTATCCATCAAATGTGGACTAATATTTGTGATAATTATATGGGTGCCATTTCGCACCATATTTTCTGTACTTGGTTAACAAAAAAAAGTCATTTTTGCCACTTAAAAAAAGAAAAAGATAATTATAATAATAATTTCTAAAATCACTTCGAAAAAGATAAAGGAAATGTGGACTACTCCTTTTGAAATATAAACATGTGTTTAAATTGTGTTTTGAAATACAAAAAAATAATTGAAAAGATAAAAACAAGAAAAAATTAAAAAAATCAAAGCTTACCGCTGGCGGGCAGCGATGGCCGTCCGCCAGCGGTAATGTGGGGCCAGACCCCCTTAACTAGGGCGCGCGGCGCTCTCTATCTCTTTCCCCCATTTCCCCCACACACCCAAACCCTACCCGACCGCCGCCCCCACCCGCGCCTCTGCCCCCGGCCCCGTGCACCGCCTGCCCGAGCGCCGTCCCCCACCCGTGACGCCGGCCGCCGCCCCCACCCGCGCCGCTGCCCCCGACCCCATGCACCTTCTACCCGAGCGCCGCCCCCACCCCACGATGCCGTCGACCCAGCCGCCGCCACCTTCTCCTCGCCCCTCTGCGCCCACACCACATCCGCCGACACCTCCTCCCCGCCACCTCCTCCCCGAGCCTGCCGCCACGTGCCACCGCCCACGGCCGCGACCCTACCGCCTTCACCCGCTCTCCCTCAACCTCAGGCGCACCCTCCTCCTCGCGCCCGCCGGCCGTCGAGCAAGGTGAGCACCGGCTGGTCGCGCCCACGCCCATGCCGCGCCACCCTCCTCTCCCTCCTAGCACCGAATTAGGTTAGCTTTAGGTTAGTTTAGATAGGTTAGTTGATGTTTAGTTTAGATAGGTTAGTTGAAATGTAAATTTTATTTGAATTAGTTGATGTTTAGGTTAGCCACTGTTTTTAGGTATTTGCAAAATTGAAATGTAAATTTTATTCAAATTAGGCACAATTTTTAGGTATTTGCAATCTTGAAATGCACAAATTATTGTGGTGAAATAATGCATTTTGTTGTCGTATGCAGGAGTTTAGAAGGATCTCGACGCTTCAGCTGATATTTGATCAGGTGAGATGTGAATGTGTTGGTGAGATGGTACACTGGTGTGGATGTGATTGATGCACATATGATTGATGCGAATGCATGTGTATGAAATGTCTGCAGGTACCCCATGAGGCACTTGAGATTGCCCGTCGATTAGCTTCCGTTCCGGCAAATTCGGGTACTCCATATGTCCTATTTTTAGCAAAGGTCATGCCGAAATTTTTCGTGAATTTTGGCATAACTTTTGCTAAAAATAGAACATATTATATTTGTTGCCGGGACGAAAGTTGCAAATGCGGCCTTGTGGTTGTGGTGGTGATACATTTTTTGTGCTTGTGGTGGTGACGATGTGCCTGTGTATGAAATGTTGCAAAGGTCATGACAGAAAAAAGTTTTGACAAGATCAAAGACCTGTTGGCGAGACGATTTATCAGAGCCCATTACAGGGAACATCCCAAGAATAAAGGGGAACTTCTCTTGAACAAAAAGGTCAAAGAACTTGAGGCGGAATATCTGCAGGAAGATCAAGTTGCTCAATCTCAAAGCGACTCATCGTCTGTGACGAAGGCCCCGTGGGACACCCACTAGTGGGAAAACCCTTATAGGTAGGTTACATTCTGTGGCGCACCCTTAGTGGGAAAACCCTTATAGGTAGGGAATGTGAAGTTTCAGTTCCCACACAAGAAGTGCATGGAACACTTCCCAAGGAAGAGGGAACCACCAAAGTTCAAGCTTCCTCATGAGATTCGTCCACAATAAACAACAAGTAAGAAGCCTAGCTATATGGCTATAAAGAAAGCGCTTTGCGGGAGGCAACTGGTTATTTTTGTGTGTGATTTTTCTTTGTGTCCTCTTGACATACCAAGAGACTTTGTTTATAGTTTAGGTTCTAGAATTTTCAATAAAGTGCCAAGTTTTACCCTTTTTGGTTTGAAAAAGTTGCTTATAGCGTTCGGAGATTTTATTCCTGCACGAATCAGTGCACGGTATGATTTTTAATTCTTATTCTGTAACTCCGAATGAGCTCATATTTGAACTGTAGTTGCAACTTTTCATCCTCTGTATGGATGAATGTTTTCGAAATTTTTCGAGAAAGCTTGGTAGGGTAGAAAAATACGTTTTGCCGCTGCTGTTTTTCTGGACAGATTCTGTCCCATTTTGTTTGATGTATGCTTTGAGCTTTCAAGTTGAATCTTTTTGATCCAATTGAGTTTATGAGCAGGCATACAACATTATACACTTTCTGGGCATCTCATATGAATTTTTGTTCAAGGATTATATGCAGCAAGAAAACTATTTGTTTATCACTATTAATGCACCCCACAGAAAAGAAATGGGAGAAACGGTGTTTTGAAGTTTTTTCACAGGGATTGGAGGAGATGCACCAAGAGCTATCCAAGGATGGTGAAGACCATAAGCTTGGGGATGTGAAGACAACCCCGCTGGACCGGATTGGAGGAGATGCACCAAGAGCTATCCAAGGATGGTGAAGACCATAAGCTTGGGGATGTGAAGACAACCCCGCTGGATCTACACACTCTCGGTTTGCACACGTCTAACTTCTGTTTTTCGATCGAAACACTTTATCGCATAAACTTGGAGCGACTTTTGTTTGTTTTGGTTTGATTTGCTTTGAGAGACCACCACACTATCATTTATATATGGGAGAGCTACTGGAAATATGTGTTTAAATATGTTGGATGCTTTTATAAGATTGGGAAAAGGGATGTTTGAGTTGATTTTTAATGATACATATAGTTGCATGATTCATGAGCTTGTTTATGAGTAATAGTTTGCAAATCCTTTTTGAAGAGCTATAACTTATTCATGTTTTGGTGCTGATTGTTATTTTACTTTGTTTAACATGGATTAGTTAGTTCTATGGACACTCATGCATGCATCTAGATGGTCAACTTTCTCCCTTTTGCTAGCCCAAACATTCCAACAAGTCAAAACTTGTTTCCAACACCTTCAATCAAAGTTATTCCAGTGAGTCCACCATATCTACCTACTAGCTATATGCTATTCCGAGTATGTTCATCATGATATTTGTGTTATCTATACCTCTGAATGAAAATGATTATGTTATTGATTGCCATGGGAAAAGTTGGTTATATAGCTCTCATGAACTTGATGCACATTTTTACTATCATTGCTATAAATAAAACATGACCCATTGTGATTAAGATTATGATGCTAGTGGCTTGATAAATGTCCGAGGTTGGGAGTTAGCCCATATGTGCTGTCACATGCAAAGCTTTCAACATGCTCCATTTAGTTGATATCATGTGCTTTTGTCTATGGATGCCTATCATGGTGAAATAAGGGGAAAATATTTAGTTTGAATGAGTTTGTATAAATGGTTAGAGAGACGCCTGTGCCGCTAATCTAAGCCATGCATTATTCATGGTGGAAATTTACTTAGATGCTATGGTGAATTATCTATGACACACCTTAAAATAAAAAGTTATTCCAATGGTAAATAAAAAGGGTGTTGAGGTGGTTCATCTTGTTTGTTTGTCTTGTCATTTTGATATGGGATTGTTCCATATCCTGAGACAAGAGGTACCCCAGTTGACGCTCTTGATGATACTATTATTACTTACAATGATAGATAACTTGAACTTGCTTTTCCCAAGTTGAGTAATTATGGTGTAGGCACTTGTATTCAAGGGGCATGCGACATCCAACCTTTACTTTGTCAAGCACACTACTCATATTTGCTCTCACATTAAACTATAATCATTCAGGATGCTATGATAGGGTAATGAGAGCTTGACACCCAGGATTACCACATTGCAATCATTAACTTAAGTAGGAGAGTTTGGAGGTTAGATGAAACTTATGCATGCTTTACCTCTACTCACTTATTCATCTTTCCAAAATGTCCACCAAACATATTCAGATTTTCATCATCACTCTATGGACCACATGTATGCAAAAGTAAGAATGTCCATACTACTATCTGTTGTGTTACACTTTGTGAACTATCATTTAACATCCTTGTATTGAATACTTGATATCACTTCATAAACTATTTTGCATATTGCTACTCATTTGAAGAATGAATCATTTGACTCTATGTAGCAGTAGCAATCATCTTTGATATCCATTGTTATTGCTATATTGCAAAGCCCATTTTAGTTTTATCACCTTCATACTCGAGGACGAGTATTGGTTAAGCTTGGGGATGTTGATGCATGTAAAATGCATACATGAACTTTGCACTATATCACACATATTCCAATCATATTTGCATCATATAAGGGTTATATTACTGTTATTTAATGATTTTAGGAAATAAATCAATTGTTTCCTATTTTTATGGAATTAACCCTGCGCAGGCAGAAAACCCTATTTCTTTCCTTTTATGTGTCAGGGACCCAAACGTCGTCATAAAATTCTGGAAAAATACAGAGGTCGTTATTTTGGAAGGAAAAACACGTAGGAGCGAAGGAATCAAGCAAACGGAGTCCTCAAGGCAGAAAGGGGGTGGCCCACGCGGCCAGGTACTGTGGCCGTGTGGGGCCCACCTATTTGGTCCTCGTGGCTCCGCTGCCGTCGATCTTTCGTCCACCGATTCCGTCTTGACCTAAAAACGGCTATAAAAAGGTCCCCTGACGTTTCGCGAACAGAGCGCCGCACAAACACAGAAACACCGAAACAGAGATCAGAAGCTGCAGATTGGAGGGGAAAAACTCCGGCGGGGCGCTGCCGGGGTGGTCTCTACCTTCTCCAACGACTTCCCCAGCGTCTCCATGATGAAGGGGGAGTAGTCCACCCCCTGGATTTGGGTTTGTGGTGGTAACTTATGTATCTCTCCTCTCTTTGAGCTTCACTAATTAGTACCGTATGAGCTGCTGAACATGATTACGGTCATCTATGTAATTCCCATGGTGGATATTGTGGTGTGAGATAATATTTGTTATGCATTTACTGTTGTGTTGGATCTTTTATGACTTGTCATACTTTGGAGATATTCTATGATGCATGTGATGGTTTGATTTATGCATAATGCCTTGTTTATCTTTATCATGAGGTGATTGACACCACCAAGTGTAGATAGATGAGAGAGGTGTGGTCACACACACGAAATATAAATCATTGCACTAGTGTTTAGAATATTGTCCATCTATTATATAATTAAAACACAAGACAATGAACGGTTAAGATTAGCTAGATTTAAGCAACGGAAAACGGACAGCCTAGATTTAAAGTAATTTTTTTCTAAGTACGTGGAAGATTTATGGTAAGACCAATCTCACGGCGTTAAAAAGTCCATCACGTCACGTTTGCTGTATAAGAGATCGTAGCCGCAAAAAGAAATCACGTGTAGGAGTTCAGGTCAGGTTTAATTAGTAGGAGTCACGTTCCATAATACCTACGCGTTCAACGATGAAAAGGATATGGCGGATCTGTTTGATTTTACATTGGAAGCTAAGAAGTACACGTCTTGATGATCCATGGCTCAACCCGGACTCCAATCGTTGGACTAATATAAGCACATGTTAACACATGCCCGAGCATACCAAGCGAATCGAAGCCAATCGGAAACGCCGCAGGACAGATCGAAGGCGCGGCAGCATATCCGTCGACAACTCTCGGCTACATCGGCAAATCGACCGCACGACATGCAAAAGACGTCCAGGAGATTAGAGGCGGATCGTCAATTCCTCACGATAGATTGAAGACATGGTGACATATCTCTACATACTTTGATGACGTTCGGTTGAATCAGCAAAGCGAAGATCCTACAACAGCACACCCAGGATATCAAAGGATGTCATCCACATGAAATCTTCAAGTAATACTGGAATCGTCTTCCGCAGAGCGCAGCCGTATGCTGAACCGTATGGGACTCTTTGACCGATTTTGTAGACCATTAAAAGGAATACACTAGGCTATTAAATAGTCTCCAATATGTACGCCAATGCTTCTCCACAACTCGAAGTGTTCTAGATTCTACCTCAAGCTCCGTACGGCGAATTGGCGATACCAATGTGGTGTGAAGCTACGATTGGTGAAAGCCGAAGAAGCAGGTTTGGATCGATAGCTACATCGCGACGCAAAAAAAAGGTGGGACGCCAAACGGAAGTAGAGAATTTGTTGATCGGCGTGCGACTGCAGTTTGCACCAGCTGGGCGCGCGCTTGGTTATTTTCCGGCTCATGCACTGCTGGATTGTCTAAGTATTCACGACGGACTAAACCATCCATCGCGGCCACTCCGGCACATGCTTCCGGCAACTCGCGACAGGAGGAACACTAACGTATTCTGATCGATTTCCAGTTTATACATGGACACACTTCAGATTGATTTATCTCCGGCGCTTCCGTTGAAAACGTGAAGGCTGCTGAAACGTATGTTGGCAGGACCGTGGGCTGATACCATGGAAAGCAAGAAGTCCAGATCATAGAGGGAAGAGCTGATTCTGAAGACGCCGTTCAAGGAAGGGGCCGGAGACGACGATGGAAGCCTTCCACAAGGACATCGACGCAAGACATCAAGTACGAGCTGCAGTCTGCATGCAGGTCGACGATGCCGCAGAAGACGCCACCAGCTACGGCATCCACAAGACGGAAAGGATAGGCATATGCAGGCTTCCAGCGGAGCTGCAGGTCGACGATGCCACGCTCAAAGGATGTCTAACTCCATTGTCCACAAGACGGCCGGATAGGAAAGGCATGAAGGAGCCAGGCTTCCGACGATGCCGCAGAGGACGCCAACAGCTCCGGCGGCCACAAGACAGAGAGGAAGGCATGAGGGAGCCAGGCTTCCAGCGATATATAGTTCAGCATGTACGTCTTCAGCAAGGCAATGGATGATATGCTGTTGGGCTAGCATCCCGTTGTCATGATGGGCGTTAGCATCAGCAGCAACATCTTCAAGGACGATCCCAAAGACGAATGGATAAAAGGAGCGACGTGCCGTCAACGGGCCTGAAATTTTTGCAGATTGATCGAGTGCCAGCGGCGAGCGGCAACACGATTAACTAAAGGCGGATATCTGAATGGTTCCATGAAGTCACGGAGATCGACATGATCACCCTCGGGTATGCGCAACAGAACATGCAACTTTTTCAGCGGATGCCAAAAACGAGGTACCCAGCGGCAAGTGAAGTAAACTAACGTGTTAAAAAGGAAGCTGATGCCTGGTGCGTTTGATTAAATGTTCGCCTTACATGCATGTGTTTGTGAGGTACTCCATCCGTTCCAAATTAATTGACTTCTATTTATTCACACATGGATGTATCTAGACATGTTACACGTATAGATACATCCACATGTGGACAAATAGAAGTCAATTAATTTGGAACGGAGAGAGTACTATATGCCTGTGTTTTAATTTTGTAGATGGGATGCATCATGCAGACATGTTTGCGATCATTTTGTTGCGAGTAATGTATGTTTTTATTTCTTACAAAGAGCAACCCGTTGGACTTTATGTCATATATTTATTCCACTGCATTAAGAATAAAAAGCCATACGTTTTTGTTTACGTACAATCATGTGTATATCTATCAGCATAATAGGAGTCTATTGGACTGATTGATCAAATGCGGTTAGGAAGATCTATAAATTATGCATGATTTTCTAAAGATGTGTATTAGATTAACGGTCCACTATTTTTTTTGTAAAATTCATTTTCTTCTTCCTGCTTATTCTATCACTTTAGTTAACCGTACCCTATTATTTCGTATAACGTATAATTGATAATATAGTGGTCAACTAAATAACAATGGTTAACATGAGGACAAAGCAACTAGAACATAAGGATTTTTTATTTGCATAGTGCCTAGAAATCAAAATATAAGTAACAAACAAAAAATATATACATGTCCATAGACATCATGTAAGCGACAAAGTGAGTTAATTCAGTTCCTAAAATCGTATTCTCTTGATATGCTAAAAGAAATCGAGCATGGAAGATACTATGCATCAGGACAAAAGAATCTATAGCCAGGGGTTGGTGGCTCAGGTTTAAGCTGCAAAATCTCAGGGCATGAGATCATGTGAAATCACATGCAAGATTTTTGCAAACAAAATATATAAAGAATATTAGTTACTAAGTTTATGTTGATACGGATTTTATTAGGATGATAAAGAAGCATCTCATTCTATTTATACAATTCGGATAACCTCCACGTGGAATCAATAAATATCCACATTTCAGAATAAGTTACATAGACAAATCAAAACATGTATTTATCTAAGAGACCAACCTTGAAACTGAAATGCGATGAATTCTATTTGCATTTTATATAATTCAATGGCATGCATGTAATGAGCCGCTTCAAGTGCGCAAAAGGAATATAAGGTGGTAATAATTGCCCTCATTCAACAAGTGAGAATTGGCGATGGGATTGAAATATAACGTGTGAGAAAATTCCAGTGAATAAATAAAGAGTTATACTTAAATTGCCATAGGAGGGAATGAACATAGCAAATATATTAAGATCAGCAACAATGTCATGATATTCTGGCAAGTGAGAGATAACATACTATTATGTTTATATATCATGAAATACATTTGTCCTTCAATGTATATCTTGAATTGTATAATCTTAATATTAAAGGAACAAAAATTGCATGAACAATGGTTGATATAACGGATAAAATATAAATATGTATAACGCTAGCCGCGCAAATGCGCGGGCCACTTAGCTAGTTAAACCATTATTATGCAAACAAAAATAATTAATATGAAGATTAATTCAATAAATAGTGAGACTTCGGAGTGACACTTTATAGGTAGAATAGATGTCTAGGAAATTTATTTGGCTCATTTAGACAAGGTGGAAAAAAACTTGCTTAGAAATGGGGCCGTTTACCCTACCTTTGGAGCTCATTTGAAACACATTTTTCAGGAGTTAGCAAAAGGCCTCGGATTGATGACCATTTAGATCAAACAAAGTGCATAATAGTTTTAAATCATTGCAACATCCAAGCTTAGCATAACACAAGTGGCATAAAAGTTTGAATTTTGGTTCAAATTTGAATTCAAATGACCAAGTGGCATTATTACAACAACACCATTCATAGTTATTGCAACAAATACAACAAATCAAGTTTAGTACAACATCATTCTATTTATTTTGCCTCTTCTTACCACGGGCACCACTCGGTTTCTTCTCCTTGTCAACTTGTACAACAAGCAACTTGTCGATACTCTTTCTTTTCTAACCAAAACCACTAGGCCTACCCACAGCACGGCCAAGAGGTTCATTTTGGACAACATCAGCAACATCTGGTTCAGTTTGTACCACAGCAAGGTCCAGAACAGGTTCATCTTGCACAGCCAGGTCTAGGACAGGTTCAGCTTGCACAGCAAGGTCCAGGACAGGTTCAGCTTGCACAGCAAGGTCCAGAACAGGTTCAGTTTGCTCCCGTGCATCAAGAACAGGTTCAGTTTGTGAACTTAAACTTCTCTTCTTTCTACTGCCACTGAGTCTTGCTTTTTTCTGTGGCCAGCATTGTTCAACAACAAGAGGTGGGCCTTTTTCTGCACGCTTCCTTCTGAAAAATAAATCATATCACTTCGTTAGACTGAAAAAAGCAGCAAAATAAAAAACAACACACAAACAACAAAATTAACATACTTTGGCCTTTCCGGAGTGTAACGGCATTGTGTGGAACCTATTCTATGCCCAAGTTCCTCACACAACTTGCATCTGTTTTTGTTACCTTTTTAGGCCTTTTTGGCTTTCCATCGTTATCTTTTTTCTTTTTCTTACTACTCCCACCTTTCTCAAACCAAGCTTTGAATCTGCTCTGTTTGGGCCTCCCAGCCTTCCTTTTAGTGAGGGTGGACACATAGAAAATTCAATTTCCACCTCAGGCCACTGCGATTGGTCTGTCAGTGCTGTAATTGGAGTTGCATATGCAGCCTTGAATCTTTGCACCAAGTAATAATCATGCAAATATGGGTGCATATTTAACTTGGGTTTAGATGCCAAAAAAATTATGGCATGCTCACATGGTTTCCCAGTGTGTTGCCACTCTAGGCAGTGCATTCATGCAAATCAGTGTCAACAACATGCCTCTTGCACTCTTTGTATCTCTAACTTAGCACCCCACAATGATGATTTCTCAACAGATAGATGTGAAAGCTTTCTGCTCCTGTTGACCTTGTTGTACCACTGCCGGAAGCTTATCCCCTTCCAAAATATCACCAATTCTTCTTCTCAATTCCCACAAGCGCATGATCATGATCCTGATTTGGTCCACCATGTCATGCACGGGCAAGTCTTTCAACTCTTTCACCCTGTTGTTGAAACTTTCTACCAAGTTGTTGTTGATATGATCGCACTTGATTGCAGTATTAAAACCTGACCTATACCATAATAGAGAATGTAGGTGTTCAACCATGAAGCAAAATCATTCTCACTACATGCTGCCATTATCTTACCAAGGTGATAGGAATGTGTCTGTGAGGTGTCACCTCTTGCTGTCGGCCACATGCGCCCAAATTCTTCTCCTCTGATTTTTTTATCAGATTCATCCACATATGGCCAAAGCACTCCCTCTGCTCACATGAGGGAAAACAAACTTCACCGCATTTTCTAGCCCTTTACATGCATCTGTGTGGATGGCCAAAGGTGATACTGACCCTAGGCATCTTTTCAACTGCATCATGAACCATGTCCATGATGCCTCTGTCTCTGACTGAAACATTCCAATGGCAACAGGAAACATCCAGTTGTGTCCATCAAGAGCATTGCATGCTGCCAACTGACCATTCCATTTTCCAGTAAAAAAAGATGAGTCGATGCTCAAATATGGACGACACCTTGCTTTAAATCCATCTACGCAAGGCTTTAAACACATAATTTTTTTGCTGAAATAAACCTTGCCATCCTCTTTTACCTCAGTATCTATCTCCACCACACTGCCAGGTGACCTCTTCTCCACCTCTGCTTTAAAACTATACAACATCATAAATGTATTTGCCCAATCACCATATAATGCTTTCATTGCCCTTTGTTTTGCCTTCCACACTGTGGTATATTTCAGCACAATGGGATACATCTTTTCCAGGTCAACTTGAAGTCTCTTTGCTGTAGTGTTTGGTGTCTTGGCTAAAATATGTGTAATCTTTTGTGTAATCCAAAGCTGTGATGTCATCCTTGAAACTTGCTGTGAACTGCTCATACATGTATGCTCATGTGGAATTTGATTTACCCTGATTGTATGGCCATCAGGTTGTCGTCTACCAGATATGTACCACTTGCAAGGTTTGGCACCTCCATCAAAACCTTGGCACCTAGCATAAAATTTCTTTCGATCAGTCCACAGAGTCTTGGCATCAAACTCATGTCTCACTGCATAGGTCTTGAAACACATCCTAAACTCATCCATATTTGGCCACATCTTCCCCACCTCAATGACAGGGTTCTCTCTGTCATACACATGCACCAGCTCATCAGCATGTGCATCATCTACATCATCTGCAGCATCTAACATCAACTCTCCATCCACTTCTTCATTGCCTGAATTTGTGTTACCATCAGCAGGCAAAGTACAGTCATCCTTCTCCTTATCTCTGTCATCAACTGGAATTCCAAACATTTCGGCCATCTTAGTGTCAGCTATTGGTTCAATGACCAAATCTGTGCGTTCAGCTAATTCTACTGCATTCCAATCAACAACAACCTTCCTAGCATCATGGCATCCCTGTTCTGCATCTGGGGAGCCCCCCTGTTCTGCATCTGCAGCAGCCCCCGTTTCTTCACATATCACTGTCAGTTCAGAGAGCATTGGCAACAACATCTGCTTCTCTGCAGCCCACTCAGCATCTGCCATCTGTGAAGCCATCTTAGATGGCACATAACCAACCCTGGAATCTGGGTTCAGATCAATGAGCTCTGCCCAAAAGGTTGCTTTTTTTCTTGTCCAACCTTCTTGTCGATCAATTTCATCAACCATATCTTCTCCATCCTCAATTCGGACATAAGCGTTCTTACAATCATCATACCGTACCAGTGATACCTCTTGTTCTGGACCCCAAATAACGCTCTCCCCAATTCTCTCCACCAGATTCTTCACTGCCTTCTCCTCCATGCTCTGAAGTTCTTGGGGATCAATATCTGTACATTTGACCTCCCAAATAATCCTCGTATCTCTCTCAATGTTTCGAACGCTACCATCACCTAGCTTGGCCTTACAAGGAAAGAATTCAACTGTAATTTCGAAGCTAGGCGCAGAATCTCCCCTGTCAATGGCGGGCGGGAAGCGGCAGTCAGATAGGGGTGCAGGGGACGAAAACCAAATGAGTTCAAATAAGCTAGAAGAGGGTGCGCATTACCGATTTGAACTCTCTCCGGGCTCCATCTCATTCAATCCACGCGCACCTCTCCAGGCTTCTCTGATTTCAAATTGACCGGGAAAAAGATTTAGGCCACAGACGCATCCAAAATTGAGGGGAACGAGACTAGGGTTGCGAAATTACTCACCAGAGAAAGCTGCGCCGCCGCCGAGAAGGCGCTCCACAGCTGGCGAGAAGAAATCGTTGCCGCTGCCGGACAAGGGGGCGGCGCCGTCGAGCAAGGGCGGATCGAGCGGGAGTGGTCGTGGCAACTGAGTGGATCCCACCAGTCGGAGCACATCACCAGCCAAGTCTTAATCTAATCTCAGCCTCCGTTAAGAGCCAGACAGCCGTTTTATCAGTTAGTCCTGTCTGAGCTATTCCCACGCTAAAAAACGTCGCACCAGGGCTATTTCAGCCAACGTTGTCGCATCCTGGACAATTGCCCTCAACGACGTCGCACCGGACCTATTCGCCCGTTTATCCTACCAGTTCAAATAATCCAAAGAGTGATCTGTTTCATTCAGCATGTACATGCAAGTAGTCTTTTGTGTGTTTGTGCCTGGTTAATTGGGGCTAATGTACGTATTTGATCGAAGGATAAATCACATTTGGGAATTGGGAGTCGTAAAGCAACTTTTATATTTGTAACTAATCATTGGCGGTGTCTATACGACGCAAGGTTTTGGTTACCGGTCAGGAAATCCTCTTACTGGATATCCCGAGCACCCCGGTAAATGGTCACACCGGACAAAGAAAACGATAGTTTTTTAAAAATAATTTTAACGAGAACACTTGGTAACAGGTAATCCTAACCCCTTCCGGGAAATTTTACTATTGGGAACCAAAACCTTGGTACGACGTAATCTATCCCTATTGCTATATTGGCAGAGTGAAGTCGTCGTAGCTAGATTTTTCAGGCCAGTGTTGGAATATTAGAAACAAACTCACGATACAATACATACGTTCAACATGTGTTTCTTGATTGCAACAAATGAGGGCTATTAGGCTATAGCGCTTCCTAGACGCGACCTATAACTTTTGAACACTCAAACACCAACTTGATCCCATATTTTACATTCCTGTGTATTGAAGAAATAAGAAAGAGGGTCTGTATAAGAGAGAATTCCTTCTGTGACACCCGCTTAAAACATCGTTCCTTATTTGACACTCCAAAATATTTTCTTCCCTGTATGTCTCCGATAAGTTTTTCTTTCCTTTGCTGACACTGCCGTTGCTTCTGTTAGCCTGTTCTGTTAATTTTTCGCAGGCCGGACAAAAATACCCCCGTGTGTCGAAGTCAACCGCAGCCTCTCTCAGCGAACCCAATCCACATCCACATCCCGTTCCCCACCCATCCTCTCTCTCAGCGAAGCAGGAACCCTAGCGGCGGCGGCGGCGCCGATTTGGTGCCCGATCCGGCGGCGGTGATGGTTGCCAGGCAGGGGCGGGAACTGCAGCGGTACAGCGCGAGCACGGGCAGGCGCATCATGGTGGGGTGCATCCCGTACCGGGAACGCGCGGACGACGGCGAGGTGGAGGTGCTGGTGATCAGCTCGCGGAAGAAGGGCGCCAGCGCGGGCGTGATGTTCCCCAAGGGCGGGTGGGAGCTGGACGAGACCACAGTGGAGGCGGCGCGGCGCGAGGCCCTCGAGGAGGCCGGCGTGCTCGGGGAGACGGGCGACGCTACCGGAGACGCCGCTACGACGCCACCTACGAGGGGTACATGTTCCTGCTGCGCGTCACGGACGAGCTGGAGCGGTGGCCGGAGATGTCTGGGCGCGGGCGGTGCTGGGTCTCCGTGCGGGAGGCCATGGACTGGTGCCCGCACTGGTGGATGCGCGAGGTGCTCCAGCGGCTCGCCGACCGCCTCCACGCCGCCTTGTAGGCGCACGCCATGCGGCGTTCCAGCATCGCCTCTCTCTCTTCTCGCCGGCGCGTGCGTGCAGGCGTGCGCCGTACTGCCGCCCCACGGCGACGACCACGGCGATGCCAACGGCGACGACCACGAGGGCGGCCACAAGGCATTCTCCCTCAACGGGAACGGCTTCGTCGCGGCCGCCGGGAAGAGCGCCGGAGGGGTCGGCACGCTGCTCTCCCGGATGCGCCTCACCACCAGGAGCATGCTCCCGCTCTGTAACAAGGCAAGCCTGCAGTTCCAGTGGGGGCTGCGTGTGCCACCGGAGCTCAAGGCCGCGCTCGCCGGAATCACCAGAAGCAGCTGGAGCACGACTGCAACGTGGCCATGAAGGCCCTGGCGCGCGCGGGGGACGTGGACCAGGTGCTCGCCCTCTTCGTCGAGCTCAGGGCCTCCGGAGGCCGGCCGCGTGAAGGAGGAGTGCGACGTGTTCGATGAAATGCCTTTGCCATGACTCGAGGATTGAGGATTGCAGAGGCCATATACTTGAAGACGCATCGACCATGGCGTGCTGCTCGTCAAGGGAACAAATTTGCCTCTGTCCAATCTTTTAATTTTATGAATACAGATCAGGGAACAAATTTGTGTGAGATATGGCGTCCAAATCCAGTCTTTTCTGTTTTTTTACATATATTAGTAATACTTTCTACTGATTTTTGTCACATTATATATCAGGGGTAAAAATGTCTTTGCACACCTCTATTTAACACTGTCAGTGAGAAATTTGTACTACAGTGTCACCAGAGGAAAGAAAAACTTATTGGAGACATACAGGGAAGAAAATATTTTGGAGTGTTAAATAAGGAATGATGTTTTAAGCGGGTGTCACACAGGGAATTCTCTCTCTGTATAAACTCCACCCCTCCTCCTTTTTTGGCCGGAAAGGCTTCATTTTCGTGTATAAGCTGTGTTTGGTGACAATTGGTCGGTGGTATGTCGCCCCGCATATCCCCTAAACTCAACTTTATTTCATTCGATAAACTCTCCTTTTTGTTCGTTTTCCTTTTGAGGACCTTTGTTGTTCATTCTTTCTTCCGCTTCTTTGGTCATATTTAATCTGTTTTGTTTATCATGCGCTCATAAATACCAACGTAGTCCAAGGATCAACTACCAAAACTCTTCCTCTGAGTTTTCTTTGCACATGTCGCCAAACATCAACGATGAACAGAGGATGTCATCCTCTAAAAGGACTCAAGGATGCGAAGACGAAAGGACTTCTGCAGCGTCGGTCCACGCCACATGTAACATTACTAACCATATGTTTGTTAGCCGGTTCAATAACACAACCCTACTCGTGTCGTAGGTTACGCCTGATCGACCGTTAGACCAGTTCATGACTTCTGATTTCTAATCGGCGATACAGAACCCGTTTCACATATCCGCCTCATCGTGATACAAATTTTGAGAATAGTCCCTCCATTCCAAAATAATTGAAGTTTTAGATTTGTTCTAATGCAAACTTGTCTGAATTTGACCAGATTTATAGAAAACGGTGTCAATACTATAACGTCAAATCAAATCCATATTATATGAAAATATGTTGTATGATGAATCTAATAGTACTACATCTTGAGACAGGTTGCGCTCAATTAATCTCGATGCTCACATCTACGGCAGTGGATCGCTCCTCTCAAGTTAACTTAGTTTCGGACATTAAGTACTTGTTTTCTGGTATTAGAGAGTGTTCTTTTGTAAAGGTGGAACGTAGTCAGGTTAGGGTTAGCCACCACCTAGCAAATCTTGGTAGAGTGGTACGCTGTTCTGAAGTTTGGATCGGTTCAGGACATGAAAAAATTATTCGGTTGCTTGAACTGAAGTTTGGATCGGTTCAGAACATGAAAAAATTATTCGGTTGCTTGAACAACGATCTAGTTCGTAACACTATCTGATTAATAAAGTTCCTGCTTTACCAGGAAAGAAACAAATCTGTGTCATAGATTTTGCTATAAACTTGGTCAAGCTTAACATAGTTTGACTCAGGATAAACATAAAACTTCAAGTATTTTTGGAACGGAGAGTGCTATCTTTTTTTGTACACGACACATAGTAATAAACTTGATAGCACGTTCTGCCGGGGTGCATTTTTGAATCGATGTTGTTGATCTGGCCATAAAGTTTTACCGCGCCATTGTGGAGAAAAAGAAAGCGAACAGGCACGCAGCATTCCATCTTTCCACGTTGATTCTGTTAGGCCTGTGCCAACGCGCGTATCCTAGCGCGAAATCATATGAAGAAAGCTGACGTGGATGCGTAGTTAAGGAAGAAAGAGAATGGTGCTGTATGTATAGGTAGAACCGGTTCTTGGCGTTTAACTCGACACACAGTAAATGCAGAATCCATCCGGTGCATACAGCCAGATCGTGTGACCACTCAGTTGGAGTTTTTCTACCAGCTGATGTTGAATAGGGGGCAGGCCACACCGGGGACCATATTCAGTTAGGCCATAAACTGATCTAAAATCAAAATCTGTAGACACGGCATGAAGAAACGATCCATTGACATAGTCGTTTTTAACATGGCTGTATCTTAGAAAGATACGATGTTTAGAACCGACGCATTGACACAGGCCTTAGAGCATCTCTAGCTGTACCCGCAAAATAACCGCCGGATGCGGATTCGAATCCTTAAAAACGCAAAGAGCAGAACCTCAAAACTCCCCGACCCGCAAAAGATTTTGAGTGGCCCCATGAATCCGGCCCTCGAAACCGTGAAAGCTAGGTTTTTCTCACCGGCCCGCAGATTGATCCGCATCCTCTTCTATCGTTGGCGCGAAGGAAGATTCAGCCCCCGAACCGCCGCCGCCACCGCTTTCTTTTCCCCCACTCCGGCCATCGTGTGCCCTGCCCCATCGTTGCCATGAGCTCCTCCGACCCATACCTAGTGACCGTCCCGGTCGGGACGACGCCATCGACAGATCCAGCTGGCCGGGCAGAGCTCGGCACCGCCGCCGCCGCCGCTGCTCCTCCATTGGCGCAGACGAAGCGGAGAAGACTAGGGACCGCAGGCGCGGCCCAAATCTTACTTGCGGCTACCGGCGCCGCCGCCGCTGCCACGGGCACTCCCGTCGCTGCCGCTGCCGCGGGCGCCGCCGCCGCCGCGGCTCCGAAGAAGAGGGCGCCCGTGCGGAAGGTCAGGGTCAGCGCCGCCGCTGCTGCAGACGAACCTACGCCCGCGAATGTCTCCGGGGCCGAAAGGTATGAACAAACCACCCTCCGCCACCTATTTGTGAAATTATGCTTGCTACTACCGAAATTGTTCTTCCAAATTGCAGCACGCAAGCTTTCATGGACATGCTTGGGTCGGTTCAGATCAACAACTCTCCGCTCGGCAATTTCGGCTACAACGAGACCGACGGTGGCGTCGATGGTGGTGCGGGCGAAGAAGACAAAGAGGTCGAGGAGGTGGAGGGGACAACACTTTCCCGGAGAGGTACGAATTACACCATTTTGGAGGACCAAACATTGATCCGTGCTTGGGAGAATATTTCTCTCGATGCAACTCACGGCAATGATCAAACCAAGGATCAGTATTGGCAAAGCGTGGAGGACAAGTTCTTCCAACTCATGCAACACTTGGAAACTATGTTAATTGCCGTCTTTTGATTCAAGAAACTATATTACTCGCTATATTAATGTCGAATTTGTTTGCGGTTCGGCTTTGCGGTTTCTGCTCCGCCGCGCCTCGTTTCTAGCAAAAAAACTCGCGTTCCCCGACCCTTAAAATTCTTTTGCGGGTTCGCGTTTTGCGGGTACTGCTAGAGATGCTCTTAGGGAGCCGCACCCGCTTGCGCACACTACGAGAAAGCGGATAAACAGAACCGATTCAGATAATCCAAACGAGCAGTTTAAAATAATTTCAAGTCGCACAACCATTTCGTGCAAAAGAGAAAAAGAAAACGTAACGAAATATTTGTTCGTATATTAGCTAGTGCACTCACACAATATGGCCATTAATTAATTTGTAGAGACACGATTATGCAAAAGGAGGGTAATTGCAACTAGAGAAAAGGCTTCGAATTGCACGCCGAATCATGCAACTACCCTCTCATCTTTCAACTCCACTAACCGCGCATAAGGAAAAGTAGACGTTAACTCAAACATGCATGCATGCGCTTACACTTTCTCCACCTCCCGGTATCCCGCGCGCTGCCCTCGTCGGCGTTCTGGTTCAGGAGGAGACTCTCGAGCTCAAGCCTGATGCAATCGACCTCGTACGCGTCGACGTGGACTTCTCGGCGGTAGGCTGCTTCTTCTTGGGCTGGTCCATGACGGCGTACAGATGGATGATCAGGAGGTCGGCCATGGATCCAGGGAGGTGTTTATGTGTCGAAGTTTGGGTCGCGGAGAGATGTACCTCGTAGCCGGGTTGGTGTACTGGCTCGGTGGCTCCACTATAAGAAGGGAAGGTGGCGAGTGGCGACGCTTGTGAGGACATCATTAGCCCACAAATTCGTTCAGGTTAAGAAGATTCGGAAGGCGTCCAACTAGGATTAGCGGGCCAAGTCCTCCCACCTTTTTTGGGCAGCACATCGACGTCCAGTTCACCAAGGAGTGGGTGCCCGAAGCGTGCTCGCCCTCGTCTCCAACCCAAGACTCGTAGAACTGCGAGAACCAGAAAGCTAAAAAAAGACTTGGGTGTAGATGTGCCTTCACCAAAGTCGAGGTTGCATGCATATGACAAAATCATATCGTTTGCATGCATATGACACTGGAAATGCATTGGTAGAGAGGTTCTGCATGTCTACTGTCTCATGCATTTTAAGTTTTCTCCTTCCCATAGAAGATGGTCATGCTTTTCCCCTCTACAGCCACCAATGGAGTACCCTCCTATAAAACGATGGGATTCAACTCACAATTTGATTGCTCCGCTATCACTGCAAGCGTATTATTGTCTATACAACCTTGCTGTAGTAGGAAACAACAGCCACCTCCCATTTGTACTATACTAGAATTTTTATCGTTCATGGCACATTTTCTTACTTTGCTGATTAAGCGATAGTGAGATCTTGGAGAAAACCAAATGCTATTAAAGTTGCACATTGAGCAGAATGAGTAGAAGCCAAGCCATCTTGCTTGAAGCATCACATAGTCACAATGAAGTCACTTTTCCAAAGGAATAGTTCCTCGGTGCGAGACACGCAGAGGCGCAATGGCAACGAGACTCACAGGGACGGTGAAGTGGTTCAATGCGGCCAAGGGATCCAGCTTCATCACGCCGTCAGACGAGGGCGGCGAAATCTCGGTGCATGTATCTGCGATCAGAGAGCAACGATACAAGCTCCTCGCCGATGGCTAGACAGTCTTCTTTCTAATGGCCGATGCATGCCAACGGCAGCGCAGTCTTCTGTCTCGCTGCCGCCTATGTGATCCGTCCACTACCTACTGTAGATCTCTATGCTCTGGCTTTAAGCATTTATTCCCTGGAGGCATGCGAGTACACCAAAATTTTAACATTATTAGAATCTTCATAAGATATAGTTTCATATTATATATATTTAGTATTATAGATTTATAGATGTTGATATTTTTTCGTACATACTTGGTCAAATTTTGAAAATTTTGATTTTGAAAAAACTCAGAACGCGAAGTAAATAAAAACGGAGGGAGTACCTTTGCATCCCTGATTACTTCGTCCTAATTGCCCATCCATGCTTGCACTATTCTCTTTGTGCTGTCACCTACATGCTTCCTTCCCTGCCTGCACCGGACCTTCCGCGACACGCTCACCAACGAGAGCACCAAGACCATCTGCGACACGCTCACCGAGGAGACCACCAATGCCATGATCTACTCCCAGCGCCACCGCAACCATACCAGCTGACGAAGCAATAGCATTAGGAGCTCACCGCGTTCCAGGACCAACAACACCAGATCATGCAGCAGGAGCAGCGCTGCAACTATGTCGTGAAGCCGGAGATGTAGCTGACATTCACCACCACCCGTTAATGCAGTCGATCTGAGCGCAGAGCTCCGCCACATCCGAGCCGACGACTACACAGCAGAAATAACATCAGTCCGGAGGCCGCCCCGTACCTCTCTTGCCGGCGGTGGATTAGTACATTTTTTATTGGGCAATACGGGTTTCTAGTTTCTACAGGGCTAGATGCAACTTAATTAATTTAATGCCAAATTAACTATTCACTACGGGAAAGCCACAAGATGCCGACGGCCGAATTATACGCCGACGGCCAAATGTCGGGGCCGTCGGCGTATAAGGCGAGCTAGGGAAGCCGCGAACGCGGCCGTCGGCGTAAAAACCCCGTCGGCGCAGCCCGACATACGCCGACGGCTGCCGTCGGCGTCTACAATGCCGTCGGCGTACAAGGCCCGCCGTGACGGCACGCAAACGGGACTTTACGGCATTGATACGCCGACGGCGGCCGTCGGCGTCTACTTTTTTCTATTTTCCATTTAATATGAAATAATTCACATCTTTAAATCCGTAAATCGAAATTTAACAAATTAAATGTCTAAATCGATTAGAAAAATGAGAGGAATCCAAATATGAAATCCATAAAATCTTTTTCACCATGCACATGACATTTTGTAACATATGTTTGGTACTTGCTTAATTAAAAAGTCATTTTTGACACTTAAAAAATGGAAAATGATATTTACGAAAATATTTTGGAAATTATTTTTGGCAACAATGTTTTGCATAGCAAGACACCCCTATGTGTCAAGTATGGATACATTATCACAAATATGGCATGGGGATGGCCATAACTTGGTCATTTGACACGAAATCTATTCATGTCTATAGATGATAGACCTTTTTGTGAAGCATTTTTTTGAAATATTTGTTAAAACTCAAGTTTATCATTTTTGCTAGCAACTAGTACACATAAAAGGACTCCTTGTCAAAGGAATTCATTTTTTGAGTATTTTCTCAATTTCTTTTATTTTTGTGAAAAAATGGTCAAAATGACCGTCGTGCTTATTCATTGAAAGGGGTCACATTTTTCAAAACTATCGATGTTTCTGTGATAAAGTCACTACTTGTGTACCTAAAAATGATTTTTTGTAAAAAAAATAAACCAATCTATGACACACTTGTAGTTCAATTTCAATTACTTTTGGAAAATCGACATAAAATCATTTAAATAGGAATAATTAGGTAAAAATCGAGAAAATTCCTAATAATTGGGTATTATCCATAAAATATGTAGTACCCTTTGTGACAATAAGATGGATGACTTTTGCAACATATTTTTGGTATTTCCTCCATAACAAAAGTCATTTTTGGCACTTGAAAAATGGAAAATTATATTTATAAATATAATTTGGAATTTGTTTTTGGCAACAATGTTTGCCATACCAAGGCACGCCTATGTTTCAAATATGGAAACATTATCACAAACTATGGCAAGTGATGACCATAACTTGGTTATTTGGCGCGAAACCTATACATGTCTATAGACGATAGACCTTTTTGTGAAGCATTTTTTTGAACAATTTGTAAAAAAAGAAGTTTATCATTTTTAATAGCAACTAGTACACATAAAATAACTCAATGCCAGAGGATACCTTTTTTGATGGGTTTTTCACTTTTTTTTCTTTCAAAAAAGAGTCAAAATGGACAACATGACTATTCATCGAAAGAGGTCAATTTTCTAAACAATCGATGTTTATAAAATGCAAAGGATGATATGGATGTCATATTTGAATTTCTCTCATTTTTCTAATTGACATAGACATTTTATTTTTCAAATTTCGATTAACGGAATTAAAGATATGAATTATTCCATTTAAAAAGGAAATAAAAGTAAAATTAATTTTATTGTCATTTATTCAAAATATACTATTACATAATCATTGTTACTTATTCAAACGAATTTTTTAAATTTAAACAATGAAAAAGTGTAATATCATAACTCAGGGGTTAATATGATTGATATGATACAAGTATCAGTAAGTTCTCATTTCTCATTTGGAAGTTAATCCTGAAGAAATTCAAAAATTAAGCGTGCTTGGGCTGGAGCAATTTGAGGATGGGTGACCGAACAGGAACTTTGACCAGCGTAATTACTTTGATCTATGTTTAAGTGTGTAATTAGAAATTTAGTATGTAGCTGAGTTAGAAATTTCTGAAAGGATAAGGATGCCACCTAGAGGGGGGTGAATAGGCGATTAAAACTTTTCCGGTTTAGGCTTGATAATTAAGGAATAAAACTACGTGTTTAAATTAACAAGGCAAAAACATAAATAAACTAGGCTCACATATGTGCACCAACAACTTATGCTAAGCAAGACAAGCAACAAGGTGATAGCAATATAGAATACTTCAAACACAAAGGCTATCACAATGTAAAGTGCATAACTAAAAAGCTCGGGTATAGAAATAACCGAGGCACGCGGAGACGAGTATGTATTCCCGAGTTCCTCCTTGTCAAGGGAGTACGTCTCGTTGGAGAGGT
Organism: Poa pratensis; assembly: GCA_947311845.1. NCBI lineage: Eukaryota > Viridiplantae > Streptophyta > Magnoliopsida > Poales > Poaceae > Poa > Poa pratensis. The sequence goes on from CAMZMU010000041.1 coordinate 35,954,374, forward strand.
GTGAACCAACACAATGATTCAACAACCACAAAGGTTTCACCTTCTTCTCCGGTGAACCGCACCACAAAGGTTTGGTTCACCTTCCACTATCGGAATCCTTCGAGGTGGAAATCCGGAGCCTTTCAACAACGATCCGGGGCACAAGCCACAACGGGATTGGGGGCTCCCGAACAGCTACAAGTGACCACACAAGGTCTCAACCACCACACGGGCGTCTAGGGTCCAAAAAACCCAAGAGTAACAAGTTCACAAGCTTTCAACTTCCACGAATCCTCGTGGAGAGCAAAACCGATGCAACGAAGCAATGGCAAGAGCACAAGTGCTCAAATCCTTCACTCTCAAATCCCACCACAAACAACTAATGCTTATGGGGGGAGAAGAGAGGAAGAACAAAGTAGGAGAAACACCAAGAACTCCAAGATCAAGATCTACTAGGTTTCCCTCACTTAGAGGAGAGATGGATTTGTGGAAATATAGATCTAGATCTCCTCTCTAAAATCATGAAAAATTATGCAAGAATCATGGGAGGAATTGGGAGAGGGGCAAGCTTTCCAAGGTCAACAATGGTGGGGAGAGAGAGAAAACAAGCTTAGAAGAGCTAGAAAACTACTGGGGAAGAAGGGGGCCTTATATAGGTCCCCAAGAAATCTTCCCGTTGGCAGGAAAACTCGGACCGGATATTTCCGGGTCTAGGACCGGATATTTCCGGACCCCCGAAAAATGGTTAAGTCCCCCAATATTTCAGTACTGGACCCGGGCCGGATAGTTGGCCGGAAATTTCCGGCCTAGGGACCGGATATTTCCGCCCCCCAGAAAACTGCATAAACACCAAAACGAAAACGACAATAACTTTTTCATCCGGACTCCGATTTTGATGATCTTGGGCTCGTTGGAATCGCAACGAAGAGCTTTCCAAGATTATGCAGAGAAACATCATAGTCCAACAAAGGAGGATAAAACCAAATAGGGAAAGATTAAACCTCTCTCTAAAAGAACAACCGGTAAAACCTCCAATCCAAAACCGCAATATGTTTTTCATCCGGACTCCGTTTTGTATGATCTTGGGCTTGTTTGGAAGATACTCACAAGCACAACAAGATTATGAATATACACATCATTGTCCATCACGTGAGGAGGAAACCACAAGTGGAGAGTTTGACATCTCTTAGAAAAGACAAACCGGTATAACCTCCAACATTAAAAACACCACTAGATATTCAAATGAAATCTGTTTTTGATGAATTAGAGCTTGGTATGGAGATGAACACAAGATCTAAATCCTCACATGGATAAAAGCCAAATAAGAACCAAGAAAGATGATATGCCAAGTATGCAAAGGTTTGAGCTCTTCACAAAGATGCGATCAAGTTACTCACTTGAGAGCCCCTCTTGATAGTACGCCGTCTATCCTATAACCCGGTGTCCCACTAACACCACGAGATCGGTAAAATAGAAAACCTATCAAGATCATATCTTTCCCTTGCGCATTCCACTTGAGCTCGATGATGACGATCTTGACTCTCTCAAGTTGGAACACCTTTCTTGATTGTGCTTGCTAGTACATGCTTGATGAAGACTTCTCCAAATACTCCCCCATACACCATTATGGGAGAGCCTCGCTTAGCTCCGACTTCATGAAGATGATGTCTTGAATCCTTCAAGACATACTTGCAATATGCTCAACTCTACACATGACCATTCTTCATATAAACCCTTGAATAGAGCATTGATCATCATGTAATCTTCTAGAGTCCAACACATGAACTCCAATCTTCTTCATGGACAAGATCTATAAAGATATCTCAATGCAAACATTAGTCCATAAGGATTGTCATTAATTACCAAAACCACGTATGGGGCAACACATGCACTTTCAATCTCCCCCATTTTGGTAATTCATGACAATCCCTTTTACGAGGGTTTATATAATGAATTAGGCAACCATGCAACACAAAGAGCAAGGACTAGTAGGAAAAGGGTTATAGGTAGGTTGGCTTTCTGTGGCGCATCCCTAATTGGTGCGCCACAAAAATTATTTCTGTGACGCACGGCTTAGTGGTGCGCCACAGAAGTTTGCAATTCTGTGGCGCACGGAAAAGGCGTGCGCCACAGAAATACACATTTCTGTGGCGCATGGGTTGGGTGCGCCACAGAAACCACATTTCTGTGGCGCATGGTTTTGCATGCGCCACAGAATTTTTCATTTCGGTGGCGCATCTGCTTGCATGCCCCACAGAAAGCCGCATTTCTGTGGCGCACATACAACATGCGCCACAGAAATGCGCAATTTTGTGGCGCATGCAGACAGATGCGCCACAGAATCAAATATCAGATCTAGAATCGATAGTCAAACCTACCACGCTGTATGTTAAAAAAAAACCCCACCACGCGGTCCACCAGCCTTATCCAGAGCCTCACGCACTCTCCTCTCTTTCTTTCCTCTCTTCTCTCTCTTTCTCTCCGCCCGTGGTCGCCCGCACCTAATCCCCTTTCTCTCTCTTTCTTCCGGCCCCGCTCTCTCCTCCGGCAAGGATGCCGCCGCCGCCGCCTCATCTCCCCTAGCCCCGACCACCGCGAGTGAGGGCAGATCCTCGCCGTCCCGTCTCCCATGGCACTCGCGCTGCGCTGCCCCGGCGAGCTCGATGGAGGAGGTGGGCGCGGAGGGGTCGGCGGCGAGCGGGGAGAGGTGGTCGTGGCGGCCCGACGCCTACGGCCTGCAGTGGGCGCAGGGGAAGGCCGGCGAGGACAGCGTCCACGTCGTGGTGTCCCTGCTCCCCGACCCCCGTCCACGGCGACGCCAGGCCCCGGAAGCGCCTCCTCAAGAAGGGGTTGAGCCGCCGCCTTGTCCCCTGGCTCTTGCACCGCAGCGTGTCGGGGCTCCTGGACGGCGACGGGCTGAGGTGGACGCTGCGGCTGCGCCCGAGCAGGTAGAACCACCGTTTATCCTGGCAGCAGGGCACTGTGGCCTGGACCTGGCGGCGGCGGCGTCGGTGTCCCTCTAGGACTGCGAGTACAGCGACCTGGTGAGGAGGCCCCTGATGGGGTTGCGCTCCCACCACGGCCGCCTGCTGCCCAGCACCACGGCGTCCGACCACCAAGACCGAGGACGGCGAGGAGGCGCCGGAGCAGAGGACCAGAGGGGCGCACGGCCATGTGCCGCTGCTCTCCTTTTTTTTAAAACATAAAAACAGAATCTGTGGCGCACCGGTTGGGAGTGTGCCACAGAAAGTAATTTTGAGCTTTCTGTGGCGCACCTGGCCAGTGCGCCACAGAAATTAAATTTTTGTGGCGACGATTCTGTGGCGCACCGTGGGTGCACCGTGGGTGCGCCACAGAATCTAAAATTAGTGTGCCACTGATAAGCTTTTTTGTACTAGTGAAGGATGCAAGAGCAAGAAAGGCAAATGCTTAAGAACGAAACTCAAGCACAAACCAAATTACCTTAAACCCTCTAAACTTCTCCCCCATTGGCATCGATTGCCGAAATGGGAGAAAAAATTTAGAAGGCCAATATAGTAAGAGCTCCCCCATAGTGTGTGCATTTCTCATAATATGAGTGAAATCAAATGCACATATCCAATGACGAATAGTTGGGAAGGAGATCAAACTATATTGAGGATCGAAAGATTGCAAAAGAAAATCAAATTGAAAGATACTTCGATAAAAGAAGTAACCAATCAAAAGGATCCAAAAACAATGTTCTAAACAACAAGAGGAAACTCCCCAAGGTACGTGCACAATGTAGGATTTGCAAAGCAATATCGAGTGCACAACATGGAATCCTCACTCCCTCTTAGAAGATGTTGAACACAAACAAGTGCAAGAAGGCATAAAGATAGAAAAGAAACAAAACAACTTGCAACAAAGAATGTTGAGCTAAAAGAACAAGAAGTGACAAATAAAGCCTTGCTCAACCGAAAAGAGATGGGTGTGACATGGAGAGACATTTTAGGAGACTAATGCAAGGATAAGCAATAGCATTATCATAGTCTTTCAACATAAGAGGCACATAGTGCATATCATGTCTTTCCAATAAACACAACCCAAAGAATAGATCCACAAGCTTATAAAAGTAAACCAAATAAAAACAAAACTTGTGCCATTTAGAAACCACCAAAGAATCAAAAGCAATAAGAGGTGGTCACTAAAGAATTGGAATACCAATTAAAGATGTAACTATTCTCATGTGTATAAGTTTCTAAGTAGACATCAATCACAAAGATATAAGTCCACAAATAAACATGTACACACAAAAAAGGTACAAAGGTAAAGAACATGATATCCAAGAGGAAGTCATAAAGACACCAATAAGATTTTTTTGCTTAAAAGCATAGCACAAAGCTCAATTTTATCTTAAAGGGATATAGATGAACTACCAACACAATCTCATCATAGCATCAAAAATATCCAAAAGGGATAAGGTGAAAAATGGGATGCTCCTACAAAGATAACAAGTATTGCAAAGGGCAAATGATTTTGAAAAGCATCAATATTGCATATGTGAGACATAGAGTAGAAAGTGCTAGATTAACATACACTAGTAGGGAAGTGCCTTTCTGTGGATTCCCTATCTGTGGCGCACCAAACCTACCATGCGCCACAAAAAATGTTCTGTGGCGCACCACTCCTAATGCGCCACAAAATACTGTGGCGCATACGTGCATGCGTGCGCCACAGAAAAATGGTGGGTCCCACCACCACAAATATCTGGTGACCTTTCTGTGGCGCATCATCCAGATGCGCCACAAAAATTCGGTGGGGCCCCCTCCAATGATTGCATTGGTAATTTATCTGTGGCGCATGCAGAATTGTGCGCCACAGAAAACATGGTGGCCCACCAATAATTTAAGTGGGCAACATTCTGTGGCGCATGCATGGTGGTGCGCCACAGAAAGACATGTTTCTGTGGCGCACCGTGATGCATGCGCCACAGAATGTTGCCTCCAGATCTACAAAAAGGTGGCAACCCCTCTACCTACCACCATTTACTTCTTCTCTTCTTCCTCCTCCACCTAGCTCGTATTTCTCTTCCCTCCCCTCCTATTTTGCCCATAGTTTTCTCCATTTTTTTTAGTTAAACCTATTTTGTTTGATAGATTATTGGTGAGGGTTTAGGAGAGCCTCCAATACATCTCTTTTTGTCCACTAGTTTCTCTCCAACATCACACGCTCTCTCATCGATCACGGTCACGTCTCGGCACCGAATCTACTAGGTGAGACATGGATCTACATGGATGATGAACATGCATATGCATGTTTGGTGGCGCCGACGGTGTGTGTATGGCCGGATGTGTGTCGTGGTTGTTTGTGTTCCGACCATGGTGTCGTGTATGTGGATGTTGCCGGCAACATGATTTGTGAAATGTCTGCAGGTACCCATGAGGCCCTTGAGTTTGTCGGAACGTCGATTAACTTCCGTTCCGGCAAATTCGGGTACTCCATATGTCCTACTTTTAGGAGAGGTCATGCCGATTTTTTTGTGAATTTTGGCATGAGACTTTGCTAAAAATAGGACATATGGGGTATTGCGACTAATGCATGGGCCAACTAATGTGTGTGCATGCATGTTGCGGTTCTAATTAACATACTCTTGTTTGTGCTCTATGTATACCGCGTAGGCCGCAACCATGGTCGTCAGGATGAGCTCCGGTCGAATCAGTAGATACAAGGAAAAAGCGAAGGCGGACATGATTCGGTGCAACAGGCGCCAGATAAGATGTCCGTGTCGAAAATGTAAACTCGTGAGCTGGATCGACCCTGATTCCGGACAATTGGAGGATCACCTGCTCAGGCGCGGTTTCATGTTAGGCTTCAACCATGACGAAGGAGATGTCGGCGGACAAGATCATCATGATCATGACGAAGGAGATGTCGGCGGACAAGATCATCATGACGAAGGAGATGCCGGCGAACAAGATCATCATGGTGACGAAGGAGATGCCGGCGGACACGGTCATGATGAAGGAGTAGATGGTGGTGGAGAAGACGCGAACACGCAGACCTCGCTAATTTCGGCCTTGCAGGACCCTCATGTTCAAGAACTGCTACTCAAGGAGACGAGCAACGACAGAGCTGCAGCCAGAGAGAAAGCCAAGCTGGCGCAAATGGAGATAGACGGGAAGACTCCGTTGTATCCTGGGTGCCGGCCACAGGATACGCGCTTGCAAGTAACGCTTGATGCTCTGGAGATGAAGACGGAAAACAAATGGACCGACGTGAGCTTCAACAAGAACATGAAATTCTTCCACGATCGTCTTCCCGAGGGGAACACATTGCCAACTAGTATCGAGGATGCCAAGAAAGTCGTGTGCCCTCTTGACCTACCGCACGTTAAATACCACGCCTGCATCAATGATTGCGCAATTTATCGGGGCGAGTACAAGGACAGATACACATGTCCGGTGTGCGGCCAAGGACGGTACAAGAGTGGGAAGGACAAGAAAGTTCCTCGAAAAGTGGTATGGTACTTTCCTATCACTCCCCGTCTGCAGCGGTATTTCGTAGACCCTAAGGAAGCAAAGCTCATGCAATGGCATGCGGAAAGGGAGAAGCCCCAAGAAGATCCGGAGAAGGGAAAGATCCTGACACACCCTTCAGATGCTCGCCAGTGGGAAGAATTGGACATGGCCTTCGAAAATTTTGGGGGCGACGCAAGGAACGTCAGGCTGGGTATGAGCACCGATGGACTCAATCCGTTCGGCAACCAGAGTAGCACCCATAGCACCTGGCCCGTATTTGTATGGCCTTACAACCTTCCCCCGTGGTTGTGCACGAAGCAAAGGTACATACACATGAGTATTCTCATTCAGGGGCCGAAACAACCAGGTATCGACATACATCTGTATCTCGGGCTGTTGAAAGAGGAGTTAGCCACGTTGTGGGAGACGCCAGCCCGTACGTGGGACGCCTACACAGCTGATTATTTTGATATGAGAGCCGCGTTGTTCACGACGGTGCAGGACTATCCTGGTTGCTCATATGTATCGGCCCAGGTAGGTCACGGATTTTGCGCATGTGTCAAGTGCATGGATAAGACCCCGCATCTCCAGCTACCAAGGGATCCCGGGTCTTCGAAAACCGTGTTCCCAGGGGCTCGAAGGTGGCTTCGCATGGATCACCCGTGGAGAAAACGCGGTGATTTGTTCAATGGTAAAGACGAGCCCGAAAGAGCCCCGTGCCCGAGGAGCGGCACAGAAATCGACGAGCTTTTGAAAAACTGGAAGGAGTGCCCAGCGCCGGGAAAGAAGCGACCGAAGGTAGATCCACTGCTGGGTGTATGGAAAGCGAGGTCTGTTTTCCACGACTTGGAGTACTGGAAGGTCCTCAAGACGCCACATAGCCTCGATATGATGCACATTACGAAGAATGTTACCGAGAGTCTGCTTGGCACACTTTGCCACATGTCGGATAAGACCAAGGATGGGACGAAAGCAAGATACGATCTGAAATGGCTTGGCATCAGGACAGAACTTCAGGCCCCCGATAGTGATGACGACGATGATGATGATGATCAGACAGAAGGGACTCAAGGTCGCCGCAAAAGGGCAAAGAAGAACACGGTGATGCTTCCCGCTGCCTGCTTCAGTATGAGTCCGGAGGAGCTCGAGCAGTTTTTCAGGTGCCTTCTAGGAGTCAAAGTTCCTCACGGTTACTCGGGGAAGATAAGCAGATATCTGGATGCAACAAAGAAGAGGTTCACCGGCATGAAGTCTCACGATTGTCACGTGCTGATGACACAGATACTTCCCGTTGCGATCCGAGGGTTAATGGATGAGCACGTCCGTGATACGTTGTCTGCCCTTTGCAACTTTATCGACGTCGTCAGCAGGAAGTCGATCGGCGTGAAGCAGCTCGACATGCTTGAGGAAGAGATCGTGGTGATACTATGCGAGCTCGAGATTTACTTCCCGCCCGCATTCATTGATATCTGCGTGCATCTCCTTCTCCATGTCGTTGATGACATCAGGCAGCTCGGTCCGACGTTCCTGCACTACATGATGCCGTTCGAAAGGCAGAACGGTGTCATGAAAGGATACGTTCGCAACAGGGCCCGTCCAGACGCAAGCATGGCCAAGGGATTTTTAACCTACGAGTGCATCTCCTTCTGCCAGAATTATCTAAGGACCGAGAACGAGGATGTCGGTCTGCCCACCAGGACACACCTCGGCAGGCTCGATGGAGTTGGTCACCACGACGGCTACCGCTCAATCTTTGTTGGCATTCATGGTAAAAAAGACGACCTCGACAGGGCTCACCGGGTCGCGCTACAACACTTAAAAGTGACCGAATATTTTGTGGAAGAGCACAAAATCTTAATCGAGCAGAATTACGTCGACATGAGACGGCAGAGGAAGAAGGGAGACGTAATCAGAGAGCACAACTCCAGCTTGACGCGTTGGTTCAAGAAAAGGCAACTGCTTGAAGCAGAGAGCAGGAAGCCATCTACGGAAGAGGAAAAACTCATATTCTCCTTATCACAGGGCCCCGGGCAGAACGTAAAGACCTATCAGTCGTACGACATCGGCGGTTTCAGATTCTGCACCGAGGAAAAGGACAGGTATAGCGAATATCAAAACTCAGGAGTAACTATGCTATCCTACGCCGATGACGAGGCTACTGTCAAGGAAAGATTCTTCGGAAGGATCGAGGAGATATGGGAGCTCAACTACTGTGGAGAGTTGGTGCCAATGTTCCGTGTGAGATGGGCCAAGGACGTCGTCAAAGAAGACCGGTATTTTACCACCATGGTTATACCCGATGCCAAATCGAAGAACGCCTCCGCAAAAAATGAGCCATGGGTACTCGCTAGCCAAGTTGAGCAATGCTTCTTCATTACCGACCCGTCAAAGCCTAGCCGTGTTGTCGTGAGGAGGGGCAAGAGGAGCATCATCGGAATGGAAGGAGACGCCACCGAGGAAGACTTGGACAACGAGCCAAAGATCGAGGAGGAATTCGACAAGTTCTTCGACATGCCTACTACTAGTACACAAAGAAGGAAGACCTCCCTACCTACTAAAGGTTGTCCGTTCACGCGAAGAAATCTCAAGGTGACCGGCCTAAAGTTTTCAACCGCGAAGAAGGGAAAGAAGAGAAGCTAGCTCGCGGAACCAACAAGACGAAGAATACTTTTTTGGTGTATTTAATTTGTGTGTGTGTGTGAGACAATGGAAGCATATATATGTATGATCATGAATATGTACTAGACAATGCAAGTTTTTGAATATGTATGAGTCAATGAATTGAATATGTGTATGAATTGAATATACATTGTGTGTGAGACAATGCAAGTTTTTGAACCAAATTTTAAAGAAAAAAAGTAAAAAAAAGTGAGTTTGCCAAAAAAGTTAAATTTTGTACTAGCAATTCTGTGGCGCACCGTTGGATTGGTGCGCCACAGAATCCTGCCTTTCTGTGGCGCACAATCCAACGGTGCGCCACAAAATCTTTTGTGCCCACTTACATGTGGACCCGCCATCGCGCTGCGCCTCTTCATCCAAAATTCGCAAGTCCCAAATTATTAACCGCGCGCGCGCTCGACGACCTCCGGCCACGCCCTCACCGCCACCCGCGCTCGACGACCACCGCGTCCTCGCCGCCACTCCACCGCCTCCTCGCCGCCACTCCACCGCGTCCTCGCCACCGGCCCACCACCTCGACGCCGACGCCGCCGACGCCCTCGACATCGCCTCTCCCTCCCCTCCACCATCCCCTCCCCGAGGTGCTGCTCCTTCCATCCCCTCTCCCTCCCCTCCACACCGGCACACAAGGTGTTTGGTCAAATGCCAAACCCATATTTTACAGAATTTGATTCATTTGGTTGTTGAGTGCTTGCTGCAAGTAGTTGCTAATGCTTCTAGTTGGTGCTAGTGGTGTTAGGAAAATTTTGGAGACCAAAAAAATTTAAAATTTTGCCAAATATGGTCACTATTTAAACATACGTACAAAAATGCCTTCAATTAAGGTTCTAGATGTTTTCAAAAAATTATTTCTGGGGTTAATTATGAAGTACTAACTTAGTACAAGAGATCCATGAGGGTTAATGTGAAATAGGATCAAGATTTGATGCTTTAGAAATGCTCCAAAGTTGGTACTTTTTAAAGGAAATGAAGATATATATGGATGTGAATTTTCTTATTTTTTTTCTTGTGCAGACCACCGGCTTTGACTACATCAACTATCTCCTCAACTACAGTTCCCCCTTTGGTGAGCTATTGGTTAACCCGGTGACCATGTGTTCTGTGCTACCACGACCATCATGTCGTGGTTGTTTGTGTTCCGACCAGTGTGTCGTGTATGTGGATGTTGCCGGCCGTAGATACCGGCAACATGATTTGTGAAATCTATGCAGGTAACCATGAGGCCCTTGAGTTTGCTGGAACGTCGATTAACTTCTGTTCCGGCAAATTCGGGTACTCCATATGTCCCTTTTTTAGCAAAGGTCATGCCGAAATTTTTCGTGAATTTTGACATGACTTTGCTAAAAATAGGACACGTGGAGATGTGGATGTGGTATTGTGTTTGTTGTCAGCCGGCAGATGTGGATATGTGTTTGTTGTTGTCCGGCCGGAGATGCTGGCAACATGATTTGTGAAATGTCTGCAGGTACCCATGAGGCCCTTGAGTTTGCCGGAACATCGATTAACTTCCGTTTCGGCAAATTCGGGTACTCCATATGTCCCTTTTTTAGCAAAGGTCATGCCGAAATTTTTCGTGAATTTTGGCATGGCTTTGCTAAAAAAAGACATATGGGGTATTGCGACTAATGCATGGGCCGGGTATCTTAGTACTTAATTAAGTGATTTTTTTCTTATATTTGGTGTACTAACTTCGACATTTTTTCTTATAGGTGAGACGAACATGGCTGACAATAACGAGGCCAGGGGTTCTCGAACAGGAGGCGAGGAACCGAGAGAGGAAAATAGTATTATTCAGACGGTCATCGCACAAGCAGTGACAACGATGTTCACGTCGATCTTTACTACCGTCTGTGAGTCTGTCCGGGTTTGGATTGAGGGAGGGAGAAAAGGGCCTCCAGTGATCAGCTTCGGCTCCAACAAGTACTCAATCAATGTGCCTACTACAGAAGATGCACCGCTAGCATCCCCAGAGGTAAAGAAGAAGAACACAGGAAGAGAAGTAAGCCAGCTCCTAAGACGACTATCCGGGGGTATGAAGACATGGTATCACCCCGTGCGGATGGCTTGAGCCGAGTTCATGAAGCTGGTCAACCGATCCTGTCTCAGGAGCTGCTCCACCTCGCAGACGGATGCATGCTCTCTTTGCAAAATGCTATCTTCACGCGAGAGAGCAACCTTCTTACAGAAGATAATCCAAATTACCCGGTGTTCACTGTCAAGGTGCCAAAAGACTTGGCCGAGTTCGTCCATGAAACCCCCGCGGATATGTTTTTCATATCGTACGAGGACGTCTTCAAGCCGTTTCACTTTAGACGGCTGGACTATAACTTGGTCCACCTATACGCGCTCAACCAAGCGATGAGGATCAGGAGAGATAATACCTCGTACATGAAGGTAGTGGATCCCTACTACATGCGTGACAGCCTGCTGGTGGAAGGATCAACGACACGGGCAAAGGCCACGAAGTTTCTCCAGAGAATCATGCTGAACAACAAGGATAAGAACAGCTTTCTTATTCCTTTCTTTTCCGAGTAAGTACACATCCGGTCGCCGCCGTCGTATCTTATGCTTTCTTATAGATTTCTTCCGTTGTTGATCCTTTCTAACATTCTGTTTCAATTGTGTTGAGCAGTGACGAGTACGCAGTACTCATCGTCGTAAGCCCGAGGTGGTCCGTTGCCACTTATTTCGACTCGGGGAGTCTTAAAGACTACACCAGAATAAAGAGTGTTCTCGATGAGGCTCTCGAGGGCTATGCCCAAAAGGGAGGCCACTTCCACAAAGAAAAGAATGGGGAACGTTTAACGAAGGACAACAAACACATTTTCTTGCATGGGACCGGTTCCATTGCATCAAGCATGCGTCTGGCAGCGTGAAGGATGCCTTCTACGTCCTCCATCACATTAAAGGGCTTGTCCGGGATGTAGAGACAATGAGGTGGCCATCTAGTCTCCAAGAATGGAGCACAAATGCGGGGAAAATCACCGATTCTGAGCTTAGAGAAGACTTGCATCGCATCCAGAGGCAGTTATCGCTAATCATTTTGGAAGATGTCATGGAAGAATGGGGGTCCTTACACAACGCCAGAGGTAGGATGTATTGTAAAAGAAAAGCCTTGCCTCACTCGATAGAAGTGCTTCTTTATTTTCTTTATTATAGACTTATCCACTTAATTAGATGAATAAATCATACTCTATTTATATTATTAATCAAATATATTCCAATTCATCTCCAGGGTTGTCTAAGTGGGAGATCGAAGAACGCCTAGACAAGCAAAATGACATGAGGACGTGGATGACGAAAGACTGCTATAAACCGTTCCCGGAGCCGATACACCAGAAGGCTCAATCCTACCAGTGGAGATAGACGTGTTCTCCGTCAGCGACCCTGCAAGAGACCCCAGCGGCGACTCAAAAAGAAGAGACTCCAGCGGCGACTCAAGAAGAGACGGTGAAATGGCACATCGTTGTATCCATCTCCAGGGTTGCATCAGAGGGAAATCGATGACAACTTTATTTGTACTATGACTTATGTGACATGAGATGAACTTTTGTACAATTAATTTGGCACTTAATTGTCACTATATATGTATGTATCTCGGGCTCTAAGTGGTGATGTACATATTTATCTGTCTGTTTTAATATTGTGTCAAAATATATTACTGTTTCTATTATTTTCTGTGAAATTCTGTAATATACCTGTATTATTGTGAAATACAGCAAATAATCAATAATATAGCAAATAATATACGGCAAATAATTTAGTGGCGCACGGTAAATAATTTTGTGGCGCACCTCCAGAGTTTCTGTGGCGCATGGTTCCGTGTGCCACAGAAATAATATTTTAATGGCGAGGATTCTGTGCGCACCGACCATGCGCCACAGAAATAGTTTTTGGTGCGCCACAGAAAGGTACTTCCCTACTAGTGATATATGGGATTGATGAATCATGAAAATGATTATATATATTCCCCTCGATATGTAATCATCCCGGCTTGCCCACATATGCAACAAAGTTGTTTTGAAAGAACCAAATGAATTGCAACAAGAGAAATTCATGAATTGGCAGGAAAAGTCGGATCGGATATTTCCGGGTCAAGGACCGGATATTTCCGGACCCCCGAAAAATGCTAAGTCCCCCAATATTTCTGTACTGGACCTGGGCCGGATATTTGGCCGGAAATTTCCGGGGGGGGGGGGGGGGGGGGGCGGATATTTCCGGCCTAGGGACCGGATATTTCCGCCCCCAAGAAAACTGCATAAACACCAAAACGAAAACGACAATAACTTTTTCATCCGGAGTCCGATTTCGATGATCTTGGGCTCGTTGGAATCGCAACGAAGAGCTTTACAAGATTATGTAGAGAAACATCATAGTCCAACAAAGGAGGATAAACCAAATAGGGAAAGATTAAACCTCTCTCTAAAAGAACAACCGGTAAAACCTCCAATCCAAAACCGCAATATGTTTTTCATCCGGACTCCGTTTTTTATGATCTTGGGCTTGTTTGGAAGATATTCACAAGCACAACAAGATTATGAATATACACATCATAGTCCATCATGTGAGGAGGAAACTACAAGTGGAGAGTTTGACATCTCTTAGAAAAGACAAACCGGTAAAATCTCCAACATTAAAAACACCACAAGATATTCAAATGAAATCCGTTTTTGATGAATTAGAGCTTGGTATGGAGATGAACACAAGCTCTAAATCCTCACATGGATAAAAGCCAAATAAGAACCAAGAAAGATGATATGCCAAGTATGCAAAGGTTTGAGCTCTCCGCAAAGATGCGATCAAGTTACTCACTTGAGAGCCCCTCTTGATAGTACGCCGTCTATCCTATAACCCGGTCTCCCACTAACACCACGAGACCGGTAAAATAGAAAACCTATCAGGATCATACCTTTCCCTTGCGCATTCCACTTGAGCTCGATGATGACGATCTTGACTCTCTCAAGTTGGAACACCTTTCTTGATTGTGCTTGCTAGTACATTCTTGATGAAGACTTCTCCAAATACTCCCCCATACACCATTATGGGAGAGCCTCGCTTAGCTCCGACTTCATGAAGATGATGTCTTGAATCCTTCAAGACATACTTGCAATATGCTCAACTCTACACATGACCATTCTTCATATAAACCCTTGAATAGAGCATTGATCATCATGTAATCTTCTAGAGTCCAACACATGAACTCCAATCTTCTTCATGGACAAGATCTATAAAGATATCTCAATGCAAACATTAGTCCATAAGGATTATCATTAATTACCAAAACCACGCATGGGGCAACACATGCACTTTCAATTTCGAAATAGAAAAAAAAATAAAAAAAGTTAAAAAAATTCAAAAAATTCAAAAATAATTGCATGCAAAGGCCGACGGCATTGCCGTCGGTGTATGAGGAACTGAAAAAACAGCGGGGCGCAAAGGCCGACGGCATTGCCGTCGATGTATGGAGGGCTGACGGAATGGCCGGATGCCGTCTTGTGGGGCCCACCACAGCGTACGCCGACGGGGTCACAGACGCCAACGGCGGATTGGGTACGCCAACGGTCGAATACGCCGACGGCTGCCGTCGGCGTGTCCATACACCGACGGCATGCGTGCATACGCCGACGGCTTCCGGCCGTCGGTGTCTTGTTCGATTCCTGTAGTGATTCGTCAATGATCATCATACCCTTAACTACCGAGCAATCTCAGCCTTTCATGTGTTCAATCATGTGGTAGGGAAGGGCCGGGGTGGGGGGGGGGGGGGGGGGGGGGCGAGCGAGGAGTCCGTTCAACTCTTGACCCGATCACAATATCAAACCATGAGGGCAGAGCCATCCATCAACTAAGGTTCATGAGGCAATTGGTGTAGAGTTGAATAATGTTGAGTACAATGTGGACATGATTTAAAACAAATGGCCATTGCAATGCTCGGTTATGCAAAATTAAAATAGATAAACTATGTTGTAGTCTCATCTAGCTAGAAGAATGTTTGATCTAGAAAGCAAGGTTGTATCAGCTTGCAGTTTGACTAGGACGTAACTAGAAGTAGGGTGGTAAACGCGAAATAATCTACTAGCAGCCAGTTATCATGATCCAAGTGACTCTGAAACAAAGAAAGTAGTAAAGATATTTCGAAATGGATTCTGTTGTAGTCTTGTACATTACTAAATTCATACATGTTGTATGGAAAAAAGAAGTCACATTTGTTGCATGAGAAGTGAAAAGGATTAGTTGAGGCACTAGTGGAGAATAGGCATATAGTCCCGGTTCTAGAGGGCCAATAGTCCCGGTTTGGCAACCGGGACTGCCAAAGTGGGACTAAAGGTCCCCCTTTAGTCTCGGTTGTACCACGAACCGGGACTAAAGGCCCTCCACATGGCCGCGGTACAGAGATTAGGCCATTTTTTTCAATTTTTTTGAATTTCTGTTTTCGAATTGTTTGACTCGTTACTCTCTCACTTGGACCATTTTTAACACTAATTACACTTAATCTTTAGTCAAATTGGTCACCCATCCTCACACTACTCCACCCTCAGCACGCTTAACTTCTATGTTCCTTCCTACTGTGATCCCGCGAATCTGATTGTATCTTGTTGTCAATACTACCATATCAATCCTATTAACTATTATACCATTGTGTCACATGTCTGTATTTTTTGAAACAAAAAACAATTATTTAAGTAAACAATAATGAATAAGTAATAATAATATTGAATTCCAATGAAAATAAAATAAGTAATAAAACTATTTTATTCATTTATTGCCATTTATTCATATAATATGGCATAATTAATATCTTTAAATCTGTAAATCGCAATTGGACAAATAATATATCCATCATTATCAGAAAAATGTGAGGAATCTAAATATGAAATAATTTAGTTTTTAAATATTTTATTCAGTTTTGTTATTATTATCATATAATATGGTATATAATATATCTTTAATCTGTAAATCGAAAATCGATAAATAATATATCCATTATTATCAGAAAAATGTGAGGAATCCAAATATGACATCATTTTTTATTTTTGAATTTTTTAAAATTTTAAAATATCAAAATATCTTATAATTTTGACTCTTTTATTATTTAAAAATCTAAAAAAACTCAAAACGACTGAAGGCAATTGAATTCGGAATGCTAATTTTTTGCCGATCATTTTGATATATTATACGTTTGTTTCCGACATCGTATGCAGAAATAGCGGCCGACTGAAGGCAGCAATTTCGGAAATTGTCTTTAGTCCCAGTTGGTGATTCAAACCGGGACTAAAGATAGACCCTTTAGTCCCGGTTTGAGACACCAACCGGGACTACAGGTGCTCGCCCCTTTAGTCCCGGTTCATGGCTCCAACCGGGACTAAAGGTCCCGTTCGAACCGGGACTAAAGCGGACCGGCTGTCCTAGGCCTTCGAACCGGGACAAATGGACCCTTTAGTCATGGTTTGAGACGCAACCGGGACTATTGCTCCATATGGTGCTGGACAAAAGGTCCCTTTTCTACTAGTGAGGTTAGTTATTCATGTCTGCCATCTCACGTATTTCAACTTTTCCGCTTCCCCAAAATGATTTTCACGCTTTTCACCTGTGAAGACACCAAGCAGCCTCCTATAAAAAGATGGGATCAAACACATTCTGTACACAAGTATGCTATGCTAGGAATCGGCATCCACATCCTGCGCACTATGAGAATTCTTTCATGCCACTTTCGATTACTTTGCTCACTAAGCCACGGTGAGATCTTGGAGGAAACCAAGTGCTAGTAATGTGTATGATTGGAAACCAATATATCTCCCTCAAAGCACCATCAGCTCCAACTGCCATGGCTGGTGAACCGTTCAGCCCTGTGTTTCCAATGCTGCCGGCTCGAGAAGCTGGATGCCAAGAATGCTGGAGAAGGTGAACTACAAAAGGAATGGCAAGAAAACAAATCCTTTGTGCCTGCTGTATGAGGCAAGAGAAAATCGTTGTATCAATTGCGGGTGATTCCTAATGAACCTAATTTGGTATTTCTCAAAACTGTAAATGTAAACAAATAACACCAAGAAAGGAAGAATAGCTCTGCCTTTAGATTTCGCCTGAATTTACTAGTCCAACAGGCTACTAGTATTGATTCATCTGGACCATCAATTGTATGGGTATTACTCCTCCGTTCCACAGAGAGCGTACTTCTAACTTTTTTGCAAAGTCAAATTATCTCAACATTTGACCGAGTTTACATAAGAGCATATTTATCGAATGATACTAATGTGGTCGCATAAATGCTGGCATTTTTTGTATAAACATGGTCAAACTGATTTTTTCAACTTTCCAAGAAAGTACACTATTTCTCGGACAGAGGGAGGTATCGACAATTCGCTTATGAGTATCTAACACATTCAGGTAGCACTGCAGCACCTAGGGCTGCTCACCTTGCCTTACGCCACCAGTGCGACCCGCGCGCGCACCTTTGACATGGCGGAATCCGCCTGGCACCGAGAATCGGCAGAATGACCATCCTCGTACACTGTACACGACCGAGCTCCCGCGTTGCGTCAGCGACTCAGCGTCACCCCTGGGCCCTGGCCGCATGCACCTTCCAAATCTTGCTCGTGCTTAACTTTTGGTGGGATCTGAGTAACTGTGTCTTAGGGCATCTCTCCACTCGCCCCCAGTCCGAAAAATAGCGCCGTTTCGACCCAAATAGCGCCGTTTTCTCTCACTCGGTCCCCCGAGGAGCCCAAATAGCGCCGCTTAGCGCCGTTTTAGCGCCAACGCACCTAGGCGGAACCCAGCCCATTGGGTTGCGCCTGGGGGGGCAAAAGTGGCACGCAAAACAGGCGGGCCATCGCTGTCAGCGACCAGGCGAAATGGCGCGGAAACATAACCGCCCGTGAGCTGCCGCGTCCTCATCCTCTCGGCTCCCGCGCCGGTCAAAGGCTGCCGGAGTAATGGCCTGGCCAGTGCCCAGTGAGCGGCCGTCGCCGAGCCGCCCAATCGCGGGGCACGCGGCGCAGTAATGGCGCGCCACCGCCCCTCCGTTTGGCCTTCCAACGCGCTATAAATCCCCCCTCCTCGCCGTGCACAGCCACACCATTCTCTCGCCGTCTTCCTCTCTCTCGCCCTCGCCTCCCTCGAGCTCTCCACTCTCGCCCAGCTCTCCTCTCCCGATGGCCGAGCGCTTCCCCGGCGACGACGCCGCCTCAAACGGCTTCGGCCGCTGCCACCTCCACAAGCACGAGGCGCGCATGTTGTACGAGGCGGGCTACCCGACGCCGCCTAACATGCGCGTCCCTGGCGCCTCCGGCGGCCAGGGTTCGTGGCATCTGAGCGCGGGCGGCGTGCCCGTGTCTCCGCCGCCAGAAGGGGCGGAACGCGACCACGCGATCCAGGAGGTGATCGCCGGCCTCACCCCAGCGCAGGCGGCGGATCCCCACTGGCAGCCGGACAACCCTGCGTTCTGGAGGCAGTTTTTCGTCCGGCGCCACGAGCAGGAGCTCGCCGACACAGGCCGCAACGGCCCGGTGGAGGGCCGTAAGCGGTGGTGGGGTGTTCGAGGACGCAACCTCGCCTTCGTCCTCGACCACATCGCCGCCGGCAACGAGCATCGGCTCACCATGCCGTCACGCACGGCATCGTGGCTGCCGCGGCGGATGGGCGTCGCGTCCTCCTCCTCCTCCGAGTCCTCCGGCGCGCGCTCGGTGCCTCCCGCTGCTCGGCAGGCCGAGCAGTACGCCACGCCGCCGGCCATCCTCAACTCGGGCCGGCGTGCTCCCAGCCGCAGCGGCACGCTCCGCATAAACGAGCGGCGCCCCGCGGACTCTTCCGCCGCCTCGTCAAGCCCAAGACGGAGGGCAAGAAGAAGGCGCCGGAGTGGCAGGCGCCACCGGAGTACGTCAGGGCGGCGGCCAGGATGGGGGCGCCGGAGGAGGAGTTCCCCGGCGATCGGCTCGCCATCGAAGCCTCGTTCAACGAGGTCCTCCTGGCGCCGGACGACGTCGCCGACGCCTGGTCGGCGAGGATGTACGAGGAGGAGGAGGTGGAGCGCCAGCGGTGCATCCTCAAGGAACTGGAGCGCGAGTGCGCGGCGACTACTGGCCGTCGCATTCCACCTCCGCCGCCGCCGCCGGAGTACTACATCCTCGACCCGAGCTACGAGGATGAGGAGGTGCCCGCGCCGACGACCAGCAGGTGGCACCGCGGAGACGACGGCGCAGGCCCCAGCAACGCCGCTGGGAGCGGCTCCGACGACGGCGACGATGACGGCGGTGACTACACCGTGTTCTACAGCCAGCTGGGCATGTAGATCGGCGTGTTGATCGCAAAATTATCTTTTTAAGTTCCTACTATGTAATCGGCGAAGCCATATATGAATGAAATTCGCCTAAGTTTGCTATATTTTGCTAAATTGCGTTTTTTTGAATTTTTGGGCCGAATCTTGGGTTTGGGCACGGCTGGGAAAACGTCGCCCCCAGGACGTGAAATAGCGCCGTTGACCCCCCAGGCGGCCCAAAATAGCGTCGTTTTTCAGCCTGGGGGGCCGAACGACTGAAGATGCCCAATGGCGTACCATAGGAACCGTCAGCGGTGCACACCAAGTTGATAGAGTGATGTTGGTCCGAGGTGAGCTGGATAGTGGAGATAATTCTGCACAGGTCGAAGCCTCACAATGGGGATCGATCCAGTTGTCGTCTTGAAGCTCCCTGCCAAATGGTTCTATTCTTTATAGTTGCAATTTGGAAGAGATCAGACTTGCAAGCCTTCGTCGCACTTGCCTCCCAAGATCTAAATTGTCCCCGTCGTCGTCCTGCTGTGGCTCAAATCTAAATTGTCCCCGCCGCCTCCATTGGTGCCGAAATAATGGAGTTTGTTCTCCCGAGGTGACCGAGTAAAATTAAGAGGAGGTGATCATAACTATGCCGCCACACGCCGCGCCAATTTTTCTTCTCCTACCATCTCCATCTATGAATCCCCACGCAACCCCACGTACGCCGGTCCCCTCGATTTAGCTCTCCTCGACCTGGCTCTGGAAAAATGGCCGAATCGACCGTTACCGCAGGGTCTGCCTTACGGGTGCTTTTAGGTTCGTACGGGCTCAGCCCAAGTTGTCTTCCGAGCAACTAAATGGCCCAATTTTCATCCAGTACTTGTTTGGAGGCAATGAGACTAACCAAACACGTCCTTGGGTGTAGATATGCCTTCACCGAAGCCGAGGTTCCGAGATGCCTGACAACGCATCACCTTCTACATGGATTCCTCATCAGTGCATGCCGACCCGTCCACAACCACAGAGTGTCTGCCGACCACTACGTCAAAGAGATGTGGGCGTAGTCGTGCTTTTCGCTGCAGCTGCTCAAGCTGTCGTCGAAGACGCAACGAGGAGAGAGCTCGGCGGGGGAGGTGATGCGGGCGTAGACACCTTCCCGGAAGGTCGACACGGGAAGACGGTGGAGGAGATGAAGTGATGACCGAATCCACCGATGAATCATCCAACTCCACGGCTGAACTAGCAGGAACAGAAGCCATCGGTAGCATTTCCAGTCACGGAAATGTCATGAACCAGCGACCCAATAAGAAGGGCCCGGAAGGCTGAACTGGGCCTTTTACCAGGAGGCTAGGCGAGGGAGACCTGAACCACACCAGAAGGTCAGGCCGGGTAGCCATGCGCCCATCAGGCTGCTCATAGTGGGGCACATGTTATTAGTTTATGTTATTATCTCTATAGTGTAGTGGGTAGTAACATGTATGCGGTGTCATACAAGTGTGCATTAATTATATTGTAGACTCATATTGCATTGTTATATGTGATGTTATCTATTTGTCTTTCTCTTCATTTATTGCATGCCACATCATATTTGTTGGCTACATGGCATCTATGTTACCACCTATGTTATTCCCACTATGGGTAGTCTCAGGAACACCAGATAGCGATGCAAAAACTCCCGCAATAAGTTTTTTTTTTAAAACTCCTGCAATAGAGCCGGCAATCAGAGTTCAGAGATGAGGTAGAGTTGCAGAGGAGAGCCTACGGTGGAAGTGGAACGTCAAAGATGTGGCTAGGCTTTCATGGACAAGATCCTCTCCTCCTGGCCCTCAAATCATATTAGTCACGTGATATGCAGAATGCATGCATATTAGTTCTACGTACCAGTCTGCCTCACGCTCTTTTAACCCTTTCCCCTTGCTCTAAATTCTGTCACGCCTTTTCCCCATCAGAAGTTTAGAACCCACCTCCTATAAATGCCTGGATCCAAACCTATGCTTTGAGTGCCCCTATCACTGTAAACACACAATATCCTTCACATACAATTTCAGAATTTCTATCCTCTTCCATGAAAAGATCATATTTTTTTTAATTTCTAGACAACGAAAAAGAAAGGATAGCTTTGCCTATCCCTGCATCGAAGGATGCACATAGCTACACGCGACATATTGTCGGTTTAGCGATTGTGAGACATTGGAGAAAACCCAAGTGCCTGAGTAATCTTATTTCCGAGAATACATACTGGAGAAAATGTAACAGGACCGATCAACACAGCACATAATTCTCACTCATACACAGTTCTACACACACGAATCTGATACAATTGGCGTCACGCCAATGAATAGAAGGATTGAACTCAGTTCATCCGGAAAGGGAAAGGAGAAGGTTTCAGATCCCGATGGGGATTGAGTCAACTAATTCATCGATGCTTTCTTCTGTCCCAAGTTGGTCCTCTTCTCCTGGTCGCTGGTCGGATCCCCTTTGCTGGGCTGAGCTGTCTTCTTTCGCACATGGGCCTCCTTGATGGCTTTGCGGCCCATGGCCCACCTCTTGTTCCTGAGCGCTTGACGAAGATGCAGCTTCGTGACAATACCCTCCCCTGGAAGAGCAGCTTGTCCCCAAGCTGGAGCTTCTGGGAACGCCTCCACCAACGCAAAAATGTTCTCCTAGGTGCAGTATGAATCGGGCAATGTCGACCAACGCACACGTACCTGCGGCTGCAGTTTCTTGCCCTTCTTCACCAGCCTCTCTTCCATTATTTCCTCACGCTGTGCCTGCGTGGTCAGATCCACCAAAGTAACAGGTAGCTTAGTGCTTACTTGATCATCCGCCTTGATTGCCTTCTCCAAGAGAGATACATGTACCACTGGGTGGATTTTTGAGCGCTCCGGCAACTAAAGCTTGTAAGACACCCTTCCCACCTTCTGGATAACTTGGTACGGCCCAAAGTACCTAAAGCTGAGCTTATGACATGAACGCGGCATCAGTGACTGTTTCACATATGGCTGCAACCTGAGATACACCCAGTCTCCAATTTCGAAAGATCTCTCCATTCGCTTTTTGTTTGCCTGATGCGTCATGCGTTGAATGGCCCGCTCCAAGTGCTGCTTGATGATGGGAATCATCGTGGCACGCTCCTGTAACCAACTCGCCAAGTCATTGTTCACTGGAGTGTCTCCACTATGCATGCCAAAGTGCCTGGGTGACCTCCCGTACAAGACTTCAAATGGAGATTTGCCCAAAGCTGAGTGGAACGACGTATTGTACCAATACTCGGCTTGTGATAGCCATTTGGCCCACTGGTTGGGATTAGCCTGGACCAAGCAACGCAGATATGTCTCGAGACATTGATTGAGCCTCTCTGTCTGCCCATCCGTCTGCGGATGATAAGATGAACTGAGATTGAGTGTGGTGTCAACGAGTCTGAAGTGGTTTTGCGAAAAGGCACTGGTGAACACCTTGTCCCGATCAGATATTAATACTTTAGGCATGTTGTGCAATTTGTATACATTGTCTACAAACAGTTGCGCCACAGTAGCTGCTGTAAACGGGTGCTTCAGAGGAATGAAATGTCCATACTTAGTGAGTTTATCCACAATCACCAATATTGTATCAAATCTACCTGACATGGGCAAACCTTCAATGAAATCCATGCTAACAGTGTGCCAAGCCTCCGGAGGAACCCTATGAGGTTGCAACAATCCTGGAGTACGGTTGTGTTCTGTTTTTGCTTGCTGGCATACCTGGCATTGTTGCACAAACTGTTGTATGTCCTGCCGCATCCCGGGGCAGGAGAATACTTGTTGTATCTTCTGTAAGGTAGGCAAAAACCCAGATTGACCTCCCAGTCCACTGTTATGCAGGGCTTGTAAGACTACTTGTTGAGCTACTTTGTGAGTGCCGAACCAGATTTTCCCATGATGCCGGATGACTCCTTGAGTCAGAGAGTATCCTTGTTCATTGGGGCTGTGAATACATAATTCACTTAGCAGTTCTTGAGCTTGAGGGTTTTGTGTGTACCCTTCCGTGACTATCTCCAGCCATTTCGGATATACTGCAGACATTGCGTGTGCATCAGACGTGTCAATTGTCCTGCGAGACAGTCCATCCGCCACTCGGTTTGTGATACCCTTCTTGTACAAGATCTTATATTGCAGACCAAGCAAGCGGAAGAAGGCCTTCTGCTGTATCTTGGTGTTGAATTTATGGTCACCCAAGTGTATCAAGCTTTGCTGGTCGGTATGTATCACAAATGGTTGATACTGCAGATGCGGCTTCCACTTTTCCAGTGTAATTAAAATTGCCAAACACTCTTTGTCATAAGTGGAGAGTGTTTGATTTCTTGGCCCTAATGCTTTGCTCAGAAATGCCAGGGGGTGGTCCTCCTGCATGAGTACTGCTCCCACACCAAAAGCAGACGCATCCGTTTCCACAACGAACTCTTTCTGAAAGTCCGGCATTGCCAGCACAGGTGCTTGAACCAAAGCATTCTTAATTGTTTGAAAAGCTTCTTCCTTGTACTTTGTCCACACAAACGGTACACCTTTCTTCAACAACGCCGTTAGTGCCCTGCAAATCAAACCAAAGTTCTTGATGAACCTGCGGTAATACCCCACCATGCCCAGAAATGCTCTCAATTCTATCAAGTTCATGGGTCGGGGCCAATCCTTTACCGCCTCAACTTTGGCTAGGTCTGTGGAAATGCCTTCAATTTAATGTGGTTCGTCGCATGATTCCGTGCCCGGCACCCGACACGGGAGTTTTTCCAGCTGATCTAGGGTTTCACCGAATCGGAGCCCCGGAGCATCGGAAACCCACCCAAACCTACATTTTTCCATACAATAAAAAGTATATAGATAATTGTATTAACTAATACTAATAAACACTCCAAAAAAATAGTAAAGAAGAAAAAGAATTAAAAGAGAAAACAAATAGAAAGAAAAAATGGAAACAAAAAAGAAAAAGGCACACGGCAAAGGGCTTTGCCGTGCTGCCCTCCCTGTACCGCACGGCATTGGCGCGTCTTTGCCATGCGCTTGTTTCACGCACACACGGCAAAGGCTTATCCGTTCGGACAGCCTCACATCCACGCACACACGCACCCTCACTGCACGCACACTCACGCACTCTCACACCCGACCCACGCAGACACGCCCACACGCCGCCGACCCGCCGCCCCGACGCCTCGATGCCCCGCACCTCACGTCACCATCCCGCCTCCGCGGTGCGCCGCCTCCACCCCGCGCCTCCCCTTCCCTCCTCCCCGACCTCCACCGCAGCTCGCCGCCCCCACCCCGCGCATCCCCTGCAGCCTCCTCCCCGACCTCCACCGCAGGCCGCCGTCGCCGCCCTCTCCTCCGGCCCCGGCCTCCACCACCTCGTCGGCCACGCTGCCCCGAGCCCCAGCGCCACCTCCCTCCTCTCTGCCCCTGCCGCGCCTCCCCTCCATCACCGCCCCTGCATCGAGCCGCCCCCGTAGAGGCGCCAGCTCCCTGGCCACGGCGGCTGCGAGCTCCCCAACGCCGCCTCCCTCCTCTCTGCCCCTACCGCGCCGCCGCTCCCTCACCGCCCCTGCATCGAGCGCCCCCGCAGAGGCGTGAGCTCCCTGGCCGCGGCGGCCGTGAGCTCCCCGGCCGCGGCCCGGCAGCCCCGCCCCCACTCTCGCTGTCCTCCTCCGGCCCCCTCCTCCATCTCCACTCCGACCGTAGCATCACCTCCACTCCGGCCCCGCATCCACCTCCACTCCGGCCGCAGCAGCACATCCACTCACGACCTCTTGGTGAGCCACCCGATCCATTTTTTTGATTTATGCATTCGTAAACTCGTGAACTCGTGAAGTCGTGAACTCGTGAAGTCGTGAAGTCGTAAAGTCGTAAAGTCGTAAAGTCGTAAACTCGTAAAGTCGTAAAGTCGTAAACTCGTAAAGTCGTAAAGTCGTAAAGTCGTGAACTCGTGAAGTCGTAAAGTCGTAAAGTCGTGAAGTCGTGAGCTCGTAAAGTCGTAAAGTCGTGAACTCGTGAAGTCGTAAACTCGTGAAGTCGTGAAGTCGTAAAGTCGTGAAGTCGTGAACTCGTAAAGTCGTAAAGTCGTAAACTTGTAAAGTCGTAAAGTCGTAAACTCGTAAACTCGTAAAGTCGTAAACTCTCTTATTTAGGAGCTGATATTTATGTTGTACATCTGTTCTTATATATATGTTCTTTTTGTGGTTTTCAGATGTCGTAGTTTACGGGGCTTCTTCTCCAGCTAAGGAGGGCCGCCTCGGTGCCCGTGTTCCGTCCCCGACCTTCTGCAGTGATCGACCACGCTTCTAGGGTATACATCTTTCGCCTCTGTTGCTGCATAGGTTTATTTTGGTCTAGATCACCAAGTCAGTCGAGTCGCGTAACCCGAGTCAGATCCCATCCGGAAGGGTTACAAATTTATAAATATGCAGGATTGTCCATCTTTGCATATTTATAACCGTAACACTTCCGGGTTGTCCTGTTGGACAGTCCGAGTACGTGTAGATCGGGTCGTGTTCCATGTTCTACCCCTTCCTGAGACAGAATTTCGGCAGCACCTCCCCGTTGTTCTTCGGATGCACACACTCTCGGCTTGACAAGCTCGAGATGTGTATTCTGAAGAACAGCGGGGAGGTGTTGTCGAAATTCCGTCTCGGGTCGGGGTAGAACGTGGGACACGACTCGATCTACATGTACTCGGGCGGGATAGGCCCCTACCCATTAGAAGTGTAGGTGAACCTTTGCATGTTGTAAAAGATAAAATTTGGCCATAAAAAATGGTTTTGTTAAAATTCAGTGACATGTTGAACTGAAAGCATTGTGTATGTCTTTTTGGTACCGATTAAAGGATGGATCCGAGACATAACCGTGAGTGGATGTATGCTGGTAGAAAGAGTCCGTGGGAGTTTAGTGATGAATGGAGAGATAAGGCCGAGGAGTTTGTGAACAAGGCGTTTGACATCAGCAGCAGACCGATGAAAGTGTTTTGCCCCTGTTCAAAATGCGATAACCGAAGGCGACAGTCGAAGGTAGATGTTAGTACGCACCTGATCAAGAATGGGTTCACACCATTCTACCATGTTTGGAATTACCATCGTGAACAGTTAGCAAACGTCCTAGAACCGAGCCACGTCGGCTTAAGCCAGCGGGAGAATTTGACACTGGGTTCAACAACTGCTTAGACGCCTTTGTCAATGCTAATGCGCCTGAAAGCCGTCATGTAGAGGCGGAGACAAGTGAGCAGCCGGATGAAGACACGAAGAAGTACTACGAGACTATGTTTGGCTCGCAGAAACCCCTTCATGAACATACAGATGTTACCCTTCTAGATGCCATCGCTCGCCTTATGGCCGTGAAGTGCCAGAGGAAGATATGCAGGGATGGTTTCGATGATATTCTGGCCGTCGTTGGCAGCCTTCTACCGAAATGGCATATCTTGGCGAAGAGCTTCTACGAGGCGACTAAACTCCTCCGTGACCTTAAGATGTCATATGAGAAGATAGACGCCTGTCCAAAGGGATGCATGCTATTCAGGAAAGAACATGCTGGAACAAATTATTGCATCCATTGCAATTCGTCTAGGTACTTCGAGGTCGAACTCGGTGGTGGACAGAAGAGGCAGACTGGGATTCCCCAAAAGATTCTCCGGTACCTTCCATTTATACCGAGGATCCAGCGGCTTTACATGAACAAAGACACTGCCCAGCAGATGCGATGGGCCGCGTTAGGGCACAGATACACGGACAAGATGATACATCCGTCGGATGGTGACGCATGGAAGAACTTTGTAGCTAAGTATCCACTGAAGGCGGGCGACCCGAGGAGCGTAGCTGTTGCTATATCAACCGATGGGTTCAATCCGTATGATATGTAATAGGTCAATGCTACTTCATGTAATAGTGATTGTCGCTACTTTATTTTGTGAGAACTCATTGTCGCTACTCCATTTACCTTAATTGTATTCATTTTCGCTTTACTCTTTGTTGCTTCATCTATTTACCTTAATTTTGGATCATGTATACTGATGAAACCTATTTTTTTGTCAATGCAGGAAACATGGGGGGAAACAAATTGAAGAAGGCGTTCGCACAAAGGGTGGGCAGCGTGAAGGCACTCCTGGTGGGATCGAGTTTGGCACCTCGACCTCCTCCCTCACCTCCACCCTCACCTCCACCTGCGAGGAGTGGACGATGTGGGAGTACGAGGACGATAAGGAGGCCTACCAAGACTCCTAGTCCTCCCCCTGCCGAGGAGCCCGACGAGGATGACGAGGAGTACGAGGACTCTGAGAGCGAGTCGGACTCTGAGAGCGAGTCGCTGGATTCTGAGGATGAGCTGCTGCCGGAGGCACCTGAGGAGGGCGAGGAGGAGGACTAGGAGGATGACCGCGAGGAGGAGGGGCCTGGGGAGGACGGGTTTGTGCTTGACCCGACGCTGCAGTGGGACCCACCGGAGGAGTGGGTTGAGACTGAGGAGGATATCCCTGAGCCACAGACCAGGCCGCCGTATCAGCGGGGGGCGGCGGGACCCCGATCCCCGATATTACGCCTACAAGAACTGTCTTCTCCTGCCTGTTGGAAAAAGGTACTTATTATAGTTTTTGTTCAATTTTAGCTTCTCATTGTGTTTTGACCCGATAACTATTCTAATTTTGGTTTTCTCATTGTGTAGGACATTTGAGTACCAGCCTCCTATAGTGAAGGGACAGCGGACCTACGCGAGCATCCTTGGATGTTGTCTCAGGAAGTTCTTCCCAGGGATTGTCCCCCTCCCAGAGGGTGGCAAGAGTGTAGCTTGGACTTTCAGGCACTACTGTTTCGCGCCGGATTCTGATGGCGAGTACTGCAACATGGCGCTTAAGACACTCGCCAATTTCTGGGTAAGTTTGTTTGACTTCTCATCATTCTATAAATCCGAGATTGCACTAATGGCTTTGACCCTATTTTACCTATGTGTGCATGGTTGTAGAACTTCTTCACCTGTCGGAAGGAGGATTTTGAAAAGTGCGAGGCCATCCTTATGACGATGACCTCTAAGATGGTGACGGACATGCACTACGAGGCTCGCGTGGAATCTGTCCGCAATTGGTACGCCGAAAAGAAGATTGGGCTGGACAAGAAGCGTGCTCGGGACATCTTGATGCAGCCATGGCAGTACCTGCAGGTAGCGTCATTTCTATATTATCGATTTTGTTGACCGCTGTGTAATATCATTAATATGTGTGTTCTGTGCACGTAGGTGCCTCCTCCGTACGTCGGTAACAACAACGAGTGCCACGTCATGATGGTAGCGTGGTGGACTAGCCAGGAGTATCTCAAGATACACGCGGAGAGAAAGGCAAAGCGGGCGGAGAACAAGGGTGGAACACACCGCCAAGGCAACCTCAGCCTCTCCCAATGCATACAAAAAGAGGTGAGCAAATGCATTCTTTAATCCACCTCTGTTCATGCTCTGTTTTGTAATATCGTCTCCTTTTCACCTATGTTCGTGCTCTCTTTGCAGAAATTGAAGACCGGCGTAGACCCCTCGCCCTTCGCCGTATGGTTAAAGATGCGTACCAGGGATACGCCGGATCCTGAGACAGGGTCGATGTGGATCAACGAGAGCGCCGAGCTCCGGAGCAAGGGGTACACGGAGAAGTTCAAGGAGCGCAACGGTGATGAAGCTGACCCTCTCACCAGTCCACTTGACGTCGAGGCTGTCGTGCTTGCGGGGCAAGGCGCGGCGAATGGCCGCTTGTGGATAGCTGACGGCTCCATCGACCCTCGCACCGTCCCGTCTCTACGCCAGGTCCGCCGTGGGAGGGCGCCTGGTGCGCCTGCTGTGGAGACCCGCCCACGAGTTTCGAGGCTAGCTGTCGACGAGCTCCAGCAGAAGCAGGTGCTCTATGAGCAGCAGCTGCAGCAGCAGGAGCAGATCCGGCAGCAGCAGGAGCAGCATCAGGAGTATTGCAGGCAGCAGCAGGAGCATCAGAGGCAGATGATGGAGTGGATGTTTGGCACGATCCAGCGCATTGCTCCTGGGGGCGGGGCTGTTGACATGGGAATGTTCCTCCACCGCCTCCACCGATGTTCCCATGGGTATGTTATCAAACTTGTCATTCTATCCATCTTATTGTTGTAACTAAATTACTTGTGTAATGCGAGACTTTTTTCATGTTGTAGATGAATCCAGGATCGGCGGGTGGATCTCACTCGATGGCGCCGCCGCTTGGTGGCCAAGATAATCCGGAGGGGCAGCACCAAATCTCCAACCCTAACGTTGTCCGGAGGATGCCGTGGGTTAGTTACCATTTCAACTTGCTACCACTCTCGTTCGAAAACTTACTTTCATGTCTCACTTAGAACGACATAGCCAATCAAACTTGTCATTTCCACTTAGTTAGTTGAACTATGCTTATGCCATTGACACTTAGGTATTTTAGTTGTCAAACTTGCCATTTCCACTTAGTTAGTTGAACTATGCTTATGCCATTGACACTTAGGTATTTTAGTTGTCAAACTTGCCATTTCCGCCTTGTTAGTTTAATGATGCACATGACATTGACACTTAGCTATTTTAGTTGTCAAACTTGTCATTTCCACTTAGTTAGTTTAACTATGCCCATGACATTGACACTTAGATATTTTAGTTGTCAAATTAGCCATTTCCACTTTGTTAGTTTAATGATGCACATGACATTGACACTTAGCTATTTTAGTTGTCAAACTCATGATTTTTGTATGAACTTGTAGGAGGATCAACAATGACGTCCATCTTCGCCATCCGTCCATCATCGTGGAGTTCATGTGGATGCTATGTTCATATTATGCCTATGTGGTGTTTGAGATTATGTCTATGCTATGTTGCATGCTTGAACTATGTTGTGGAGTAATTTGATCTTATTTAGTTGGAGTTAGAACTATGTTGATCTTATGGAGGAGTTTGATGTTATTTGTTTCTCATCGATCTTATGTGTTGAACTATGTCTATGTTATGTGGAGTTTACTCATATTTGTGTGACAATTGCTATCTGTGAATTATTTTGTGTAAAATGCAGGAATTTAGAAAAAACAGAACAAAATGGTGCCATATGGTCACTTTGCCGTGTGGGCACACACGGCAAAGGCCTTTGCCGTGCCAAGGCACACGGCAAACCATACACGTGGCACTCACCTGTGCAATCTGGCAACCTGTTGATGACCATATTGTAAATTTGCCGTGTATATCTGATATTGGCGCACGGCAAAGAGGCGAGGGAAACGTCCTGGGCAACGGCGTTTTGCCGTGATGATTTGGGGAAGGCGCACGGCAAAGGAACAATATGTGCCGTGCGTGCTGCTCAGGTGCACACGGCAACGATTACATGGTTGCCGTGTAGTTTATGGGAGAGGACACGGCAAAGAGTCGAGGTTTGCCGTGCCTCCATTTCTCCAGGCGCACGGCAAAATTTTAGCACACGGCAAAGACCTGGGTCTTGGGTTGACCGCGAGTCTGGCCACGTTGGCGCACGGCAAATGACTAGCGCACGGCAAAACTCATTGCCGTGTTGTGTTCGCGAAAGATCACGGCAAAATGCTTTGCCGACACATTTTATGCCGAGTGGACTTTGCCGTGTTCCGCAGCCCATTTGCCGTGTGATTTGGCCACACGGCAAATTTCTAGTTTCCGGTAGTGCATGTTCTTGAAATAGAGACATGAATTCAAGTCCACCGCGCCACGACGCGACTTCCCAGCAATCTTTCACATACCATGAATTATTTCGTAGGAGAAAGCAAGGCAGTGGAGTAAAAAAGCTGAAGTCTAGTTGATCAACTATTAATCCAACTTGAAAACGG
Source organism: Poa pratensis (assembly GCA_947311845.1). Classification (NCBI taxonomy): domain Eukaryota; kingdom Viridiplantae; phylum Streptophyta; class Magnoliopsida; order Poales; family Poaceae; genus Poa; species Poa pratensis. The sequence goes on from CAMZMU010000041.1 coordinate 35,985,572, forward strand.
CAAAGGACATGCCCCGAGCGCTCCTGAGAGAGGCGATTAGGGTTTTCTCGCCTCCCATCGGCACCGCCGCCGATCTGTCCCGCCTCTGTGGCCTTCGGACCATGGAAAGAATTTTAAAATGTAGAGAAGTACGAGCGCAATTTTCTAAAATAATTTTTCATTTTACAAATGTATTTTTTGGAAATGGGGCAGATGCCCCCATGTTCGAACATGCATTTTCCCTTAACATCATCATAATACTAACAAATATACTACTCTCTCTCGTTATCGATGGGTAGATGTGAACTCCTAAGAAATGTCGACCCGACATGGATTACTGGAGATGCTTTTAGGAGTATCTCATGGTGTGAAGTGTTGAAAACAAAACGTGAATTGAACCAATGATTTGGCCAGGTTATAGGTCATTGCCTTGTGATCCTGGCTTCTAGGTAATTAGTGTCACCTTCTTGCTGTTGGGTTAAAGTGAATACGACTTGGCACATCAAATGTACCTACATGCTAGTTCTAACAGTGACTTATAAACCATAGTCCTTGATCTGCAACTACAAGGAAAAATGCACTGCATGAAAATTAACGCATTGTCTGCTCTATGCCTCTATGTCAGATACCTAGGTCTATCACCCACTAAATGTACTACAGAGACAGTGTCTGATTAGGGATTCTAGGATCTATCTAACTTTGCAGGTAGGGTACATTCTTTTGACAACCACTGTTCCGCTATCTTCCACAAGAAAGTGATAAGGAAAGCCAATCATAAGAAGATGTTCTAATGTCTCTTCGGGTAGATTAATAATCTTCAAACGCTTTGGCATGTTTTCGTTTTCCAGCAATACCAAAATTGATGGACGATAAGATGATTTGATTTGTCGCCTCCATGGTCGGAAGAGAATTACCAGCAAAGTGCTGTAGTTCACTGTCGAAAATTGAAACCTATGTTAGCTTGGTGTGTGGCCGATTTGCCATGTCCGCTGACAATTACAAGCAAAGTGCTGCTTGTAACATCACTGTTAGATTGCCGGTCATGTCCAATTTTTTTGATGATCTGCTTGTAACTACTTTTGCGTACGGACACGTATTTCGGGATATAATTGAAAATCAATTTGGTGAACAAAATGTTATTTATACTCCAAAAATTCTATATATATCATCAGATTCAATATTCGAAACAAATTCAAGTTTTTTTTTCAAAAAAATAAAGGTATTGCCATGTTTCAAAAGAAAACGGCATCTTCTCTAAAACACTCTCATAGCCAAAATTCACGAGCAGCAACTGAGACATCCAATGTTGGCGGAATCCAAAGGCGTGTACCTGCACCATCACTAGGCTGCAGACGCCAGATAACTACGAATGATGCTTTGATTGAACGGGTTTTCATATGATGTACTTTGTCTTTATCTAAAAAAATATGATGTACTTTGTCGATCGGGTCTTAATATGATGTAGTTTGGGCCATATGCAGCATACGAAATGATTTTTTAACATGCAAAATCTTCCTCTTTCATGTAGGTTATATCAATGGCTACGCGTTGGATCCATATGTGGTCTTACCTATAATCAACGGAGAAGCGCGACGCAATGGCTTCTGGGTGCAACTGAATGGAGACGGTTGCACAGGATTTGTACACCCAGTTCAGCTGACGTTCTGATCTTAGGATAACATGTTAATGCAATTTCATTCATGGTTGTCTTTAATTACTCTTTAGATGGTTGATACATATATCGACGTTGTGCGATCCATATACTTGTTGTAATGACTGAATTTTAATAAAGTAATAAAAGCCGTATGCATCTGTCGATGCACAGGCTAGGGCTTCCCCCATTTCGAAAAAAAGATAGGCTGCAGACGACAGATAAGTACGATTGATGCTTTGATTGAACGGGGCTTAATGTGATGTAGTTTGTCGATCAGACCCATGAGAGAAGCACCTCGTGTGCCTCACACGAGCCATACAAAACATATCCAAAACCATCAACACGATCAGGCAGCTGGTAGCTAGCTAGCTATTCGAAGCTGAGAGGACCAGCGCTAGCTGTAGTGATGTTGTACCGTCCTCAGGTCGATCGGGGCCAGCAGATCATGGGCGATATTCTCTGCTGCCACGGACGGTCGGCCGATCGATGTTCCCGTTGCGCGTAACGGCAGACCGTTCTGTTTTTTGTTTGGTACACTTCCTTTTTGTTGATAGAGGGCGTTTTTTGTTTGGTTTCCAAAGGTTGAGAAAACAATCCCAGAGGTAGATAGTCTCGCGATCTACAAGAGTGCAAAATTTTAATTCAAAATTCGTTTTATTCTGGGCAACACAATAAAGACAAATCGGGCAAATTTTCAATTTTTTAAAACTGTTTATTGTTCACCACTCAGATCCAGCCATTTATCCAGCCCACAATACAGCGAATTTCGAGTTGAAAGTTTGCACGCCTGTAGATCGTATCACTATCTACATCTCGGATTTTTCCCCGATTTTATAAAATGGAAAGTTTTATGGAAATTTCTTTTGATTCTAGAAAGTTGCTCAAACGCTGATAAAATTAATTTCAATTTCTTAGTTTTTTTTATATCATGATCCATAGAAAGAACCGTGTCATTGACATATCGGAGGATTGATAGGCCCCCATACACAAGATGTGGAACTACACACCTCAATTTGCCATCGAGTTTTGCACGCTCAATTGTGATAGCTATCATCCACTATGTTAAATACTATTGGCGATATAGGGTCACCTTTGCTCAATGCATTTTTTTGGAAGTAATGGGCAACACCGTCATTGACTTTAATGGCCACGGTGCCTCTGGTGAAAAAATTATGGATCAAAGGCCACCACTTTTATGAGAATTCTTTCATCCCACTGTTCCATTGAAAAGAAGATCATTTTTCCTTGTCATAGGTGTTTTCAAAATCAATTTTTAATATCACCACACTTAAAAAAATTCGCCGAAGGTCGAACCGTTTCATGTTGGATTACAACCCCATCGAGAACGTTTCTTTCTTGCATAAATGGTGTTTGTGTGGGACGAAGAACTTGGCCCGCTACCAAATTTAGCCTAATTGTTGTTGTTTTTTGAATATATGAAACTAACATTAAGATGACAGATTGGTATGTATTGCTGGATCCCCTCTGCTTCCTTAATCTTCAGGATCAAAATTATCTGACCAAAATTTAGACGAAACAAGTCTAGTTGTGTGGTATCAAGGAAACAATTTAGGAGGTCCATTTCAATGACATCCCAAAAGTTGAAGTAAAACTTAGCAGGGATGCCGTCCATATCCGGGGTCTTGTTTTGTTCCATTTGGAAAAACACTTTTCTAACATCTTTTTCGGTGAACAATGCTAAGAAAAAACATTTTACTCTCATGGAATTTGGGTGATATCATCTGTTCGGAATTTATCCATTTATTGCCACCTTAGGATGGTATAGCCTTAACATTAATGGCGAGGTTCAAAAGAGGGAGATAAATTACTCTCCTGGGGAGCCCGAAATAGATTTTTGTAATATCTCGCGACATATGATTTTAGTTGCTTGATGACCCACAAGTATATGGGTGTATCGTAGTACTTTCGATAAATAAGAGTGTCGAACTCAACAAGGAGCAGAAGGTGCTGGTATGTAGTTTTGATCAAGAATTCACTGTAAACACTAGCAGACAAGTTTTTAGGGGTTTTCAATATAGCAGATAAATACAGTATGAGTAAATAAATGAGAGCAATAATAATTGCAGCGAGTGGCCCAATCCTTTTGAGTGCAAAGGACAAGCCGGTTGTGTTACTTATGATTACCAAACGTTCCTGAGGACACATGAGAATTTCATCAAGTGTTTTCGTTTCATGTAGTTGATTAATCTTCAATGTTTCGAAAAGTGTTGTGTGGGTGAATCTATGCTAACGCACTGCCCTTCCTAGGACTAATACGTACTTGTGATTATACCACTTGCAAGCATCCGCAACTACAAGAAAGTAATTAAGATAAATCTAACCACAAGCTTAAACTCTCAGATCCTACACTCCCTTGTGCACTAACTTACCAACGGGGGTTCAGATTTCTGTCGCTCCGGCAACCCCACAATTAGCAAGCTAAATACACAATGCATTCCCCTAGGCCCATAAATGTGAAGTATCATATAGTCGACGTTCACATGACACCACTAGAAGAATGACACCACAACTTAAATATCAAACCATTAAATATTACTCAACATTATTGCACTACTAGCAGCAAGACTTTCCCCATGTCCTCAAGAACTAAACGAACTACTCACAAGACATCATATTGACCATGATCAGAGGTGATATAATGATAATAACAATCTGGACATAAACCTTAATTCACCGATAAAACTCAATAGCATCAACAACAAGGAGTAATTAACACCGGGAGAGTCTCCCCAATGAACTAGACAAGGTGCAACCCTAGATGTTACAGCGGAACGGAGTGTAGAAGTGGAGATGATGATGGTCGAGCGGTGGATGATGACGATGATGATCCTGATGAAGTCCAGCACGATGACGGCGACGATGCGATGATTTCCCCCTCCGGGAAGGAATTTCCCCCGGCAGATTTCTCCCTGCCGGAGAGCTTTTCTCTCTCTGTGATTTCCATCCCGTGGAGGCGGCGGAATATTTCGTGGACGAACCTCTTCGATGTTTAGGGTTACGGGGGAGATATACGCGAAGGGGCAGCGCTAGAGGTGAGCCCAGGTGGCCACGCTAGGCCTCGGCGCTGCCCTCCTCCTGGCCACGCCCAGGGGTGGCGTGGGGCCCACCTGGCCCACCTAGAGCTCCCCTTTTGGCTAGCTCCGTCATCTGGAAAAATAGGAACTTCGGCGAAAGTTTTGTGATTTTTGGAGTTTTGCAAATATATTAGCTTGACGGTGCTTTTTCCAGCTGAAATCTGGCTCCGGCAGATAAATTCCCCAATAATCATCAAACATGCAAAATAAGATAAAATAACATAAGTAACATGTATTAATATGAAATATATCGATGAATAACAGTAAATTATGATATAAAATAGTGATGCAAAATGGACGTATCAACTCCCCCCAAGCTTAGACTCGCTTGTCCCCAAGCGAAAACTGAGCTCAGTAAACAACACCACAGGTTTATGGAGTGAAGTGTCGGTAATAAAGAATACGGACAAGGAGCATCAATATTTACTTAACAAAACAAATCATTTTAAACAGCACCTTCTCTGTATATAACTTAACTTGAAACAAGTAATGAAACAACCACAAATAAAGGTACATAAAAGAAATCAATTGGTGGTGGCAACCTTTGTTCTTGGTTAGAGAACAATCAGCAATTTAACTTATCTTTCAAGAAGAGTCTTTATACTAGAGCTATATCGCAGAACTTGCATGCTCAACCATCACGGTTCTCTTTGTAGTCAAAGAAAAACTTTCAAAGTTATATTCTCATAGATAAAAGTCTTTGTGCTCAAACAAAGGAAGAATAAAAGACATGATTGAAAGTATTACAGTCTACAGATGGTTGTATCTCAACAACGCAAATGCTTGCTTAAAGAAAGAGGAAATAGGTGTACTGACTCAACATAAAAGTAAAAGATAGGCCCTTCACAGAGGGAAGCAGAGATTAGATCATGTGCTAGAGCTTTTTATTTTTAAAACCAATGTAAAAATTGTTTTGAGAGGTGTATGCTAATGGTCAACAAATCAGCGATAGAGTTCTTATCATCTTCCATGCTAACCAACTTATAGAGCGGTTCCGAGAATTTATATACTTTGCATTATATTATGCACTTATAGCTTTGACACTCCTCCCCACCATTTCTTTTCACAAACCATGTCTAACCGAATCCTCGGGTGCCTGCCAACAATCTCAAACCATGGAAGAGTGTCTATTTAATTACTTTACAGTGGTCTAACTAGCTCTTGTGTAATATAAAATAGATAAGTAGATGTAAGCTGCTAGTCTGAGAAAATTAAATTAGCATGGAAGATGACAAACCCAACTACCACGTCCTTATGAGCTTGGTAAACAGTGACACAAAAAGGAGTATTTGAATGTTTTAAAGGTAGCACATGACAAATTTACTTGGAGTGGCGATGAAATACCACGCATAGGAAGTTATGTGGACACTCTGGAGGGTAGTGGCTAAAGGTTTTGGATGCACGAGAAGTATTTCCTCTCAGTACAGGGTTTAGGCTAGCAAGGTTTGGTAGCAAGCATAAGAGTTGAGAGAAACAAACAAACATAGATGTAATAAGAACAATCATGTTATCTTCCTTGTAAGCACAAATATTTAAACTCAAGAATGCTAATCTCATGGGCTAACAAGAAAGAAAGATAATAGGGATAATATGTTTGCAAGAAGTTCTCTCTTCTCTACTTAAGCTTCAAAGTATTGTTGCTACTGACCAATGCTAAGTTTGCCACAACCAACTAGATTTACTTGCTGCACCCAAAGGGACGCTGCTACTAACATCAAGATCAACATATGAAAAGAATTTGCAAACTAAAATAAGGTGTGCAGGAAGTAAAGATAAAACTTCTCATTAATATTCCAAACAAAAGCAACCTCACACCAACGGATACATTGATAACCAACTAAGGAGTGACACTCCACATTGCAAACTATCTCATATGATAACTTCTCTACTCATGATACTACCACAAAATTTAGAAGGTAAAAGATAAAAGATAATGATACTGAAAACACTCCCCCCAAGCTTGGAACAAGCTGAGGTTGTGTTGTTACCCATGACGAATTACTCCCTTGTTTTCCAACACCTTCAACCAAAGTTTTTCCAGTGAGTCCACCATATCTACCTATTAGCTTTATGCTATTCCGAGTATGTTTATCATGTTATTTTGTATTATCTATACTTCTGAATTAAAATGCTTATGTTATTGATTGTTATGGGAAAAGTTGGTTAAAGAGCTCTCACGAACTTGATGCACACCTTACTTTTATTGCACTTAATAAACATGACCCATTGTGATTAAAATTATGAAGTTGTGAGATTGACAAGAGTCTTGGTTGGGAGTTAGCTCATATGTGCTGTCACATGGCAAGCTTTCAATAGTGCTCTTAATTATATTTAGTTGATATCATGTGCTTTTGTTTATGTATGCTTATCATGGTGCCAAATAAATGCGGAAACTTAGTAAGTTTAATGAGTTTGTATAAATGGCTAGAGAGACGCCTGAGCCGCTAATCTAAGCCATGTATCATTCATGGTGGAAATTTACATACATGCTATGGTGAACCTTCAGTGATGCACCTCAGAATAAAAAGCTACACCAATAGTAAATAAAAAAGGTGTTGAGATTGTTCATTTTGTTTGTTTGTCTTGTCATTTTGACATGGGCTTGTTCCATGTCCTGGACAAGAGGTACCCCAGTTAACGCTCTTGATGACGCTATTATAATACTTACAATGACCTTAATTTGAACTTGCTTTTGTGTCCCAAGTTGAGTAACACCGTGGTGTAGGTACTCGTATTCACGGGGCATGAGACATTCAACCTATACTTTGTCAAGCATACTACTCATATTTGCTTTCACTTTAAACTTAACCATTCAAGATGCTATGATAGGGGTAATGAGAGCTTCACACCAATGGATACTGTGGGGACCCCGGACTAGCTGTCCGAAATACCCGATTATGCTTAACACAACGATCCCGTGATCAGTCTGTCGTTGCACATAATCCGAATTGGATACCAAAGTTTACATCCATTACAGTACCGAATTAAAAGTCTTACATAAATGGTCATTTAGACCAAGTTCTTACATAGGTGCCTTCAAGGGCCAAACCAAAATATCAGCGGAAGCTACGGAGTGGTAGACATCATTCTAACGACGACGACCCGACAGGCAGCTGACTTGTGGAGATCCTTAGTTTGCATAGAAGTCAACATACTCCTGCTCGGCGTAGTGCTCCTCCTCGTAGTCTGGCTAGGACAATATCCAGGGACGAAACGAATATGAGTACATTTGAATGTACTCGCAAACTACCCCAACATGAGTATGCACTAGTTTTAATTTAATTTCAAACTTTTATTTTCTTAAAACATCTCTATATCTTTATTGAAAAAGGTAAGAAGAGTTTTGTAACCATCTTTAAATAAATTCATCATTTTATCTGTTTCTCCAAAAACTCCTCCTTTTCCAACCATAGTTCACCATGGTTCCCTTTTTCCATCAACAACCTCATACCGATCCGTAGGTATAGGTACACCATTTCATTTTTCTTTTTAAAACTCAACTCTTTTCAAAACTTGCACAAAGGTCAGAGTAGGTCCTCCCAACTGTCCATATCCGAGGACTCGGCTATTCGAATAGTTTTTAACCCTCTGCAGAGGAAGCACGCTTTTATCCCACATCCATCCGGTAACTCATCGTGTCAGCCACGTCCCGCCATACAAGGTGTATGCGAAGTTGAGCCACCGGCCATAGCCTCTCCTTTGCTCATGCTAGTATAGGATCCTACCCATATGATAATTCCCATCGACACTCAGTCAGGTCCCCGTCGGCAACCCTAAGTGTGAGGACTCATATGTTTTTCCCGGCGACCACATTTATGAAGTCTTCAATCCTCCTCCTTATCTTTCCATAGAGTTTGAGCGAGGACCCAGGTCAGGGGAGTTCACTAACCATCCCCTCATGCATAACGGAGTCATCTCCGTCGATGAGGTATCCCATACTAATAAGAGCAAATTATATGACTAAGCCCTTTCCCATATGTGGTGAATGTGGTCGCACAGAGTATCGGCTGGTTGACGTAAGTACAAAGACACACTGTGCATTTTTCCCAAATAACTCAATTATCCACTTCTTCAGTTCATTACCGACATCTCGGTAGTTCACCTCCACACAAGTATTTCCAAAGGAGTTTTGAATAAACAACATTGTTTTCCATCCTAAAGTTTTATATAACTACTACATAGGGTGGCAAAATAATATCCATATATTTTTCGAAAAGGTTTTGTAAACCATTGCCTTAAGAGTAATCATTTGATCAAAGTAGATGCATATATATTTAGGTGCAAGCTCGGAGAGTAGCTTGCCTTGCTCGGCAAAGTGGACTTGGTCTTGCTCTTCAGGTTCAACTAATTCCCCCTCCTCGATAAATCCGGCAACGTTCTCGTCTAATTAATAAGCAAACAAATACAACGAATCACTAAACTAGTCAAGCAATCATTTCAACATAACAATCATAAACACCACAAATAGCTACTGCACACATCAAACAAGACAATTTGGTTTCAAAATAGTTGAATTAAACATTATTTGTTTATGTCCAAATTATGGCAGAAACTTGTTAAACATGTTTAATTGCACAACTTGAGTTCTGTTGGACACAAAAATACAAACTAAAATTCTATGTAAAGCTACTGATGTGTAGAAGACAACTCAATTTGATTTGGATCAATTGGAGTTACCAAACTCCCTACACAAAGGTTTTAGTTCAGTAACTTAATAATCAAGTTTTGGCTACCAAATAAGTTCTGTTGCTCCTAAAATTAAATCCTTTTAGGAGCAACTAAACATAACTAAATTTTATCCAACAAAATTGGTCCTAACTCATTTGGGTCATCCATTAAACATATTTAAATGTTTGAGCGCAGAAGGGTGTTTAAATTTTAGCTCAATACTAAACAAATACTACTGCATAAATAATTCTACCAAAATAAGGGAAGCTAACACCTGGCATTACTAAGCTAACAAAATTGGTTTGGAATCAATTGGACTAACATAGTATCAGAAACAAACAAGTTAAATTTTAAACCTTCTGTAGTATTTTTAATAATACTTTTTATTTATTCAATTAAATGAGATGAGACCAATTGGGTTGGTTAAAAATTTTCATAAGCTTTTCAGAACAATTGAGTTTGATTTATTTGGATTCTTAAATCTCGAGATATTGAATTTACAATTTGGGTCCAGTACTGAATTCTATAGAAACTAGAAATTCGAAAACCTAACTGTTCTGGATAAAGTTGAAATCCCTGACAGGTGGGCTCCACCAGTCAGTGACTCAACGTGCGCTGGAAAATTAATAAAACCCTAACGAGCGGGGCCCACCCGTCAGTCTCTCTCTCTTTCTTTTAACCGAAGCGGTACGCGTCCGTTGGATCGAGATCCAACGGCTCAGGGACGAGTCCATCGGCGACGACCATTTCTGGCGGCGCCGTGGCTCCGGCGACGGCGAGGTGCACGATTCGCTCACCTGAGAGGGCTAGGGACGGCGGGGATGGTGCAGATCAATGGCGGCGGCTTGGTGGAAGCTCCTAGCCGAGTTGCGCTTCCTGGGAAGGAGTGGTTCGTCGGCGGCGAGCTCCGGAACTTCCTCGGCTATGGGCACGGGCTCCGGCGATCTCCTGGCGATGCTCTGGTGCACGAAACAGAGGGGAACAAGGTGTGGGTGAGTACGGTGATCGTAGGGATGCAGGTAGTGGCCAGAGGGAAGGAAAGGGGAGGCCAGCACGGCGAGGCCGTGGTCGTCGCCTACCTCGGCACGGCGAGGTTGCAGCGCACTGCCACGGGCAGCAGTGGCTTCACGGCAGAGGCTCCACCCTCCTGGCGGTGCACGGGAGAGGGTGGTGAGTGAGAGAGACAGTGGGGTGGTGTGGAGAGAGTGCTGGGCTCGGGTGGTTTAAATAGGCGCGACGGCGGCGCACGGTGGTCGCGGTCCAGCGGCGTCCAGAGGGCGGGAGAGGCCGGCGCGCGGTGTCTGGGGGGTCCGGGCGTGGGCTAGGGTTCGCGGCGTAGAGGATTGCGTGGCGTGTGTAGGGCCCTAGCGTGGTGCAGCGAGCTGGGCCAATTTTGGCCGGCGCCGTCCGTTTAACCACGGCGGAGAAACGGGAGACAACGGCGTAATGGCGAGGGGAGAGGCTCTCCTCTGCCAGCAGAGGGTGCAGGGCACGGGGGCGAGGGAGAACGCGAGCAAGGGGGCCCTGGGGGCCTGGGAACGGCGACGAGCGCGCTGCGGCCATGGCGATACGCACGGCGACAGTGAGCTAGGGGAGGTAGGAGACGACGTTTTTGCAAAAACCCCCTGGCTCCTGTGCGTTGCTTCTTTTCCTTCTTCTTTCTTCTATTTACTTTTTAGTCCTTCTGTTAAATTGCAGTAGTACTTCTTGATTTAATTTGAGGCACTAAATCAATTTATAAAAATTTGGCAAAATTTGTGGGGCCTTCTCATAATGTGCAGAAGCTCCACAAAAATTGGCTTTGCAAAATAAAATGTTTTGAAACATTTTCTTTTATAGTGTTTCAATTATGGCATTTTAATTTATTTTACTTTGTTTACTTTTGAATTTTAAAACTATTTGAAAATATATTTGAGAGAGATAAGTAGTAAGGATGAAATGGGAGGGTTTGCAATACCACTCCACTGAATTTTGTTGGAAACAAATGAGATCCTCACTTGGAGAATTTGTGTGGCACTTGCCACATTTATTTTTCTTGTTTTGCTTTTATTTATTCTCTCTTTTCTTCATGTTTCAAATAGAGCAAGCAACACACAAACAAGAAGAAATAAACAACACAAGCAAGATAACAACACATATAATTTAACAAAAGTTTTTGTTGGCTCTCATTTTTGGAACTAATAATACTTGTTAATAATTTTGGGATGTTACAATCCTTCCCTCCTTAAAATAAATCTCGTCCCGAGATTTGCTAGGCTTAGGTACTAAAGAGGTCTGGGAATTCGCTCCTAAGATAATCTTCACGTTCCCAAGTTGCTTCTTCTTCAGAGTGGTTAGTCCACTGGACTTTGTAAATTGATCGCACGCCTTCGGGTAACACGAACATCTTCTTCGAGAATCTTGAGGGGTCTCTCGCGATAAGTCAGGTCTTGGTTCAGGTCGATGGAGAGGTGGTCGATGTTTTTGAAAACATCAGGCTGGTCAGGAACTTCAAGACACTTCCGGAGCAAGGAAATGTGGAAGACATCATGATAATCTCCTAACTCCGGTGGCAATTCCAGCTGATAGGATACTTCTCCTCGACGAGCGATGATCTTGAAGGGTCCAATATACCTTGGCGCTAACTTTCCTTTGACATGGAAACGCTGCATTCCTTTGAGGGGTGTCACTCGGAGATAAACATAATCTCCGACACTGAAAGTGAGGTCACGGCGCTTGGTGTCAGCGTAACTCTTCTGACGGGATTGGGCAGTTTTGAGGCGTTCACGAATAAGCTGAACTTGCTCTTCAGCTTCACGGAGGGTATCTGGTCCAAACAATTTGCTTCTCCGGTATCGGACCAATTCAGGGGTGTACGACACTTCTTGCCGTAAAGGGCTTCAAAAGGGGCCATTTGCAGACTGGACTGATAACTGTTGTTGTACGAGAACTCTGCAAACGGAAGACAATCTTCCCACTTGGAACCATAGGATAGAACACATGCGCGAAGCATGTCCTCCAATATCTGGTTCACTCGTTCAGTTTGGCCATCGGTCTGGGGATGATAAGCTGTGCTAAATGCTAACTTGGTTCCGAGGGCTTCATGAAGGGATTTCCAGAATCTTGAGGTGAATTGCGTGCCTCTATCAGATACAATCTTCTTAGGCACACCATGCAGGCTTACTATTCTGGAAATATACAAGTCTGCTAACTGAGTCCTCGATAAGTGGTCTTGACAGGAAAAATGAGCAACCTTGGTCATCGATCAACGATGACCCAGATTGAATCATGGCCTCGGTTGGATCTTGGAAGTCCGGTAATAAAATCCATTCCAATCTCATCCCACTTCCACTCGGGAACTTTCAAAGGTTGAAGCAATCCAGCGGGCCGCTGATGTTCAGCCTTGACTCGCTGACAGATGTCACACTTGGCTACAAAAGAACCAATCTCTCGCTTCATTCCATGCCACCAAAATCTTTCTCGAAGGTCTTGGTACATCTTGGTTCCGCCGGGGTGGATTGAATAAGGGGTCTCATGGGCTTCCTTCAGGATTAACTCCTTAAGTTCCGTGACATTGGGCACACAGATACGATCATTGAATTTCAGCACTCCTTCAGCATCTTCGGTAAAACCGGGTGCTTTGCCGAGGGAATCTTCTTCCTAATTCCTTCAATGCTTTCATGACCTTTTTGGGCTTCTTTGATTTGATCCATCAGGGTTGGGGCTAACTCCAAATTGGCGAGATATCCATGGCTAACAAGTTCTAGTCCAAAATCTTCGAACTCTTTGAACAAGGCTGGTGTTCGGCTTGGATCAAGGCATTCAGGGTGCAGGGTTTGCGACTAAGGGCATCGGCAACTACATTAGCCTTTCCGGGGTGATAGTGGATTCCAATATCATAATCCTTGATTAATTCCATCCATCTCCTCTGTCGCAGGTTCAACTCCTTCTGGGTGAAAATATACTTCAAGCTTTGTGATCCGTATAGATCTCACAGCGATGTCCCGCAAGATAGGGACGCCACTTTTTAAGAGCAAGGACAACAGCAGCTAATTCCAGGTCATGGGTTGGGTAATTCTCTTCATGCGGTCGCAACTGCCGGGACAGGTACGACACAACTTTGCCTTCTTGCATCAGAACGCAACCAAGTCCGAGGCGTGATGCATCGCAATACACGTCGAAACTCTGGGTGACGTCTGGCATAACCAATTGGGGTGAGGTTAGTCTCTTCTTCAACTCTTGGAAACTATCTTCGCACTTCTGAGTCCATTCAAATTTCTTGTCCTTCTTCAACAGTTGGGTCAAGGCTTGGCTATACTGGAAAATCCTTCAACGAACTTGCGGTAATAACCGGCGAGTCCGAGAAAGCTTCGGATTTCAACACTGGTTGGGGATAACCAGTCAATAATGGCTTGGATCTTCTCGGGTCAACAGAAATTCCTCCGCAGATACATGTCCGAGAAATGCCACTTCATGAGCCAAAACTCACACTTGCTAAGCTTGGCATACAGCTGGTGCTCTCGGAGGGTCTCCAAAACTAGACGCAGGTGTTCAGCATGCTCTTCTTCGGTCTTGGAATAAATAAGGATGTCATCAAGGAAAACTACCACGAACTTGTCGAGGTACTCCATGAAAATCTTGTTCATGAGATTCATGAAATAGGCTGGGGCATTGGTCAGACCAAAGGACATCACGGTGTATTCAAACAAACCGTAACGGTGGTGAAGGCGGTCTTGGGAATGTCTGTCTCTCGATCTTCAACTGATGGTAACCTGTCCGAAGATCGATCTTGAAAAGACTCGGGCTCCGTTCATCTGATCGAACAGATCCTCGATCTTGGGAAGGGGATACTTGTTTTTAATGGTCACGTCATTTAGCCTGCGATAATCCACACACAGTCGTGTGGTACCGTCTCTCTTGTCCACAAAAATAATGGGTGATCCCCAGGGTGAAGCGCTTGGACGAACAAGTCCTTTGCTGAGCATATCTGCCAACTGCTTCTTCAACTCAACCAGTTCTTCCGGATTCATCCGATAAGGCCTTTGGGATATTGGGGCTGTTCCTGGGATAAGCTCAATTATGAACTCAATTTCCCGGTCTGGCGGCATACCAGGCAATTCCTCAGGGAAAACATCTCGAATAGGTGAACAACACGGATCTCATCTAGGGGGTCGAGCTATGCTCTCATGGCAGCCTGGTTGGGAGTGATTGGGTTCAGACACATACTCCACTTCTACTTCTTTGTCGGTGGTGATGGATACAGCTCTTCTGGCACAGTCAATTCGACCATGGTACTTGGCTAGCCAATTCATACCGAGTATGACATCTATGCCTTGGGTTCCTAAAAATTAGGTCGGCTGCAAATTTTTCGCCTGAAATCTCAATGGCAGTATTTGGACAAAATCTCTTGGTTTCTAGGGTGGAGCCAGGATTTGTATACTCAAGGTTTTAGTTAGGAAGCCTTCTACTAAACCTCCCTTAGCAACAAACTCCTCGGTAACAAATGAATGTGTTGCACCAGAATCAAACAGAACAGTTGCAGGTACTGAGTTGACAAGGAACGTACCCAGCACAACATCTGGCGCATCCTGAGCTTCTTCAGCATTGATGTGGTGCAGACGACCCTTGACAACAGCAGCATTTCCGCGGGGTGCGGCATTCTTGCCATTACCATTTCCATTGCGGCCTTGACCATTGTTCGGTGCATTGGGGCGCTGAACATTCCTCTTGGGATTGGGGCATTCCTGGAGTAGTGACCTTTGTTGCCACATTCAAAGCAGACAACATTGGCATTGGGGTTGAAGTTGTTGAAGTTTCCTCTGGGACGGTTATTGTCATTGGGGCGGTTGAAGTTGTTTGGGCGGTTAGGGAAATTGGGGCGTGGAGCTTGGGGTGGTCGATAGGCAGGTTTGGGGTTTTGCTGAAAGATACGAGGCTTCTGACTGCTCGAACCTTCCTGAGCATTCATCCTCCTCTTGCGACCTTCAACATAGACTTGCGCTTGGTCTCCAGCTGGATGGCTTTGTCCACAAGTGACTCCAGATCACGGAAGTCATGGACAACCAAAGCACACTGCAGTTCATCATGCAGCCACATGAAACGCTCCATCTTCTTCTCTCTTTGTCGGTGTCCTCAGGAGCATACCGAGATAAGTCGGTAAACTCTCAAGATAACCGACCACATCTCTACTTCCCTGCCTCAGCTTGCGGAATTCATCCTTCCTCTCAAATGAGTCCAGAAATGCTTCTTGCGAAACTTCTCCTTGAACTCAGCCCAGTTGATGACGTGGTCAGCCTGCTGGAGAGCCTTGGTAGCTTCCCACCAAGCTCGTGCAGGTCCAGCAAGATAGTGGGTTGCATACAGCACCTTCTCATTGTCTCCTACAGCAGCAACTTCCAGATTGTTCCCGATGGTAAGAAGCCAATCATCGGCTTCCAGTGGGTGAAGTCCCTTGGAGAAGGTAGGTGGGTTGGTTTCTGGAAATCGCCTAAGGTGGATCGCTGGTTCTCATTGCCATTGCCATTACCACCATTGTTGTTGTTGTTGTTGTTGTTGTTGTTGTTGTAAGCGGCTGCGAGTTGTTGCAGGGCAGTGAGATGAGCCTGGCGCTCCTGCCGGGCATTTTCACGTTCCTCCATGATAAGCGCGAGAAGTTGGGCGGGGGTTGGGTCCGGTGGTGGTGGTGCTGATCCTGATCCTCCCGTATTGTCGCGACGGGGCGGCATCCTGAAGCACACCGGGTATAAGAGGCAAGGCAAGAAAAGTTCGACTAAGGGAAAAGACGATTTCGCAAGTGGTTGATTAATTTAAGGATTATATGAAAATATTTCACACAGATCTAACAAGACAAACATACTTATATTTCACAAACATCACATCAAGGAGTTCACACAACATCAAGCTTACAACCTCAAGCTTACAACATCACCTTACATCTAAGATACATAGCATCTGGTTTCCAAAAGAACCACTACTCTACTCGACTAGCGATAGGGGTCAACCTAATCCTGCGGTAGTGATCAAGTCACTCGCCTACTGAGGTGGAACCTCCAGCTCTAACACGTCAGCATCTGACTGGTAGAGTGGCTCCTCGGGATCCTCCTCCTCGTCCTCGAGAACTGCCTCGAGTGGCTCCTCCTCCTCGTCAACTAACTCCTCCTCATCATCCTCCTCCTCACAGTCCATCTCCTCCACAAAGTCATCATCGTCACTGAGGAAAGCGTTGTTCTCCTTGCGGAGATCCTCGCCCTCCTCCTCCATCTCGTCAGTATGGTGCTCTAGATCCTCGATCAGCTGGTCCTGCTCCGCCACCTTTTGCGGAGCTTCACGATGGTCCTCCTCAGCTGGGCCCTCTTCCGAGAAGAGCGACCTTCTCCTCCAGCAGCTTCTCCTCATTCTCGCGAAGCTCAACGAGCGACTCGCGGTCAAAGCGAAGCTGAATCCTAGTGCGCAACAGATCATCCTGTGTGCTGAAGTAAGAGCTCCATGTCCATGATGTAGCTCCCAAACATCGGGTGGCAAGGGGAAGGAGTAGGGTGTCCGTCGCAGTTGCGCCTCCCGTAGAACCGGAAACGGGAGTCTACTAACTCCGCCTTGTGCTCCTCACAAAGTCGGGCTAGCATCCTCTGTGTAGCAGTACAGAGACCGTCAACCCAGGTGGCCTCCTTGGTGGTGAAGACGAGCGTCCTGGAACTGGGGGACTTGATGTTCCTGCGAACTGACGACTGATGAGCCAGCTCAGCCTTCCGACACCGTGAACATCAATCTGAGCTCCCTCAAACTCTGGAGCGGGGCGACCTAACAGCTTGCTCAACTCGAACAAGTCCTCTCGAACGTCAGCTTGCTATCCTTCTCAAGCTGAACGAACTCGGTCCAATGGAGTGCCATCTACAATTTTTAAGCAAAATTTTAAGTTAGTGAGATGATAAGTGTACAAAATTTTAATTAGTGAGGTAACAATAAGTCAGAATTTTAAGTTTAATGAGATGAAAGTCTGCAAAATTTTAAGGATACAAAGGAAATTGTAATTTAATGAGAATAAATTTTTGCATAAGTAAGAGGATTGGAGATAAGCAGTTTTCGAAAATACTTCATTCCTTTCTTTTAGAAATTCATCTTTTGTAACATTTGTCTGACGACCATGCTAACTAAGGTTTCCTAAAGTCAGGATGGCTCTGATACCAAGTCTGTGGGGACCCCGGACTAGCTGTCCGAAATACCCGATTATGCTTAACACAACGATCCCGTGATCAGTCTGTCGTTGCACATAATCCGAATTGGATACCAAAGTTTACATCCATTACAGTACCGAATTAAAAGTCTTACATAAATGGTCATTTAGACCAAGTTCTTACATAGGTGCCTTCATGGGCCAAACCAAAATATCAGCGGAAGCTACGGTGTAGACATCATTCTAACGACGACGACCCGACAGGCAGCTGACTTGTGGAGATCCTTAGTTCGCATAGAAGTCACCATACTCCTGCTCGGCGTAGTGCTCCTCCTCGTAGTCTGGCTAGGACAATAGCCAGGGACGAAACCAATATGAGTACATTTGAATGTACTCGCAAACTACCCCAACATGAGTATGCACTAGTTTTATTTAATTTCAAACTTTTATTTTCTTAAAACATCTCTATATCTTTATTGAAAAAGGTAAGAAGAGTTTTGTAACCATCTTTAAATAAATTCATCATTTTATCTGTTTCTCCAAAAACTCCTCCTTTTCCAACCATAGTTCACCATGGTTCCCTTTTTCCATCAACAACCTCATACCGATCCGTAGGTATAGGTACACCATTTCATTTTTCTTTTTAAAACTCAACTCTTTTCAAAACTTGCACAAAGGTCAGAGTAGGGCCTCCCAACTGTCCATATCCGAGGACTCGGCTATTCGAATAGTTTTTAACCCTCTGCAGAGGTAGCACGCTTTTATCCCACATCCATCCGGTAACTCATCGTGTCAGCCACGTCCCGCCATACAAGGTGTATGCGAAGTTGAGCCACCGGCCATAGCCTCTCCTTTGCTCATGCTAGTATAGGATCCTACCCATATGATAATTCCCATCGACACTCAGTCAGGTCCCCGTCGGCAACCCTAAGTGTGAGGACTCATATGTTTTTCCCGGCGACCACATTTATGAAGTCTTCAATCCTCCTCCTTATCTTTCCATAGAGTTTGAGCGAGGACCCAGGTCAGGGGAGTTCACTAACCATCCCCTCATGCATAACGGAGTCATCTCCGTCGATGAGGTATCCCATACTAATAAGAGCAAATTATATGACTAAGCCCTTTCCCATATGTGGTGAATGTGGTCGCACAGAGTATCGGCTGGTTGACGTAAGTACAAAGACACACTGTGCATTTTTCCCAAATAACTCAATTATCCACTTCTTTAGTTCATTACCGACATCTCGGTAGTTCACCTCCACACAAGTATTTCCAAAGGAGTTTTGAATAAACAACATTGTTTTCCATCCTAAAGTTTTATATAACTACTACATAGGGTGGCAAAATAATATCCATATATTTTTCGAAAAGGTTTTGTAAACCATTGCCTTAAGAGTAATCATTTGATCAAAGTAGATGCATATATATTTAGGTGCAAGCTCAGAGAGTAGCTTGCCTTGCTCGGCAAAGTGGACTTGGTCTTGCTCTTCAGGTTCAACAAATTCCCCCTCCTCGATAAATCCGGCAACGTTCTCGTCTAATTAATAAGCAAACAAATACAACCAATCACTAAACTACTCAAGCAATCATTTCAACATAACAATCATAAACACCACAAATAGCTACTGCACACATCAAACAAGACAATTTGGTTTCAAAATAGTTGAATTAAACATTATTTGTTTATGTCCAAATTATGGCAGAAACTTGTTAAACATGTTTAATTGCACAACTTGAGTTCTGTTTGTCACAAAAATACAAACTAAAATTCCATGGAAAGCTACTGATGTGTAGAAGACAACTCAATTTGATTTCGATCAATTGGAGTTACCAAACTCCCTACACAAAGGTTTTAGTTCGTAACTTAATAATCAAGTTTTGGATACCAAATAAGTTCTGTTGCTCCTAAAATTAAATCCTTTTAGGGGCAACTAAACATGACTAAATGTGATCCAACAAAATTGGTCCTAACTCATTTGAGTCAACCATTAAACATATTTAAATGTTTGAGTGCAGAAGGGTGTTAAACTTTAACTCAATACTAAACAAATACTAATGCGCAAATAATTCTACCAAAATTAGGGAAGCTAATACCTGGCAGTACTAAGCTAACAAAATTGGTTTGGAGTCAATTGGACTAACAGAGTATCAGAAACAAACAAGTTTAGATTTTAAACCTTATGTAGTATTTTTAACAATACTTTTTATTTGTTTAATTAAATGACATGAGACCAATTGGGTTGGTTAAACATTTTCATAAGATTTTCAGAACAATTGAGTTTGATTTATTTGGATTCCTAAATCTCGAGATATTGAATTTACAATTTGGGTCCAGTACCGAATTCTATAGAAACTAGAAATTCAAAACCTAACTGTTCTGGATAAAGTTGAAATCCCTGACAGGTGGGCTCCACCAGTCAGTGACTCAACGTGCGCTGGAAAATTAATAAAACCCTGACGAGCGGGGCCCACCCATCAGTCTCTCTCTTTCTTTTAACCGAAGCGGTACGCGTCCGTTGGCTCGAGATCCAACGGCTCAGGGACGAGTCCATCGGCGACGACCATTTCTGGGCGGCGCCGTGGCTCCGGCGACGGCGAGGTGCACGATTCGCTCACCTGAGAGGGCTAGGGACGGCGGGGATGGTGCAGATCGACGGCGGTGGCGTGGTGGAAGCTCCTGGCCGAGTTGCGCTTCCTGGGAAGGAGTGGTTCGTCCGCGGCGAGCTCCGGAACATCCTCGGCTACGGGCACAGGCTCCGGCGATCTCCTGGCGATGCTCTGGTGCACGAAACAGAGGGGAACAAGGTGTGGGTGAGTGCGGCGATCGTAGGGATGAAGGTATTGGCCAGAGGGAAGGAAAGGGGAGGCCAGCACGGCGAGGCCGTGGTCGTCGCTTACCTCGGCACGGCGAGGTTGCAGCGCACTGCCACGGGCAGCAGTGGCTTCACGGCAGAGGCTCCGCCCTCCTGGCGGTGCACGGGAGAGGGTGGTGAGTGAGAGAGTGCTGGGCTCGGGTGGTTTAAATAGGCGCGACGGCGGCGCACGGTGGTCGCGGTCCAGCGGCGTCCAGAGGGCGGGAGAGGCTGGCGCGCGGTGTCTGGGGGTCCGGGCGTGGGCTAGTGTTCACGGCGTAGAGGATTGCGTGGCGTGGTGCAGCGAGCTGGGCCAATTTTGGCCGGCGCCGTCCGTTTAACCACGGCGGAGAAACGGGAGACAACGGCGTAATGGCGAGGGGAGAGGCTCTCCTCTGCCAGCAGAGGGTGCAGGGGCACGGGGGCGAGGGAGAACGCGAGCAAGGGGGCCCTGGGGGGCCTGGGAACGGCGACGAGCGCGCTGCGGCCATGGCGACACGCACGGCGACAGTGAGCTAGGGGAGGTAGGAGACGACGACGTTTTTGCAAAAACCCCCTGGCTCCTGTGCGTTGCTTCTTTTCCTTCTTCTTTCTTCTATTTACTTTTTAGTCCTTCTGTTAAATTGCAGTAGTATTTCTTGATTTAATTTGAGGCACTAAATCAATTTAAAAAAATTTGGCAAAATTTGTGGGGCCTTCTCATAATGTGAAGAAGCTCCACAAAAATTGGCTTTGCAAAATAAAATGTTTTGAAACATTTTCTTTTATAGTGCTTCAATTATGGCATTTTAATTTATTTCTATTTTGTTTACTTTTGAATTTTAAAAACTAGTTTGAAAATAGTATTTGAGAGAGATAAGTAGTAAGGATGAAATGGGAGGGTTTGCTCTACCACTCCACTGAATTTTGTTGGAAACAAATTGAGATCCTCACTTGGAGAATTTGTGTGGCACTTGCCACATTTATATTTCTTGTTTTGCTTTAACTTTACTTCTCTCCTTTTCTTCATGTTCACAAATAGAGCGAGCAACTAACACAAACAAGAAGAAATAAACAACACTAGCATCCAGCATAACAAACACATATAATGTTAACAAAAGTTTTTGTTGGCTCTCATTTTTGGAACTAATAATACTTGTTGATAATTTTGGGATGTTACAGATACGACATTGCAATCATTAACTTAAGTAGAAGCATTTGGAAGCTATATGACCATTATAGGATGTTTTTACTTTTCATTATGCGTACATTTGTTCCATAGTACTTTCTTCTATGTTATACTTTGTGAATTATCATTGAACATCCTTTCATTGAATATTTGATATCACTTTATAATCTATCTTGTATATTGCTACTCCTTTGAGAATGAATCATTTGACTTTATGAAGCAATTAATAGTAATCATCTTTGATATCTATTGATAGTATTAAAATGCAAAGTCCATGTTAGTTTTATCACCTTCATACTCGAGGACGAGCATTGGTTAAGCTTGGGGATGTTGATGCATGTAAAATGCATACATGAACTTTAAATTTTATTACTTGATATTCCAACTTATTTGCATCATATATGGGTCATATTTATGTTTTATAATGATTTTAGGGGATAATTCACAGTTTCCCCATTTATTTGGAATTAACCCTGCAGAACCAGAAAACCCCTTTTTCCATCTTTTTGACTTTCAGGGACCCAAACAACGTCCAAATGACCTAATATTTCACAGGCGTCAATTTTTGGAAGGAAGCGAACAAATGGAAACCCGAGGGCCAAATGGGATGGGCCCACGCGGGTAGATTCCTTGGCCACGTGGGACCCCCCATCCTGGGCCTCGTGGCTCCGATGCCGTCTGTTTTCGTCCCCGTGCCTTCGCCTTGACCTAAAAACGACTATAAAAATAGTCCCCGACGACTTTCGGAAGGAGGCGGCAGAGAAACACAAAAGCCACGAAACAAGAGACAGAATGCTGCCGCCGGAGAAGATCGGAGGGGGAAACGCCGCCGGAATCACCTCTGGAAGGCTCCTCCGTCCCCCCCTCTGGAGTCTCCATCAACACCACCGTCAAGACCAGCACCATCTCCATCACCATCTTCGTGATCCACTTCATCCCCCTCGTAGTTTGAGAGTTGCTATACCCTAGATACTTGTCTTGTGCTACTATTCATGTTTATGATTGAGTACTTGTCATTATTTGGAGGTGAAGTTATATTTTCAGATTGTGTTGTACCACTTATGCCACTGAATATCATTATGTTTGCACGTTGTGAGTAGTTCCCGTATGTTCCTGGGGGCATAGGATGAATTGGTAATGATTTATATATGACATGTGTTGGTATTTTGTCTAGTTTTTATCTTTTATGTAATTCTATGATGGTGTTGTGCGAACGTCGACTGCACATCACTTCACCTATATGGGCTCATAGGAGAACACCGTAGTGTAATGAAGTGAGGGAGACTTGGGAGGACATGTAAACCTGAGACCGAATCATGAAGTTGCATTATGAGGGTATTAGTATCGGGGACCTTAGGGTTTAAGGCTATGGTGGGACTCTATGTCTTAATAACTCTCGTGCAGTCATTTACTTGGCCATAAGAACCATCATAAGGGGGTTTAGTTTATTTATTTAGCTTTTGTCAGAGACTAGTCCCAGGAACTAGGGGGTGTCTCTCAAAAGCCAGGAATCGAGTAAGGGGCTGAACACAATGTCAAACAGATCCTCAACAACCTCGGTGACGGTGCTCGTCGAGCTCGGTGAGGAACATCACGACAGAGAGGGAACACAAGCCGCTACCCAGGTTCAGGCCCACCGTGAGGTGTAAAAGCCCTACGTCCTGCTAAGATGTATTGCACTGCTTGGAGAGGTTCACAGTACAAGGGTGCTTGCCGAGGGCACAGTTGTGGCTATGGTGGACTATGGTGGAACGAGCTCCGTCTTCTCCTTCGGACGTAGCTGCTTGGGTGTTGAATGAATTGGTGAATGCGGGATCCCCCTCCTAGGTCGTACACTGGCTCCTTATATACTGGCCTTGGTCCTCTTCCCCGAAAATCTCCGGCAGGAAGGGATACCACAATGCCGCCAAGTTGGAGCACAGCGCACAGCGTCGGGGGCGTCCATGGACGCGGTCCATGGCAGAAAGCATGTCGTCTTGGCAGAAAAAGCCACCGTCCAACCAGGACAGTGGGCTGGCACTACAGAGCTTTATGGCGTGCCCCACGGTGATGTCGCAGTTGGAGCGTAGCGGCGGCCGGCCGCTTTATCACCAAATTGGCAAGTCTCAGAGTCCGCTTTGCCTCCTCCAGCTCTGTTGACTGCTTTATCACGAGAATGGCAACTGCGGCGTCTTCGTCATCGCGCGCAGGCGCGCGCGTCACTTCTGCGGCGGGCACAGAGCCCATGTGCGCTCTGCAGCGTGCGCAAGAGCTTGCTTCCACTTGAAAGAACCCCACGAGGGCCCGGAGCCTCGCCGAGGCTTTGTAGCCGTTGACTCCTCGCGAGGGAAAACCTCGCGAGGGTAGCGCAGAGACGTGCCAGGACCCGATGGTCCTCTAGGGGAGGCCTTCCTGAGGCAGAAGCTCCTCTCAAGGCCCCTTAGTCCGAATGTCTGGTCCTTAGCAGAAATGCTCGGTCGAGCAAAGGAACCCTCGCGAGGGGAAAATCCCACACGAGGCTCGCCAGGCTGAACGCCTGGTCTTTAGTAGAAATTCCCGCGGAGCGTTTGAGGGTTGTGGCAGGCCGGCCCATGGTACCCTGGTTTCCATTGGGCCGACAGTAGCCCCCGGGCCCGCGATGGGCACGCAGGAGCTCCTCAGGCGGAGGTGAATCGTCGTGGGCCCAAAGAAGCCTGCGCAGCCCGAGACACGAGGAGCGTCGCGGCTAGACACGATCCCACGATCTCCTCTAAAGTAACGGGCGTAGTGGTGGGTCCCGCCACGTCCTGGTAACGGCTCGATGAGCCGATAAAAGGCGGAGAACTCGGCGTAGGCGGCCATTACTCCACTCGTTCCCCTTTCATCTCCTTCTTCCCAGTGCTCAATCTCCAAACTCCTCCTTCGCAACCTTGCTGCAATGGCGCCCAAGAAGGCCACCGCATCCTCGAAGGGCAAGGCGGTGGTGCAGAGCGGTAAGCCTGCCGCGATGCAGCAGGGCGGCGATTTTGAACCGGCTCTAGTTGGCTTCCGCTTCGAGAAGGAGCTCTAGCTGGACAAGGTGCGTCATATGGCGGCCTCGGCGACCAATGAGCACGGCGCCATGGTGCTCAAGCTGGCGAACAACTCCTTCGGCAGCTTCTACCCCATCTTCATGCACACCCTCTACGCCGGGCTCGTGCCTCCCTTCTCTGACTTCTTCCTGGCGGTTCTGGAGCGCTACCAGATCCAGGTTCTTCATCTCCACCCCAACTCCATCCTCGTCCTCGCCATCTTCGCCTATCTCTGCGAGGCATATATCGGCATTCCGCCCTCGGTGGACCTCTTCCGCAGCTTCTATGTGCTCCGGTTCACGGCGAACAAGGAGCGGTCAGGGTGCGTGTCCTTCCGCATCACCGACGGCATGAAGGGCGTCTACATCCCCATCGCGCGGAACGGCGAGAACATTGTGACCAGCGTGACGAAGAGGGTGGAGGATTTCCGCAAGCGCTGGTTCCTCATGCAGTTCGGGAGCCAGAGCACCTTCTTCGAACTGCCTGAAGCGCCTCCGACGAAGAGGGCGATGTGGTGAGGCGCTTGAGGGACCTCTGCGAGGCTGGCCTCACCGGGCAGATGGTGGCCAAGGACTTCGTGAGGCATCGCATTGCTCCACTCCAGAGGCATGCGGACGCGATGTGGCTGTACTCCAACCAGAGGGACAAGATGCGCCTGAGCGCCACCCTCTTCACGCAGGTGGAGGTGCACAGCATCATGGAGACCCTCTTCACGTCTCCAGACATCATCGCGCCTACCAATGAGACTGTTCCGCTCCACAGGATCGATCTTGGGCGTCGCGTCTCGCACGTGCAGACGATGCCGAAGTTCGACCAGTGGGGTCTGGTGCCTGAGGGGCATGTCGGGCCTCGAGAGGACCCGGAGTCAGCGGCGCAGGGGGTGCCAGCCGAGGGCGATGAGGAGACGACGGAGATGCCCGCGGAGTCTGACGCAGGCGCAACTGGCGCCTCGGGAGGCCCCGCTTATTCGGTGTAGAACTCGGGCGCCTCGAAGAGTGCGGCGCCTGAAGTTGAGATCCACGAGATCTCTTCAGGCAGCGGCGACCAGTTCGTGGTTGCTCCCTCGCAGCGTGTCGAGGGAAAGGAGGAGAGCGATGACGACGGTGCTTCGTCGGGCCACTGCGAGCCCCGCTCCAAGGCGATCCATGACTGGAACGCCTGGGCCCGGGAAGGGGCGGAGGCACAGACGAGCGCGGAGCCCAGCGCTCCACCTGCGCGGCGGACGAAGAGGAAGTGGGTCGACACTGCGGCATAAGCTTTGTACTTCTTTTTCTGTTTGATGTTTTTCTTGTGTAAACCTCTCGAGGAGTTTTTGAGCCTTTCCCTCTCCAGGCGTCCCATGGAGCCAAAATGGCGGAGGCTCCGGAAACTTGGGGAGATCTCCAGCGTAGCAGCGGCGTCTGCAGTGCCTACGGCTGAGGAGGTGCCTCTCGAGGCCACCGCCTCTTCTCCCGAGGCTGCGGTGCCGCCTCCTGAGGCAGAGGGGCGCCACGAGGAGAAGGAGGAAGAGGCGGAGGTGACGATGCCACCGCCTGTGCGGCCTGACGCCTCTCCTGCGCGGTAGGAGAAGACGCCGGAGAAGGATGTGGCAAGGACCGCATCGCCGTCGAAGGAGCGTGCGGCGGAGACAGCTGCGTCTGCAGAGGCGCATGCTGACGTCGAGATGGAGGAGACCACCGTGCCATCGCCTCCACCAAGCGAAAGCCTTGGAGGGCCTACGGTGGATACTGAGGCCGCCGCGGGGGTGGCCTCAGCAGAGAAGGACAACCCTGCCCCTGGGGGAGAGGAGAGTGCTCCCCAGGGGCAGAAAGATGGTGGGGCTGATGGTGAGGGCGCCTCGAGCCCCCAGAAAGCCCCCAGCGCGGAAGAAGAGGGGGGCTCTCATCAGAGCCCCCAGAAGGCCCTTATCGTGGAAGAAGAGGGAGGCTCTCACCAGAGCCCCCAAGCGCGCCTCGAGGACCCTCCGAGCCCAAGGCATGACATTCCGGAGTCCTCGGCAGGCGCTGGAGCTTCCAGGTCTTCTGGTGAGTCATGGGCCTTAGTCCTGCGGGGTCGGCGCCCAGTTGCAGCTCGCCGAGAGGCTGTCCTTCGCTCGGCGAGGGAGGTGCTCGATAGGCTTGAGGCCCAGCTCGTTGAGGAAGATCGCGCCAGGGCGGAGGAGGACGCCGAGCTTGCGCGGGGCTGGGCTTGCCTCCAGGAGACCGTGGAGCGCTGCCGCCGGAAGGACGAGGTAGCCCGGGCGCAATGCGAGGCGGCGTTGCGTGATGCTGAAGAGATCCGCGTCAGCGTGGTCCGCGAAGCTGAGGAGACCCTTGCGGATCTGAGCGCCAGGCGCGAGGCTCTCGAGGCGGAGACCAAGGTAAAGCATCAGGAGCTGGCGGCGCACGAGGCGGCGGTCTCCACTAAGCACAAAGAGCTTCTGGACCGTGAGGCGGGGATCATCGCCGAATCAGAGAACGTGCGGAAGGGCTTGGAGAAGTTCCGTGAGGATCTGCGCATCTGCGAGGACTTGATCGTGCAGCGCGGGGTAGACCTTGACGCCCGCGAGACTGAGCTGCGCAAGCGCGAGGAGCAGGTTGAACAGACCGAGAAGGATCAATCCGCGCAGCGGGAGCACTTGGAGTCTCGCGAGAGCAAGGTGACCCAAGATGAGGAATTCTACCAGAAACGCCTCGCACAGACCAAGGAGAACCTCGCCAAGAAGGAGGCGAAGATGGCTGAGGAGTCCACGACCAGGGAGAAGCTCTTCCGCGACAACTGCAAGCAGGAGTTCGTGGTGAAGGCCAAGAAGCAGGAGGACCGCTTCACGAAGAGACGCAACGAGCTTGACGCTTGCATAAGGGAGCTTGAGGCTCAGAAGAAGCGATTTGACTCCCGCCTTCAGGTTGCTGTGGAGGCTCGGAAGCACGCGGAGCAAAACCTTGCTTCCTTGACGCAAGACATGATCAAGATGCAGCAGCAGGTGGGGCCTATTGTAGAGCTTGTCGAGGAGGCTCGGCAGAGCACTCTGGCTGCGCAGGTCTTGTCGCGCCAGCGGGAGCGCATGTTCGTCTCCTTGGTCAGGCATGCACGGACTGTCGCAGGCCGCCTGGGGGCTGAAGCCCCGTGCTCCCTGCCGAGGGGAACTCCGACGTCGCCACCTACCTCGGCTTCTTCGAGTAGCTTCTCACCAGCCTCGAGGAGGTCGTGACGAACCTCGACGACCTGGTGGACAACGAGAGCCGCGAGCTCCTTGGCGTCGCGGTCGGCCAAGTCTTCGCCAACATCACACACCTCGACATCCAATGCTTCAAGAGTGTCGAGGAGAGCGATGACGAGGCAGGCGCTGAGGAGGGGGGAGATGAGGCTGTTGACGGCGACGACGACAACGATGACGGCCCTGCTGCCTAAACCGTCCCTGTGGAGAGGTGTGCCTGGAGCACCAGCTATCTTAGGACTTGTTGCTTTACTTTGTAATGGTTTGTAAAGACACTTTTATTTTTGCAAGTGTGAATGCCCCTTGGGAGGCCTTTTATCTGTTTCCTCATGTCTTTTTCGCTCTACTTCGTTAGGACCCTGCTCTTAGCGCAAATAGCACCGCCGCTTCGGTATGCCGGAGTCAGGGCTCGACAAGGCCGGGGGGTGCGTAAGGCTTAGAGAGGTAAGACTCTCGAGGCGCGATGCTCGGGAGCTCCCCTTTGACGTGCAAGCAGCCCATGAGGCGTAAGAGAGAAAAGAGAGGCTCGAGGGGCGACAAAACCAGCGAGAGGGAAAAAGCTCATGAGGCGTAAGTTCTGGACTTAGCTTTAGCGAGACGCCTGTCTCGTAGAGGGTGTTGTGTTCCTGGTGAGGTGTTTTCCCTCTCGAGGCTGCCTGAGGCTGGTTTGGAGCTTTTAGAGCCCTGCAAGGCGTCTTGTTCCCTGCGTTGGAGAGAGAGGCGAACCCACAAGCAATGCATAGTTGTACAACTCATGCGCGCTCATAGATTTCCTCATGGGTATCTCACGAGGAGAATAAGCACCAAGGTCCTTGGTGAGGTGACGTGCATGGGAGCTAGCCCACGAGTCAGAGCTCTTTGGTGAGATAACGGTCGTGGGCGGAGAGCCACGAGTTAGAGCTCGGATCCTTTGGATTTTACGATGCTGCTGGGATGCTCCCGAGACACAGGCACCGTGCTCAGCCCCCGCTCGCGAGGTGCGCATGGGGAAAAATGTGAGCGCGAATGAATGTAAGAGAACAAACTCACCAAGCAATATTACATAACGGCGCCGAGCGCAAAGGTTCATGATGACCTGAAATTGTTCATTACACTTGGCGAGGCCAAGACAAAGTCCGCCATGTCTGGGCATGGGGTTCCACATGGAGTGGCTGAGGCTTCCCGCGGCCCGTGGCGACGCGTTGTAGGGAGCTCTCAGTGGAGATGGCCCTCGTGAAGGGAAAGCTTGGTGAAGCTGGGAGGTGAAGACGCATGCTTCCCTCTTGAGACAAAAAATGCCTGCCGCGACGTGATCACGGGTAGAACTTGCGTAGGTGCTCGATGTTCCATGGGTTTTTGATTGGATCGCCGTCTTCCGTCTCGAGCCGCACCGCGCCAGGCCTGGCGATGTGCGCGACCCTGTAGGGGCCTTCCCACATGGGTGAGAGCTTGTGGAGGCCCTCTCTGGAGAGAATCCTCCTGAGGACGAGATCGCCTGTCTCGAGGGTGCGCGGACGTATGTGGCGGCTGTGGTAGCGGCGCAGGTCTTGCTGGTACTTTGCCGCTCGGAGGGCGGCACGGCGACGTAGTCCATCGAGTAGCAGCAAGTCGTCGTTGTGGAGCTCCTCTTGGTTGTCCTCGTTGAAAGCAAGGATCCGTGGGGACCCATGCTTGATCTCGGTGGGGAGGACTGCTTCAGCGCCATAGACGAGAGCGAACGGCGTTTCTCCAGTGGGCTTCGTGGCGGTGGTGCGGATGGACCAGAGCACAGAGGGGAGCTCTTCGATCCAATTCTTGCCGTGGGCCTTGAGGCGGTTGAAGCTTCTTGTCTTGAGGCCTTTGAGCACTTCGCGTTCGCTCGCTCAGCCTGCCCGTTGCTTCGTGGATGAGCCACCGAGGCGAAGCAGAGCCGGGTGCCAAGACTCTCGCAGTAGGCCCTGAAGATGCCGCTGGTGAACTGTGAGCCGTTGTCGGTGATGATGCGATTTGGCACGCCGAAGCGACAGGCTAGGCCTCTGATGAATTTCACCGCTGATCTCGCCGGGATGCTGCGCACCGCTTCGACCTCCGCCCATTTGGTGAACTTGTCAATGGCGACGTAGAGGTAGCGGTAGCCCCCGCTGGAGCGTGGGAATCCCAGGATGTCCAGCCCCCAGACCGCGAAGGGCCAGGAGAGCGGGATGGTCTGGAGCCCCAGTGCAGGCTGGTGGACTTGCTTGGCGTGGAATTGGCATGCCTCGCAAGCCTGGACAACGGTGGTTGCATCTTGAAGCACTGAGGGCCAGTAGAATCCACTCCTGAAGACTTTCCCTGCAAGGGTGCGTGATGACGAGTGGTGGCCACATTCTCCACTGTGTATGTCCTTGATCAGCTGGCGGCCTTCTTCAGGGGGGACGCATTTTAGTGCAACTCCATTTGGACGCTTGCGGTACAGGTCTCCCTCGTGAAGGCAGTATGACTTGGCCTGGCGAGCAATTCTCTCTGCTTCTGCATCCTCTTCAGGGAGGACTCCGTCCCTGAGGTACTCCTTGAGCTCATCGATCCAGCCCGTCTCTTGATGCGTCATGGCCAACAGCAGGCGTTCTCCTGAGGGTGGACCGCAGCTCGGTGCTCCAGATGTTGGTGGTGGGAGCTCTTCGTCTGTGTCATTCGACCGCTTCTTTTGGCTGTTTCACCGATGCCCTGGTGAGTCTCTCCTCGAACACACCTGCCTGCTGGGCTTTCTGCGTGATGCTCGCCTGGCGATGTCGTCGGCCTCCTGGTTCTCCCTTCGGGATGTGCCTGAGCTCCATCCCCTTGAAGTGTTTCTCGAGCTTGCGGACCTCCTCGAGGTAAGCGGCCATGTGGCCGTCCTTAGGCGTATAGCTCTTGTTGGAGAAGTTGACGAGGAGCTGGGAGTCGCCCTTGATGAGTAAGCGCTTGATGCCGAGGGCGATTGCGGCTCTGAGCCCGGCGAGGAGGCCCTCGTACTCGGCGATGTTGTTGGAGACCTTGTCAGTCGTGAAGCACAGCTGGACGGCGTAGTAGAGCTTGTCGCCCTTGGGTGAGGTCAGGACGACGCCAGCCCCTGCGTTCGGCATGCGAATGCTCCCGAAGTGCATGGTCCAGTGGCTTGGCACGTGTCTCCAGCTGGCGTGGTTTCCGCCTCATGAGGCTCTTCTTGCTGCGTGTCTGTCCACTCGGCGACGAAGTCCGCCAATGCCCTTCCCCTTGATGACCCTGGTGGTGTCGAAGCGCAGGCCAAAAGGTTGCAGCTCAATGTTCCACCCTGCGACGCGATCAGTGGCGTTTGGGTTGCGCAGGATTTGCTCCAGAGGGAATGATGTGACCACCGTGATGGGGTGGCCCTGGAAGTAGTGGCGCAGCTTCCTGGAAGCGATGAGGAGCGCGAGGAGGAGCTTCTGCTGCATGTGTACCGCTCGCGAGGTCTCGCAGCACAGTGCTGACGAAGTAGACGGGATGCTCGACGAGGGTTGTCGATGGTGACGCAGCACTGGGCTCCTCGGGAGCCTTGTCGAGCCTCTCTTGAGGTGGACCCTCGACGAGGGTGCCTTCTGGTTGCGCGGGCTCGACATGAGGCTCAGGGCCTGAAGAGGGTGCTTCCTTATCGGGGGGATCTGGGCTTGGCGTGGCAGTGTCCTTCTTGGCGAGGACTGGCTCTTCCCTTTCTGCCACCAAGGCTGCGCTCACTGTTTGTGGAGTGGCTGACAGGTACAGCTTCAGATGCTCGCCAGGCCTTGGGGCAACCATGACAGGTGGGCTAGCCAAGTACTTCTTCAGGTCTTCAAATGCTTGTCCGCCTCCGGCGTCCACTTGAACGTGCCAGACCGCTTCATGAGCTTGAAAAATGGCAGCGCCCTCTCGCCGAACTTGGAGATGAAACGGCCGAGGCTGGCCATGCATCCCGCGAGGCGCTGCATGTCCTTGAGGCGACGAGGTGGCTGCATTTCTTCTATGGCTTTGATCTTGTCAGGATTTGCTTCTATGCCGCGGTGAGACACTAGGAACCCGAGGAGTTTGCCTGATGGTACCCCGAAGACGCACTTGGCGGGGTTCAGCTTGATGTTTACTTTGCGCAGGCTGGCAAAGGTCTCCTCGAGGTCCTCCATGAGGGTGTGCTCTTCGCGAGTCTTGACCACGATGTCATCGACGTAGGCTTCTGCGTTTCTTCCCATCTGAGCCCCCAAGGCCTTCCTCATGAGCCTCTGGAAGGTGGCGCCGGCGTTCTTCAAGCCAAAGGGCATGCAGACGTAGCAATACACACCACAAGGGGTGAGAAATGCTGTCTTCTCCTCATCCTCCTTCGCCATCTTGATCTGGTGGTAGCCTGAGAAGGCATCCAGAAAACAGAGGAGGTCGCAGCCGGCGGTGGAGTCCACGATCTGGTCTATCCGAGGCATGGGGTACGGGTCCTTGGGGCAGGCCTTGTTGAGGTCGGTGTAGTCGATGCAGAGCCTGCCGCCCCGGTGTGCTTGGGAACGACCACCGTGTTGGAGAGCCATGTGGGGTGTGGAACTTCTCTGATTATGTGTGCTTCTTTCAACTTCTCTACTTCCTTGATGATGAACTCTTGCTTCTCTGGCGCCTGGCGCCGTGCTTTCTGCTTCACGGGGCGTGCGTTTGGACACACGGCTAAGTGGTGCTCGATCACCTCCCTCGGTACTCCGGACATCTCTGACGGTGTCCATGCGAACATGTCAGAGTTTGCCCTGAGGAAGGCGACGAGCGCGCTTTCCTATTTGGGAGGCAAGCCAGCGCCTATGGTGACGCTAGCCCCCGAGCCGCTGGCGTCCAATGACACCTTCTTCGTGGCTGCCTGCTCCTGTGAGAACAGCTGCTTCTTCTTCGCGGGCCTCTCGAGGGGCTCCATGTCCTCGTCAGCGGGAATGCCACGGCAGCGGCCTTGTAGGCGGTCTCGACAGAGCGCATTGCGTCCTGGACTTGACCGTGGATGGCGATGGTGCCGCCGCTGCCTGGATCTTGACGATGTTGTACGCGTGGTGGTGACGGCCATGAACTTCGCGAGGGCAGGGTAGCCGAGGATGGCGTTGTAGGGCAGGCCGATGTGCGCGACGTCGAAGTCGATCTGCTCGGTGCGGTAGTTCTGGGTGTGCCAAAGGTGACCGCGAGCCGCACCTGCCCCAGCGGAGTGGTGGAGCCACTCGTTACCCCCGTGAAGGGCCTGGAGGGCATCAGCCACTCATATGGCACCTGAAGCTGCTCGAAGGTCTCGACAGAGATGACGTTCAAGCCCGCACCCCCATCTATGAGTGTCTTGGCGACGGCGATGTTGTTGATGACGGGGGTGCACACCAGAGGGATGGTGCCGACAGCCTTGGTCGACTTGGGGTGGTCCTTGGAGTCGAAGGCGATGGTGTACTGCGACCACTTGAGGGGCTGGGATGCCTCAATCCCTGGAAGCGCTGCATTGACCTCGCGAGAGAACTGCTTGAAGTGGTTGTTGGACTTGGGCGCCTGAGACCCACCGAGGATGCAGGCTATTGCCCCCTGAGGGGCCTGGTAGCCCCCAGGGTTCTCGTCGGGGAGGTTGCCGTTTTGCCCGGCGTTGTTCCCCCGAGCCCTGTGCTGGAAGTTGTGGCGTCCAACTCCGCGACCGCCACGGCATCCGCCGCGGCCCTGGTTCTTCTCGCGCTCCTTGCTGAGCTGTTTGAGCTCCCAGCAGTCTTCAGTTGCATGGTTGTGCCTATTGTGGTAGATGCAGAACAGGCGATTGTCCACTTTCTTCTCTTCAGCCGCTAGAGCGGCCTCGTGAGGCTGCTTCACGTCAGGCTCCGCCGCGAGGATGGCGGTGGTCTTGCGCTTCTCGACGGGCTTCTTCTTGCTCCTGGACCCCTCAGGAGGGTCATCCTCCGTTTCTTTCTTGATGAAGAGGAGGCCCTCTTCAGCCTTGGCGCACTTGTCAGCCAGATCAAAGAGCTTCACCACTGAAGAGAGAGTGTCGTGGATGCCGAGCTTCTCGAGCATCCGGTGGTTCGTGACGCCCTCCCTGAAGGCGGAGATGACGTGCAAGTCTGGGATGTATCTGCGGAGGGTCTCGTCAGGCTTCTGGCGCACCGCGCGAAGGTCATTGTACGTGAGCGCGCGCTCGTAGGTGCCCTTGAAGTTGGCGACGAAGACCTTGCAGAGGTCCTCCCACGTGTCGATGGTGTTCTCGGGGAGGTTCATGAGCCACGAGAGCGCGGAGTACTTGAGCGCCATGGAGAACCAGTTGGCCATCACCTTGTCGTTGCCTCCCGCGGCCTGGATGGAGACGGTGTAGAGCTGCAGGAACTCCAGAGGGTTGGTCCTGCCGTCGTAGCGCAGAGGGAGGTCTGGCTTGAACTTCACGGGTCAGACGA
Organism: Poa pratensis; assembly: GCA_947311845.1. Classification (NCBI taxonomy): domain Eukaryota; kingdom Viridiplantae; phylum Streptophyta; class Magnoliopsida; order Poales; family Poaceae; genus Poa; species Poa pratensis. Next base: position 36,019,700 of record CAMZMU010000041.1, read on the forward strand.
CACGGCGCAGGTTGCGGGTGAAGGTGGTGCAGCCTGTGGCGTATGTCACAGCGCCACCAGCGAGCGCGCCGCGGTTCTGGCGACCTGCAGCAGCAATCTCCTGGACGACGCGGTTGTGGCGGTCCCTCTGGCGCTCGATCTCCACGCGTGCATCCGGTGGAGTTCGCTGCTGGAGCGGTGCGGTGTTTTGCTGCTAGAGCCGCAGCTGGAGGAGGTGGCTGAGGCGGAGGGGGAGGAGGAGCGCCATGCGCTATGTTCCTCTCGCGTCCGGAGTGGCGCACCAGCGAGCGGGAGGGCGCTGGTGCTGCTGTAGTAGCGGCGGGAACGGCGGCGGTGTTGATGAGCTCTTCGAGGCGCCCGAGCCAGTTGTCGTGGCCCGCCTCCGTGGGACGGTAGCGCAGCAGCTCCCGCGCCATCAGTAGCGCAGTAGCTGGGCTGGGTGCCGCTCGGCCCTGCGTGGAGGTGCTCTCGCGCCTGGACGGGTGCAGGGAGGAAGCTCCCTCGCCCTCGTCGTCGTTGTCGCCATCGTTGCCGCTGCCGTTGCCGCCGTCGTCTTCAGGGTGCTTGACGCGCGGCTCGGCGTTGAGCTCTGAAGTGCGGTTGGCGCGTGGGCGGCCATGCGGGTTGTGGTTGGTAGTAGGCTCGGTGTTGGCTCTGCCGGACGTCCGTCGCACAAGGCGCGCAGCTCGTGTGTCGGTCATGTCGCGGAGAGGTTGAAGAAGTTGAAGACGCGCCTCAGCCCCCTACCTGGCGCGCCAAATGTCAGAGACTAGTCCCAGGAACTAGGGGTGTCTCTCAAAAGCCAGGAATCGAGTAAGGGGTTGAACACAACGTCAAACAGATCCTCAACAACCTCGGCAACGGTGCTCGTCGAGCTCGGTGAGGAACATCACGACAGAGAGGGAACACGAGCCGCTACCCAGGTTCAGGCCCACCGTGAGGTGTAAAAGCCCTACGTCCTGCTAAGATGTATTGCACTGCTTGGAGAGGTTCACAGTACAAGGGTGCTTGCCGAGGGAACAGTCGTGGCTATGGTGGACTATGGTGGAACGAGCTCCGTCTTCTCCTTCGGATGTAGCTGCTTGGGTGTTGAATGAATTGGTGAATGCGGGATCCCCCTCCTAGGTCGTACACTGGCTCCTTATATACTGGCCTTGGTCCTCTTCCCCAAAAATGTCTGGCGGGAAGGGATACCACAATGCCGCCAAGTTGGAGCACAGCGCACAGCGTCGGGGGCATCCATGGATGCGGTCCATGGCAGAGAGCACGTCGTCTTGGCAGAAAAGCCACCGACCAACTAGGACAGTGGGCTGGCACTGCAGAGCGTTATGGCGTGCGCCACGGTGACGTCGCAGTTGGAGCGTAGCGGCGGCCGGAGTCCGCTTTGCCTCCTCCAGCTCTGTTGACTGCTTTATACACGAGAATGGCAACTGCGGCGTCTTCGTCATCGCGCGCAGGCGCGCGCGTCACTTCTGCGGCGGGCACAGAGCCCATGTGTGCTCTGCAGCGTGCGCAGGAGCTTGCTTCCACTTGAAGGAACCCCGCGAGGGCCCGGAGCCTCGCCGAGTCTTTGTAGCCATTGACTCCTCGCGAGGGTAGCGTGGAGATGCGCCAGGACCCGATGGTCCTCTAGGAGAGGCCTTCCTGAGGCTGAAGCTCCTCTCGAGGCCCCTTAGGCCGAATGTCTGGTCCTTAGCAGAAATGCTCGGTCGAGCAAAGGAACCCTCGCGAGGGGAAAATCACTCACGAGGCTCGCCAGGCTGAACGCCTGGTCCTTAGTAGAAATTCCTGCGGAGCGTTTGAGGGTTGTGGCAGGCCGGCCCATGGTACCCTGGTTTCCATTGGGCCGACAGCTTTCCCTAATTATGGCTCCGTCCAAAGAAGATTGAAACTTGACAAAATGTTTACCTTGTCGCGTTCTAGAAATATTTATGCCATGAAGTCTAGGTAGCCCTTGGGAACGTTTTCCACTTATAAGAAACACACACTTGAGCTTGTCCTCTTGCTGCATAGAGGATTGGGCTTTCTCTCTTTGAGAGCTTTCACTTGTCATATTTTATTTTCAGCATTTTATTTTATTGCAAACTCTACACCAAAAACCCAAAAACACTTGCATCATTTTACTTTATCTAGTGCATAGATAATAAGAAAAGTGACACTCTTATTTGAGAGGATAAATACTTATACCTTCTACTCCTCGTGGGATCGATACTATACTTACATATTGAAGATTTCAATGATCCCCTATACTTGTGGGTATCACCTGGCAGCGTAGCCTTCCTTGTTCGAGCCGCAAGAAGACATCTCGATCTAGGGCTTGAAAACCTGGCTGACACAACTAGAAAACGAAAGATGTCGAAAACGCGAGATACGGACCTCGGGGGATCCGGGGGATTATATAGACGAAAGTTTCATGACAAAAGGAAGGAGCAGGTCGAAACGGGGTCGGAGATGGGCTCCGTGGCGCCCACGCCAGGCCTCGGCGCGGCCAAGGTGGGGCCCGTGCCCAGGGGTGGCGTGGTGCCCTCGGGCACCACTTCTGTCCCTTTTTCGACTTGTAATTTCCAAAATTAAACAAAAATAACTAAAATAAAAGATTTAAAGTTAAATACGAACTTTTTCTTACCGAAACTCATACGTACTCCAAATCAGCTTCTGTAGTTTCCTATTTTTGAGTTTCAATGAATTCTTCCGGAGTTACCACTTGAATAACATCAACATTTTCATTATAAGAATCTCCAGAAATATAGTGCTTCAGTCTTTGCCCATTGACCACTTGTGGTTTGTCACCATCAAGCAAAATAATTATTATTGCACCTGAGCGATAAACTTCTTCAACAATATAAGGCCCTTCCCATTTTGAGAGCAATTTTCCTGCAAAAAATCTGAGACGATACCTATACAATAGAACTTTATCACCCACGTTAAATTCTCTCTTTAAAATCCTCTTGTCATGCCATCTCTTAACTTTCTCTTTGAAGAGTTTAGCATTCTCATACGCCTCACTCCTCCATTCATCTAGAGAACTCAATTCAAGCAATCTCTTTTCACCAGCTAGTTTAAAATCTCTATTAAGTTCTTTGATTGCCCAATAAGCTTTATGTTCTAATTCTAAAGGTAAATGACAAGCTTTTCCATAAACCATTTTGTAAGGAGACATGCCCATGTGATTTTTATAAGCAGTTCTATAAGCCCACAAAGCATCGTTAAGCTGTCTAGCCCAATTCTTTCTGGATTTATTAACAGTCTTTTGCAAAATCAATTTAATTTCTCTATTTGATAACTCTACTTGACCACTTGTTTGAGGATGATATGGTGTAGCAATTCTGTGGTTAACACCATATTTAGCAAGAGTTTTCCTAAAACCACCATGAATAAAATGAGAACCAGCATCGGTCATAAGATATCTAGGTACACCAAATCTAGGAAAAATATCATCCTTAAGCATTTTCAAAAAAGTTTTACCATCAGCACTAGAGGTTGGTATAGCTTCTGGCCATTTAGTAACATAATCAACAGCAAAAAGAATATGAGTATAACCATCTGATGGAGGAAAAGGACCCATAAGTCAAATCCCCAACAATCAAAAGGCTCAATAACAAGCGAATAATTCATAGGCATTTTATTACGTCTACTAACGTTACCAACTCTCTGACATTGATCACATGATAAAATAAACTTTCTTGCATCTTTAAAGAGAGTAGGCCAATAAAAACCTGATTGTAGAACCTTTTGTGCAGTTATATCTCCAGCGTGATGTCCTCCATAAGCACTACCATGATATTTGTCCAATATTTCTTTTTGCTCATGTTCGGGAACACATCTTCGCATAATACCGTCTACTTCTTCTTTATACAAATGTGGGTCATCCCAAAAATAGTGCCTCAAGTCACAAAAGAATTTCCTTCTTTGCTGATAAGTAAAAGTTGGAGGCAAATATTTGGCAACAATAAAGTTAGCATAATCAGCATACCAAGGACTTTCATGTGAACTTACCTTTCTAGAATTCATTAACAGGAATAGGATCATGCATTATATTTTCCAATCTAGATAAATTATCAGCAACAGGGTTTTCAGCACCCTTCCTATCCACAATATGCAAATCAAACTCTTGTAACAGAAGAACCCATCTAATAAGTCTAGGCTTAGCATCCTTCTTATCCATGAGGTATTTAATAGCAGCATGATCAGTATGAATAGTTACCTTGGAATCAACAATATAGGGTCTAAACTTATCACAAGCAAATACTACCGCTAAAAATTCCTTCTCGGTGGTAGCATAGTTCTTATCTACTCGCTGTCCTAAAACAACACCTACAGCAAAATCACTAGCATCACATATAATTTCGACAGGTAAAGTCCAATCAGGTGGTTGGACGACAGGAGCAGTTATTAAAGCCTTTTTAAGAATTTTGAATGCTTCCTTACAATCATCATAAAAAACAAAAGGTACATCTTTTTGAAGAAGATTAGTAAGTGGTTTGGAAATTTTAGAAAAATCTTTAATAAACCTTCTATAGAAACCAGCATGACCAAGAATACTATGAATACCTTTCACATCCCTTGGGCAGGGCATTTTCTCAATTGCTTCAACTTTAGCGCTGTCCACTTCAATACCCCTTTCAGAAATTTTATGCCCAAGAACAATTCTTTCATTAACCATGAAATGGCATTTCTCCCAATAAAGAACAAGATTAGTCTCTTCACATCTCTGCAAAACTTTGTCAATATTGTGCAAACAATTATCAAAAGAAGTTCCATAGACGGAGAAATCGTCCATGAAGAATTCCACAATTTCTTCACAAAAGCCATGAAAAATAGCAGACATGCATCTTTGAAACGTAGTAGAAGCATTACATAAACCAAAAGGCATACGTCTATAAGCATACGTTCCATAAGGACAAGTAAAGGTAGTTTTCTCCTGGTCCTGATGTCTAATAGCTATTTGTGAAAAACCGGAATAACCGTCAAGAAAACAGAAATGAGTTTTCTTAGACAACCTTTCTAACATTTGATCAATAAAAGGCAGAGGATAGTGATCTTTCTTAGTAACCTTATTAACTTTTCGAAAATCAATGCACTTCCTATAGCCAACTAGTACTCTTTGAGGAATAAGCTTATTATTTTCATTTGGCACAACATTTACTCCTCCTTTCTTAGGAACACAATGAACAGGACTAACCCATCTACTATCAGCAATAGGATAAATTATACCTGCATCAAGGAGTTTTAATACCTCATTCCTTACCACTTCTTTCATCTTAGGAATTAAACGACGTTGATGTTCAACAACGGGCTTTGCGTCAGGCTCCATATTAATTGCATGTTGACAGATAGCAGGAGAAATCCCTTTTAAATCATCAAGAGTATAACCCATGGCTCCTCGATGTTTCTTCAACACCTCTAACAATCTTGCTTCTTCATCACCTGAAAGTTTAGAACTGATAATAACAGGATATATTTTCTTATCATCAATATGAGCATATTTAAGTGTATCTGGTAAAGGTTTTACACTAGTAGGAAACTGCCTTTCTGTAGATCACTTTTTGTGGCGCACCAATTAGCCATGCGCCACACAAAAAAATTCTGTGGCGCACCAGGCCATGTGCGCCACAGAAAGTCACATTTCTTTGGCGCACCTTGCCAGGTGTGACTTTCTGTGGCGCACATGGCCTCGTGCGCCACAGAAATGTGACGTTCTGTGGCGTGCGCCACAGAAATGTTACTTTCTGTGGCGCATGGGGAGTGTGCGCCACAGAAATGTGACTTTCTGTGGCGCACATGGCCTGGTGCGCCACAGATTTTTTTTCCAGATCACACCCCCCCCCCCCCCCCGTGGATCGTCTTTTCAGTTTTGCAAACAAGAAAAGAAAATGATAAAATCTTCAATAAATAAATTCCTTTGAGATATAGTTAGGTTTTAGTGTCTACTTGGTATAGAAATTTTGAAATATGAATTTTGATCTTTTTTGCAAAAAACAGAAAAAAAGTTTGAACGCCCATAACTTTTGCATACGATGTCGAAAAAATACGTTTAATATACCAAAAAAATCGTGAGAAAAAAGGAGCCCGCAGATTCGGCAAATTCCAAAAGAGTGAAAAGTTATTTCAAAAAGAAGATTTTTTTCTACAAAATCGAAAAAACAAAAAAAATTGGAAACAAAATTCTGTGGCGCACGGTGCGCCACAGAATTGTTGGGCAGGATTCGAAATTTGAATCCCGCCCAACAGCCCTTCTCTTCTTCCTCTTCTTTCTTCTTCTCTCCTTTCTCTCATTTCACTTCTCCTCCACTTCTCCTATCCCTTCTCCTCCACTTCTCCTCTCCCCTTCTCTCCTCTACCTCTACTTCAACTCTACTCCGGCGACCTCCTCCTCCCCCACCACCTCCGGCGAGCTTCTCCTCCTCCTCCACCACCTCCGGCGAGCTTCTCCTCCTCCTCCACCACCTCCGGCGAGCTTCTCCTCCTCCTCCTCCACCACCTCCGGCGAGCTTCTCCTCCTCCACCAACTCCGGCGACCTCCTCCTCCACCACCTCTGGCGACCTTCTCCTCCTCCACCACCTCCGGTGACCCCCATCCTCCACCCACCACCGACCAAGCCACCTACGGCCATGGCCACGGGCACCACGGCCTCCGACGAGCTCCGGCCAAATTCTGGCGAAATGTCGAAATTTCGGTGGCCATATTAGGGATGCAGGCGGAGACAGATTCCGCTGGTCCGCTTCATCCGCGCCGCTCCAAACGCCTTAACGGCTTAACGGACAGTCCGTACAAAATAAATGTACCTCACCGACACGTCCGCCCAGCCTGCTAGGTCCGTTGTCCGCTAGCACTACATCCTTGTAACACCCCGAAAATATAACCCAAATTTTAGTGGTGTTTTCCGACACCAGAAAAACTTTTTCCTCTTATTCTAAATATATCTCCAAAACTTTTGAAGATGAATTGACTTGGAAATTGCTTTCTCGAAATTTCCCATAAGTCCACGAACCACTCCAACACCCGTGATAATTTTTGTGCTCTGGTTTTCTCTCGAAAACCCTAGCCCTAATTATCGGAACCTTTTAATCCTTTTCTTCCACCTTATAAAAGGGAAACCCATTTCCATAGCTCTAAAAATTCCACCAAAAATACCAGAGGACCCCATGTCCATATAAAGACAACCCAAGCAAAAATATTGTATACTCCAATGCAATATTTCCAAGTTAACCAATAATTTCAAAACTGCCATTTCTAGTCCAGAAATGTTTTAACCAAGCTAGGAACCTCCAATAATTCTGATAAATTCAGGGAATGCATATTTTGGCATTTCCTCCATTTCATCTTTCGGAGACAAACCCATTTGACCAATATTTAGACCATTTCCTTTGTAAGCCAAAAACCGATGCCGGTACGCGGCTTAGCGGACACAATACCGAAACCCAATTTCCCCTCACCCAAATGATCTCAAACTCCATAGAAACTCTCCCCTGACCAAAACAACCCATGCCTAATTTTTGGGAATTTTTCTGAGATGCGAAAGACCCTGGTCATTTCATCGAGCACCTTCGCTATTTTTGGTTTTCTGAAAATCTTACACTGCAAAGTTTCGAATCCCTGGGTGATTCTTGTTGTGTTGTGTTTTTCTCGATGTTACGAACCCAGTAGTGAAGACCATTCTCCTTTTGGACCTCCGAGTCACCGGGAACGCGGCGATGACGCCTGTGTCGCGCCCTAGACGCGCGCTTAGGCAGGACCTAATCTCCGTTTACTGCTGTGGTCGGTGGCTGACCCTTCTGCTGCAGTACACCACGTGCTTCACTATGCCACCAGCACGGCAGCCACACCCTCCCCCTCATCCCTATCCTCTCCATTATCTTGTTGGAGCAAGGTTGGTGAAGCGGTGACCACGGCTCCTTTAAAGGCAGCACGGCCACGACCTAACTCTCCCTCTCCCTAGCCTATAAAGACCCTCCCGAGCTCCTCTGCGTGCTCTGCTCTTCCCTCTTGCTCTCCCCTAGGCTCTGGCCAGCAAGTGAGCAACCAAACCGAGCTCACTCGAAACCCTAGCTCCGGCCAACCCTAGCTCACGGTAGTGGTCGCCTCGGCCCTCCTCTGCCCCGGTTGAGCTGCGAGGCGAGCATGGCGTCCTCAAGGACCTCATTCCGCTCCTCTCCCAGCTCGCGGGCGCTGCAGGTCGTCGCCGGCAACCATTTTCCGCGGCAGCCCGCCATGGCCGTGCGGCCAAGCTCGCTCGCGAGCCAACCCTCAGCTTCCCCCGCGCCCCTAGGCCTTCCCTGGCCGCAGTCCGGCACCGCCGTTCAATTCCCGCCATCGCCCGTCCTCGAGCGCAACCGTGCCGGGAAGCAATGCGGCCTTCCCACCATTGCCGAGCTGGGCAAGCTCGGGGGCGTCGCCTCCGTGCCGTCCCCGGCCTCTGGAGCCCAGGCCGAGCGCGGCGCTGCTCCGCGTGGCCGCCGCCACCGTCTCCCGGCGCCTCGGCCCTCCCTGCAGCCGGCGCCGGCGACCGCCGGCCAGCTCCCGTGCGTGCTGCACGCAAGAGCAAAGCTAGCTAGAGGAGAACAGTCAACTGATCAGCGCATTTCCAAGTTTATGTTTTCCTCCAGCTAAAGCGTATTCTCGTATTTTACGCTGTCCCTAAGCGGAAGCGTATTTCAGGGAAACGCGTTTCCTCAGCGCGAAAACGTACTCTGGACAGTACGCAACCCAGCCCAGCTCAGTCAGCTCGAGCTGGATATCTACTGCCCTGTGCGGTATATAGCTATCCTTCGCTCGCTCGTTTCTCTCAAACCATAACTCCGATTGAGGTGATTCAAATTTGTAAATTTTTAGTTTGGAAAGCTCTGTCCAGTAATATCAGTTTTACATTTTTGTAAAATACTTGTATGTTCAGCACCTTTGTGTGCATGCGTAGGTATTCCACGGTACCGGCAAACCAAGACCTAACCCGCGACGTGTCCGTGACCCTCCAAGCCAAACGGTGTCGATCTTCGGAGGCAAGCTAAACCCTTGCTATGAGCCATCCCACAATGTCGTTTGTTATTTTCTTATTACCATGCCGAGTGTTTATATATGTCTGCATTCGGTATATATGATATGTCGGTCTGCTATTGTTGTGTTCATTATGTTACTTCGAATATTGCCCCTGCCATGTTTTATTTATCATCATGTATGCATTAGAATGACGTGTGAATTAATTGTGCGCCTCGCACTTGCGCGGCTTTGTCGAACCCTCTAAATAAACAACTATAAAACCTGTGTCCCTATGATTGTTTGCTTCTTCTTCTTCGCCGAGGTGAGGAGCGGACGAATGTCGTCTTATGATCCTCGGAGTTGGGGGCATTTGCCAAAAGAGTTATTTTCTTCTTGTCCCTCCGTCAAACGTGGTTGGCGCAAGCCACCTAGACTGCGACGCTTGGGAGCTGACTTTCCATTTGGTTCTTTTGCCGAGATTGCTGACACCACGTCGAGGTAATCCTCGAGTGGAATGGATGCTTTCTTTCTTATGATTGCTTTTCGGTTCATTTTGGAGACTATATGCCCAAATCCCCACTTCCTGGTCAACGGTCGGATGGTAACGCCGCCAAAGACTTGCGCGTGGAGGAACGGATGCGTAGCAGACTCCGCTAACCAACTAGTTGATCTGTGATGACGCTTGTCGGCGGAATCGCCGCGATAGTCACCCGGTCGACGCAAACCAACTAAAGTATTGCTTGAAATATATTGTTGCTAATGTTTTGTTGTTTGATGATATATGATATTGATATCGTGATTATTATGCTGGACTAATCCTCTGTTTTGGAACTTGTGATTGATGAAACTTGATTAAAGGAAACACCCCTCCAAACAACGATAGGGTCAGTCCACGGTGCCACTAATCTGAACATCGAACGCACTGCCACTGTCGCTCACATGGGCGGGCCTTGACCTACGTAATCCTATCGAGCCTCCTTTGATGCCACCCTTTTGGCAAGTCTAGTCGGTACCATAGTTGGTCGGGGCTAGTCTTGCGAAGGTTCCGGAGCTAGGCGTCGCTCATGGGTTGGGGACGTGCCGGATTCACTTCTGCATAAGGCATAGAGTTATGTCGGTGGCTACACATGGAGTGTCTTGGTAGCGTGAATGGTCAGGTGAGTGTATCTTGCTGAGTTCGCCTTAGGGATGATGACCTAAAGTACCGGCTCAGTGTGGTGCACTTAGGTGAGTGGTAATTGCAACCTCTCGAGAGTGTCAAATCTGGATGTCTAGCCTCGTTCCAAGGTTATGGAACAGCACTTCAGTGTCGGTCACACTGTGTGTCTTTGTCGTGTCAGGAGGTTAAACCTAAGGCTTGTTTGAAAGAAAGATGAACAACCTGATTTCACTAAATGAACAATAAGATGATGCAGTGAATGTTACTTGTGAGGTGAATGGGATGGCGGTGTGATGCGTTGGAAGCCTATAGTTAGGCCAGAGCCAACATCAACCGTGCATGCCCTAGAAGATAGCCAGAGTTGGCTGGATTGATAGCCAGAGTTGGCTGGAGTGATAGCCAGAGTTGGCTAGAGGCTTGGAAGCCTGATTATGTTGACAGGAGTAATTATAAGATTTGGTACCCACTGATACACTCGTCTACTCGTCACAGGTAACCTCTTTGTTTGATCGCCGGTATACGATCCAACCCCACCTGGCTTGGACTCTGCACTGGTGATACCCCATTGTTTGCTTATGCCATGTTTTGCTTGTGATGCCATGCTACTTTTATGTCAAGTACCTAGAGTAGACTCTTGCCACGTGTAGGATTTTATTTCAAATGTATATCTTGCTGCATGATTGTTGGATTGTTTGTAGTAAGTGGCGAATTCTTGCTGAGTGCATATTAATGTACTCACGGGCCTTGTGATTGTGGCCAGGTTTTGTCGAGGATTCATCTTCCACCTTAGTAAGGATTTGAAGCAAGAGCGTGCTAGGATCAGTAGCCTAGCCAGAACCTGTGGAGTGGAGCCGCTCCAAGTCGTAGCCTCTCATATGTCTTCCGCTGCCAGTTAAAACTCTGTATCGTGCCATGCTGGGATTGATATTTCGTCATTCCTTGATGGCCTTGTAAACCATTTGTAGCACTGATGTGCCTGATTGTGTAATGATTTCCATTATGTTACACGGTTGTGACGTGCGGCCAGTTATCTTGGGATGGCGCATGGGACGACTGCCTCTCTGGCAAGATGTGTCAGGGAGGGGTGTCACAGACATGGTATCAGAGCGCCAGGCTGGTTGTAGACTACCCTAGCATGGAAAACCCCGCCTTACTTTTGCCCGACAATGAGCCCGATGGATTTAACCCATCTCCGCCTAACCGGCATGGCTATTGTTGGTCAACAGTATGGTGCAGTAGGACTTGTCCCATTCCCTGAGAGAGGCTCGCCGATTTCTTCCATGAGAAGGAATCGACACAACCCAGCTTATATGAGACCCAGTCCTAGCTGCCGTTTATCCCCACCCTCGCCTGCTATCCTTAGCCAACCCAGCTCTCTGGAAGCAGGATCCCGCAAAGGAATCCCGCATTCTCATCTCATCCTACACCCAGAGCCAGAGGAATCCGATGGCAAACCCCAAGGTCATCCTGGAAACCACCGCCGCTGAGTATGGCGGATTCCCAGTGATTCTTCGGAAGGCCGTCTCTGATACTCTTGGCAGGCCTGATCTCCCTCGGTATGTGGTGTTCAAGAACTCACTCTCGCTAGACGGGAGTGAATTTTGAGTGAACGTGCATATCGGCTCGTGTCCGTTGGGCACAAGCATGACGTACCTGATCCCAGGTAGGAGCATGCCCACTCTTGCTCAAGCCATCCAGATAGTAGCCTATGAAGGTCTCGTCCGCCTACGGTACTCAGAACCCGCAATGGCGAAAAGTCGAGCTTTCCACTTTCTCCCAGCCCGACCCCAACCTGGCGCGGAGGCCATCCAAACCTCCATCGAAGGCGAAGCCGACCCTGCCATCATCACCCTGGTCACCTACGCAGCTGCAATGACCAGGTTCAGCAATTCTCTGATAGAATAACTCGCAACCACAAGGCGCAGCCTTGGTCACACTCACTTGCAACAGTGTCGAGCAAGGAACCCACCTACCCGCAACCATGGGCAAGCTCGAGGTACCGGAGCCCCAGTCCCAGATGACTTGCTGGAACACAGTCTGGATGTGTCTGTGGCGCAAGTACTAGCCCGAATTCAGCAGCAACCCCAAGAACAAGGTGTAATCCTTGAAGGCAGGCCGATGATTCCCCACCCACCGGAAGATGCGGATGTGGACACCACTCTTCGTCTTGGCCCTGCTCCACCGACCCCCAGAGGCCGTCAAGCGGAATAGAGCCCCTGTTTGTTTAGTCTGAGTGACGCTCGTATGTGGGTAGGTGAGAAGCAGTGAGGTTGTTTGTTTGTTTTGTGTTTGTTTTCTTGTGTTGGTTGTAGTGCGAGTTTGTTGTTTGTTTTCTGGTTGATGTCGGATCAGCCACGATAAAACCTAATGTTCTTATCCTCTTGTTAACCACTTGGTTGACACATGATGGAATGTCGTGCCTTTTCTTCAGTTAAAGGTTTTAAGGAAATGACAGATCACTTAAAACAGGGACAACATATGTGAACCCAGACGCATATGCCCACCTGTGAAATAATGCAAACTTTGAATGGGATTATTTTGTAGTATGCAAATTATTTTGTGTGTGTTGCACAAGTTTAACTATTAAGCGGAAGTATTTTATGAGACACTGTAACCACGGTGCCTCGCTCACTTAATGTTAACTCGTGTATAGGTTTGAAAAAAAAAACTACCTACTTGGCGTTATACATGGTTGCCCACTTGGGACAGATCATGTGACACGCGAAAGTAAAAGTTTTTGTCGGTTGTTTAGTAGTTGTTGTGCGCTTGCCTATACGGTATGGTTGAAATGATTATGCCATACTGCTGCAGCCGTTTTGTTTTGGGCCATAAAATGCAGAAATATTTTATGAAAGGATGTTTTGCTGCAAGTAGAAATTCTTCTACCCATACTTGAATCCCTGCCAATTAATCTTGCTGCAAGACACGAACTGTGCACGGATGGACAACTTCTGAAATTAATGATGCAAGTTCTACTCCAACTAGGACACTGCGACTACTTCAACGCGAAGAGGTACCCCGAGACGTGTTATCTTCCTCGTATCCCGGAGTTCTATAGGGAAAATTTCTTTGCAAAAACAAACTTTGGGGTGACTCTATCCCACAAAATCTTGGTGTTTGTGATCCCACCCTTGTGGCACGACATCGTTGTTTGAAAACAAACCTTGTTATTTTTCCAAACCTGTAGATACATGAAAGGGACGCCGGCCATGAATTTATAGCTTTTCAAAAATAAAACCTTTTGTTGTACGCACATGAAAGGTGCACCTGTCGTGTGTGTATAACTTTTCAAAAATAAAACCTTAGGAGAAGGTTATGATTAGCATATCCCTGCCTTTTGTTTATAAAGGTTTTTGAGTTCTTACTCACCCCAGTTGATCTTGTTAGATTATTTGATAATTTGGTTGTAGATCTTGTTTGATCTTGCCATGTTTGTGCAAAACCTTAGATTTTAAATTCATAAGCATGTGAGTAGATCCTATGTTGATTGTTGGTGTGAGCCCCTGCCATGCCATCTTTTAAATGCATTGAGTATGGTAGAAATATCATATGGTTTTAAATAAAAATCTTGTGGAGTGCTAATCTCTTGAGTGTTAAAAACCCTAGTATTTTGTAGAAAAAGTTTTTTTGGGTATAAATGGATCGCTCAAGAATTATCTTGTATAACCTCCTTAATCTCGAGGACGAGATTCCTTTTAAGGGGGGAAGGTCTGTAACACCCCGAAAATTTAACCCAAATTTTAGTGGTGTTTTCCGACACCTGAAAAACTTTTTCCTCTTATTCTAAATATTTCTCCAAAACTTTTGAAGATGAATTGACTTGGAAATTGCTTTCTCGAAATTTCCCATAAGTCCACGAACCACTCCAACACCCGTGATAATTTTTGTGCTCTGGTTTTCTCTCGAAAACCCTAGCCCTAATTATCGGAACCTTTTAATCCTTTTCTTCCACCTTATAAAAGGGAAACCCATTTCCATAGCTCTAAAAATTCCACCAAAAATACCAGAGGACCCCAGGTCCATATAAAGACAACCCATGCAAAAATATTGTATACTCCAATGCAATATTTCCAAGTTAGCCAATAATTTCAAAACTGCCATTTCTAGTCCAGAAATGTTTTAACCAAGCTAGGAACCTCCAATAATTCTGATAAATTCAGGGAATGCATATTTTGGCATTTCCTCCATTTCATCTTTCAGAGACAAAGCCATTTGAGCAATATTTAGACCATTTCCTTTGTAAGCCAAAAACCGATGCCGGTACGCGGCTTAGCGGACACAATACCGAAACCCAATTTCCCCTCACCCAAATGATCTCAAACTCCATAGAAACTCTCCCCTGACCAAAACAACCCATGCCTAATTTTTGGGAATTTTTCTGAGATGCGAAAGACCCTGGTCATTTCATCGAGCACCTTCGCTATTTTTGGTTTTCTGAAAATCTTACACTGCAAAGTTTCGAATCCCTGGGTGATTCTTGTTGTGTTGTGTTTTTCTCGATGTTACGAACCCAGTAGTGAAGACCATTCTCCTTTTGGACCTCCGAGTCACCGGGAACGCGACGATGACGCCCGTGTCGCGCCCTAGACGCGCGCTTAGGCAGGACCTAATCTCCGTTTACTGCTGTGGTCGGTGGCTGACCCTTCTGCTGCAGTACACCACGTGCTTCACTATGCCACCAGCACGGCAGCCACACCCTCCCCCTCATCCCTATCCTCTCCATTATCTTGTTGGAGCAAGGTTGGTGAAGCGGTGACCACGGCTCCTTTAAAGGCAGCACGGCCACGACCTAACTCTCCCTCTCCCTGGCCTATAAAGACCCTCCCGAGCTCCTCTGCGTGCTCTGCTCTTCCCTCTTGCTCTCCCCTAGGCTCTGGCCAGCAAGTGAGCAACCAAACCGAGCTCACTCGAAACCCTAGCTCCGGCCAACCCTAGCTCACGGTAGTGGTCGCCTCGGCCCTCCTCTGCCCCGGTTGAGCTGCGAGGCGAGCATGGCGTCCTCAAGGACCTCATTCCGCTCCTCTCCCAGCTCGCGGGCGCTGCAGGTCGTCGCCGGCAACCATTTTCCGCGGCAGCCCGCCATGGCCGTGCGGCCAAGCTCGCTCGCGAGCCAACCCTCAGCTTCCCCGCGCCCCTAGCCCTTCCCTGGCCGCAGTCCGGCACCGCCGTTCCATTCCCGCCATCGCCCGTCCTCGAGCGCAACTGTGCCGGGAAGCAACACGGCCTTCCCACCATTGCCGAGCTGGGCAAGCTCGGGGGCGTCGCCTCCGTGCCGGCCCCGGCCTCTGGAGCCCCAGGCCGAGCGCGGCGCTGCTCCGCGTGGCCGCCGCCACCATCTCCCGGCGCCTCGGCCCTCCCAGCAGCCAGCGCCGGCGACCGCCGGCCGGCTCCCGTGCGTGCTGCACGCAAGAGCAAAGCTAGCTAGAGGAGAACAGTCAACTGATCAGCGCATTTCCAAGTTTATGTTTTCCTCTAACTAAAGCGTATTCTCGCATTTTACGCTGTCCCTAAGCGGAAGCGTATTTCAGGGAAACGCGTTTCCTCAGCGCGAAAACGTACTCTGGACAGTACGCAACCCAGCCCAGCTCAGTCAGCTCGAGCTGGATATCTACTGCCCTGTGCGGTATATAGCTATCCTTCGCTCGCTCGTTTCTCTCAAACCATAACTCCGATTGAGGTGATTCAAATTTGTAAATTTTTAGTTTGGAAAGCTCTGTCCAGTAATATCAGTTTTACATTTTTGTAAAATACTTGTATGTTCAGCACCTTTGTGTGCATGCGTAGGTATTCCGCGGTACCGGCAAACCAAGACCTAACCCGCGACGTGTCCGTGACCCTCCAAGCCAAACGGTGTCGATCTTCGGAGGCAAGCTAAACCCTTGCTATGAGCCGTCCCACAATGTCGTTTGTTATTTTCTTATTACCATGCCGAGTGTTTATATCTGTCTGCATTCGGTATATATGATATGTCGGTCTGCTATTGTTGTGTTCATTATGTTACTTCGAATATTGCCCCTGCCATGTTTTATTTATCATCATGTATGCATTAGAATGACGTGTGAATTAATTGTGCGCCTCGCACTTGCGCGGCTTTGTCGAACCCTCTAAATAAACAACTATAAAACCTGTGTCCCTATGATTGTTTGCTTCTTCTTCTTCGCCGAGGTGAGGAGCGGACGAATGTCGTCTTATGATCCTCGGAGTTGGGGGCATTTGCCAAAAGAGTTATTTTCTTCTTGTCCCTCCGTCAAACGTGGTTGGCGCAAGCCACCTAGACCGCGACGCTTGGGAGCTGACTTTCCATTTGGTTCTTTTGCCGAGATTGCTGACACCACGTCGAGGTAATCCTCGAGTGGAATGGATGCTTTCTTTCTTATGATTGCTTTTCGGTTCATTTTGGAGACTATATGCCCAAATCCCCACTTCCTGGTCAACGGTCGGATGGTAACGCCGCCAAAGACTTGCGCGTGGAGGAACAGATGCGTAGCAGACTCCGCTAACCAACTAGTTGATCTGTGATGACGCTTGTCGGCGGAATCGCCGCGATAGTCACCCGGTCGACGCAAACCAACTAAAGTATTGCTTGAAATATATTGTTGCTAATGTTTTGTTGTTTGATGATATATGATATTGATATCGTGATTATTATGCTGGACTAATCCTCTGTTTTGGAACTTGTGATTGATGAAACTTGATTAAAGGAAACACCCCTCCAAACAACGATAGGGTCAGTCCACGGTGCCACTAATCTGAACATCGAACGCACTGCCACTGTCGCTCACATGGGCGGGCCTTGACCTACGTAATCCTATCGAGCCTCCTTTGATGCCACCCTTTTGGCAAGTCTAGTCGGTACCATAGTTGGTCGGGGCTAGTCTTGCGAAGGTTCCGGAGCTAGGCGTCGCTCATGGGTTGGGGACGTGCCGGATTCACTTCTGCATAAGGCATAGAGTTATGTCGGTGGCTACACATGGAGTGTCTTGGTAGCGTGAATGGTCAGGTGAGTGTATCTTGCTGAGTTCGCCTTAGGGATGATGACCTAAAGTACCGGCTCAGTGTGGTGCACTTAGGTGAGTGGTAATTGCAACCTCTCGAGAGTGTCAAATCTGGATGTCTAGCCTCGTTCCAAGGTTATGGAACAGCAGTTCAGTGTCGGTCACACTGTGTGTCTTTGTCGTGTCAGGAGGTTAAACCTAAGGCTTGTTTGAAAGAAAGATGAACAACCTGATTTTACTAAATGAACAATAAGATGATGCAGTGAATGTTACTTGTGAGGTGAATGGGATGGCGGTGTGATGCGTTGGAAGCCTATAGTTAGGCCAGAGCCAACATCAACCGTGCATGCCCTAGAAGATAGCCAGAGTTGGCTGGATTGATAGCCAGAGTTGGCTGGAGTGATAGCCAGAGTTGGCTAGAGGCTTGGAAGCCTAATTGTGTTGACAGGAGTAATTATAAGATTTGGTACCCACTGATACACTCGTCTACTCGTCACAGGTAACCTCTTTGTTTGATCGCCGATATACGATCCAACCCCACCTGGCTTGGACTCTGCACTGGTGATACCCCATTGTTTGCTTATGTCATGTTTTGCTTGTGATGCCATGCTACTTTTATGTCAAGTACCTAGAGTAGACTCTTGCCACGTGTAGGATTTTATTTCAAATGTATATCTTGCTGCATGATTGTTGGATTGTTTGTAGTAAGTGGCGAATTCTTGCTGAGTGCATATTAATGTACTCACGGGCCTTCTGATTGTGGCCAGGTTTTGTCGAGGATTCATCTTCCACCTTAGTAAGGATTTGAAGCAAGAGCGTGCTAGGATCAGTAGCCTAGCCAGAACCTGTGGAGTGGAGCCGCTCCAAGTCGTAGCCTCTCATATGTCTTCCGCTGCCAGTTAAAACTCTGTATCGTGCCATGTTGGGATTGATATTTCGTCATTCCTTGATGGCCTTGTAAACCATTTGTAGCACTGATGTGCCTGATTGTGTAATGATTTCCATTATGTTACACGGTTGTGACGTGCGGCCAGTTATCTTGGGATGGCGCACGGGACGACTGCCTCTCTGGCAAGATGTGTCAGGGAGGGGTGTCACAATCCTGCTCCATCCTCGCACGCACTGATTCACACGATCGGCGTAGCACCAAAATCCTGTTTTCCTCAGCAGCTAGTCATAGCTTGCAGCGAGCGGACTGTCCGCGGCTTTCCGCTAGAAGTAGCGAACAAAGCAACTCGTGGATGCGGACGTCGTTAAACTCGTGATTAGTGTTTACGGATGAGGCGGACGGTGACGGAACCGCCGTGGACTTGTCCGCCTGCATGCTGAGGCCAGATCTAGATCCAGATCTAGATCTGGCCGCCCTTTTTTTGAAATTCAAAAAAAAAATTGTGTCGCATGGTAGTGGGGTGCGCTGGAGAAATATTTATGTGGCGCATGGTTGGGGGTGCGCCACAGAATCTTTCACTTTCTGTGGCGCATGGGGGCCGTGCGCCACAAAAATAAAAAATTTGTGGCGAGGATTTAGTGGCGCACCCACCATGCGCCACAGAAAGGATTTTTGGTGCGCCACTGAAAGGCCTTTTCCTACTAGTGTTAAATCAAAGACAGGATCCTCCTTTGGTGGAGCCGAATACCCAAGTCTTCCACTGGTAAATCATGCTTGAGAATTGGAGGTTGACGAAGAAAGATGTCGTCAATCTCATTTCTCTCCTCTACAAATACCTCGCTCTCATGATCTTCCATAAATTGTTGTAAAGCATTGTTAGGAGCAACAGTAATAGAAGCAAGTTGTTCAACCTTTAAATCCTCATTAGGCAATGCAGTTTCATAATGATTCTTAGCAAATTTGGAAAAATTGAACTCATAAGATTCTCCATCAAATTTAGTATAAATTTTCTCTTTCTTACAATCAATAATAGCACCACAGGTATTCAAGAAAGGTCTACCAAAAATAATAGGACAAGTTTTACTAGCAGCAGAACCAAGAACTAAGAAATCAGCAGGGTATTTAGTCTTACCACATAAAACTTCAACATCTCTAACAATACCAACCGGAGAGATAGTTTCTCTATTAGCAAGCTGAATAACCACATCAATCTCCTCAAGTTTGCAAGGATTAATTTCATGTCTAATTTCCTTGTAAAGATCATAAGGAATAGCACTTGAACTGGCGCCAATATCACAAAGACCATAGTAGCAATGCTCACCTATTTTGACTGAAAGCACAAGGACACTTGTTTTCCGGGCTCTTTTAGGATGTGTAACAATGTTAGAAGCTTCTTCGCAAAATTTAATATGTCCTCCTTCTACATTTTCAGTTACAAGATCCTTAACCATAGCTATTGCAGGTTTTACAGTTATTTGCTCATCAGGTTCTTTAGCTTTCCTTTCACTTTTATTAACCACACTAGCCAAAATAGAATGTTCTTTTACTTTTACAGGAAAAGGTATTTTTTCAATATAAGGTTCTGGTAGAATGCGATCAACAGTATGAACTTCAATGTTTTTAACAAGAGCAGAATTAATGTTATCTTTATAAGGTTCATGATACTTTTTCCACCCCTTTCTAGGAATATCGAGATACAAAGCAAAAGCCTTATAACAGTTTGCAATAATTAGAGAATCAAGACCATAAGTAGCACTAAAATTACAAAAATTATAACTCTCCATAAAAGATTTAATGCATTCAAAATCATAATTTATGCCTGACTCTCTACCTTTGTCGTTCTCCCATCCTTCAGTATTTTCCTGGATACGATCAAGAAGGTCCCATTTATCTTCCTCTTTCTTCCGTGTAAATGATCCAGAACAAGAAGTATCCAATAAATCTTTATCATGAAGAGAAAGCCTTGCATAAAAGTTATTGATAACAATATTACTTGGGAGCTCATGAATGGGGCATTTGAGCATTAATGACTTCAGCCTCCCCCAAGCTTGGATAATACTTTCTCCATCATGAGGCCAAAAATTATATATAAAGTTCCTGTCTTTATGGATCTCACTAAGAGGATAAAATTTGGAATAAAAGAGAGGAACAATCTTGACCCAACTCAATGAGTGGCCATTTTTAAGCAGACTATACCATTCAGCAGCTCTGCCCTTCAGTGATAGAGAAAATAATTTCCTCTTGACTTTGTCCATAGAAATACCTGCACACTTGAATAACTCGCACAATTCATGTAGAAAAAGCAAGTGATTACCAGGATGGACAGTTCCATCATAGCGGTTATTCATAACACGTTCAACAATTTTCATAGGTATTTTAAATGGAATTCCCTAAGCAGGTGGAGGGTCATCTACTACCGTAGCAGTGGTAGTAGTCTTTCCAAACAATGATTCGAATGGAGATGACTCCATGACAGAACAACACTTACAGTAAATATTTCCCTTACCAATTCTTCTTACCAATAGCGCTTCACTCCCTGGCAACGGCGCCAGAAAATAGTCTTGATGACCCACAAGTATAGGGAGTGTATCTTAGTACTTTCGATAAATAAGAGTGTCGAACCCAACGAGGAGCAGAAGGTGCTGGTATAGAGTTTTGATCAAGGATTCACTGTAAACACTAGCAGACAAGTTTTTAGGGATTTTCAATATAGCAGATAAATACAGTATGAGTAAATAAACGAGAGCAATAATAATTGCAGTGAGTGGTCCAATCCTTTTGAGTGCAAAGGACAAGCCGGTTGTGTTACTTATGATTACCAAACGTTCTTGAGGACACATGGGAATTTCGTCAAGTGCTTTCGTTTCATGTAGTTGATTAATCTTCAATGTTTCGATAAGTGTTGTGTGGGTGAATCTATGCTAACGCACTGCCCTTCCTAGGACTAATACGTACTTGTGATTATACCCCTTGCAAGCATCCGCAACTACAAGAAAGTAATTAAGATAAATCTAACCACAGCCTTAAACTCTCAGATCCTACACTCCCTTGTGCACTAACTTACCAACGGGGGTTCAGGTTTCTGTCGCTCCGGCAACCCCACAATTAGCAAGCTAAATACACAATGCATTTCCCTAGGCCCATAAAGGTGAAGTATCATGTAGTCGATGTTTACATGAGACCATTAGAAGAATGACACCACAACTTAAATATCAAACCATTAAATATTACTCAACATTATTCCACTACTAGCAGCAAGACTTTCGCCATGTCCTCAAGAACTAAACGAACTACTCACAAGACATCATATGGACCATGATCAGAGGTGATATAATGATGAATAACAATCTGGACATAAACCTTAATTCACCGATAAAACTCAATAGCATCAACAACAAGGAGTAATTAACACGGGAGAGTCTCCCCAATGAACTAGACAAGGTGCAGCCCTAGATGTTACAGCGGAACGGAGTGGAGCAGTGGAGATGATGATGGTGGAGCGGTGGATGATGACGATGATGATCCTGATGAAGTCCAGCACAATGACGGCGACGATGGCGATGATTTCCCCCCTCCGGGAAGGAATTTCCCCAGCAGATTTCTCCCTGCCGGAGAGCTTTTCTCTCTCTGTGGTTTCCGTCCCATGGAGGCAGTGGAATATTTCGTGGATGAACCTCTTCGATGTTTAGGGTTACGGGGGAGATATACGCGAAGGGGCAACGCCAGAGGTGGGCCCAGGTGGCCACGCCAGGCCTTGGCGCCGCCCTCCTCCTGTGTGACGCCCCAAAATCGGTACTATGCAGATTTAAGCGATCCCGCCAGAATCCGCATAATAACGATTTTAGGTCGCCCACCAGACATAACGTGCACGCCGAAACATGCGCGTTATGTGGGTGGAATTGTGATAACATTACAACAGTTCACGAAAAGAATCCACAACAACAACAGAAGGAGATATATACAAGAACGACTCAAACGAGTCAAGAAACAACTGATACATTACAAAGATCCAAATCACAGCGAAAACAAATTAGTATCCGACTACGGATAAGATACAAATTGGACTAAGAGTCCTGGAGATAACCATGGCGTCCATATCCCTGACCAGGCCGAGCCGGAGGGATACCCAAGCTAACGTCGTCAGACTTCAAACCTGTTGACTGCACAAAAGAGTACAGCCCAAAGATGGGTCAGGCACAACCGCCTGGCAAGCAATGCTCACAAGATATCAACACAAAGACTACCAAAAGTAAAGGATGGTGGACTGAGCGGCAGCAGCAGCACTAAACAACCTATAGACACATACTACAACTTCCGTCTATTGGAGAGGGATAAGAGAGCGTGACCAAACCAACTAGATTCTAACACCAAACATAACACTTCCCAGATTCACCCCCTCAACCAAGTATGAGGAAGCAATCGAGGGAAACTCACACAGTTGTCAAATTTTAGTTACATCTTATTGTGTAAGTAAGTCTAACTTACTAGTCAAGTTAATTAGAATCATTAGGTGTAAGTTGTGTATGATCTTGTTAGCCAGCATCCGATCCAAGTTGTCCATAACCGCGGACTCGGCTTCTCGAAAAGATTTAACCCTGCAGGGATGCACTACTGTTAAGCCACATGCACGTTCAACCCTTAATGCCCATGAGTAACACACTTCCGTCGGTGTTTCGGCAGGATGTCGCGACAAGACGTTTTCTCTTCACTACCAACAAGTCCAGGGAGCCACCCATCTGAGTTGTTACCCTCGTCCAGAGTCCGGCCGATACCTCCGTAGCGGACTCAATCGTTTGCGCCTAAGCACTAGGTGGAACAAGCCACAGTAGGAATGTCCACTTCGTGTCGTACCGCACCTATATGTACCCCCCATATCATCGAACCTCTCATCATCAAGCAAGTCTCATGCACATGCATATGAGCAAATGGAAAGCCCGAACTAGTTGCAGCTCCTGGACAAGTTGGTAGATACGGTACTAAGTCAAGGGGGTTCACAAGGGCCCCACATGTGGATAGTGCGCTCGTACTTGGATAAGAGGACAAGAACTGAGTTCCTAGTGCGACACTCAGCAGAACAAAACACCAACGCCTTGGCCTTCCACCGGGTGCCTTATCATTTAGTTATAACCCACAAACATTATTATCAATTTTAAGTAAAGTGAACCAACCTATCATACTAAGCAGGTGATACAAAAGAAAGACCGACTCGCAACAACAAACCTAAGCATGCAGCTACGACTCACAAGGCCAACAGGTAAACAAGCAACAAGGTAATAGGACGTGGGGATAAGGCTGTATGAGGCTGCATGGTAAACATGTATATAGGATCGAGACACAAGCATCGTAACATAAGGATAGCATAGATCAACGGCAAGAATGGAAGACAATGTAATGGTAGCAAGTGAGCAAAGCTTGCCTGGAAACACGGTAGGGAAGCAGAACTTGTCGTTGCTCACATCATCTCAACGTCCTAATCGTGAAGACGCAACAAACACTGGAAAGCGCAAAAGATGCAACACTTACTACTACGACAAAAGATCCAGCATGTTCATGGGATGATGCATGACAGGGCAAGATGCAACTTAATCCAAATTCAGCGGAACCAGGATTCCGACAATTAATTATTAAAGTTCAAGTTATTTATCTACACATCAAATTAAATGTTGATTAGCATGTGAGACAAGGCATGGGTGAGCTACACAAAATTAAATGGAATAGGGATAATGATTATAGTAATATCCCTCACATTCCATATTTAATTAATAAGATGATTATACAAAAGACCACTAAGTAGCAAGCTAGATGATGCAAACATGATCATGGATGACATATTAATATTCATTGCATTTTTCTGATAAAAATAGATATATAATTTGTATTTATTGGAATTAAGATGACCAAGTTATAGCATTTACAAAACTAGATATTTTCTGCAAAAGATAAAAAGAAAAGAAAATAGACAGAGAAGGAAAAGGTGCTTCCGGTGGGAATCGACCTTATGACCTGCTGGGTATAGGACAGAAGAGCTAGCCAATGGGCTAGTATCGATTGGTGATTACATTTGAAGCGGACGGAACATAAAGCATAACAGAGACGTTAACTGAATTTTTGACAGACAAAGCTTCAGGCTTGCAGTTGCAGAACGATGACGACGGCGGAAGATCGGCAGCGACTGCGGCGTGCAAGCTGGGGAAGACAAAGAAAAGGCAGCGCCTTGGGAGGGTGCGTGCGTGGTGGACTTGTTTGCTGCACAGGACGTGCAGAGAGGAAGCAAAGGCAGGAACTTCAGCTGCCATAGCCATGGAGCTCGGGCGCGAGCGGAGCAAGGCTACAGCGGAAACGGGGAAGGAAGGCAGGAGGGGAGCGGGGAGGCTCACCCAGTGGTTCGGCGGACGAAGGCGGCCGGAAGATGAGGTGGACGTGCGCTCCGCTCCTCACGGACGGACGGCGATCTTGGCGTCAAGGTGCGCGCGGACGGAGGTTGAAGATGAGCTTGGCGGCGGCGATTATTGGCGTTCCAGCTGCACAACTTCTGGCTCCGGACATAATCGACGACCGCGCATCACTTGGACATCTTGGTAGGGCTCGGGGTGGCGTTTAATGATAGTAGCATCGACGGCGGGCGCGCCCGGTCGGAGAGGAAGATGAGGATGAGCGCGACGGATCGAGGCGCTTCTGGCGCGATTTCTTGGAGGTGGAGGAAGCGGACGTAGAGGCGCATCTCCAAGACACCTCTGACGAGCTTGGGGATGAGCGACGCGGCGATGCAACGACCTCCAGCAGCTGCGGTCATGGCGACGATTTTCTTGGAAGAAAAGAAGGAAGGGGGAGGGAGACAGCTGGTGGCGGCGCTGGGAGGAAGGAGAGGGAGCGAGCTAGGGTTTCAAGAGGCGGCCGGGTGGAGGATTTAAGGAAGGGGAAAAGGAGGGGCAGGGGAGGCTGCCTGGTGGAGACCACGGCCACGGTGGCGAGCACGCACAGCTCGTGCTCCTTCTCCTGTACGGAGAAGACGGCAGGGAGGAGGTGGGCCTTGGGCTGAGCTGGGCTGAGCCAGAATAAAAGGTGGACCAGAAGGATGCCTCATGGGCTGATACGAATTTCGGGAATATTACAATTTCCAGAAATTACAAAAGAGAGATCAAAAGGAGAAAAACAAGAGGGAAAAGAAAATAGGAAAGAGAGGAGAAGGGAGACAAGGCTTTTATAAAATATTTTACAAAACTTTTATTTTGATTTGAAATAGTTTGCAATTATTTCCAAATACTATTTTGCGTTTATTAAAATAGAAAGAGAGGGAGAAAGATTTATTATTTGCAAAAACTAAAATAGGGTTTGCCAAAAATAATAGTTTGATTTATTTATCAAAACATGCAAAGTGATAAAATGCATGATGCCATGATGATGTAAAAAGAAAAACAAACAAAAACTAATTGGGGAAAACTCCCGGGGCATTACATCCTGGCCGCCCAGGGGTGGTGTGGGGCCCACCTGGCCCACCTGGAGCTCCCCTTTTGGCTAGCTCTGTCATCTGGAAAAATAGGAACTTCGGCGAAAGTTTCGTGATTTTTGGAGTTTCGCAAATATATTAGCTTGACGGTGCTTTTTCCAGCTGAAATCTGGCTCCGGCAGATAAATCCCCAATAATCATCAAACATGCAAAATAAGATAAAATAACATAAGTAACATGTATTAATATGAAACATATCGATGAATAACAGTAAATTATGATATAAAATAGTGATGCAAAATGGACGTATCATTGCTCATGTCCCTCAGTCGTCCCCCTCATATTGTTGGAGATAATGGACCAAGTTCTTTCTAAGTCGGCCATTTTCCATGTTATGAAAATATGTTGTATCCGAATCTACTTCAAGAATTAATTGAGCTTTTGCTCGTTGGTACCATTTGAGCTCCTCCTCTTGTAGTAGATATGCAATATGTGCATTCGATTGACTTTTCCGTTCAATTTCTTGCAAGACAAAGGGTGTCCTTCCGCGATAGCTTCAACTTCATCGATAATTGCTGAAAGCCGGAGTTTTTTTTTCAAAATATTTTACGCGCTGCGCAGATTTTATTATTCCACCTTTGAATTTGTGTCCTTTCCATCAATGGGTTTTCCCACACTTTTTTATCATATCATAAAATTCATCACGTTGCAACCATCCAAGTTCAATACCATTTGTCCTTAACAAACCAGTGGTTAAAAGAATAGGGGCATGGTCCGACATTTTCAATACGTTATAAAGCATGTATGGTTATCATAATATTTAGACTCACATTCGATATCATGAGTATACGATCTAGTTTCTCATATGTTTGCTTTGGAAGGGCTTTTCTCCCATGTGATTTGTCTTCCAATAATTGAAACCTCTCGCAAATCCAGTCTGTCAATCACAACATTGAATAGTACTCCCTCCGTTCCAAAATAGATGACTTCAATTTGTGCAAAATTGGATGTACGTAGACATGTTACGTGTATAGATACATGCACTTTTGTACAAATGGAAGTCAAGTATTTTGGAACGGAGGGAGTAAAAGCCAATAATTATCAAACCAACATGTGTTTTTGCGCGTTGAAATCTGAGCATACTTAAATCCCCTCATATGAGAATAGGATACAAATTATCTGTAGCCAGATTAACCAATTCATGAAGAACTAGCAGGGTGGCCCGCGCATTTGCGCGGCTAGATTTCTTTGATATTGTTCCATGTTCACCATATCTTTCAGTGTTGGTGTGTCAGACAATGGGATGGCTCTGCCTCATACTTACATAGTACTGGATTATTCCTAGTAGCATAAAACTCATCCATTTCTCATTTATTTATGGACTTCTAATCGAGTACGTATGAAGGCTAAGTTGCAAAATTTTGTGCTATTTTAAAAGTTTATATTCTATAATATTGCAACTATAAATCTTTACATGAATGTCATTTAGACATTAGCCATATTGACTTCTTAAGTGGACTGTCTGGCTCTTTACATTAGATCGGTCTTATAGAATAGTGATCACCGCATGAAGCTTGATATGATCTCATAGCGAAGGTCTAGAGTTTGAGTCCTGT
This sequence comes from Poa pratensis, assembly GCA_947311845.1. Classification (NCBI taxonomy): domain Eukaryota; kingdom Viridiplantae; phylum Streptophyta; class Magnoliopsida; order Poales; family Poaceae; genus Poa; species Poa pratensis. The sequence goes on from CAMZMU010000041.1 coordinate 36,046,780, forward strand.
GTGGCGCAATTTTCCATAATTGCTGGTGCACCCTCCGTCCACGCATTGGCCTCTTGAGCCATACCTCTAAGTTTACACGTAGTGACTTGTCTTTCTGTCACACGTGAGGAGGGGTGTTGAGTGTATAAGTGATTGTATGTCCCTTTCTATTAGATCGGTCTTATAAAATAGTGGTCAGCACATGAAGCTTGACATACACAACCACTTGTTTTTTTTCTAAATTCCTCTATATTTTATTTTGGAAGGTGTCTATGTAATTAAGGTATTTTTTAAATTGGTCGTCCAAATTATATTTATATCTCACTTTAAATTTTAGCTGTGCATGCAATTATGTTGACTTCAAATGAGGTTCATATGAGGATTAAATGTTTCGTGTTTTTTGTTCCAAAATTCGTATATATATGAAACTGAAGCATGATATTTTTTTTATTTACTCGATGGTGAATATTTTTTATTATCTTTCAGACATCTTATTTAGACATACGAAAAAAATATTAAATCCACCATTTGGGACTGAACATTTATTCAGAACCATCATATTTATTTTCTATGTTCACATTTGGGTTGGTAAACATAAATTTAAATCTAGCAGAAACACACAATCCGTTGAGTGAAACTATATAGAAATATGTTCAGATTGGTAATTCGACTAAAATTTTCACCCTACAAATAATCATGTAGTATCAAGCCAAATGGTTATCACAGTGGTTACGCTAGATCATTTTGAATTAATGTTTTGTTCTTCAAACTTATATATGATCAAAATTTAATATTATTGATATTTATGGATTAGAAAAGTAAACAATATATGCTATTATTCTATTAGCCGATCAGAAATTTGAAGTGGCATTCATCAGTGACGATTATAAGAAGCGTCTCTTTAGTCATGTAATATAAAATATCTCCAGATTCAAATTATTGAGGAAGCTTAGCACCAATCATCCTCGAGTACTTGCACAATAATAATTTACCACTAAATTTGATTATATTTCACAATTCCACCAACTTTCAGCAGTTTATGAGTATTGTTTCATATGGAATTCATAATCCGGCTATCGTGCTCCCTAGAACTTGGTGGTTTCCAATAGATACGCTTGAATCCTCTTGGATGCCTATTGTATCATAGGTCAGTTGACATATGTTAAAAATATTTGTTTAGATTCTTAGGTGGACCCACGCATCTATTAAATTTCTATTGTCTGTAAAACGAAGATAAACAAATAAAAATATCACAGCTGAATTTGCAGATGAAGCTTACCCATCACAATTTTTTTCCTTTGTATTCCTAACGCGACACTGTTAAACAGCTAAAGAAAAATTCGTCCATGTTGTGCTTCATGGAATTTTCCTGTATTGTAAGAGGCTCGTACTCTAAAACAAATCCTGTAGATAAGAAGAAAAAAACATTACATTAGATTCATTGACCAATACTCCCAGCTTTTAAGTACTTAAAGCAGACACAAATAATTTAATTGAAAGGCCAATCATCAATGGTATCAACAGTAATTTAGAGGTTTTCATTTCATAGATACAGCCATATGAACCAAATAATATGAACTGTGTTTTCTTGTGAGACTAATTGGTTACTCATCCATCCAAATGTCTCTTAAATCTTACACATTTCCTAAGGCGATGATTCAAATAAAAAGCTCGTGAATAGAGACATATCGTTTAAATACTAAGACATGTAAGTCTGTGAACCAACTTAAGTATAATAATACATTTGAATATAGCATCGATCAATAAAATTCTATTTTTTGGAAATATACATTTGGGGAATCTTACATAAAAGCAACAAAGATATGGGGAACTTCTTGTAAGCATCTGGCACGAAACAACCATGAAAAATATTAGTTAAATGGTATCTTCATGTGAGCTCAAGTAGATTTTAGTAATGAAAATGTCCTCGTCATGGTTATGAAAGTTGAACAGGTTCATGAAAAATACAAAATGAAAATGAATCAGTTTACCTGGCACCTGGTGGTGCGACTTTGCATATAAGTTCTGACCATGAAGGAATGATGTTCTTCTGTACTCCAAAATTTCACTATCAGTCTTGATTCTGTATCGGATTATGAAAAAAAAGAGGGAACATAAGGGATTAGTACCAGAAGTGAGTTCATGTGTGAACTTTGAATTAATAATGCAGTCAAGTCTGCTTGTCTTGAACAGATATATCAATAAGGATCTTAGGTTATAACTATTACTCACATCCAGAAATACTTGCACTTTGTACCTGAAACAGAAGTACATAAAGGTCAGTTTAAGCAAGGTAAATTCAGTAGTAGGTATTTGAAACGAAATTCCATGCATATGCAAACAAAATAATTTCGTGTAAAAAATGAAGTACTCTGTACACGTTTGACTTGTAGCCTGGTTTCACGTGGTGCTAATAACAATTGGAAGCTAATGCACAATTTAGAATGAGCCAAGTCTCCAGTTTCTGTTAGCAGCAAAGCTTGATCTCCAATGTACTGCTAAAAAGTCCAGTACAATCACCAAAGAGGATGTTCCGACATTCCAAATTATCAGTGGTGAGAAAGACGCGGAATCCGGCATTCACCAATACTTGTCGACGGCGATGATGAAGTTGCCGTTTGACCAAATCAGACTGGCGTCATCAAAATAACAAAGAAGTGTGTGTCTGTGTGTGTGTCTGCACATTAGAAATCATCCCCAATAGTGCTCCATCTGCCTACTACGAAGGTCTAATTGCTAATACGACGACTATACTCACATAGAAATTAAAGAGTTATACATATGGATGACATTTAATTTCTCACGTACTGAAAAATACCAACGGTAGTGGTACCTTGCTCCATCCATGCAAATCTGCACTTCTCAGTCCAACTCTAAGGTTCACACTGTTCCTGAAAACAAAAGAAATGAAATCAGAACCTCAAAGAACCTACGCCAGAAATTTGAGCTGGACACCTTACAAATCCAATGGAAGTAAATCTGAAAAGCCAGTCTTGAGAAGGGGAGTCGTACAGGCCAGCAGCGGATGGAGACGTGAAGGGCTAGAGACAGGGGTTTGGAGGATGAGACGGCCGGCAGCGTATGGGGTTACGAATTATCCTACCGTGCTTATTCGATCGAAGGTGGCTTCCATCATCGTCTCCCCTCCATGAACAACATCGGCGTGATCCGGACTGGGTTACTTTCCATGAGAAACCATCGCTTCCTATTATTTGTCGTCTCCAAGCTACATGTAGATTTATAAACTTGAACAAAACTGAAAATCTGAAAAAAGAAATACTCCGGAGCAAATATGCATGGTGAGTACAGAGATACTAACCAACACAATTGATTCTCTACCTGTCCTCTCCCTGCTTAGTGATAATTTTTCTCAATGGCATCAGCAGACTATCGATGTTTCACCTGCAAGAGGATGGCAACTGATCGCACTCGAACATCATGTGCGGTTGAATCCCAGACAAAAAAAAAAAAAATGCAGTCTGTACAAATTCGAATCCCAACAAACTTGAGAAATCACGTTGTTCAATCTGAAAAAACTGACACCACGTCTAAGAAAAATCAGGTTAGTTCTGAAACTTAATAGGCTGCCTGGGCTGGTGATTTGTAGACTGTAGTGCTGTACAACCCAACGACCAGTCGTGGAATCAAGCTGTAGCGTGAGCATGATTCTTGAGATGCATGGATGGGGAGGAAACGCTGGTCCTTGGAGAACTACCTGCCCGGCCACCGGACGACGACCGCTGATCGCTGGCGAATGACCCACCTGGCAGCCACCACCGTGGTGTCCGCTGAACACGACCTGCCGCTTGATGCCTAGAGAGACGGGTAGAGGATACGAAAGGACGCATCTGCTTCTCCGATATCACGCGATTTGGTCGGCCGAAGAAGAGAATCTATATTGCAGATTTTGGAACGGAGGAGATTCCAAAGTTGGAGATGAATAGGGAAAGAGGCCTTGTAGATTGAATCGTGGCTTTGTTATTCGATCTAGCGTGTCGAGCACGGAAGGATGCAAAAAGACAAAGAAATTTCTTTCCGGCGTCACACAGGATTCTCTGGTCGTGCGGGAGCAAAAGGGAGATCGGGCGAGGTGGTGGATGCGGTTAGATCTACGCCGTCTAAACTTAGAGTAATAAATCTTAACCGTTGGTTGTCTTGTGTTTTAATTATATAATAGATGTCAGACTTATATTCTTTCCGAGCAGCACCGTACACAACAACCAAGATCCATTTAAAGTTACCGGCCTTATTACGGATAATATTGATACCGAGACAATTGAGAGTCGGGCAATCAGCGGCTTACAAGAATGAGCCAATACGATTGCAGTTACACATGGACACACTGTAGTATAGAATACAATGTCGCTGACTCCACATCGCTAGTTAACGGGGTTTATAAACCAGTTACGAATGTTTAGAGATGATGCTAGATATTTTTCCAAAAATAGGAAAATTGCCCTACCCTTTGCATCAAAATGATGCACACAACGTACATTTATTTATAGTTCAAAATATAAGATTTTAAAACTTAATAATCACATAAAGTGGCAACATGAACGAGCCACCAAATTTGAGAAAATAAAGAAAGATTATGCATCCGCTTAGCATGCCGCCATCCACCCCGGCTGAAAATAGGTAGAGCGAACGACCGCTCTCGGCCGAGTGCACCCAAATGTGAGATTTAGTGTTTTGACCAACCCATTTAACCAAATTATGCAGTTATCAAACATATTGGTAATACTAGTGGGTGTAGAAACACTAGAAGTAAAATGATGCAATCACCAAAACTTATGTGCAAACTGAAAAGAGATAACCAAATAGTCAACTGACTTCTCTATATCACACGAGACACATTTTTTACATCACGTCCAATGTCTTTTAGCAAGTTTACCTATAGTTAGTAAAACTTTTCTATCTAGTAACCACATGAAAATAGGTTCTTTGTTGCTCCCCGTCGAATACTCATATGCAGGGGCACAAAATTGCCGGTAACTCCAAAACGGCGTCTTTCTCGGGAATGAGCATTCCTGCCATCAAGTTGACATCTCGTTTTTGGCATCAAAGGTGGATGGTGTGTCGACAAGGGGTTTTCTGTTGGAACTGTCGATCTTTGGAGGAGAGCAACACCGGTCCAGGTACGCGCCGATGTGGCTCAGTCTAGGATAGACTTTTTTTACGTTGTACTTGTAATGTCAATGGTGGCCGTCTTTAGACTAGCCCTAATATGGAGTCATGCTCGTTGTTACCGGCGAGCTGCAATGTTTCGCACTAAAACATGTGTACATACATGTATGCATGCAAAGCATAGAAAGTCTTATATTTTGATACGGAGGGAGTACATACGTAAAATAAGGAAAATGCTAACTAACACCCAGCTGTAGCTACAGCCGGGTCAGAAGACGCGCACGTCGCGCGACCCCGTCCACTGCAGCCTGCAGGCCTTCAATATGCACGACTCCCCGCGGCCGCTGGCCCGCAAACGGATGCTGCTCCTCCGCATCGTGCCCACTGCCGCCGCTAACAGCCCCTGGGCGGCGACGTCTGCTGCTCCTCGAGGCTGCGCCCACTGCCCCCGGCCGGCGACGACGCCATGGACGACGACTCCTGACGCGCCGTCAACCTAAGAAGAGCAAGCTCACCATGGAACCATGCTCGGCGAGGTCCTTAGGCCTGCCTCCTCCTCCGGGAGCTGTCAGCGCCGGCCACAGCCATTTTTCCTCAGGAGGCTGACTGGTTCGGCGCCCACGCCATGGATGCCATGGAGGGAGCTTCAAATCGCGAGCTATGTACGTGCCTGCGACTGGATTGGACAAGGATTCGCTCGATCTAACTTCTACATACCTCTGGAGTGGCGGATTCCATGGGCGGAGAGCCGGAGAGCTCGAATCGGATAGAGAGGTCAGTTTTGGGGTTTGCTGATGTTGCATGAGGTGTGCAGTTTTGCTACATGTGCGACTCGTTTTTTTTGTATAAACATGAGCAAAGTACTACATGATTTATGTAAAAGTGACATTGTATTCATCGATTTGCTACAACCAATTTGGGATTTGTTGGATATGCTGTTGGTTTTTGCTACATGGCTGTGTTTAAAGTGTTACATTCGTTTTGCTACACGTTGCCAAGCTTTACGGATCTGATATTTTTTTGCTACATACAGTGCTACATGCGATAAAAAAAATGTTGTGTTTGACTTTTTTTGCTATATAGATCGGACATAGCATTTGTGAAATTTCTTTGCTACATGCAATGTTGCATATACAGATACAAAGTGCTACACGCGAAACGTTTTTGCTACATATATCGGACGCGCAAGATCGTCTCATTTAAGTGAATCTGACGTCTCTGAAGGCGGCTGAATTCGGCTGCCTACAGCCGACTGACGCCTAGCACTGGCCTTAAAATACTCTCGAGAAAAAACACAAATCACTAATCCCTCTTGTACCCGAAGAGCTGCTCCCACACTATCTAAAGATGTAATTGCTGAGACCCCAAGGAGCTCTCACATAGCTCGACGATTTTCGGCCGTTCGATCCAGCAGTTACCGTGTGATCTGCGCCGTCCATTCCCTGGCTTACTTTTTTACTGCCCAGAACACTCGCTGCCAGTGGGCCCAGACGTCGCCGGTCCCATTATGCAGACTCCCAGCGCGTCGCTTCCTCGTGCAACTTCGGAGGGTCTGGTCGCGCGCGCCGCCGTGGGGTCCGGGACGCGTGTCCGTCCCGCATTCATGCGTTCGGCCAAAAAGGAGTGGGCTGCTCACCTCGGTCACTGTTTTGTGGCCCTATGGTTTGGCTGGTCCACTGTCAGCGACTGTGACTGCCACAAGCTACGGTGCGGGCGTTAATTTGGGAGCGCGCTAAATATCTAATCGGAGGGGTAGTATCGAAATTTCGGCGCAGAGTGGACCGACCGTCTCGCCGTCCTCCCTCGCCGTCGATCCCTCCATCGTCACCGGGTACAGGATCTACAGCCATGGCGCCCTAATCCTGGCCTCGATTGGGGGAGAGGAGCTCGCACACCTCATTTCTCTGCCTCGCCTCCTCTCTCTCTCCCCTCGGTCTCACCTACTCCGCTCCCTCCTCCCGCCTACAGTAGACGGGTTTGAGATCCGGCTTCAACTCCGCCGCCGCCTCGCCATCTCCGGCCGGACCTGACACCATGCGAGCCTTCAGTAGTGGTTTCGGTTGAGGTGAGCCCTGGTTGACCCGTGGGGGTTCCATTTCTTTGTGTTCTTTCCTTTCTTTCGCCCGTGGTATCCGATTCCTTGGCGTTCTCTGCTTCTTATTCTTCTTCTTTGTTTTCTTTTGGTCTAGGTTTGGATTCTACTTTCGGTTGCTCTTATTCTTCTTCCATCCCGTGTGCTTTGGCTTTCCTTCACTTTTGTTTTTGTCTTGGATTTGGATGTTCTTCTTGCTTTTACAGGTTCTTTTGCTCTTCGATTTGGGAACTCTCCTGTGTCTTGGCTTTTCTGAGTTGGCTTCTTCTTCTTTTCTTTCCTGGGTTTGTTCTTCGTTTCTTTTATGATCTTTCCGTTCTTTTCGTCTTCTTACTCTTAGGATTTCCTAATTTGTTTTGTTCTTTTTGCATCTGATCTTCTTTCTTTGTATTTTATTTCTTTTTCTTCTTTGTTCTGGTGATGTTTTTATTCTATTTGTGCTTAGTTTTTGGCTTGGTTTTTTTCCTTTGGGTTCGTGTGCTTGAGTTTGTTGATTCTGTTGCTTGCTATTTTCGTTCTCTCTTCGCTTCTGTTGCCTGCTATTTTCGTTCTTCTTTTCTTCTTATTTTTCCATGTCCTTAGGGTTTGGTCGTGCTTCGTGCTTTCCTTTTAGAATTTCCTTTTTCGAACTCTATGATCTTGCAGTTTGTGGTTTTCCGTTCTCTTTGTTTTTGTCTCACACGTTTGTGGTGTTTGTATTTTGTGCAGGTCGTTGCATGTTGGTGATTGCTGACTGAAGATTGGTGCTGCAGCTTGAATTGTGATCTATTTTCTTTCTGGTAAGTTCAATACCTGAAGGACAGTTGTGTGCTTTACATATTAGTGATACAGACAGATGTGGGCCTGAGGAATGTCTGCTTTACATATTAATCAATGTGGGGCTGAGCTATGTCTGCATACATATTAATAGATATGGGTTAGATTTATATGTGCTTTAGCTATCAATATAAATTAGTTATGGTTGCTTTGGTAGTGAACGGTATGGCTGATTAGTGCATATTTTCTTATTCTACTTGCCTCACTTATTTAGTCAACTGGTGGCTAGTTATTCAACTAAATTGTTTTTATGTTCCGATGGCCTTTAGGAACACAAATAATTAGTCAGCTAAATTGCCTTTTATGTTGTGATGCCCACATTGACATGAAGCTATTGTTCTTTCGTAAGCTTGGGATTATGTTGACATTGGTATCTTCTTGAGTATACTTAGCTGTGGAAATAGAGTAGCTCTCTTTTAGCTGTCTCCCTATGTCCTTGCAGGTCATGAGAGTACCCTTCAGATGCTTTATATGAGTTACCATTGTTAGGTCTGTAGTTTTGTGTGCTTATGGTGACAGGATTGTTTTGATATGATTATTCTGATGGTTATTAGTCTGTTCTGCCAGTCCTTGGAGGTCATACAAGTAGTTTTTGTGTGCTATATGTGGATGACTGTCTATATCTCTTAATATGTGTCACAGAATCACCTTTGCTTTTCTATCTTCCAGGTGTTTTGGTGCTGTCAACATCGGTCCTTTGTTTTTCTATCTTCCAGGTGTTTTGGTATTGTCGGCATCGGTCTTTCTGTTAGGTATATAACTGTCGTCACTATGTGTTTGTTTATTGTTGTCCTTTGTTTACTTATTTTCCTTCATTTATTTTATGTCTTGATATATACCCTGTTGTCAATATGTGTGAGCCTTACGTGTGTTTTTTACTTTTTGGGTGTGTGTTTTCCTGTTTATTTTTCCTACCTATCTACCACAGGATGTTTGTTGTGTGCTCTTCCTCTATTGCTTTGCTGGAGATTGTTGCTTCACAGTGTTGTTTGCCATCTCATTCCTACGTACGTGAGGTAGGTGGAGATGGCTCTGTCCTTGGAGGTGTCGAGCTCGAGGTCCCTATTTTAGAAGGAGATAGGCCCGCGCGGCTTTTTTTTGGGCATGCCCATATGTTGGCTCACATTGTCCCTATGAAGATTCTGCTTTCCAAGCCGTTCGGTTTTTACAGGCTTTGTATGGCTTCGTAGTATGTGACTTCAACTATGAGGGAATGCTAGCATATAGAGAGATGGCTCGATCTGCTGTATTACTCGCGAGCTCACTGGCCCGTTCTGTCAGCAACTTGGGTTGTAGTTCATGTGCTGGTAGTGTAGATGACATAAGTGTAGTCCAGTGGCAAATGCTATGTAATCAGCTGCTCTCATCCGTGTGTAACATTTGATATATTTTTCTCGGGAACATGATTTCTCCAATTCACAATTGTAAAAGATATCCTTGCTATTGACTGATGGTGTTTGTAATAGATGGATGTTCTGAGTTTTTTTTTGCCTCTTATTGCTTTTGGACAGTATTTAATTTATATGTTTATTATCTTCTTCCATCGTGGTGTTCTGGGTCATTTGTTTCTATCTGATGTGCCTGACCGTGGAAGAAACATGAAAGCTGATTGAGACAGCATGACTTCTTCAGTTCCTGACTGTCAAAATATGTCTGTTGTCATACCTGTGATTTATGAGAAGTTCATGTCTTGTAGGCAGTTTGCTTTTTTTTTCCTGGACATTCTTTAGTTCCTGTGTTTGTTAGCTTCCTTTATTTTGGCCATGTGCAATGTAAGGAGGTGAACATTTAGACCCCGAAGAAGCTTCTTGAAGCTGAGGGCATGATGATAGGGTGGTTAACGTTTACACCCTGAGGATGTTTCTTGAAGCTTAGGGCATAATGACTTTCTGTTGGAGTAGTCAGAGTGCGAATTTTGTACACACTGGCAGTGAATGTTATTGTGTTGTAGCCTGTTTGCTTCTATCCAGGATTTTGGATATTTTCATAGGTCATTTGTTCGTTCTACGGGATTTCTTCGTTTGTTGTATCTTTTACAAGGTTTGTTCCTGATGTTTCTTCTTTAGGAGCCATGGTTTCATCCAGCCCATGTTTGTTATTTTCTCTCAGTGATGTTCTTCCCTCCCAACTTTTGATGTCCATGTAGGATGATGTGCGTTTTGTCTTGCCTTTGTTAGCGCTGCTTATGGCGCGTCGGCGACGCCTAGCTCCACGAGTAATTCCTGATTGGGTTCCCCATCCAGCGGCTGGTTTGCCGGCTCACAAGAGAAGGAGTACGCCGTTTATTTAAGATTACTTCTTCACTTTGCTTGAATCCTTCTGTTTTTCTTGTGTCACATTTTTTATTTTGTTTTGGATTCTAGGGGATGGTTGGTATCCTTTTCTCAGTGCTTATATCACAAAGATAAATCATGAAAGGCGAAGGCTTAGGCTTCACTTAAACGAACTAAGTATGCAGGTGTGAAATCTGGAGTTATGATTTATCTTCATTTCTTTCTTTTTGGTTTCTGCTAGCTTTTTCTTATGTTGCACGATGCACCCTTCTTTTACCGTAGAACATATTATCTATGGACCATTGAGTGATGATTGGACTGGTTTTGATGTTACTTTTGCTGAAAGTTTAAAAGGTAATTTGTTTGTTCTTTTGTATCTATTTTCTAGAATTTTTTTGTCAATTGCTGATCTAATTTGTATGGTGTGCTTGGTGTGCTTAGTGTCTTACGCAGGACGTTCATACCATGGCCCCCCCGAGTTTCAATGTCAGTTCTGTGGTGCGATATTTTGGTTCGCGGAGCGTGTTAAATCAACCTCTTCTGTCCCATTGCAGTGTGTCCTCTATAGCCTTTGCTGTAAGGGTGGAAAGGTCTACATTCCACCCTTTAAAAAACCACCAGCTTTCCTTGCTAAGTTGCTTCGTTTTAATGGTAACCGTCGTGCCAAACGTTTTGTCTCCAAGATTCGACAGTATAACTGTTTGTTTGCTTTTACTTCGATGGGGGCAAACATTGATCGGTCAATCAACAACTCTCGTGGTCCAAATATTTTTTAAATCTTAGGTCTGGTCTCTCATCGGATTGGTTCTCTTGTGCCACAGAAAAAGGATTCGCCTAGGTTTGACGGGGAGAGAGAAAACCCCAAGTTTGTTGAACTGTATATATCACACCAGTAATGAAGTTAAAAACATGATCGATGCTGTTAATCCAGACAATGATACCAATGCGAACTTAGATGAGGCCATAGTTGCTGGTTTACTTGCCATGCTTAATGCCTGTAACCCTTTGGTAAAGACATTCCGAACAGCTAGCGAGCGGATAAAAGGCAATGAGGATGAACATGTCTCTTTACGGTTGGTTGCTCCTTCTGACGATGATGGACCTCAGTATAATTTGCCAACAACTACTGAGTTGGCAGCTTTGGTTGTTGGTGATTTCACGCTTGAGGCATCCTCTCGTGATATTATTATTGACAACAAAGAAGAAGGGTTGCAACAAATTCATTCTTTACATCCTGCTTTTATGTCCTTGCAATATCCTTTGTTGTTCCCTTTTGCTGAAAGAGGGTTCCACCTAAATATCCTGTATCTTGGCAATGTAGGCGGTACACGTAACACTCTGACAATGCAGGATTACTACTGTTTTGTATGTAATTGCCGACTAGACCAAACCAATCCTTACTTGTGTTATGCCCTCCTGTCTTCACAAGCTGTTGTTGATGCTCGTGCGAGCATAGACGAGGCACGGTTGTGGTTCATCCTCAAAAACCAGGACAAGCTTAGAAGTGACCACTTTCAGGGCATTGTAGATGCTGTAGGTCAAGGATTTGTTGACGGTGAGGCTGTTGGTAAAAGAACCATTTTGCCTTCTAGCCACATTGGAGGTCGACATTACTTCCAAGAAAATTTTCAAGATGCTTTAGCTGTTTCTCGTGTTCATGGCTGTCCTGACATCTTTTCAACCTTCACCTGTAACCCGAAGTGGCCGGAAATAACTGAAGCCCTTTTGCTTGAGCCTGGCCAAAAGCCTTCTGATATGGCCGATATCGTTGTTAGAGTTTATAACATGAAACTTGAGGAGTTTCTTGATGATATTAAGTCTGGTCGTGCATATGGTCCTATAAAGGCTGGTACTATTTGTTATTTCTTTTTTGTGTTTAGTACCTATACTTTTCCTTTGGCGGCAAGATAGTGCTATGCTAACTGACTTTTGCTTCTTGCAGTTCTCTATACGGTCGAGTTCCAGAAGCGAGGGCTTCCACACGCTCACATCCTCACCTGGCAAGACAAGCCAGACGCTGAAGTGACTGCACAGGTGATTGATTCGTACATCTGTGCTGAAATTCCAGATCCTATAGAGGATCCACTTGGTTATGTTTTAGTCTCTAAGTTCATGATGCATGGTCCCTGTGGGGAGCTTAATGATAAATGTGTTTGCATGCAAAAAGGGCTTTGTTCTAAACATTTTCCAAAAGCTTTTCAACCAAAAACTGTCATTGATGAAAATGGTTTTGCGCTTTATAGACGTCATGATAATGGACGACGTGTGTTCAAAAATGGTCATTGGCTTGATAATCGCTGGGTAGTACCGTATAACATGGCCCTGCTAAAAAAGTATCAGGCTCACATGAATGTTGAATGGTGTAACAAAACTGTAACGTACCTGCACTTAGAAAATGGCAAGGTACCTGTGTATAGTGCAAACCCCTGGATCGTTTCATTTGCACACATAGTTTAAGATGAATATCACAACATTGTATCAATTATTACACGAATGATCCAGACTTGGAAAAATAAAGTTCATTACAACTTGCATAGCATAAAGCTAGCTTGAAAGAGTAAAGCAGCGGAAATAATAATCTTCATGGAGTCCTCATCCTTTGCATGTGCCACAGGCGAAAACATGTTGGTTGCAGACTCGAAACCCTTAACGAAACTCACTCGTCGTCAGAACAATCTGCAACAAAATAAAATTTTGCAACAGAGTGGGTCAGATACCATTAAAAATGGATCTGGCAAGTGACACTATGTGGACACTTAGGGGAATAACTCTATAGCCTATATGCATATTTGGCTGGTGGAGTTTAAGGCTATTTTGCATAAAAGCCAATTTTGCCTAACACTTTGTAAAACATTTTCTTCAAAAGTTGGAGACGATATGGCATAAGACCATAGTCTCATCTACCCTTGTTCACCATCAAGTTTTACTTTCGAAATTGGAATGATGAAGCCTCCGTTGAATCCTTGATCAGCTGCTCAAATTTTCCGTAACCGGGGAGTCAGCTAAGTACTTAGTTTTTTAACTCCGCAGAGGTTGTGCACTTTCACCATTAGACCCAACAAACCCAAACTATCCTCAAGCACTCAATTTGTGCTAAGGAAAAGGAGAGAGTTGAGACAAGACTTTTCAGAAGCATTTCCTCATCCCATGCCGCCTTGACCCGTTCCCATTCTAACCATCTACCACCACCTGTCAAGACGGGACGAGTCCACGCAACTTAATCCATCAAGTCAGAGCCCATATGACTAATGGTTGCACGGTAAGCAATCTTCTCTTAGAGAAAACATTGGCCCCTTAATACCCTGGGTGGCAACCACAAGTGACCATCCCTTAGAGGTCACCCCTAAGAGATGACACTCAACCTTTCCATCATCTTTTCATAACCAAGTCCACCCAGGTGATAAATTACTTAGTAGAATTAAGCTTTAAAGAAAACACATTTGCATAGCATCAAATATTCTACTAAGTTATCAAAGGGGATTCTAGACACAACTAGAGTAAAGGTATAGTAGGTTTAGCATATAGCAATAATACTATCCAACACATGCATATAGAGAAATACACTAAATAATGCATATAAAATACTTAGGAAATTTCATGGGGGTGTGCCACTTGCCTTGGCAAACAGAAGTGTAGTAGTAGCAGTTGCAACCACTTTCGTCTCTCTCCGGAATTTCTAACAAGTCAAACAAATCACAAATAAACATACCATCATAAATGCAACACTTAGAAAAATATGATATGCATGTGATGCAGGATGACCCAGAGAAATGTGGTATAAAAGACAAGCAAAACAAAATAAGGGAAAGACAACAAAATAACATTATCCCATTCTGATGAAACCACCACTTGAAGGTTGTAAAGCTACTCTAAGTCTTCACAAGTTTGGTCTTCAAATAATCTTCAACTCCTTTGCAGCTTCATTGATCTTCAAATAGCACTCTATGAACTTAGTCTTAAACACCGAGGACTTGGCCTATGTCCAAAGTGAGACAAAAATAGAAAGGAGATAGAAAGAAAAGAAGTAATTGGTCTTCTAAAATTCTTCTCTTTGCTTCCTTGTAGTTTTACTTGATGTGATGACTTCATTGCGCATTTGTGGACTTCGATTCTGAAGACTTGATGATGTTGGAAGCTAGTTGATCTTGAATATAACTTAGCCACCATGAAGTTTAAGAGAAGGAGAAAGAAGAGAGAATGGGAAGAAAGATTTAGAAATTGTAGCTGGTTGGTCTTCATGAACTTCCTCTTGATTTCTTCTAAGTCCTTTCTTCTTGGAGATGCTTCTGGAGTCTTGTTTTCATGCTAAGTCCTTCTTTGATTTCCACTAATTTCTAACTTAGTGTTTTTAACTAGAGGGGTCAAAAGAGCTAGCATTCATCCTCAAAATTTCTAAGGAGGAAGTCATGTGAAAGTATAAAATAATACTAAGGACTTAATTATGCATGCCATGCTTATGTAAAAGCTCTAAGGAAATGCAAGCAAACAAGATGTTCCAAAAATAACTAAGGACCAAAGAGGTCAAACAATAAGTCAAAATAATTTCTAAGTAAAAGTTCATAAAATAAGGTGTTGGTATTTTTCTAAGGAAAAATACTTTTAAAACCATAGTTGATAAAATTTCTAAGGACAAACACTTGTCAAAAATAACACTTAGGAAAATATTCTAAAACCACTAAGTTTTCAAGATGCTAAATTTTTCTAAGGAAAAGATTTAACACTTTTAAGATGTTGAAATTTTCTAAGGGAAATAGTGTTGTCAAAATAATTATCAAATATTTTCTAAGGAAATTTTCCAACGAAAAGTGTTGTCAAAATTTTATTACTCAAAAAAAAATTCTAAGGAAGAATAACACTTTTGTGGGAGAGGTGAAATATTTCTAAGTTATTTTGCATCTAACATGATCATCATGACTTATCTAAAATTTCTACTCGAAATTAATGTGGAGAACAATTTTGATATAATTTTTCTTATTAAAATAACACCTAAAAAGCAAAAAAAAACAATTTACATGCAAAAACACATAAAAACACTTCTACAAAAATACAGAGCAATGCTACGTCCATTATTTATACAAACAAAAATATAGCAAAATATTTTGCTCAATTATCAATTTTTAAAATTAAATTATAGCCAAAATATCAATTAAACCATTTTTAAAAGTTATCTAAATTAATTTCGTCCAAACCTCAAATTAAGCATACAGAAAGTTTCTACACATTATTAGCTTTCCAAAAATATAAATTTCATAAATTTTGGATAAGGACTAAAAATTAATAACGAATCTAAATCCAGGGACCTATCCGTGATGCGCAGGGGCTTAAGCGTAAAGAAAACCGAAAAGATCCTCGCGCTGGAGTCCTCCGTCGACGTGGCGTCTTCTGGTTGGTGCGGAGCTGCACTGACTGTGCTGCTGACGCTGCTGCTGACTGGGCTGTCGACGTGGCGCGCTCTGATTCGCCGGTACCGGTTCATCGGATGGATCTAATCTCACGCGTTAAAATGAGATCGGACGGCCGAGATTCGTTTGACCTAAAACGAGCGGCGCTGTTCGTCGGAAACCTAGCTCCCGCGGCGGCGCCATGGCCGGAGTTGGTGTTCTAGTGCTACAGAGAGATCGGGGATGCGTGTCTTATACCTACGGATGCAGAAAGGCGTGGCGGAGACGATGACGAAACTGGCGGTGTCGAGGTGCTCCGGCTGGCCCAGGATTGCTCGCCGGAGTCGAGGAAGCGGCGGCGAGCTCCTGTCGAGGATGGATACGACATTCTGGTGCACGCAAAAATGCGGGACATGATCAGATCGATGCGCAGCAATGAAATAAGAAGAAAGAGATAGATGGTAGGGCTCGGGGTGTCCTGTACTCGCCGGGATCGATGGAGTTCGCCGGCGGCCGTGGCGGCGCTCCGTGGATGATCTCGAGCAGCCTGGGGGCTCTCGGGTTTCGGTTTCTGGGGCAAAAGAGAGAGGAGGGAGCGGAGTTTATATGGGGCAGAAGAGATCGGATAAAATCCGTTTAAACGCGACGAATCCGGAGCGGATTTGGTGCTAGGGTTCGGGGAGTTCTTCTTGCGCACGACGTTGAAGACGGTGACGTCACCGCTTGCGTCACTGGTGGGGCCCACCTGTCATCGACAGAGAGAGAGGGAAGCTGGCGTGGGCTGCTGTTGGGCTGGAACTGGGCCGCGCACGCGGGGTAGAGAAGAGGTATAGAAGTTGGGCTTCGGCCCAATTAGCTAGGGTTCCCTTTTTTGTTCAAAAGCTTTTATTTTCTTTTCCTAAAAACTTTAATAACTTTTTAAATACAAAACCGAATTAAGACAAACCAATTTCTATAGTTTTGTAAAAACCAACTCTTTTAATTTGAAAACCTCAAATAATATTTTCCAAAACATTTTGTCTACTAAAATTTTGAAATATGTTTAAATGAATTTTGGACATATTAATGTCTTTTGAAAACTATAGGGTTTTATAATTTCCTTCTGAAATTATATTTTAAACCAAAGGAAAGTATGAGTAATAATATTACATATCACTCAAAGGGTAATTTGCATAAAAACTCATTCTGTTTAAAAAGGGCTTGATAATTCAAAATGAATTCGAAACTCATTTTATAAATCAAATAAATAATTTCCTTCAAAGGCAATACTATAAACTTGAAAATATAGAATGGGTAAGTAATAGAATAATTATCCATACAAACAAACAACTCACAACCAAACACACTATTCAAATAGAAATCATTTTGATTTCCAAACTAGGTTTTTAATAAACAATATGACACTTGTTGTCCAATTTAAAATAGGTTTAAAACAATCAGAGGTGGCTTAAATAAAACTTGAATATCTCAAGATAAACCTTTTGCAAATATTTATTTTTCAACAAATACGATCAATTCACAAACAACATTAACAGAACTAAACATAAAAGTCAAAAGAAAATTTTGGAGCATAAATGCTCTACTAATATATTTTCTTAAATATGTCTTCAAGTGGAAATTTATTTCCCACCTTTGAAATATCAAATTGCAAACAAGGCTAAAAGATGATGAATGCATGCATGATTTTCTTTTCAAAGCAAAATACATAATAGTTTTCAAAAGTTTTAAATTTTTCTGATTTTTCAACTTTTTGAAAAACCTGGGATGTTACATACTACCACCCTTAAAAGGAATCTCGTCCCCAAGATTCGGGAAGGCTAGCAAAAAGGTTGTGACTGGGATGTTAGGGTGGGCTACCACCCTTAAAAGAAAACTTTGTTGGCAGTCAACTTCAAACTGTAAACTTTATTGATAACATACCATTCTCCAAGTTAGGTTCCTCAATCACTTCTTCCACATTGGTGCGGTTCACATGTCCTTTATCAAAAAGCTTTGACTTGGCAGTTTCTTCGGCCTTCTTCTTAGCTGGGCAGTCATTGGCGTAATGACCCATGTTCTTGCATTTGAAGCACATCACCTTGCTGATGTCTTTCTGGTGGGGGTTGTTCTGGGGTTTATTTTCCGGGCACTTATTGGCATAATGGCCCTTATTATTGCACTTAAAGCAAAGCACTCGGCTCATATCTTTCTTGAGTTCTGGATTTGGGTGGCGTTGTGCATTGTTATGGTCATGGCCTTCATGTCCATTTCCCTTCCGGTCTCCATTGCTTCCTTTGGATCCACCATTGTGATCCTGATGTTTGAGGGGACTCACTTTTTTAGGGTGATTCCTCTGTTGGTGACTAGGGCTCACCTCAGGAGTATGGTGTCTCTTGAATGAAGGCTCAGAATGGTGTTTGTTGATACCCAACTTTCTCTTCATGTTTTCAGCCTTCTTGATGTTATCCTCCAGTATGATTGCTTGGTCCAATAGGGCCTGATAATCCGAGGCGTATGCGACTGTGAAAGGAACTTTCATCTCGTCACACAGTCTCTTGAGAAATTTTTCTTTCATCTTCCCCTTTGTGTCTATGTCTTCAGGAGCATAACGAGACAATGCATAGAAGTCATCTCTATACTCCTTGAGTGACCTGTCCCCTTGCCTCAGATTTTGGAACTCTCCTTGCTTCAAGTTCATAATGCTCGAAGAGATATGAGCATTACAAAAGTCATCCTTGAAGTTTTCCCAAGTTAAGGTGTCCAGAGGGTGGGTGATCTGATAGGTTTCCAACCATTGGGCTGCAGGCCCCTCCAACAGATGGGCGGTAAACCTCACCTTTTCAGCATCATTGCATACACTTGTTACCAGATCCTGTTACACAGAACGCAGCCAATCATCCGCCACATTTGGCTCAGCCGCAGTAGGGATCTTATTGGTTCTAAGCCTCAGAAATCTGGCAAGTCTGTCAACTTGGGGAGGGGGTGGTGGTGGTGATGGAGGTGGTCCATTTTGATTTGCCACGAACTGAGCCATCATGGTCATTAGCTGGGTTTGTGTTGCCATCATCTTCTGCAACATTGTTTCAACGTTGTTGGTGTTGGTGTTGTTGTCTTCAGGTGCACTCTGGGGAGACATCTGTGGGTTTTGGAATAGATAAGTACAAGATAGACAGATTCTGAGGGAAATATTTCTAACCATACAAGCATTTAACTATCAAACACACATGATAAAAACTCACAAAGTTTTGAGAAAAACAAACTAGTCGTTGTTGGATCGAAGTACACCTAGGATATGGGGAAACAATATGATAGTACTGCCATACCACAATTTGATAGGTCAATACATCAACATGTTTTCTTTATTCTAATACATAAGGGTGTCTATTCTATCTCCTTCTTGAGTGCATTGAGTTCCTGCTCTATTTCCTTGAGTTCATTAAGATATTTCTGAGTGTTGCGGAGTCTAAATCGAAGTCTTCTTCCAAGGTTCTCGATGGCCTCCCATGCTGCACTTCTTGCTGAATCAAAGAATGATGTTCGAATTATTGGGTTTGTGAACATGTAGCAACCTTCGGTCTTGTGGTCATCGTCTTTGTTCTTGTATAGATGGAGTTGCACCCACCAGTACTCTTGACCTTCACCCATGAAAGGAAAACCCTTGTAGACTGCTGCTCCTTCAAGTCCCGTGCTCAACATGAGGTCCTTCAAAGCTTTTGGAAATTCATTCTCACATCTCAAGGTCATGGTCATTGCTGGACCTTTCTTGAGTGATTCAATAAGGAGGGACATCTATAAATAAGAGAAGACATTTAGTAAGCGAATAGTTAAGAAGTTACAAGAATGATAACAAAAAGTTTTAGACAAAGAGCAAATAATTTTTGTCCTATGGGCTTTCTTATTTCTAACCAGACTTAGGGTTTCGAACCTACAGGCAACACAGTGCTCTGATACCATCTGTAACGTACCTGCACTTAGAAAATGGCAAGGTACCTGTGTATAGTGCAAACCCCTGGATCGTTTCATTTGCACACACAGTTTAAGATGAATATCACAACATTGTATCAATTATTACACGAATGATCCAGACTTGGAAAAATAAAGTTCATTACAACTTGCATAGCATAAAGCTAGCTTGAAAGAGTAAAGCAGCGGAAATAATAATCTTCATGGAGTCCTCATCCTTTGCATGTGCCACAGGCGAAAACATGTTGGTTGCAGACTCGAAACCCTTAACGAAACTCACTCGTCGTCAGAACAATCTGCAACAAAATAAAATTTTGCAACAGAGTGGGTCAGATACCATTAAAAATGGATCTGGCAAGTGACACTATGTGGACACTTAGTGGAATAACTCTATAGCCTATATGCATATTTGGCTGGTGGAGTTTAAGGCTATTTTGCATAAAAGCCAATTTTGCCTAACACTTTGTAAAACATTTTCTTCAAAAGTTGGAGACGATATGGCATAAGACCATAGTCTCATCTACCCTTGTTCACCATCAAGTTTTACTTTCGAAATTGGAATGATGAAGCCTCCATTGAATCCTTGATCAGCTGCTCAAATTGTCCGTAACCGGGGACCCGGCTAAGTACTTAGTTTTTTAACTCTGCAGAGGTTGTGCACTTTCACCATTAGACCCAACAAACCCAAACTATCCTCAAGCACTCAATTTGTGCTAAGGAAAAGGAGAGAGTTGAGACGAGACTTTTCAGAAGCATTTCCTCATCCCATGCCGCCTTGACCCGTTCCCATTCTAACCATCTACCACCACCTGTCAAGACGGGACGAGTCCACGCAACTTAATCCATCAAGTCAGAGCCCATATGACTAATGGTTGCACGGTAAGCAATCTTCTCTTAGAGAAAACATTGGCCCCTTAATACCCTGGGTGGCAACCACAAGTGACCATCCCTTAGAGGTCACCCCTAAGAGATGACACTCAACCTTTCCATCATCTTTTCATAACCAAGTCCACCCAGGTGATAAATTACTTAGTAGAATTAAGCTTTAAAGAAAACACATTTGCATAGCATCAAATATTCTACTAAGTTATCAAAGGGGATTCTAGACACAACTAGAGTAAAGGTATAGTAGGTTTAGCATATAGCAATAATACTATCCAACACATGCATATAGAGAAATACACTAAATAATGCATATAAAATACTTAGGAAATTTCATGGGGGTGTGCCACTTGCCTTGGCAAACAGAAGTGTAGTAGTAGCAGTTGCAACCACTTTCGTCTCTCTCCGGAATTTCTAACAAGTCAAACAAATCACAAATAAACATACCATCATAAATGCAACACTTAGAAAAATATGATATGCATGTGATGCAGGATGACCTAGAGAAATGTGGTATAAAAGACAAGCAAAACAAAATAAGGGAAAGACAACAAAATAACATTATCCCATTCTGATGAAACCACCACTTGAAGGTTGTAAAGCTACTCAAAGTCTTCACAAGTTTGGTCTTCAAATAATCTTCAACTCCTTTGCAGCTTCATTGATCTTCAAATAGCACTCTATGAACTTAGTCTTAAACACCGAGGACTTGGCCTATGTCCAAAGTGAGACAAAAATAGAAAGGAGATAGAAAGAAAAGAAGTAATTGGTCTTCTAAAATTCTTCTCTTTGCTTCCTTGTAGTTTTACTTGATGTGATGACTTCATTGCGCATTTGTGGACTTCGATTCTGAAGACTTGATGATGTTGGCAGCTGGTTGATCTTGAATATAACTTAGCCACCATGAAGTTTAAGAGAAGGAGAAAGAAGAGAGAATGGGAAGAAAGATTTAGAAATTGTAGCTGGTTGGTCTTCATGAACTTCCTCTTGATTTCTTCTAAATCCTTTCTTCTTGGAGATGCTTCTGGAGTCTTGTTTTCATGCTAAGTCCTTCTTTGATTTCCACTAATTTCTAACTTAGTGTTTTTAACTAGAGGGGTCAAAAGAGCTAGCATTCATCCTCAAAATTTCTAAGGAGGAAGTCATGTGAAAGTATAAAATAATACTAAGGACTTAATTATGCATGCCATGCTTATGTAAAAGCTCTAAGGAAATGCAAGCAAACAAGATGTTCCAAAAATAACTAAGGACCAAAGAGGTCAAACAATAAGTCAAAATAATTTCTAAGTAAAAGTTCATAAAATAAGGTGTTGGTATTTTTCTAAGGAAAAATACTTTTAAAACCATAGTTGATAAAATTTCTAAGGACAAACACTTGTCAAAAATAACTCTTAGGAAAATATTCTAAAACCACTAAGTTTTCAAGATGCTAAATTTTTCTAAGGAAAAGATTTAACACTTTTAAGATGTTGAAATTTTCTAAGGGAAATAGTGTTGTCAAAATAATTATCAAATATTTTCTAAGGAAATTTTCCAACGAAAAGTGTTGTCAAAATTTTATTACTCAAAAAAAAATTTCTAAGGAAGAATAACACTTTTGTGGGAGAGGTGAAATATTTCTAAGTTATTTTGCATCTAACATGATCATCATGACTTATCTAAAATTTCTACTCGAAATTAATGTGGAGAACAATTTTGATATAATTTTTCTTATTAAAATAACACCTAAAAAGCAAAAAAAAAACAATTTACATGCAAAAACACATAAAAACACTTCTACAAAAATACAGAGCAATGCTACGTCCATTATTTATACAAACAAAAATATAGCAAAATATTTTGCTCAATTATCAATTTTTAAATTAAATTATAGCCAAAATATCAATTAAACCATTTTTAAAAGTTATCTAAATTAATTTCGTCCAAACCTCAAATTAAGCATACAGAAAGTTTCTACACATTATTAGCTTTCCAAAAATATAAATTTCATAAATTTTGGATAAGGGACTAAAAATTAATAACGAATCTAAATCCAGGGACCTATCCGTGATGCGCAGGGGCTTAAGCGTAAAGAAAACCGAAAAGATCCTCGCGCTGGAGTCCTCCGTCGACGTGGCGTCTTCTGGTTGGTGCGGAGCTGCACTGACTGTGCTGCTGACGCTGCTGCTGACTGGGCTGTCGACGTGGCGCGCTCTGATTCGCCGGTACCGGTTCATCGGATGGATCTAATCTCACGCGTTAAAATGAGATCGGACGGCCGAGATTCGTTTGACCTAAAACGAGCGGCGCTGTTCACCGGAAACCTAGCTCCCGCGGCGGCGCCATGGCCGGAGTTGGTGTTCTAGTGCTACAGAGAGATCGGGGATGCGTGTCTTATACCTACGGATGCAGAAAGGCGTGGCGGAGACGATGACGAAACTGGCGGTGTCGAGGTGCTCCGGCTGGCCCAGGATTGCTCGCCGGAGTCGAGGAAGCGGCGGTGAGCTCCTGTCGAGGATGGATACGACATTCTGGTGCACGCAAAAATGCGGGACATGATCAGATCGATGCGCAGCAATGAAATAAGAAGAAAGAGATAGATGGTAGGGCTCGGGGTGTCCTGTACTCGCCGGGATCGATGGAGTTCGCCGGCGGCCGTGGCGGCGCTCCGTGGATGATCTCGAGCAGCCTGGGGGCTCTCGGGTTTCGGTTTCTGGGGCAAAAGAGAGAGGAGGGAGCGGGGTTTATATGGGGCAGAAGAGATCGGATAAAATCCGTTTAAACGCGACGAATCCAGAGTGGATTTGGTGCTAGGGTTCGGGGAGTTCTTCTTGCGCACGACGTTGAAGACGGTGACGTCACCACTTGCGTCACTGGTGGGGCCCACCTGTCATTGACAGAGAGAGAGGGAAGCTGGCGTGGGCTGCTGTTGGGCTAGAACTGGGCCGCGCACGCGGGGTAGAGAAGAGGTATAGAAATTGGGCTTCGGCCCAATTAGCTAGGGTTCCCTTTTTTTGTTCAAAAGCTTTTCTTTTCTTTTCCTAAAAACTTTAATAACTTTTTAAATACAAAACCGAATTAAGACAAACCAATTACTATAGTTTTGTAAAAACCAACTCTTTTAATTTGAAAACCTCAAATAATATTTTCCAAAACATTTTGTCTACTAAATTTTTGAAATATGTTTAAATGAATTTTGGACATATTAATGTCTTTTGAAAACTATAGGGTTTTATAATTTCCTTCTGAAATTATATTTTAAACCAAAGGAAAATATGAGTAATAATATTACATATCACTCAAAGGGTAATTTGCATAAAAACTCATTCTCTTTAAAAAGGGTTTGATAATTCAAAATGAATTCGAAACTCATTTTATAAATCAAATAAATAATTTCCTTCAAAGGCAATACTATAAACTTGAAAATATAGAATGGGTAAGTAATAGAATAATTATCCATACAAACAAACAACTCACAACCAAACACACTATTCAAATAGAAATCATTTTGATTTCCAAACTAGGTTTTTAATAAACAATATGACACTTGTTGTCCAATTTAAAATAGGTTTAAAACAATCAGAGGTGGCTTAAATAAAACTTGAATATCTCAAGATAAACCTTTTGCAAATATTTATTTTTCAACAAATACGATCAATTCACAAACAACATTAACAGAACTAAACATAAAAGTCAAAAGAAAATTTTGGAGCATAAATGCTCTACTAATATATTTTCTTAAATATGTTTTCAAGTGGAAATTTATTTCCCACCTTTGAAATATCAAATTGCAAACAAGGCTAAAAGATGATGAATGCATGCATGATTTTCTTTTCAAAGCAAAATACATAATAGTTTTCAAAAGTTTTAAATTTTTCTGATTTTTCAACTTTTTGAAAAACCTGGGATGTTACAAAAACTCAGGTCATGAAATATTTATTTAGATACGTCACCAAAGGCCCTGATTATTCGAACGTATATATAGAGAGGGTTAAAGGGAAGGGTGTCCCTGAGGTCAGTACCAAACCTGTCAACATCGATGAGGTTCGAGAGTATGTGCGGTGTAGGTATATTTGTGAGTACGATGCATTATGGAGGATCTATGGTTACACTATACATCGAAAAATCCCTTCTGTTGAAAGATTACCTGTGCACACACCCGATATGAATGTTATTATGTTCAGGGCTGATACAGACCTCACTAAGATCGTTGACAATGATTTCTTAAGAAAGACAATGCTTACAGAATGGTTTTTTGCAAATACATTATTTCCTCATGGTAGGTCATTAACAAACTGTGATTTCCCAACACGATGGACATGGGATCCAGAAACTAGATCTTGGCACGAAAGAGGGAGGTGCGATAGAATAGGCTGTATCTACTATGTGCATCCAAGTGCTGGTGAGCTGTATTACTTGCGTACACTATTCATGATCGTTAAAGGAGCCACTTCTTATGCGGACCTTAGAACCTTTGAGAATAAATGTTTTCCTACTTTCAAGGAGGCCTGTGCTGCTCGGGGTCTTCTGGGAGATGACACCGAGTGGTACCGTGCCTTCGATGAAGCTGTGGTCTGGGGTTTTGGGGCACGTTTGAGGCAACTGTTTGTGACCATGCTTATTCATTGTGAAGTGAGCAATGAAAGGTCGTTCTTTGAGCGATTTTGGGTTGCTTTGGCCGATAATATGCAATATAGCATTAGGCAGGCTCTGGACAAGAAATATTATGTTGTTCCGGATGAACAACTTAGAGACCTGTTGCTTGCTGAGCTTGGTGAGGTTTTTGTCAAGAATGGTTCTAGGATAGGAGACTTTAATTTGCCGTCGAGGACAACTTGCAGTGGCCCTTTTCATAAGAACTGGATGATCCAAGAGGAGATGGCTTATGATTCAGCTGCTCTTGAAAAAGAGGCGGTTTTCTATTTGGTTGACTTAATGCTGATCAGCGTTCTGCTTTTAAAACGATTGTTGAATGTGTATTGGAGCCAAACCCTGGTTTTTACTTCGTTTCTAGCTTTGGAGGGACCAGAAAAACTTTTTTATGGAATGCCATTGTCTCCTTTCTTAGAGGGCAGGAGAAGGTTGTTCTTACTATTGCGTCTTCTGGTGTTGCCTCTCTTCTTTTGCCTGGTAGTCGAACTGCACACTCATGTTTTAAAATTCCTATTGACATTGACGAGTCTTCATTCTGTGATATCAAAAGGGGTTCCCACTTGGCTGATCTCCTGAAAAAAACATGCTTGATCATTTGGGATGAAACGCTGATGACAAACCGTGTGTGTTTTGAGGCGTTAGACAGGAGTTTGCGTGATATCTTATCAACTGAAAATCCTAAACTTGCTGGTATTCCTTTTGGTGGCGTTGTCGTTGTTCTAGGTGGGGATGTTTGGCAGATACTTCCTGTTGTCGCTGGTGGTTCTCGGCCGCAGATTGTTGCTGCGGCAATTACAAATTTGCCTTTGTGGGAATTTGTCACTATTTTGAACCTCACCGAGAACATGAGGCTTTCTGTGCCAAATGCAGATGTTTCTTTGTTACAAGAGATTGACTTATTTAGCAAGTGGGTCCTTTCTCTTGGGGAGGGAAAGTTGCCAGCGGTAGCTCGTGGTACTGAGGTTATTCCAACTTGGATTGATATTCCTGATGACCTATTGATTCACACGGACGGTAATCCTATAGCGGCCATAGTAGATGCTGTCTACGTAGACTTTGTTTTTAACTATCAAGACTCCATGTATTTGCGGCAGTGAGCTATATTAGCACACACAAATGACATAGCTGAGGAGATCAACACACATGTAATTGACATGGTTCCTACTGAAGGTAGGGAGTACCTTAGCTGCGATTCTAATGTTAGTCCTATTGGTGCCGTCCAAGAAGATGATCTCTTTTACCCTCCTGAAGTTCTAAATGCCATCGTTGTGCCTAATTTCCCTAGACACAGGTTGTTTCTAAAGAAGGGTGCTCCAATAATGCTTCTTAGAAATATAAGCCAGTCTGCTGGTCTGTGCAATGGCACACGGCTGATTATCTTGGATTTTGCTGATCGTCTCATTAAAGCTGTTATAATCACAGGCTCACATATAGGAGATGTGGTGTACATTCCTAGGATTGAGCTAACGGCAAAAAAACTAAATGGCCTTTCATACTCCAACGACGACAGTTTCCTATCCGACTTTGCTATGCTATGACTATTAATAAGAGCTAAGGCCAAACTCTTACCTCAGTTGGTTTGTACCTAAAGACACCGGTTTTCTCACACGGTCAGTTATATGTGGCTGTGTCCCGTGTAACCTCTAGAAAGTTTCTGAAAATATTAATCCTAAATGAGGACAAGACCTGTGGGTCACAGACAAAAAATGTTGTGTATCATGAGGTCTTTAAAGCCTCTGGTTTGACTAAGCTGTGAAACCCTAAATTATCTTTGTACATATCAGTTTCCTTTGCTCTGTTTGTGTGTTTAGTTTCCTATCATATGACTACTTCCACCTGTGTTTTGTAATGAACATGGTTTGTCTGTCTTTTGCGCTCCGGATGCTCGATTGGATCGTCGCATTTGTGATGGTTTTGCCTATTTTGTGTGTCTGTATTCCAATCTTTTTTTTGCTATAGCTGGTCCACGTATGTGCCTGTATTTTCTTATTCTATCTGTTGTGATGTATCAATTCTTGGTTACCTGTTGACCTAACGATTGGCTATCTGTTTTTATCTCTAGATGGCGGTTAATCCATTGAGTGACCTCACCCGAGCAGCCGCCACTAGACAATTCAGGTCTATGTTTCTAGGCTGTGGCACCATCGTGGAGGCACGGATGATGGGCCTATAAAACACACAGACATGGTGCTCCTAGACATTCAGGCATGTATTTGTTTTGTTTTGGTTTTCTTTGGTCTACTGTCCTATTGTCATGACCTACAAGCATGTAAATCTGTAACGTTAAATTCTGTCGGGGGCTACCCCCGGGTAGGGTCATAATGAGGTGAAAGCTATGCCCAGGTGTGAGCCGGGTTATAGTAAAAGCCGACATATCCGGATATCTGAAGAGGCCGGGGTATAATGTTGGTACAAACCGACATAGGCAAACCAAGGTATCCAGGGGCAGAACGGAACGAGGTACCATGCTAGTGCAAACCGGCATATATTGACCGACATATACCAACCGAGGTGTGTTAACCGACATATCAATGTCGGTATTCTAGTATCTTCTTTTATGTGCAGGGGAAGCTCGAGGAAGAAGAATCCGGCATATCCATGCCGGGTTAAAGCAACGAGGTGCCTTGTGTCGGTTGGAGTCAATGCTCCTGTCGCGTCCCGTCTGACACGGGAGCGTCTGGCACGGAAGCGCCTGACACGGGAGCATGCAGGAGGAGCGAGGTGACAGGCCTCACCTCGCCGCTGACCGCGGGACATCCGGGGAAAAGGCTACGAGATAGGCGTGGGCATGCCATGTCCTGTCTCTGGCAGAGTGTACATTCTAGGTGTACCTTGGTGCTGCAGGGGATGGGCATGTCACGTCCTGTCTCTGACAGTCTCCTCACGGTGCACTGTAGCCATGCCTACGGTGCACTGTAGCTATGCCTACGGGATGTCATGATGGTACTCTTGCAGCACCTACAGCACCCCCTCTCCTGCGTGAGGGACGATGCCTGGAGACTCTCTTCTCCCGATAGCTTCATCTTCCACCTCGTGTTCATTCCCGTAGCTGGAAAGATACAGCTCAAGGAGCCGCTTGTACTTGTGATTGAGAGATATATACAAAGAGATATGCAGGAGTAGGGGTGTTACCTCCTCACGAGGGCCCCGAACCTGGGTAGATCGTGTGTGTTCTTGTGCTTGTGTGTTCATCTGTGTACGCTGCTTAGCGTGCTAGCCCTCTCCCGGATCCTCCAGCGCCCATCGGCCCCGCTCTTTAGCCATCCTATGGCATCTGCCGTGATACCACTACGATAGTTGGCACCCACCGTGGGGCCAGCAGCGGCGCTAGCTGGTGTGATCACCCGGATGGGTTCCATCATCGACTCCGGCGAGCGCGTCGTCTGCGGGCTCATCTGCAAGCTCGGCTCGCTGAACTTCATCAGTGACAATGCGGGATGCTTCGGCAGCAGGCCGTTCCCGACGAACGGCTGCCTCATCAGCTTCGGCACCTTCGTGACCTACGTCGCCACCGAGGTTGTCTGCAAGTACCCCGAGCAGGTGCTTGTGGCCGAGGATCCTCCTGCTGTCTGCGTGGCTCGCGGCCGGTATATCGATCGCCTCGGGATCTGTACCGAGGTAATGATGATCGGGCCTGTGGGTGATGTCGGCAAAGGAGATGCCGGCCAACCTGCCCTCAAGACCACCAGATCGGCGAAACTGCCGCTGGAGAGGAGGGAGAACCTCCGCGACCAGGCCGGTACATCCGATGTACCGGTCAGGCCGGCTCATCTCGAAGAGATAATCGAGAAGCTGGCTGTGCCGGTAGCTGCCGGTACAGATGCTGCCCAAATAGAGGCAGAGTTGGAATCGCGTCGTCAGAGCCTACATCAGGAAGCTCTCGCGATGGCCGAGGTGAGGAGAGAGTTCGGGATAACTCTCCGTGAGTATAACCAAGCACATAGCTTTACCCCGGTAGCTGCTCACCCTAGTCACATAGAGGATGTGCGTAAGAGGGGCAAAAGCCTCAATGCCGAGATTGCTAGAGATGGTAGATCTAGTTCCAATAAAACTCCTAGTCACTTGTCGGTCGAAAAGATGAAGTATAGTTCCCCTGCTAAGACTCTTAGAGCTACCGAGGCAGCAAGAGCCGAGTTGTCAGGTTTATCCGGAGAAGCTCTCCGTAGGTAGCAAGACCGAGTTAATGAGTTGATAGCTGTGGCTACCTGGCAGAATGAGGCCTATCGCAAGGCTAACACAGTTGCAGGTGGGTCCGAGATTGTTCACTCGGCTAGGGGAGCCAGTGGATCTAAGGGGCAAGCTTCATCACCGCATGTCGGTGGAGATCGTGACCGGAGTGTAAACTCCGGTAAAAACAAGCAGATACAGTCGTATGATCCGGCATATGCCGGAAAACAGTTAGTTGGGCGAGGCAGTGCCGGCCGGGGTAAAAGCAATCCCGGTCCAGGCGGTCCAGATGCCGGAGTAATTAACTCGGCTGGCCGAGGCTACCCACCTCGGTATCCGACACGATATCCTGCCCGGCAGCAGGAAAATGTCGAGCATGTCCAGCAGCCACAAGGTGTTGACCAAGTGGCTAACCATTATGATGATGGTTACTCGGCTATGGAGAAAGTCGGGTATCAGAGATATGAAGGTGCACTGGGATCCCGGCTGGGACCTCGCAGTTGTCACCAAATGATGCACGCTACAAATTGGACAGGATCTATATGTCCGAGATGCTGGAAGAGCAAGGTCCACCTGGCCCTGCATGCTTTGGACCTCGGATCATGAGGGAGCCACCGGTGCCGCACTTTCAGTTGAACCGAGGCGCAAAGACATATGACGGCAGCACTAAGCCGGAAGATTGGCTGACAGATTATGTGTCGGCAGTGCATATCGCGGGAGGAAACCGCCGATGGGCGGTGAGGTATATCCCGCAAATGTTGGAAGGGCCAGCCCGGATCTGGCTGAATAACTGCGAGAGGGCAGCGTTGACTGCTGGCTGGACTTTGAAGAAGCATTTGTTAGCAACTTCTCCAGCACATACAAGAGGACGAATAGACCTCAGCAGCTTGCGATGTGCAGCAGAGGAATGATGACGGACCGGACTACTTGACCGGTGGAGTACTGTCGCAATTCCTGTGAAGGAGTTTGTGGAGGCACATGCCATTCATGGTTTGCCAGGATGCCGCATGGCTCCATGCTCTGGCAGAAGTTGCAGAGGGAATGCCGGCCACTGGCCGAGACAATCCGGATTGCGGATAGCTATGCACTGGGTGATCCGATGCAGCCCTTGCTGAACTCGGTGGAACCGAGTAGAAGATACCCGGTGAATAACAGACCCGGGCCAGTCAGGCAGAACGATCGCCAGGACTTCGGCAATAAGAGGAGAGAGCCGGATTACCGGTATGGCTCAAACCAGGTTGCCGCGGTAAACCAAGACCAACCAGATGCCGGCAGTAGCCAGCGTCCGAAGAACAACGGCCCAGCATGGGGCCAGAATCAAGAAGGAAGAGCCATGGAGTAACCAGAAGCAGTCCTTCACTTATGAGGCTATGTTGGATGGACCTTGCAGCTTCCACACCCAAGACATCCGCAGGCCGGCGAACCATACAACTCGGCAGTGCAGCTGGTATCAGCGCACAAGGGGGAAGGAGCTAGAGCCGGAGGAAATCAGGCGGGGGCACCTCAGAGAATTCCGCCGAGGCAAAACTTACCGCTCACCGGGCAAATGCTATCCCGGTGAATCCGCCAGCTCAGAGGCAAGCAGATCCGAAACCTGTGAATCAGGTGAATGTCGGAGGGAACAACAACAACGCTGGTCCCAGTAGGCAGGGAGAGTATCCCCAGGGAGATTACAGAGAAGCTCATCAGAGCTATGTGGTCTTTGTGACCGAGCCAACTGACAAGAAGAGCTTGCATCGGCGTGCACTGGAGGTGAACGCAGTTATGCCGGCAGTGCCGAAGTATATGCACTGGTCCGAGCAAGAGATCAGTTGGAGCAGAAGGGATCATCCCCGAGTTATGCCAACTCCGGGAGGTTATGCATTGGTGGTGGATCCGACATTCATTGGACCCACCATCAATGTCCGGTTCACCCGAGTTCTCATTGATAATGGGAGTGCTATCAATATCATGTACCGAGACACCATGGTGAAGATGGGTATCTCGTGAACATGCTGCAACCGAGTAGCACGACCTTCCATGGCATAGTGCCGGGTGTCTCATGTGCACCTATGGGCAAAATTTGGGTTGATGTGTTGTTCGGCACCAAGGACAACTGCCGAACTGAGAGCATCCAGTTTGAGGGTGGACCTCGAAAGTCCATACCATGCTTTACTCGGCAGGCCTGCGCTGTCCAAGTTCATGATATCAACCCATGTGGGTTACCTCAAGATGAAAATGCCAGGTCCTAATGGCATCATCACCATCTCGGGTGATTACAAGCGTGCACTGGAGTGTGCCTCGGCTGGATCGTGCTTGGCCGAGTCACTGATTATCGCTGCAGAGAAGAAGAAGATCCATGAAGTGGTGGCGTTGGCTCAGTCCGCGCAACTCGGCATGCCGGGTATGGCTAACCCGGAGCAGAATGCGACTTTCGAGGTGCCAAAGGAGACCAAGAAGATCAACGTTGACCCGGCATTCCGGACCACAACGTCATCATTGGTACCGGGTTAACGGAGAAATAGGAAGGCGAGCTCAGTCACTTCCTCCGTGAGAATCGGGATATCTTTGCATGGTCAAATCAGGACCTGCCAGGTGTTCCGAGGGAGTTGGCTGAGCACTCATTTTTGTCAGCCGATATGAAACCTGTGAAGCAACCTATACGACGTCTCTCGGATGAGAGAGAAAAGTGTGGAGATGACTGGCCAAGTTGCTTGCGGCTGGTTTCATCATGGAAGTACTGCACCCGGACTGGTTGTCTAACCCGGTCCTGGTAGAGAAGAAAAGGATGAACCTTTGGTGGCCAAGGTGTGGCGCATGTGTATGATTTCACGAACTTGAACAAGGCATGTCCTAAGGATCCATTCCCGCTGCCTCGGATTGATCAAGTGATCGATTCACAGCCGGGTGTGAGCTGTTATCCTTTGTAGATGCGTATTCTGGTTTTCACCAGATACCTTTGAACCCTGCTGATCAATGAAAACTGCTTTTATTACCCCTTATGGGGCTTATTGCTATCGTGTCATGACCTTTGGTTTGAGAAATGCGGTGCTACTTATCAGAGATGTATGCAAAATGCTTGCATGAGCAAATAGGCAAAAATGTGCAGGTGTATGTCGACGATGTCGTCATAAAAACTAAAGATAAATCCACTCTGATTGATGATCTCAGAGACATTCATAAATTGAGAAAATACCGGATAAAACTTAACCCGGATAAA
Organism: Poa pratensis; assembly: GCA_947311845.1. Taxonomy (NCBI): domain Eukaryota; kingdom Viridiplantae; phylum Streptophyta; class Magnoliopsida; order Poales; family Poaceae; genus Poa; species Poa pratensis. The sequence goes on from CAMZMU010000041.1 coordinate 36,079,267, forward strand.
TGTACATTCGGTGTGCCGGCAGGCAAATTACTAGGTTTCCTGTGTCAAGCCGAGGTATCGAGGTGAACCCGACAAAAATCCGTGCTATTGAAAGCATGAGGTTACCGACATGTCTCAAGGACGTGCAGAAATTCACTGGATGTTTGGCATCCTTAAGTCGGTTTGTTAGCAGGTTGGGAGAAAAGGCATTGCCTTTGTATCAGCTCATGAAGAAAACCACCCACTTCGTGTGGACCCCGCAAGCAGATGCGGCGTTCACCGAGCTAAAAAAGATGCTGGCAACTGCGCCGATACTGGCCTCACCATTACCCAAAGAGCCGATGTTGCTCTACATTGCAGCCACAAACCGAGTTGTGAGTGTTGTAGTGGTGGTGGAGCGAGAAGAAGAGGGCAAAACGTGCAGAGGCCGGTATATTATTTGAGCGAGGTGATCTCGTTATCCAAGCAGAACTATCCTCACTACCAGAAGATGACATATGGTGTCTATCTGGCTGCTAAGAAGTTGAAACATTACTTCCAAGAGCATTCAATCACCGTGGTATGTGAGGCTCCTATCTCGGAGATCATTGGGTGTAAAGATGCAACTGGCCGAATAGCCAAGTGGGCCATCGAGGTGTCCCCTTACACTCCTCACTATGAAAGGAGATGCCATTAAGTCTCAGGCACTGCCGGATTTCTTGGTGGATTGGGCCGAAATGCAATATGAGCCACCACTGCCTGACTCCAATTACTGGAGGATGCACTTTGATGGTTCCAAGACCAAGATTGGTTTGGGGCCGGAGTAGTCCTTACCTCGCCAAAGCGGATCAGCTGAGATATGTACTACAGATTCATTTTGCAGCATCTAACAATGTGGCCGAGTATGAAGCACTGTCCATGGGCTCAATGTGGCCAAGGAAATAGGAATTCGCCGAATTGAATGTTTCGGGATTCGAATCTGGTAGTGCAGCAAGTCTCGGGAAATTGGGACGCTTTGGACGCCAATATGGCGCTATTTCGGTTTCATGTCCAGAAGATCTCGGGATTCTTTGAAGGTGCGAGTTCAAGCATATACCTCGGGAGGAAAATGAAGCTGCCGATGTATGTCCAAGCTAGGTTCATCTCGGGATCCAATTCCACCCGGCATATCTTGGAGCATTTGAGGAAGCCATCAATCAAACCATCGCCCGAGTCCGAGTCAATCTTTATCCCGGAAGCCGAATCTGAGCTGTGCCCATGGACGTTGATGTCGGGTGTATTTGGGAGAACCCGGGGACTGCTTGGCAGAACTCGGGGACTGGTTACTCAATGTCGGAGAAGCAATGTCGGTTGATCTCATGGAGGTGGATGATCCGGTCTTTCCTGTGCGTCCTGTGCCGGGGTGGGCACAACCAATAATGGCGTATATGATGGACGGGAGTTTGCCAAGTAATGAAGTTGAGGCCAGGCAAGTGCAAAGAAGATCCAAGGCATACACCATCATCAACCAGGAGTTATACAAGAGAAGTGTGACCGAGGTACTGCAGCGCTGTGTCGAGCCGCAGGAAGGGCAAGAGATGCTCCTGGAGATTCATCAGGGAGAGTGTGGTCATCATGCTTCATCAAGAGCCTTGGTGGCTAAAGTATTCCGGCATGGATTTTATTGGCCCAGTGCTTTGAATCAGGCAGAAGATATCGTCCGAAAGTGTGAGGGATGTCAGAGATTTGCTAAGAAGATCCACCTGCCAGCTTCGGCACTCAAGACAATTCCAATCACTTGGCCCTTTGCAGTTTGGTGTCTGGATATGGTGGGAGAGTTCAGCCAGCCCGAGGTAACATGACTCATATGCTGGTGATGGTGGACAAGTTCACCAAATGGATCGAGGTGAAGCCAATCAGGAAGTGTGATGGTCACACAGCTGTGTCCTTTTTGAAGGACATCATTTTGAGATATGGTTACCCCCATAGCATTATCTCGGATAATGGCACAAACTTTGCTGTGGGAGAGTTTGCTCGGTTCTGTGCGGAAAAAGAATTCGGTTGGACATAGCCTCGGTGGCACACCCGAGGCAAATGGGCAAGTGGAAAGAGCAAATGCATTGGTATTGGCCGGTATCAAAGCCCGGTTGATTGAACCACTGTTGCGAACTCCGGGATGCTGGATAGAGGAGATACCAGCAGTATTGTGGGGTCTAAGGACCACACCGAATCGTTCAACTGGCTATACGCCATTTTTCTGGTCTATGGAGCAGAAGCGGTCTTGCCGACCGACATGGAGTATGACTCGCCGAGAGTGGCGCTGTACACTGAAACCGAGGCAAAAGAAGCTCGGGAAAATGATGTTGATTTGCTCGAAGAAGCACGAGAACTGACCTTATCTCGGTCAGCTATATATCAGCAAAATCTCCGACGCTATCATAGCCGGAAGATCAGCCCTCGGGTATTCCGAGAGGGAGATTTGGTGCTGAGGCTAGTGCAACGCAGTGCAGGCCGACACAAGTTGTCACCTCCATGGGAGGGACCATTCATTGTGAGCAAGGCTCTACACAATGATTCATACTATCTTATAGATGCGCAGGCACCGAGGAAAAATGTAATGGACAAATCCGGAGAGGAGACCAAAAGACCCTGGAATGTAGCTCTACTCCGACCCTTTTACTCATAAGGGCGCAATGTATGTATCTCGGTTTTCCTTTGAATAAAATGCCGGCACTCCGAAAGAAACTCGGGGACTGCCTTGTCCATATGCATGTGTTTTATCTCTGTTTTATCTATGTTGTTCATATGTCGGATGGTTTTGAGACCTCGTTTCAAAGTTCAAGTAATGTATGCTATTTTGTTGTGATCTTGTGACTCGACTGACGAACGCCGAAATGGCAGTCAAGAGCAGAGGTTATGGTATATGGTAAACATGAAAATGGACTCGGGGACTCGGTCCTAAAAAGATCCGACATATGTCGTTTACTAACCCGGTTTTTCTTTCCTTTTCTTTGTGTCGGATGACTCTAATCTTACCTCAAAATTTACAAGTACTGTATGCTATAATTTTGATCTTGTGACTCGACTGTCGAACGCCGAAATGGTAGACAAGAGCAAAGATTACTAAGTATAGTAAACAAGAAAGTAAACTCGGGGGCTTGATGCAAAGTAATCCGGCATTAAGCCGTTTTCAATAAGGGTAGCAAAATGAAAGTAGCACTGCGAAATACTTAAGAGTATATTTACATCTGCATCCGGCATTCCGGGGATTTATAGTTCATTTGGTAATAAGTTCAGGTAGCCGTAGTGGAGGAACTGGAGTCAGCGGACGCAGTCTCGGTGGCAGGAGAAGCTTCAGTTGTTGGAGCAACCTCGGGTGTTGGAGTGGCTGCCGAGGTACCGGTAGTGTCGGACGCTGCTTCCGGAGGAGTGTCGGCTTCTGGCTGCCTGGCAGTCCCGGCTGCTGCTGCATCAGTGGCAGTGTCGGGAGCTTCGACCTCGATCTCCTCGTCAACCTCCTCCTCTTCGTCCTCATCATCTTAATCGTCTGAGGCATCTTCTTCGTCATCAGAATATGCTGGCCCCGAACGAGGTGCCGGGTTTGAGCGTAACCAACCATGAAGGAAGCGGCCTCCTTGCGGCGCCCGATCAGCACCAGATCTTCAGTCCATTGCGAATGGGCGCGCAGAGATCTCAGGGCACTGAGATCGATGGCCTCATACCTAGATAGCACAAATGTCAAGGCTTGATCAGCTCCGGTGCGAGCTGAGGAAGATCTCGACTCTCGGAGCCTTGTCTCGGCAGCCGGCAGGCACTTGGATAACTCGGCGATGGATGCTGGAGTCTCGGACCCTGGCCATAGAATCCGGTAAACCCGGATACCAGCATCAAGGAGCTCAGTACCAATGCACCTCAGAGGAGATATGCGAGCATCCAGAGCCGTCAAATGATCTTCAATGTCCCATTCCTCCGAGATCCGGCCAGATTCTGCTCTTTTTTCCCGTGCCTTGCGGGTAATGTTTGCTGCAGCGTCCTTGGAATAGGAGAAGTGTTCTGAAGAAAGAAAAACTATCACCGAGTTAAGTCGTATATCGGCATATATCTGATGTCGGTACAAGCAAAGGAAATGAAAAGAGAGGATAAAGGAAACTTACTGTCCATCTCACTGTTGATCCGGGTGAGCTCGGACAACCAGCTGTTGCATTTAGCCTTGAGGGCATCCAGTTCTTGTTGAGCCGAGGTGGCGCGGATCTCAGTCTGGTCAAGGACCTCCTTATGCTTCGAAACATCTTCTTCCCGCTGCTTCAGAGATTTCTCCACCTCGGACTTCTGGTTCTGAACCAGTTCAAGCTCCTTCTGGAGCCGAGACACTTCATCTCGTTCCTTCTGGAGCACAGCGTTGTGCGCATCGTTCCGATTCTTCAACCCCTCCTGCAGTTGCTTGTAGGCGCTCTTGAGTTTGTTGTGGTCCAGAAGCAGCTTCTGGAATACTGCAGTCCGGGCGTTGGTGCACTCCTAAAAAAACAAAGGGTTAGTATGATTTTTTGAAGATTCAGGCCGAGTAAAACTCGACAAGAATCTCGGGGACTGGATGTCGGATTTTTGGAAAATTCATGTCGAGTAAAACTCGACAAGAATCTCGGGGACTGGGTGTCAGATTTTTTGAAGTTAATAATGGAAATTTTGTGAAGATTCGCGCCGAGTGATCTTTACTCGGGCGAGCGTCGATCACTCAACCCGAATCTCGGGGACTGGGGATTATATATGTTTATCATCTATTGCAAAGGAAAGAAAGGTCTGGCTGAGGAAAAAATACCTCGGCAAGCCTACTGGCTCGAAGGGTCGAAAGTTGCAAGTTGTGCATGGCCTGAGCAAGTGCGCTGGGTCCAGCTAGATGTTGGGTGGCCGGATTCGCAGAAGAGACCTCGCCAGTGTTGGCGGCATTCCAGTCCATATGGTACTGCTCCTCCGAGCCCAAGCTATGTCCGCTTCGAGTTCGGAGCTGAGGAAAACCCCAGCTGCCAGTGGAAACTCGGGAGACGGAGGCAGTGAGAGCTTGGTGGGCCGGTGTAGTGGTTGGAGTCAGCACCACTTGTTTCTCCGGGTTGACAAGTTGTTTCCCGGTGGCCACTTGACTCTGTGCCGGCTTGGGCGATGGAGTAGATTTCCGAGTTACTAACTCGGTGGACTTTGTGGTGGGCATCGGCGGTGGCTACTGTTGTTGCTGCTGTTGTTGTTGCTGTTGCCTGTTGCTGCGGTTGCTGCTGTTATTGTTGTGGTGGTGGTTGCTGTGGGACCAGTGCTACCGGAATGTCGGCCCGCGGAATGTCGGAGTCCGCGGTGGGGGCACCGGAGCCAACATCTCGGTCGAGGACCATGACCTCGGGAGTGCTTTGGCCTCCTCCAGCTGCGCCATCAGAAAACAGCAGTAGTATGACGGTTGGGGTGATGTGTGCCCTGGAGTCAGTTGACCGAGGTTCCGCTGCAGTCGGAAGGGGTGAGCGCATGGAGGATGCGTTCTGATTAACCTCGAGGGCATCACTGCGTTGAAACAAGAAAAAATGTTATCCTGGGAAAAGGAAGAAAGGGAAACGAGCGAATGTCAGCAAAGAGTTTCTTACCCTTCTGTAACTGGCGGCACCCTCTTGCCCCGAGGCTTATATCCCGGTTTCTTCTGCATCTTCGGTTTCTTTGCTGCGGGGGCTGGGGCTCCTGGGGTCCCGATATCCGAGGTACCGGTCCCTGCATGTTTGCGAGTTCCGCCTCGGTTGCCCGTGGTAGCAGGGCGTGTACTCGGAACTTGGCATGCCGGGTCAACTGGTGCCGAGGGCAGTGGGTGAGCTAAGGCGATAGGACGAACATCAAGTACCTCTAACATTTCGCAATCATCGTCGTCTAACCAATCACGGATTGAGGCTCGGGCTCGAGGCTTACCCGAGGTAGGGGCGCCAGCAGCCGGGATCGGCAGTTGATCCTCATCGTCCGGGTCATCTACCTCGGTGACGGCCGGGGCAGGCAGATCTTTGCCCCATTTGGCGGAGGGATCCGCTCCATCTTCAGTCCTTTGCCGAATGAACCTCTATAAGTCAGAAGCGGTAGAGCCGGTTATTTTAGGAGCCAAGTATGGAGCTAACATAAGAGTTATCTCGGCAGGAAAAAACATGTCGGTCTAAATGGCAAGTTACTTACTTGCTCCGGAAGCCGAGTTCTATCATGAGGTTTTAGACCCCATTCCCATTCCTCGGTCATCGTCGTTCGGGCAATTGCCTTGACGTGTCTTCTGACCTCGGGTTTGGTCAGCTGGTGGGTGCTAGTCCGAGTTGGATCGTACTGGCCACTCATGTGGCAAATCTTGTGAACCCAGGCTTGGAGGGGGGAAACTCGGCGGCTGATAAAGGTCCTCAAGAGATCATCGCTCGTTATACCTGCCTCCACAAGCTGATTGACGATCTGGTGAATTTGATTGATCTCGAGGTTCGTTTCTTTCGGGTTAAAGTTCCATTGGTACTGCTCCGTGGGGGCACCGAGACTGAATGTCGGCTGGTTCAGAAGGTCAACATTGTCCGGGCTCTTCACGTAGAAGAACGTGCGCTGCCACTTCCGGCATGATTCCAGGCCTTGAATCCGAGGAAAGATGGAGGCTTTCCGAGATATAATTGTGGCAGAACCGCAAGGAGTCATTTCTTTGGGGAGGGTCTTATCCGGATTCGGGACACTCTGCTTCCGGAGTTGGAAGTACTTGTGAAAGGACAATGATGTCGCCTAGAGGGGGGGGTGAATAGGCGATAAAAACTTTTCCAGTTTAGGCTTGCTAATTGCGGAATAAAACTAGGTGTTTAAATTAACAAGCCAACAACCTAAATAAACTAGGCTCACCTATGTGCACCAACAACTTATGCTAAGCAAGACAAGCAACAAGGTGATAGCAATGTAGAATACTTCAAGCACGAAGGCTATCACAATGTAAAGTGCATAAGTAAAAAGCTCAGGTATAGAAATAACCGAAGCACGCGGAGACGAGGAAGTATTTCCGAGTTCCTCCTTGAAAGGGAGTACGTCTCGTTGGAGAGGTGTGAACCGACACAACGGTTCAACAACCACAAAGGTTTCACCCTCTTCTCCGATGAACCGCACCACAAAGGTTTGGTTCACCTTCCACTATCGGTATTCCTTCGAGGCGGAATCCGGAGCCTTTCAACAACAATCCGGGGCACAACCCACAAAGAGATTGGGGGCTCCCGAATGGCTTTCAACAACAATCTGAGGCACAACCCACAATGGGATTGGGGGCTCCCGAACGGCTTCAAGTGACCACACAAGGGTCCAACCACCACAAAGGCGTCTAGGGCCCAAAGACCCAAGAGTAACAAGTTCACAAGCTTTCAACTTCCACGAATCCTCGTGGAGAGCACAAACCGATGCAATGAAGCAATGACAAGAGCACACAAAATGCTCAAGTTCTTCACTCTCAAATCCCACCACAAGCAACTAATGCTTATGGGGGGAGAAGAGAGGAAGAACAAAGAAGAGCACAACAAATGGAACTCCAAGACCTAGATCGAAAGGCTTCCCCTCACTTAGAGGAGATATGGTTTGGTGGAAATGTAGATCTAGGTCTTCTCCTTCAATCCTCCAAAGATCAAAGAGTTTGGGTGGAGGGATTGGGAGATATCAAAGAAATGAGCTTGCAACAATGTAGGAGAGAGGAAAAACGAGCTCAAGAACCTAGGAAACATTGGGGAAGAAGGCCCCTTAAAAAGGTGCCTAGAAATCTGCCCGTTGGGCTGTTTTTCCGCCCCGGGTCGGTACTACCGCCCCCGGCCCGGTACTACTGTCTAAAACACGCCGGAATACAGTACCGAAACTGGTTTCAGAGAGTACTACCGTCCCTGACCCGGTACTACCGCACTTTGAAAAAACAGTAGAAAAACTATCACGAAAACGGCAATATCTTGGGCATCCGAACTCCGTTTTCGATGATCTTTGGCTCGTTGGAATCGTAACGAAGAGCTTTACAAGATCATGCAGAGAAACATCATAGTCCAACAATGGAGGATAAAACCAAATGGGGAAAGGTTATACTTCTCGATAAAAGAACAACCGAGAAAACCTCCAAACCAAAATCGCAATATGTTTCTCATCCGGATTCTGTTTTTAATGAACTAGAGCTTGGTATGGAGATGAACACAAGCTCTGAATTCTCACATGGATAAAAGCCAAATAAGAACCAAGAAAGATGATATGCCAAATATGCAAAGGTTTGAGCTCTCCACAAAGATGCGATTAAGTTACTCACTTGAGAGCCCCTCTTGATAGTACGCCATCTATCCTATAACCCGGTCTCCCACTAACACCACGAGACCGGTAAAATAGAAAACCTATCAAGATCATACCTTTGCCTTGCGCATTCCACTTGAGCTCGATGATGACGATCTTGCTCTCTCAAGTTGGAACACATTTCTTGATTGTGCTTGCTAGCACATGCTTGATGAAGACTTCTCCAAATGCTCCCCCATACACCATTATGGGAGGGCCTCGCAAAGCTCCATCTTCATGACTCCTTTGCAAGCATCAATCAAATGATATCTTTCGAGATGGATCATATTGAGCTTGCACTTCATCTTCTCTACTCATGACCATTCTTCATATAAACCCTTGAATAGAGCATTGGTCATCATGTCATCTTCTAGAGTCCAACACATGAACTCCAAACATTTCCTATGGACAAGATCTACAAGTATATCTCAATGCAAACATTAGTCCATAAGGATTGTCATTAATTACCAAAACCACACATGGGGCAACACATGCACTTTCAATCTTGGCCCAAAGCTCAACGGTGGGCCAGAGTCCGAGGTATCCTTCGGAGAAAGAAACGCACGCCGAGAGGGTGGTGATGGCGTTCGCTGGGAGATGGAGGGGTTGAAGATGAAATTTGTTGAGGAAAGCCCGGAAGAATAGGCTAGCTGGGAGTCCGAAGCCGCGCTCGAAGTGCGCGACGAAGACCACGCGTTCATTGGCTTGCAGATCCGGCTTGGCCTCTATGCCGGGAATCCGGCATATCACTTGTGCCGGGATTCGCTTGGTCCGGATCAGCCAATCTATCTCGGCTTGGGAGACATCCGAGCCTTCCCATCCGGCGCGCTCGCTTTCCTCGACGAGATTGTCGGCAGGCTCCGGAGTATTGCTAGCCGACATTTCGGCGGTGCGGTGAGGAAGTGAGAATCTGGTGCCCGTGCCGGCGGCGGAGTCTGCAAAAAAGGCACAGGTTGAAGCGAGATAAGTATCTCGGAATAGTTGAGCAACAAAGGGGAAAAGGGGTAATGGCGGGAAACACAAATCTGCGACTAAGTGTTTAGCGAAAAGATCTACGGAAAAGGAAAAACAGAAGATAAATGCAAGAGCTATGGGTTGAATCTAAGGAGGCATAGCGATGAACTAGTGCAAGGCTAATAAGAAACACGTTGAAGAAGATCTAGAGGGAATCTAAACGGATGAACTTAAGAACATCTACGAAGAGGAGATGAACAAGTTCATCAGGAAAGATGAACGTGTTCAACGGCGATGCTAAGGGTAAGAAGCTTACCGGAATCACGGCGGCTACGGAGAAATGGGCGACACGGCGGAGTAGGAAACTCCGGCGTCGTGCGGTGGCGAAGAGCGCTGCGCGGCGGCGATGAGTGCGGAGCGCGGTGCAAGCGAAGAATGCGAGGAGGAAGAAGGGGAAACCTACGAGCACCTATTTATGGGCGTGGGGCGCGCGCGGTTAGCGAAACCGTCCCGCACGATCTCCCAGGGCATCGTGGGGATTAACTGCGCGTGGTGCGTGCTGTTATGGTAAAAGCAACCGCATGATGCGCCACATCGTGGGTTGCAGAGTGATAACTGCCCAGCACACGATCCGGTGCGGTTACTAGTGCGGGAATCAAGGAAGCACACCTGGGTCAAAGCACTCAAGTACTATGTGGACTTAACAGTCTGTGGGGCCCGTATGACGTGGGAGGCGTGAGTGCAGTGGCACGTCTGTCCGTGCACGGGAACCGAGGTAACAAGCAGAGATTCGTTGCCATGTGCAACGCTGAGATCTTGGGAGAGATGAACAAAGATACGTATGTCGGAGAAACCGACATGCATGCCAATGTCGTAATCGGACGGTGTTTTCATTGTTGAAGTTTCGGTTGGGCCGACATGTTTATGTGGGAAAATTGATTTGGTTGTTTTGATTGTGTAAACCTGCTGTGGCCCTTCATCCGAGGCTGCAGGACCGCACCGGCTTCGGGGACTAATGAGGTGAAAGCTATGCCTAGGTGTGAGCCGGGTTACAGTAAAAGCCGACATATCCGGATCTCTGAAGAGGCCGGGGTATAATGTTGGTACAAACCGACATAGGCAAACCAAGGTATCCAGGGGCAGAAGGGAACGAGGTACCATGCTGGTGCAAACCGGCATATATTGACCGACATATATCAACCGGGGTGTGTTAACCGACATATCATTGTCAGTATTCTAGTATCTTCTCTTATGTGCAGGGGAAGCTCGAGGAAGAAGAATCCGACATATCCATGCCGGGTTAAAGCAACGAGGTGCCTTGTGTCGGTTGGAGTCAATGCTCCTGTCGCGTCCCGTCTGACACGGGAGCATCTGGCACGGAAGCGCCTGACACGGGAGCGTGCAGGAGGTGCGAGGTGACATGCCTCACCTCGCCGCTGACCGCGGGACATCCGGGGAAAAGGCTACGAGATAGGCATGGGCATGACATGTCCTGTCTCTGGCAGAGTGTACATTCTAGGTGTACCGTGGTGCTGCAGGGGATGGGCATGTCACGTCCTGTCTCTGACAGGAGTACCATCATGACATCCCGTAGGCATGGCTACAGTGCACCGTGAGGGGTATTTCCGTAACTCGGTTTAGCCTATAAATAGGGCTTCACCCCCTCCTGTGTGAGGGACGATGCCTGGAGACTCTCTTCTCCCGATAGCTTCATCTTCCACCTCGTGTTCATTCCCGTAGCTGCAAAGATACAGCTCAAGGAGCCGCTTGTACTTGTGATTGAGAGATATATACAGAGAGATAGGAAGGAGTAGGGGTGTTACCTCCTCACGAGGGCCCCGAACCTGGGTAGATCGTGTGTGTTCTTGTGCTTGTGTGTTCATCTATGTACGCTCCTTAGCGTGCTAGCCCTCTCCCTGATCCTCCAGCGCCCATCGGCCCCGCTCTTTAGCCATCCTATGGCATCTGCCGTGATACCACCACGACAAATTCTTTTAATTATAGGATATATAAAATTAAAATGTCTCATAAATTTTTGAATTCAAAATTATGCATTGTTCCCTATACTGAGATCCATTCTTTTTCAATATTATGTAGTCAGATTAAAAGATATCTCAACCTGAGATTTTACTTATTTGGTGGAAATTCAGTATAACTCCCGAACTCATATGCTCCTGCCTGAGTATAGAAATCGAAAAAATGGCAAAAAAGTTGTCAATAGAACATATCTACATGTTCTACATACTTGCAAAGTTTTATGAATAAATAAACTTTTTGTTGCTTTGTAAATCATTGGCAAATATGGGATAAAAACATGCCTTTTTAGAGCACTGTTTTTTTCATAGAGCACTACAAAGTTTATTTCTACACGAAACTATGCCTGTATGTAAGACACTAGGATTTGTTTGTTGTCAAATTGTCTTCAAAATGTTTTGAATTATTTTACTATTTTTAACGAATTTCATTCTTGGAGCATCTGTAATCTCGGCAACCAAAACTATATTCGCCACTACATCATTGATCTACATTAGTTGGATATATGTAAATTGGTGGTCGAACTGTTTGCATGCATGCAAGGATGGATATATGTAGCATTTTGATGACACCTTACTTGGATTGTGCTTGCCATCTATGTTGTTCATGAAAATCCCTTCAATGTGGATGAAATAAAACGATTTGATCATTTGATATGATTAATCTTGCTGTAATTTTGATTTTGTATCATTTGTTGTAGGGGAACCACATGTATGGTGAAATATCAGAGCCCATTGTTGACATGTTCACTGAAAGGATTCTAGAGGGAAAGGTTTATGAGCTAAAGAGGTTCTTGTGGCGCCCCGACCCGACTGCTATACAATGATGCTGTGTGTCACCGGTTAAACGATACAACCGGAGGTTACGGGTTTACCAATCCCCGGCCAAAACCTTTGGCAGGTGTTGCTCAGGATGGATCATTGGCAACACAACGCCCCGATTGATGCCTTAACATAGGCACAACCCTCACTGCATATCAGAGAGATCAAGACTTGTGGAACAACTGGCACATCACAGACTCTACGACACAAATCATATAGTTCAACTCTTATAATAGAGAGAGATAGCAAAAGACAACCAGAGGTCACAGACCCAACATTACAACATACGGAAGCGAATTAGGTTGTTCTAAACAACAAGAAGCAAATTATGGCCTAAGACGCATACAAATACACATCCAGCGCCAGCTGATCCGGGATGTGCCAAGCTGCCACCTGGAAACCCCACACTACTCGTCGACGTCCACAAAAAACCCACCTTCGAGGTCGGTGAAGTCCTCCTCTGAAACAAAACAAACGACGTTGAGTTCGACGAACTCGCAAGATTATATATAGAGCTTTAGCTCGATGAGGCTTTCAAAGTTATATGGCTATTTTGCATAAAGCAGATTTATTTATGAAAACATAACTCAAAGGCATCGACTATTCAGAGTATTTTTAAAAGGGGTAAGAAGTAATCTTTCTTTGATCACCTTTCTCAACATCAACCACTGTACCTGTTCTACAAAGGGTAAATCTTTTCGAAAAGCCGTGTCCACGGTTAAGCACAACTTGGGAAAGGACGATAAGATCATAGAATAACATGAACGGAATGATTAAAACTTGGGTACTAAAGGTGCCACTCAAGAATGGAAGGTTGACTTCCTCGAGGGTGATTCGGGGAGGTGCCTTTGTAGAACAGGTACAGTGGTTGATGTTGAGAAAGGTGATCAAAGAAAAGATTACTTCTTACCCCTTTTAAAAATACTCTAAATAGTCGATGCCATTGAGTTATGTTTTCAGAAATAAAATCAGCTTTATGCAAAACAGCCTTATAACTTTGAAAGCATCATCGAGCTAAAGCTCTATATATAATCTTGCGAGTTCATCGAACTCAACGTCGTTTGTTTTGTTTCAGAGGAGGACTTCACCGACCTCGAAGGTGGGTTCTTTGTGGACGTCGACGAGTAGTCTGGAGTTCCCAGGTGGCAGCATGGGACATCCCGGAGCAGCTGGCGCTGGATGTTTATCTGTAGGCCTCTTAGGCCGTATTTGGATCTTGTTGTTTAGAACAACTTAATTCGCTTCCGCATGTTGTAATGTTGGGTCTGTGACCTCTGGCTGTCATTTGCTATCTTTCTCTATTATAAGAGTTGAACTATAATGATTTGTGTCGTAGAGTCTGTGATGTGCCAGTTGTTCCACAAGTCTTGGTCTCTCTATTATGCATTGAGGGTTGTGCCTGTGTTAAGGCATCAATCGGGGTGTTGTGTTGCCAATGATCCATTCTGAGCAACACCTGCCAAAGGTTTTGGCCGGGGATTGGTAAACCCGTAACCTCCGGTTGTATCGCTTACCCGGTGACACACAACATCACTGTATGACAGTCAGGTCAGGGCGCCACAAGTTGGTATCAGAGCAGTACTGCCTGTAGGAAACCCTTCTACTGGTCGATGTTGAGTCTAGTGTTTGTGAAAATATTTCTTTAACCTAAAAATGAGTAATGAAAACCATCTTAGGATTCTTTTACTCCTTATCTGGTTACCCTCTAATCTCGGAGCAATCTTACCTCGATTTGATTTAAATGTTTTACTCCTCGTATGTTACTTCAAAATGATTAGAAACGGGGTTGGGTTCTACCTTTCGTGTTATGTGTCCAGTTGCTCCCGCTGCGTTGCAAACTAAAATCTGTTACCCAATGAAGGAACAAGTGATTAGACTCAATTCTTTTGGTTTTAACCCACGGACTTGAACATAAGGTCCCGGATTGTGTCAACTAGAGTGTGTTAAGTTGTGATTTCTTAACTCTCACTAGTAGCACATGATGCTGATCTTTGACCCAAGTTCTATCTTGTTGTTTTCCTTCTCGCAAGAATGGCTCGAGGAGGCCGTGGAGGCCGCGGTGGTCGCGGTAACCACGATGATGACGAGGATGATCTGCCGCCACCACCCTCGATGGCTCAAGTCTTGATGGCCATTGAGGAGAACCGTGGGCGCAATGAGCACTTGCTTGAGCAGTTGGTGCAGCAGAATGCACAGAGAAATGGCTGCAACACTCTCACCAAGTTCCTGCGCTCGCAGCCACCTACCTTTGCTGATGCTAAGGAACCCCTGGAAGCTGATGATTGGCTTCGCGCCTTGGAGCGCAAGTTCTCCGCACTGCATGTCCCAGTGGCTGAACAAGTCAACTTTGCCACCTATCTCTTGGTTGGTGCTGCTGGCTGTTGGTGGGAAAGCCATGTGGCCTTGTTTCCACCCAACCATGTCTTCACCTGGGCTGATTTTCGCACTGCCTTTCATGCGGAGTACATTCCTCAGCCGATCATGGATTTGAAGAGGAGTGAGTTCCTGGAATTGCAACAGGGACGGATGGATCTCCGTACTTATGGTCGAGAGTTCAACCATCTCTCCCGTTACGCCCCAAGGGACGTGACCAATGATGCTGACAAGCAAGAGCTGTTCCGCAAGGGTCTGACTCTGCAGCTTCGCTATGAGTTGCCGCCCTTCAGGTTCCAGACCTACCAGGAGCTGTTCAACCAGGCTTTTACCCTTGAGCAAGGAAGAAAGGAACTAGAGGCTTCCAAGAGGCCCGCACATGGGGACCACCAGAGTTCCTCGGGTTCTGAGAACAAGAAGCGCAGGGTGTTTGTCCCCTACAGCGCCGTACCTCGTGCTCCATTCATGCTGAGAGCCGCGGGATACAGGCCACCTCCTCTGCGCCCCACTACTTCGACACTTGGGGTAGGCGGGAGTGGGTACCATCCTATGCTACCTGCTCCACCTGGACTCACCTGCTACACCTGTGGCCAGGCTGGCCACTACTCTAGGGAGTGCCCCCAGAAGGCACCTCTCGCGTTAACTCCTGCACGAGCCCCTGCCACTCCAGCTGGCAAGGCTGGACCTATTGTGCGTGGTCACCTGAACCACGTCTCTGTTGAAGAAGCTGAAGATAACCCCGGCATTCTCACGGGTGAGCTACGAATCAACAACAATCGTGCTACAGTTTTGTTTGATTCTGGAGCATCGCATTCATTTATATCCATAGCGTTTGCCAAAGACCACAAAATACCGTTCGAGAAAATGAGACGTCCCTTGGAGATCTCCACACCTGGCTCTAAATGGCGGACCGATGGTGTTACTCCTGAGGTCCAGATTACTATCGGTTACTACTCTTTTCCTTTCGCTTTGGTAGCTCTGAGGTCAAGTGGCATTGATGTCATACTGGGCATGAACTGGTGTGAGATCCTGGCTCAGGGCTTAACAGGATTGATAGAATACTCATATCAACAAGTTGCAACTTCTTTTCTGGAAGCTCATATGGAAGGAACGCCGAGGTTAAGCGTTCTTGGCCCGGAGCACTCCAAGGATGGGTGACCGACCGGGAACTGGTTCCCGGGTGCGCACGAGTGAGGACAAAGTGCGCAGAAAAGACTAGTGTTGATCTGTGGGGCCAGTCTGGAGATCCTAGAGAGCTGCCAGGGGTGACAGGCCCGGCCCGGGGGTGGCCGGGGTGTTACAATTTGGTATCAGAGCTGACCCTCGCGGCAACACGGGCGTGTGCGGGTCAGGGGCGCGGACATGTGGAGCATGTGCCGGCACTGGGCGCACAGACGTGTACCAAGAGGGGAAGTTCCTGGACTGGGGCTGACTGACGAGGGCGTCAGTCTTCTAAGGGGGGAAGGATGTGAGATCCTGGCTCAGGGCTTAACAGGATTGATAGAATACTCATATCAACAAGTTACAACTTCTTTTTCGGAAGCTCATCTGGAAGGAACTCCGAGGTTAAGCGTGCTTGGCCCGGAGCACTCCAAGGATGGGTGACCGACCGGAAACTGGTTCCCGGGTGCGCACGAGTGAGGACAAAGTGCGTAGAAAAGACTAGTGTTGATCTGTGGGCCAGTCTGGAGATCCTAGAGAGCTGCCAGGGGTGACAGGCCCGGCCCGGGGGTGGCCGGGGTGTTACAACTGGCTAGCCAAATACATGGCTAATCTCGACTGTGCTGCCAAGACCGTCACCGTGACCAATTCTTCCGATGACAGTGTGGAGTATTGGTCTGCACTATCAAGACCTCCATCTTCAGTCATACCCAACTCACCTGAGATTCTCATTTGCTTTATGGAAGGCGAATCCCCTCCGGAAATCCAGGACATACACGTGGTGTGTGACTTCCCGGATGTGTTCCCGGAAGAATTGCCTGGCATGCCTCCTGACCGAAGTGTAGAGTTTGTCATAGATCTACTTCCCGGTACAGCTCCAATTTCCAAGAAGCCCTACCATATGCCGGTGGAAGAATTGGCTCTGTTGAAAGAGCAAATTGATCAGCTGTTAGCGAAGGATTTCATCCAGCCTAGCAGTTCACCTTGGGGTTGTCCGATACTCTTTGTCAAGAAGAGAGATTCTACCGTGCCTCGTCTAGTCTCTGACTATCGACCGTTGAATGCGGTGACAATCAAGAACAAGTATCCTATTCCTCGCATCAATGATCTGTTGGATCAGTTAGCTGGTGCAACGGTATTCTCCAAGATGGATCTGAGGTCAGGCTACCATCAGATAAAAATCAGAAAGAAGGATATCCCAAAGACGGCATTTGTTACTCGCTATGGCTCATATGATTATACCGTCATGTCCTTTGGTCTCACTAATGCCCCAGCTACCTTTATGAGGCTCATGAACTCCATCTTCATGGATTACCTTGACAAGTTTGTCGTCATTTACATTGATGACATCCTCATTTATTCCAATACTAATGAAAAGCATGAGGAACATCTTCGTTTGGTTCTGACAAGACTTCGAGAACACCGCCTCTATGCCAAGTTCTCCAAGTGTGAGTTCTGATTGGATAATCTTGTCTTCCTTGGCCATGTGATATCCGCTAATGGTGTGGCTGTCATTCCCGACAAGATTCAGTCCATTTTGGATTGGAAAACTCCAATGTTAGTCAAGGACATCCGTAGCTTTCTCGGATTGGCGGGTTATTATCGCCGATTTATCGAAGGCTTCTCCAAAATAGCCAAGGCTCTGACTGACCTTCTCAAGAAGGACAAAAAGTTCGTATGGACTGCCGAAGCTGAAGAGAGCTTCAAAATGCTGAAGGCCAAACTCACATCCGCTCCTGCGCTTGTCCTGCCGGACACGAGCAAGGATTTCGTCGTCTTCTGTGACGCCTCTCTTCAAGGCTTGGGCTGTGTGCTAATGCAAGATGGCCATGTGGTGGCCTATGCTTCTCGCCAATTGAAGCCACATGAGCACAACTACCCTACTCATGATCTAGAGCTTGCCGCGGTGGTTTATGCTTTGAAGCAATGGAGACCATACCTGTTTGGTAACCGTTGCGAGATCTTCTCAGATCACAAGAGTCTAAAATACCTCTTCACCCAGCCGGATTTAAATCTCAGGCAAAGGCGTTGGTTGGAGTTAATCAAGGACTATGATGTGACTCTGACCTATCAACCCGGCAAAGAAAATGTCGTGGCTGACGCGCTAAGTCGGAAGTCCTATTGCAACAACCTGATGATTGAGAAGGCTCAACCTGCTCTTCATGAAGAGTTTGCCCGTTTGAACTTGGAAATTGTTCCTTCTGGCTACTTTGCAAATCTAGAGATCAAAGCTACTCTAGTAGACCAGATTAAGGATGCTCAGAATGTGACACCCCTCCCTGGCACATATCACCAGAGAGGCAGTCGTCCCGTGCGCCATCCCAAGATAACTGGCCGCACGTCACAACAGTGTAACATAATGGAAATCATTACACAATCAGGCACATCAGTGCTACAAATGTTTTACAAGGCCATCAAGGAATGACGAAATATCAATCCCAACATGGCACGATACAGAGTTTTAACTGGCAGCGGAAGACATATGAGAGGCTACGGCTTGGAGCGGCTCCACTCCATAGGTTCTGGCTGGGCTACTGATCCTAGCACGCTCTTGCTCCATGTCCTTGCTAAGGTAGAAGATGAATTCTCGACAAAACCTGGCCACAATCACAAGGCCCGTGAGTACATTATTATGCACTCAGCAAGTATCGTCCCTCACCACAAACAATCCAACAATCATGCAACAAGGTATACACTGGAAATAAAATCCTACAACATGTCAAGGTGTATTCTAGATACATGACATAAAAGTAGCATGGCATTGACAACCAAACATGTCATAAGCAAGCAATGGGGGTATCACCAGTGCAGAGTCCAAGCCAGGTGGGGTTGGATCGTGCACCGGCAATCATACAAAGGGCTTACCTGTGACGAGTAGACGAGGGTACCAGTTGGTACCAAGTAACATAACAATGCCTGTCAGTCTGTCAACTGCTAGGCCCACTGGCCTCATCCTTTCACTTGGGCATGCACGGTTGATGTGGGCTCTGGCCTAACTATAGGCTTCCCAACGCATCACACCGCCACCCCTAAGCTTGGTTCACAATCACATCTCAAGTAACATTCCCTGCATCATCTTATTGTTCATTTAATGAAATCAGGTTGTTCATCTTACTTTCAAACAGAACTTATGTTTAACCTCCTGACTCGACAAAGACAATAGTGTGACCGACACTGAACTGTTGTTCCATAACCTTGGAACTAGGCTAGATATCTAGATTTACACTCTCGAGAGGTTGCAATACTTCACTCATCTAAGTGGATCATTATCAACCGGTACTTTAGGATCACGTCCTTAAGACGGTCTGATACACTCACTCAACCGTTCACGCCATCAAGACACTCCCTATATAGCCACCGACATAACTATATGCCTTATGCAGAAGTGAATCCGGCACGTTCCCAACTATGGGCAACGCCTAGCTCCAGAACCTTCGCAAGACTAGCCCCGACCAACTATGGTAACCGACTAGACTTGCCAAAAGGGTGGCATCAAAGGAGGCTCGACAGGATTACGTAGGTCAAGGCCCGCCCATGTGAGCGACAGTGGTAGTGCTTTCGATGTTCAGATTAGTGGCACTATGGACTGACCCTATCGAAGTTTGGAGGGGTGTTTCATTTAATCAAGTTTCATCATAACCAGTCCAAACAACAGGGGATTAGTCCAACACAACAATCACAACAACAGAATCATATAACATCAAACAACAAGGCATTAGCAACATAACATTTGCAGGTATAGATATCAACATAACAATAATAACAATGCCCGGGTGACTGTGGCGGGAGACCCGGCCGGTGTCACTCGGGGGTTAGTGTTCACAGAATAATAGCTTAATATTTCAAACGGATGACGGTGGCGGGCAACCCGGCCGGTGTCACCGTAAATCAATCACAAAGTTGGTTTGCGGAGTCTGTTACGCTTCGTTCCTCCACGCGCAAGTCTTTGGCGGCGTTACCGTCCGACCGTTGACCAGGAAGTGGGGATTTGGGCATATAGTCTCCAAAATGAACCGAAAAGCAATCATAAGAAAGAGAGCATCCATTCCACTCGAGGATTACCTCGACGTGGTGTCAGCAATCTTGGCAAAAAGAACCAAATGGAAAGTCAGCTCCCAAGCATCGCAGTCCGGGTGGTCTACGCCAACCATATTTGACGGAGGGACAAAGCAAATAACTCTTTTGGCGAATGCCCCCAACTCCGAGGATCATAAGACGACATTCGTCCGCTCCTCACCTCGGCGAAGAAGAAAGAAGCAAACAAAGCCCCGCAAGCGCGAGACGCACAGTTGTAATAATTCCCCCCATTCCTTTGACTGAGGCGGGAGACCCGGCCATTGTCTCGGGAATGTGAGTGTTGCACAGATAAGCAGTTATGAAGTGGTGCAATAATTTAAATGCAATATGGCATACATACAACAATACAATGCTCATATAAAATATGGACAGCATACAGACATGCAATGATAATAGCAGACAGACATAGCAATCGAACAGGAGACAGACATAAAATATAACAGTAGACAGACATAACACACGGCATGACATTAAGCAAACAAACAAACATTGCGGGACTGATCGCAGCAAGGGGTTAGCTTGCCTGAAAACTCGGCTCCAGATGGTTCGGGGAGGTCTCGTACTCGTCGAGGGTCGGGGTCTTGACGAACGCCTGAACCCCGGGGGGGTCAAACAACACATCAACATAGGCCACAAAATAAATAATTCCAAAAATGGAAAAGGACAGCTCCACTGGATAACTCTCCTCAAACCATGAATTTAGGAATTTGAATCGCCTCAATCGGAGCTACGGTTAAAAAGATGATGACGTGCGAAAATTAGCTATCCGCTGCTCACCCTGGAAAAAAAAACAGAACGGGCTGAATCTGACTGGGCCGGGCCGATCGCGTGTTTCTCTGAAAATACGTCTTCTCTGCGGGAAAGCGGAAAGCGTGGAACCCGCTTCCACTTAACTGACGTGGCAGCTGGGCCAGGCTGGGCCCGCCTGTCGGCGACACCAGCTCGCCACGCTGGCTGCCAGCTGGCCATCCTCCCCTTGCGCCAAAGAGATGCGGGACGAGGCCCGACTCGGGCGTGTTGGGGCACCGTGGCCACCGGAGCTGGCCGCCGCGGCCGCTCTGGAGCACGCCGCCGAGCTTCGAGGTGCTGGGGAGGACCGCCCATCCGTGCCGCGCCCGAGGAGGGAGGCCACGGGTACGGGGAGGTATGGGGGGGTGTCACCACGGCGCGCGCTCGGCGAGTTCGCCGCCGGCGGTCGAGGATGGAGACGAGGCTACGGGCTGCCAAACGTTGAACTTCTTTGACTGGGAGGGAGAGGGGATCGAGGGGAACCTCGGTGCAGGTTTAATCGAAGAACAGCTCGGCCTAATGCTCGCCACGCTCGACGAATCGTCGGCGACGACCACGGCCGAATCGGAGCAGGGCTCCGCCGTTCCTCGATTAAAAGAGCAAGCGGGTTCCAGGGGGGAAATAGGGATGTGTGGTGTGCCTGGAGGCTGCCAGGGAGCTTCTTTTATAGCGCGGGGGGGGGGGGCAGGGGGCAGGGGCACGGGGTGGTTGCCATGGCGACGTGTCGGAGCTCTCGCGGCCACAGAAGAGGAGGGGAAGGATAAGGGCGCCGCGCTGGGGCTACAGAGGGGGCACGAGGGGTTACTGGAGTGGCGGTGCGTCGCGTAGCTCTTGGAGGCGTACTGTGCCGTCGGTGCGGCGTGTAGCTGCTGTCGGCGGCGAGGTGTCGAGCTGAGGAAGGGGAAGCTCGAGCAAGGGGAAGGGGGGGCCTGGCCACGGCTGGCTTGCCGGAGCCACGGGGCAGCAAGGGGAGAGGGGGGGGGCGCTCGGGCACGGCTTCACTCCGCAGGGCAGCGAGCGACGGGGAGAGGACATGGGCAAGCCGGCGGGCACGTCCTGGCGCTCCAGAGCGCGCCACGGTCGGCACTGCCGCGTCCCCGACGATTGGATGCTCCAAACACAAAGAAGTTGGTACTACGGTGCTCACCAGATCAAGGCAAACACAAACAAACAAGAAATCATCAATGTTGCAACACTTTGCAGAATAAAATTTTCAGAAAACAAAAAATGCAGCAGGTGTTCGATGAAATGTTAGGGGCCTTGCCCATCTCAGAAAAATTCCCAAAAATTACCACGGCCTCGGTTTGGTGTAGGGAGGGTGTCTATGAAGTTGGAGATCATTTGGGTCATGGGAAATTGGTTTTCCATATGATGTCCAAAAATGGCCATAATGGATTGATTTGAGAAAAATGGGGTTCCATGCTTCATCTTGGGGTGATCTCCTGGATTTGTGTCTCTAAAGACCAATTGGTCAACATGTTCAAGTATCATGGTAATTGGAATTTTCTAGGTTTAGGTTTGTTTGAAAAACTTGAATTGGCATCAATTTGGGCTTACAAAGGAAGTGGTCTAAATATTGCTCAAATGGGTTTGTCTCCGAAATATGAAATGCAGGAAATGCCAAAATATGCATTCCCTGAATTTATCAGAATTATTGGAGGTTCCTAGCTTGGTTAAAACATTTCTGGGCTAGAAATGGCAGTTTTGAAATTATTGGCTAACTTGGAAATATTGCATTGGGGTATGCAATATTTTTGCATGGGTTGTCTTTATATGGACATGGGGTCCTCTGGTATTTTTGGTGGAATTTTTAGAGCTATGGAAATGGGCTTTCCTTTTGTAGGTGGAAGAAAAGGATTAAAAGGTTCCGATAATTAGGGCTAGGGTTTTTGGAGAAAACCTGAGCACAAAAATTATCAGGGGTGACGGAGTGGTTTGTGGGCTTATGGGAAATTTCGAGAAAGAATTTCCAAGTCAATTCATCTTCAAAAGTTTTGGAGAAACATTTAGAATAAGAGGAAAAATTTCAGGTGTCAGGAAACACCACTAAAACTAGGTTTGAATTTTCGGGGTGTTACAGACCTTCCCCCTTAAAAAGAATCTCGTCCTCGAGATTAAGGAGGTTATACAAGATAATTCTTGAACGATCCATTCATACCCCAATTAAAAACTTTTTCTACAAAATACTAGGGTTTTTAACACTCAAGAGATTTGCACTCCACAAGATTTTTTTTTTAAACAGTATGATATTTCTACCATACTTCATGCATTCAAAAGATGGCATGGCAGGGGCTCACTCAATCAATCAACATAGGATCTACCACCATAGTTAAAATTAAATCTATGGTTTTGCTCAACTCAACACAAACATGGCAAGATTAACCAAGATCTACAACAAAACTATCAACCAACAACCAGAGGGTAAAGAATTACCCACCATTTTATAAAACCAAAATATTGAGGGATATCCTAATCATACCCCTGCCTAGGGTTTTGTTTTTAGAAAAGCTGCATAGACATTTTCATGTTTACACAGGTTTTGGAAAAACCAAAGGGTTTCTTTTTTAAAAAAAGAGAAATCTTTGTGCCACCAATAATTGGCTTACCGACATGGGGAATAGGGTTGTCCCCAAAAATCATTTTGCAAACATTTTTCCTGCAAAGCACTGGAGAGATGAAGGGATGGTTTTCTGGGTAAGAGCTAGAGGCACACCGCGGCTATCAGCCTACTCGCTGACATGTGGGACCGGGGTCCACCTGGCAGTCTCCTTCTTCCTTTCTCTCTTCTTCTTCCTCGCTCTCCCTTCCTCTGTGCACGTCGATTTCTCAGTGCGCGGAGCACTCCACCGCGACACTGCTGGGCGTGCGGTCCATCGACGCCGCGGCCATCACGGCTTTGGGGAACATGTCCTCGATGGTTTCGCGCCACTGCTCGCGATTCTTTCTCTTTTCCCGCGTGCGGTGTCGAGAGGCGGCAGCTGAGCTCTGGCTACAAATCAGACGTCTCCGAAATCCTTTCTTCTCGCATCGCAACCATGGGCGTTATTCGAGATTTCTCAGAGCCTTTGTCGAGATCATGGAGGATGGGGACTTCCTCGAGCGTGTTGCTGCCTTTGTGCTCTTCGTGGTCCTGGTTCCGATGGTGGGAGCACTGCTGTTTGCGACGGTGGTCCTCCTGACCGTTGGTCTGTGCAACTGGTGGTCTGGCGCTGGTGGTGCTGCGGCGGCGGAGGTGCAGGCTGCGGCGGAGGGGCAGGCTGCGCCGCCGGTTGCTGAGGTGGCTGTTCTTCCGGCTGGGGGTGAGCAGGCATCTCGAGCCGTCCGTCGCCGTCGCGCGGTTCGCGACACGGCATCGGGTGAGCCAGGCTCATCTTCTAGTAACACCACTGAGCTTGAGAGGGAGTAGGATTTCTGGGATGCCTTCGCATCTGTATTGAGTTAGTTGTAGTGTTCTACGTTGGAGTAGAGTTTGTATCCTTTAATTCTGAAATTTCCCTTCTGTACTGAACTTTGTAGACGTATCAGATCTGTCTCCCCTGATGAACTAGAACAAGATTGTCTCTCTGAATTTTCTCAGCTGTCACAAATCTGGTCCTGCAGCAGAGATAAGAGGTACTAGCATACGATAGCAGAACTTGCTACCCTGAGAAAATGACTTTAAGAAAATAGCCCTGCATTTTATGGTCCCAACCGATTGTAGTAGTATGGTATAACCATCCAACCACAACGGTTAACTAGAACACACGAACAAAACACTTTACATGAAATCCTTCTGTGTTCCACGATGTAGCTCTGATACCAAATTGTAACACCCCGGCCACCCCCGGGCCGGACCTGTCACCCCTGGCAGCTCGCTAGGATCTCCAGACTGGCCCCACAGATCAATACTAGTCTTTTCTGTGCACTTTGTCCTCACTCGTGCGCACCCGGGAACCAGTTCCCAGTCGGTCACCCATCCTTGGAGTGCTCCGGGCCAAGCACGCTTAACCTCGGAGTTCTTTCCAGATGAGCTTCCGGAAAAGAAGTTGCAACTTATTGATATGAGTATCCTATCAATCCTATTGAGCCCTGAGCCAGGATCTCACATCCTTCCCCCTTAGAAGACCGACGCCCTCGTCGGTCAGCCCCAGTCCAGGAACTTCCCCTCTTGGTACACGTCTGTGCGTCCAGTGCCGGCACATGCTCCACATGTCCGCGCCCCTGACCCGCACACGCCCGTGTTGCCGCGAAGGTTGGCTCTGATACCATGTTCTGTGACACCCCTCCCTGTCACATATCACCAGAGAGGCAGTCGTCCCGTGCGCCATCCCAAGATAACTGGCCGCACGTCACAACAGTGTAACATAATGGAAATCATTACACAATCAGGCACATCAGTGCTACAAATGTTTTACAAGGCCATCAAGGAATGACGAAATATCAATCCCAACATGGCACGATACAGAGTTTTAACTGGCAGCGGAAGACATATGAGAGGCTACGGCTTGGAGCGGCTCCACTCCATAGGTTCTGGCTGGGCTACTGATCCTAGCACGCTCTTGCTCCATGTCCTTGCTAAGGTAGAAGATGAATTCTCGACAAAACCTGGCCACAATCACAAGGCCCGTGAGTACATTATTATGCACTCAGCAAGTATCGTCCCTCACCACAAACAATCCAACAATCATGCAACAAGGTATACACTGGAAATAAAATCCTACAACATGTCAAGGTGTATTCTAGATACATGACATAAAAGTAGCATGGCATTGACAACCAAACATGTCATAAGCAAGCAATGGGGGTATCACCAGTGCAGAGTCCAAGCCAGGTGGGGTTGGATCGTGCACCGGCAATCATACAAAGGGCTTACCTGTGACGAGTAGACGAGGGTACCAGTTGGTACCAAGTAACATAACAATGCCTGTCAGTCTGTCAACTGCTAGGCCCACTGGCCTCATCCTTTCACTTGGGCATGCACGGTTGATGTGGGCTCTGGCCTAACTATAGGCTGTGACGAGTAGACGAGGGTACCAGTTGGTACCAAGTAACATAACAATGCATGTCAGTCTGTCTACTGCTAGGCCCACTGGCCTCATCCTTTCACTTGGGCATGCACGGTTGATGTGGGCTCTGGCCTAACTATAGGCTTCCCAACGCATCACACCGCCACCCCTAAGCTTGGTTCACAATCACATCTCAAGTAACATTCCCTGCATCATCTTATTGTTCATTTAATGAAATCAGGTTGTTCATCTTACTTTCAAACAGAACTTATGTTTAACCTCCTGACTCGACAAAGACAATAGTGTGACCGACACTGAACTGTTGTTCCATAACCTTGGAACTAGGCTAGATATCTAGATTTACACTCTCGAGAGGTTGCAATACTTCACTCATCTAAGTGGATCATTATCAACCGGTACTTTAGGATCACGTCCTTAAGACGGTCTGATACACTCACTCAACCGTTCACGCCATCAAGACACTCCCTATATAGCCACCGCATAACTATATGCCTTATGCAGAAGTGAATCCGGCACGTTCCCAACTATGGGCAACGCCTAGCTCCAGAACCTTCGCAAGACTAGCCCCGACCAACTATGGTAACCGACTAGACTTGCCAAAAGGGTGGCATCAAAGGAGGCTCGACAGGATTACGTAGGTCAAGGCCCGCCCATGTGAGCGACAGTGGTAGTGCTTTCGATGTTCAGATTAGTGGCACTATGGACTGACCCTATCGAAGTTTGGAGGGGTGTTTCATTTAATCAAGTTTCATCATAACCAGTCCAAACAACAGGGGATTAGTCCAACACAACAATCACAACAACAGAATCATATAACATCAAACAACAAGGCATTAGCAACATAACATTTGCAGGTATAGATATCAACATAACAATAATAACAATGCCCGGGTGACTGTGGCGGGAGACCCGGCCGGTGTCACTCGGGGTTAGTGTTCACAGAATAATAGCTTAATATTTCAAACGGATGACGGTGGCGGGCAACCCGGCCGGTGTCACCGTAAATCAATCACAAAGTTGGTTTGCGGAGTCTGTTACGCTTCCGTTCCTCCACGCGCAAGTCTTTGGCGGCGTTACCGTCCGACCGTTGACCAGGAAGTGGGGATTTGGGCATATAGTCTCCAAAATGAACCGAAAAGCAATCATAAGAAAGAGAGCATCCATTCCACTCGAGGATTACCTCGACGTGGTGTCAGCAATCTTGGCAAAAAGAACCAAATGGAAAGTCAGCTCCCAAGCGTCGCAGTCCGGGTGGTCTACGCCAACCATATTTGACGGAGGGACAAAGCAAATAACTCTTTTGGCGAATGCCCCCAACTCCGAGGATCATAAGACGACATTCGTCCGCTCCTCACCTCGGCGAAGAAGAAAGAAGCAAACAAAGCCCCGCAAGCGCGAGACGCACAGTTGTAATAATTCCCCCCATTCCTTTGACTGAGGCGGGAGACCCGGCCATTGTCTCGGGAATGTGAGTGTTGCACAGATAAGCAGTTATGAAGTGGTGCAATAATTTAAATGCAATATGGCATACATACAACAATACAATGCTCATATAAAATATGGACAGCATACAGACATGCAATGATAATAGCAGACAGACATAGCAATCGAACAGGAGACAGACATAAAATATAACAGTAGACAGACATAACACACGGCATGACATTAAGCAAACAAACAAACATTGCGGGACTGATCGCAGCAAGGGGTTAGCTTGCCTGAAAACTCGGCTCCAGATGGTTCGGGGAGGTCTCGTACTCGTCGAGGGTCGGGGTCTTGACGAACGCCTGAACCCCGGGGGGGTCAAACAACACATCAACATAGGCCACAAAATAAATAATTCCAAAAATGGAAAAGGACAGCTCCACTGGATAACTCTCCTCAAACCATGAATTTAGGAATTTGAATCGCCTCAATCGGAGCTACGGTTAAAAAGATGATGACGTGCGAAAATTAGCTATCCGCTGCTCACCCTGGAAAAAAAACAGAACGGGCTGAATCTGACTGGGCCGGGCCGATCGCGTGTTTCTCTGAAAATACGTCTTCTCTGCGGGAAAGCGGAAAGCGTGGAACCCGCTTCCACTTAACTGACGTGGCAGCTGGGCCAGGCTGGGCCCGCCTGTCGGCGACACCAGCTCGCCACGCTGGCTGCCAGCTGGCCATCCTCCCCTTGCGCCAAAGAGATGCGGGACGAGGCCCGACTCGGGCGTGTTGGGGCACCGTGGCCACCGGAGCTGGCCGCCGCGGCCGCTCTGGAGCACGCCGCCGAGCTTCGAGGTGCTGGGGAGGACCGCCCATCCGTGCCGCGCCCGAGGAGGGAGGCCACGGGTACGGGGAGGTATGGGGGGGTGTCACCACGGCGCGCGCTCGGCGAGTTCGCCGCCGGCGGTCGAGGATGGAGACGAGGCTACGGGCTGCCAAACGTTGAACTTCTTTGACTGGGAGGGAGAGGGGATCGAGGGGAACCTCGGTGCAGGTTTAATCGAAGAACAGCTCGGCCTAATGCTCGCCACGCTCGACGAATCGTCGGCGACGACCACGGCCGAATCGGAGCAGGGCTCCGCCGTTCCTCGATTAAAAGAGCAAGCGGGTTCCAGGGGGGGAAATAGGGATGTGTGGTGTGCCTGGAGGCTGCCAGGGAGCTTCTTTTATAGCGCGGGGGGGCAGGGGCACGGGGTGGTTGCCATGGCGACGTGTCGGAGCTCTCGCGGCCACAGAAGAGGAGGGGAAGGATAAGGGCGCCGCGCTGGGGCTACAGAGGGGGCACGAGGGGTTACTGGAGTGGCGGTGCGTCGCGTAGCTCTTGGAGGCGTACTGTGCCGTCGGTGCGGCGTGTAGCTGCTGTCGGCGGCGAGGTGTCGAGCTGAGGAAGGGGAAGCTCGAGCAAGGGGAAGGGGGGCCTGGCCACGGCTGGCTTGCCGGAGCCACGGGGCAGCAAGGGGAGAGGGGGGGGGCGCTCGGGCACGGCTTCACTCCGCAGGGCAGCGAGGCAGCGAGCGACGGGGAGAGGACATGGGCAAGCCGGCGGGCACGTCCTGGCGCTCCAGAGCGCGCCACGGTCGGCACTGCCGCGTCCCCGACGATTGGATGCTCCAAACACAAAGAAGTTGGTACTACGGTGCTCACCAGATCAAGGCAAACACAAACAAACAAGAAATCATCAATGTTGCAACACTTTGCAGAATAAAATTTTCAGAAAACAAAAAATGCAGCAGGTGTTCGATGAAATGTTAGGGGCCTTGCCCATCTCAGAAAAATTCCCAAAAATTACCACGGCCCGGTTTGGTGTAGGGAGGGTGTCTATGAAGTTGGAGATCATTTGGGTCATGGGAAATTGGTTTTCCATATGATGTCCAAAAATGGCCATAATGGATTGATTTGAGAAAAATGGGGTTCCATGCTTCATCTTGGGGTGATCTCCTGGATTTGTGTCTCTAAAGACCAATTGGTCAACATGTTCAAGTATCATGGTAATTGGAATTTTCTAGGTTTAGGTTTGTTTGAAAAACTTGAATTGGCATCAATTTGGGCTTACAAAGGAAGTGGTCTAAATATTGCTCAAATGGGTTTGTCTCCGAAATATGAAATGCAGGAAATGCCAAAATATGCATTCCCTGAATTTATCAGAATTATTGGAGGTTCCTAGCTTGGTTAAAACATTTCTGGGCTAGAAATGGCAGTTTTGAAATTATTGGCTAACTTGGAAATATTGCATTGGGGTATGCAATATTTTTGCATGGGTTGTCTTTATATGGACATGGGGTCCTCTGGTATTTTTGGTGGAATTTTTAGAGCTATGGAAATGGGCTTTCCTTTTGTAGGTGGAAGAAAAGGATTAAAAGGTTCCGATAATTAGGGCTAGGGTTTTTTGGAGAAAACCTGAGCACAAAAATTATCAGGGGTGACGGAGTGGTTTGTGGGCTTATGGGAAATTTCGAGAAAGAATTTCCAAGTCAATTCATCTTCAAAAGTTTTGGAGAAACATTTAGAATAAGAGGAAAAAAATTTCAGGTGTCAGGAAACACCACTAAAACTAGGTTTGAATTTTCGGGGTGTTACAGACCTTCCCCCCTTAAAAAGAATCTCGTCCTCGAGATTAAGGAGGTTATACAAGATAATTCTTGAACGATCCATTCATACCCCAATTAAAAACTTTTTCTACAAAATACTAGGGTTTTTAACACTCAAGAGATTTGCACTCCACAAGATTTTTTTTTAAACAGTATGATATTTCTACCATACTTCATGCATTCAAAAGATGGCATGGCAGGGGCTCACTCAATCAATCAACATAGGATCTACCACCATAGTTAAAATTAAATCTATGGTTTTGCTCAACTCAACACAAACATGGCAAGATTAACCAAGATCTACAACAAAACTATCAACCAACAACCAGAGGGTAAAGAATTACCCACCATTTTATAAAACCAAAATATTGAGGGATATCCTAATCATACCCCTGCCTAGGGTTTTGTTTTTAGAAAAGCTGCATAGACATTTTCATGTTTACACAGGTTTTGGAAAAACCAAAGGGTTTCTTTTTTTAAAAAAAGAGAAATCTTTGTGCCACCAATAATTGGCTTACCGACATGGGGAATAGGGTTGTCCCCAAAAATCATTTTGCAAACATTTTTCCTGCAAAGCACTGGAGAGATGAAGGGATGGTTTTCTGGGTAAGAGCTAGAGGCACACCGCGGCTATCAGCCTACTCGCTGACATGTGGGACCGGGGTCCACCTGGCAGTCTCCTTCTTCCTTTCTCTCTTCTTCTTCCTCGCTCTCCCTTCCTCTGTGCACGTCGATTTCTCAGTGCGCGGAGCACTCCACCGCGACACTGCTGGGCGTGCGGTCCATCGATGCCGCGGCCATCACGGCTTTGGGGAACATGTCCTCGATGGTTTCGCGCCACTGCTCGCGATTCTTTCTCTTTTCCCGCGTGCGGTGTCGAGAGGCGGCAGCTGAGCTCTGGCTACAAATCAGACGTCTCCGAAATCCTTTCTTCTCGCATCGCAACCATGGGCGTTATTCGAGATTTCTCAGAGCCTTTGTCGAGATCATGGAGGATGGGGACTTCCTCGAGCGTGTTGCTGCCTTTGTGCTCTTCGTGGTCCTGGTTCCGATGGTGGGAGCACTGCTGTTTGCGACGGTGGTCCTCCTGACCGTTGGTCTGTGCAACTGGTGGTCTGGCGCTGGTGGTGCTGCGGCGGCGGAGGTGCAGGCTGCGGCGGAGGGGCAGGCTGCGCCGCCGGTTGCTGAGGTGGCTGTTCTTCCGGCTGGGGGTGAGCAGGCATCTCGAGCCGTCCGTCGTCGTCGCGCGGTTCGCGACACGGCATCGGGTGAGCCAGGCTCATCTTCTAGTAACACCACTGAGCTTGAGAGGGAGTAGGATTTCTGGGATGCCTTCGCATCTGTATTGAGTTAGTTGTAGTGTTCTACGTTGGAGTAGAGTTTGTATCCTTTAATTCTGAAATTTCCCTTCTGTACTGAACTTTGTAGACGTATCAGATCTGTCTCCCCTGATGAACTAGAACAAGATTGTCTCTCTGAATTTTCTCAGCTGTCACAAATCTGGTCCTGCAGCAGAGATAAGAGGTACTAGCATACAGATAGCAGAACTTGCTACCCTGAGAAAATGACTTTAAGAAAATAGCCCTACATTTTATGGTCCCAACCGATTGCAGTAGTATGGTATAACCATCCAACCACAACGGTTAACTAGAACACACGAACAAAACACTTTACATGAAATCCTTCTGTGTTCCACGATGTAGCTCTGATACCAAATTGTAACACCCCGGCCACCCCCGGGCCGGGCCTGTCACCCCTGGCAGCTCGCTAGGATCTCCAGACTGGCCCCACAGATCAATACTAGTCTTTTCTGTGCACTTTGTCCTCACTCGTGCGCACCCGGGAACCAGTTCCCAGTCGGTCACCCATCCTTGGAGTGCTCCGGGCCAAGCACGCTTAACCTCGGAGTTCTTTCCAGATGAGCTTCCGGAAAAGAAGTTGTAACTTATTGATATGAGTATCCTATCAATCCTATTGAGCCCTGAGCCAGGATCTCACATCCTTCCCCCTTAGAAGACCGACGCCCTCGTCGGTCAGCCCCAGTCCAGGAACTTCCCCTCTTGGTACACGTCTGTGCGTCCAGTGCCGGCACATGCTCCACATGTCCGCGCCCCTGACCCGCACACGCCCGTGTTGCCGCGAAGGTTGGCTCTGATACCATGTTCTGTGACACCCCTCCCTGGCACATATCACCAGAGAGGCAGTCGTCCCGTGCGCCATCCCAAGATAACTGGCCGCACGTCACAACAGTGTAACATAATGGAAATCATTACACAATCAGGCACATCAGTGCTACAAATGTTTTACAAGGCCATCAAGGAATGACGAAATATCAATCCCAACATGGCACGATACAGAGTTTTAACTGGCAGCGGAAGACATATGAGAGGCTACGGCTTGGAGCGGCTCCACTCCATAGGTTCTGGCTGGGCTACTGATCCTAGCACGCTCTTGCTCCATGTCCTTGCTAAGGTAGAAGATGAATTCTCGACAAAACCTGGCCACAATCACAAGGCCCGTGAGTACATTATTATGCACTCAGCAAGTATCGTCCCTCACCACAAACAATCCAACAATCATGCAACAAGGTATACACTGGAAATAAAATCCTACAACATGTCAAGGTGTATTCTAGATACATGACATAAAAGTAGCATGGCATTGACAACCAAACATGTCATAAGCAAGCAATGGGGGTATCACCAGTGCAGAGTCCAAGCCAGGTGGGGTTGGATCGTGCACCGGCAATCATACAAAGGGCTTACCTGTGACGAGTAGACGAGGGTACCAGTTGGTACCAAGTAACATAACAATGCCTGTCAGCACAACTAGGCCCAACGGCCTTGCTACATCTGTCAACTGCTAGGCCCACTGGCCTCATCCTTTCACTTGGGCATGCACGGTTGATGTGGGCTCTGGCCTAACTATAGGCTTCCCAACGCATCACACCGCCACCCCTAAGCTTGGTTCACAATCACATCTCAAGTAACATTCCCTGCATCATCTTATTGTTCATTTAATGAAATCAGGTTGTTCATCTTACTTTCAAACAGAACTTATGTTTAACCTCCTGACTCGACAAAGACAATAGTGTGACCGACACTGAACTGTTGTTCCATAACCTTGGAACTAGGCTAGATATCTAGATTTACACTCTCGAGAGGTTGCAATACTTCACTCATCTAAGTGGATCATTATCAACCGGTACTTTAGGATCACGTCCTTAAGACGGTCTGATACACTCACTCAACCGTTCACGCCATCAAGACACTCCCTATATAGCCACCGACATAACTATATGCCTTATGCAGAAGTGAATCCGGCACGTTCCCAACTATGGGCAACGCCTAGCTCCAGAACCTTCGCAAGACTAGCCCCGACCAACTATGGTAACCGACTAGACTTGCCAAAAGGGTGGCATCAAAGGAGGCTCGACAGGATTACGTAGGTCAAGGCCCCCCATGTGAGCGACAGTGGTAGTGCTTTCGATGTTCAGATTAGTGGCACTATGGACTGACCCTATCGAAGTTTGGAGGGGTGTTTCATTTAATCAAGTTTCATCATAACCAGTCCAAACAACAGGGGATTAGTCCAACACAACAATCACAACAACAGAATCATATAACATCAAACAACAAGGCATTAGCAACATAACATTTGCAGGTATAGATATCAACATAACAATAATAACAATGCCCGGGTGACTGTGGCGGGAGACCCGGCCGGTGTCACTCGGGGGTTAGTGTTCACAGAATAATAGCTTAATATTTCAAACGGATGACGGTGGCGGGCAACCCGGCCGGTGTCACCGTAAATCAATCACAAAGTTGGTTTGCGGAGTCTGTTACGCTTCCGTTCCTCCACGCGCAAGTCTTTGGCGGCGTTACCGTCCGACCGTTGACCAGGAAGTGGGGATTTGGGCATATAGTCTCCAAAATGAACCGAAAAGCAATCATAAGAAAGAGAGCATCCATTCCACTCGAGGATTACCTCGACGTGGTGTCAGCAATCTTGGCAAAAAGAACCAAATGGAAAGTCAGCTCCCAAGCGTCGCAGTCCGGGTGGTCTACGCCAACCATATTTGACGGAGGGACAAAGCAAATAACTCTTTTGGCGAATGCCCCCAACTCCGAGGATCATAAGACGACATTCGTCCGCTCCTCACCTCGGCGAAGAAGAAAGAAGCAAACAAAGCCCCGCAAGCGCGAGACGCACAGTTGTAATAATTCCCCCCATTCCTTTGACTGAGGCGGGAGACCCGGCCATTGTCTCGGGAATGTGAGTGTTGCACAGATAAGCAGTTATGAAGTGGTGCAATAATTTAAATGCAATATGGCATACATACAACAATACAATGCTCATATAAAATATGGACAGCATACAGACATGCAATGATAATAGCAGACAGACATAGCAATCGAACAGGAGACAGACATAAAATATAACAGTAGACAGACATAACACACGGCATGACATTAAGCAAACAAACAAACATTGCGGGACTGATCGCAGCAAGGGGTTAGCTTGCCTGAAAACTCGGCTCCAGATGGTTCGGGGAGGTCTCGTACTCGTCGAGGGTCGGGGTCTTGACGAACGCCTGAACCCCGGGGGGGTCAAACAACACATCAACATAGGCCACAAAATAAATAATTCCAAAAATGGAAAAGGACAGCTCCACTGGATAACTCTCCTCAAACCATGAATTTAGGAATTTGAATCGCCTCAATCGGAGCTACGGTTAAAAAGATGATGACGTGCGAAAATTAGCTATCCGCTGCTCACCCTGGAAAAAAAACAGAACGGGCTGAATCTGACTGGGCCGGGCCGATCGCGTGTTTCTCTGAAAATACGTCTTCTCTGCGGGAAAGCGGAAAGCGTGGAACCCGCTTCCACTTAACTGACGTGGCAGCTGGGCCAGGCTGGGCCCGCCTGTCGGCGACACCAGCTCGCCACGCTGGCTGCCAGCTGGCCATCTCTCCCCTTGCGCCAAAGAGATGCGGGACGAGGCCCGACTCGGGCGTGTTGGGGCACCGTGGCCACCGGAGCTGGCCGCCGCGGCCGCTCTGGAGCACGCCGCCGAGCTTCGAGGTGCTGGGGAGGACCGCCCATCCGTGCCGCGCCCGAGGAGGGAGGCCACGGGTACGGGGAGGTATGGGGGGGGTGTCACCACGGCGCGCGCTCGGCGAGTTCGCCGCCGGCGGTCGAGGATGGAGACGAGGCTACGGGCTGCCAAACGTTGAACTTCTTTGACTGGGAGGGAGAGGGGATCGAGGGGAACCTCGGTGCAGGTTTAATCGAAGAACAGCTCGGCCTAATGCTCGCCACGCTCGACGAATCGTCGGCGACGACCACGGCCGAATCGGAGCAGGGCTCCGCCGTTCCTCGATTAAAAGAGCAAGCGGGTTCCAGGGGGGAAATAGGGATGTGTGGTGTGCCTGGAGGCTGCCAGGGAGCTTCTTTTATAGCGGGGGGGGGGGGGCAGGGGCACGGGGTGGTTGCCATGGCGACGTGTCGGAGCTCTCGCGGCCACAGAAGAGGAGGGGAAGGATAAGGGCGCCGCGCTGGGGCTACAGAGGGGGCACGAGGGGTTACTGGAGTGGCGGTGCGTCGCGTAGCTCTTGGAGGCGTACTGTGCCGTCGGTGCGGCGTGTAGCTGCTGTCGGCGGCGAGGTGTCGAGCTGAGGAAGGGGAAGCTCGAGCAAGGGGAAGGGGGGGCCTGGCCACGGCTGGCTTGCCGGAGCCACGGGGCAGCAAGGGGAGAGGGGGGGGGCGCTCGGGCACGGCTTCACTCCGCAGGGCAGCGAGGCAGCGAGCGACGGGGAGAGGACATGGGCAAGCCGGCGGGCACGTCCTGGCGCTCCAGAGCGCGCCACGGTCGGCACTGCCGCGTCCCCGACGATTGGATGCTCCAAACACAAAGAAGTTGGTACTACGGTGCTCACCAGATCAAGGCAAACACAAACAAACAAGAAATCATCAATGTTGCAACACTTTGCAGAATAAAATTTTCAGAAAACAAAAAATGCAGCAGGTGTTCGATGAAATGTTAGGGGCCTTGCCCATCTCAGAAAAATTCCCAAAAATTACCACGGCCTCGGTTTGGTGTAGGGAGGGTGTCTATGAAGTTGGAGATCATTTGGGTCATGGGAAATTGGTTTTCCATATGATGTCCAAAAATGGCCATAATGGATTGATTTGAGAAAAATGGGGTTCCATGCTTCATCTTGGGGTGATCTCCTGGATTTGTGTCTCTAAAGACCAATTGGTCAACATGTTCAAGTATCATGGTAATTGGAATTTTCTAGGTTTAGGTTTGTTTGAAAAACTTGAATTGGCATCAATTTGGGCTTACAAAGGAAGTGGTCTAAATATTGCTCAAATGGGTTTGTCTCCGAAATATGAAATGCAGGAAATGCCAAAATATGCATTCCCTGAATTTATCAGAATTATTGGAGGTTCCTAGCTTGGTTAAAACATTTCTGGGCTAGAAATGGCAGTTTTGAAATTATTGGCTAACTTGGAAATATTGCATTGGGGTATGCAATATTTTTGCATGGGTTGTCTTTATATGGACATGGGGTCCTCTGGTATTTTTGGTGGAATTTTTAGAGCTATGGAAATGGGCTTTCCTTTTGTAGGTGGAAGAAAAGGATTAAAAGGTTCCGATAATTAGGGCTAGGGTTTTTCGGAGAAAACCTGAGCACAAAAATTATCAGGGGTGACGGAGTGGTTTGTGGGCTTATGGGAAATTTCGAGAAAGAATTTCCAAGTCAATTCATCTTCAAAAGTTTTGGAGAAACATTTAGAATAAGAGGAAAAAATTTCAGGTGTCAGGAAACACCACTAAAACTAGGTTTGAATTTTCGGGGTGTTACACAGAAGCTTGATGAGGGTATCCTGAATATCAAGAAGAACATTGCTAGCAGAAAGGCCAAATGTTTCTCGGAAGATGAATCCGGAGTTGTTTATTTTGGTGACCGCTTGGTGGTGCCAAAGAACCAGAATTTGAGGGAGCTTATCCTACAAGAAGCTCATGAATCGCCTTTCTCTATTCATCCCGGTAGTACCAAAATGTACCAAGACCTTCGACCACAATTCTGGTGGACCCGGATGAAACGAGAAATCGCCAAGTATGTTGCTGAATGTGACACATGTCGACGGGTAAAGGCGGAACATCAAAGGCATGTCGGTACTCTTCGCCCTATTGCAGTCCCCGAGTGGAAATGGGATGAAATTGGTATGGACTTCATCACCGGGTTTCCTCGATCTCAAAAGGGCAACAATGCAATCTGGGTAATCATTGATCGTCTGTCCAAGGTTGCTCACTTCCTACCAGTCCGTGATGATATACGGGCAAGTCATCTGGCTGACTTATATTTGGCTCGTATTGTTCCATTGCATGGGGTCCCTCTGAGGATCATATCAGACCGTGGAAGTATCTTCGTCTCCAAGTTTTGGCAGAGTTTCCAAACTGCCATGGGGTCCCGTCTCAACTTCAGTACCGCCTACCATCCTCAAACTGATGGTCAGACTGAAAGAGTGAACCATGTGTTGGAAGACATGCTTAGGGCATGTGTGATCTCTTTTGGCAAAGGTTGGGAAAAGTATCTCCCTTTCGCGGAGTTCTCCTACAACAACAGCTATCAAGCTAGTCTGGGCATGGCTCCCTTTGAGGCTCTTTATGGAAGAAAATGCCGCACTCCTCTAAATTGGTCCGAGACCGGAGAGAGAGCTCTCTTTGGTCCGGATGTGATCAATGAAGCTGAGGAGAAGGTGAGAATCATATGAGAGAATCCGAAGATTGCTCAGTCTAGGCAGAAAAGCTACTATGATAAGCACCATCAGGAAATTCACTATGAAATTGATGATAAAGCTTATCTCCGTGTCTCTCCCCTTCGTGGCGTTCGCCGCTTCGGAATCAAAGGGAAATTGGCACCTCGCTATGTTGACCCTTTCACCGTTCTGGCCAAGCGTGGAGATCTTTCTTATCAATTGGAGTTACCGGTCAAATTCCCAAATGTACATGATGTGTTTCATGTATCCAACTTCGCCGGTGTTTCAAGGATCCTATCCATGGGGTCAATCATGAAGAGCTAGACCTCCAGGAAGATCTCACTTATCGCGAGCATCCTATCCGTATCCTGGATGAAGCCGAAAGAAAGACCCGTAACAAGACTACCAAGTTCCTCAAAGTTCAGTGGTCTCACCACTCCGAGGAAGAAGCAACTTGGGAACGAGAGTCTAGTCTTCGCGAGGAGTATTCTGCCCTCTTTTCGCACTCTTACAATCTCGGGGCGAGATTCCTGTAAGGAGGGTAGAGTTGTAACAGCCCAAAGCTGAGACCCTAAAAACCTGTGTAATTTTTCCACTTTTGTGTTAATTGCATCATGGCATCCATGCTTAATCATGTCTCCTTTGAGTTAACACAACAGTGGTATCGAAATGATGTTGAGTTGCTAAAACAAATGCCAAATTGCTCTAACAAACTTCAACACATTGAAGGCACTCAAAGTTGCAAAACAAAATTTCTTGACATCTTATATTTGTCAAGGAAGTTCCAAGAGTTCAAAACAGTAATTTTGCAATTGCTATAAATTTCCAAAGGAGCAATATTTTCAAATTTAGCAATAATGCCATAAGTCAACCCTATGAACAAAAGGGGTCCAAACTATTTTATTTTGAAGCCCCAATTTTTGTGTAGCTTCTACTCAATATGGGGAGGCTCCCCAAATTTTCTCAAATTTTTATAAAATGTTTAACTGCCCCAATTAAATCAGAGAAGTACTACTGGTTTTAACAAGAAACAGAAAAGGGCTTCTTTGTAAATAGAAAAGGACCAATCGGTGTTGAACCAAAAAGGTGTAGGGGGGTTATCAGAAAATCGTCATCCTCTTCCTCTGTAGAGACCGAGGAGCTCGCTCGCGTCGCACCCGCACCATGGCGCCTGCCCTGCTGCACGCCGCGCCCGGGCTTCTCCTCTCTGCCCGTCCCCTGTGGAGAAGAGAAGACCACGGGGCCCTCTGCTCCCCATCCCTCACTCGCTCCCCTCTGCCCCGCACCTCCTTCTTCCTCTCCCATGGCGCACCGAGCCGCCGCGGTTGACCACCATTCCCCGTCGTTGCAGCCCACGCCGAGCACCGCCGTGTGGGGCACAAGCTCCGCCTCGCCGTGCTGCTCCTCCACGCCGAAGGAATCGACCGGAAGTGCCACCATTTCGCCGCGCCGTCCGTGACCTCGCCGCTGCCATCCACGGCTCCGCCGTCCGATTCCGGCGCCGTCGAGCCACCTCCGGCTTCCCCGACTTCTCCACGGCGTTGAGGGTGAGCATGTCGACCTTGCTGGCCCTCTCACCTCTCCCCTCCCACGCTAGCGTGCACCGCACGCCGTCGGGCGTCGCCGAAGTTTTCCGTCGCCGTCGCCTGGTTTCATCGTGTACAGAAATCCAGTTTTCTCCTTCCCTCGGAATCGGTCCGGAATCGACCCGGAATACCGGACGGCCGGAAATTCCGGCTATCTACTTAGTTCATTCCGGCATGATCCAGTAACGTTTGCGTTTCTCCGGATTTGGTTCGGAACCAGCTCGGAAAATTCCGAGTGATTCGGAATTCCGGATGAATTCCGAATTATCCAGTACAAAATATATTCCTGTTTTACTTCTTTCTTTCTATTTCGCTAAATAATTGTGATGTGTTATAAATAACCTATTAAAGGCACATATTTAAAAAGGGAAATTATAAATTGTACTAACTTTTTAACGGTGCATCCGAAAAATGTGTGCGATAGACTAAAATGCCCAGAAAAATGTGAGTTAACCTCTAAACTAAATATCATGCTCATGTCATTTCATCTACAATTTAAATCCTAGGGTTGCAACTAAATTGTTCAACAAGTAAATTTGCCGCCTTGCTTAAATCCACGGTATCTTCGAGATGTGCCCCCTTGCTCGTCCGAACTCCGTTTAAATTGAATAGATGAATCATCCCTCTCCAAGGATTTAAATTGTCATTTCATCATGTGTTTGCGCATTGCCTTCGTCAAAGCTTGTGTGGTGATTGATTGCTTCTCCGTTGTTATGCTTCGTTAGATCAAGCAACAGGGGTCACACCGCAATACCCCGACGATCCGTACTTCCAGCACATTGAGCCAGGCAAGCGTAATCCCCCTCTGAACATATCTTATCCTATGTTTCCGCAAATATTTTCTCCACTATAATATTGCATGCGGTTCCAAATGTCAATTTGCTTGGATTAGAGTATCCTATAGTTGCATTAAGATTCCGATGCCAATTACCTGTTTTCCCTCCTATTATCCATAGGATTGTATTGTTGGCCTGAAATACGTAACTATGCAGTGTTGATGCTTAGCCATGCTTAGTTATATGCTTAGCCGCCCGATGGATACTTCATGTTGGAAACAGGTTGTTGAAGTGTTCAGATGATGGTGGAGGAATTGTGGTGACAGGTAATAAAATGCTTAAAGGTGGGGATGAGAGGCCACTTTGGTATGGTGGTGTTTTGTCTCACTCTCGCCACCTAGGTGCGAGTTCTTTACCTCTTGAACCAAGAATGAGCGTGCTTCCATTCGGTGGGGTATATGGAGCCCTCGTCGACCGACTAACTTGAGCGGGACTAGTCAGGGTCCCCTAGTTTGAGCTTCCATTTGCGCGTGCGTTGGGATGGTGGCCAAGACTGAGATGAGGATGGTGGTGTTAGGAAAATGAGTGGCCACGGGGCAGGGTGTTGTGATCCGCTGCTCCGTCCTCACTGATGATCCTGGGTTAGTCTTTAACAAGATAAAGGTTGTAGCCGTTCCCACTCAGCCGGCTTTCCCCGGAAGAGAGCTACATGTAGGCAATGAGCCGGGCAGTACCGAAGGTAAACACAGTGCACCCCTGCAGGGTTAAATCTTTTCAAAAAGACGTGTCCACGGTTACGGACAACT
Source organism: Poa pratensis (assembly GCA_947311845.1). Taxonomy (NCBI): domain Eukaryota; kingdom Viridiplantae; phylum Streptophyta; class Magnoliopsida; order Poales; family Poaceae; genus Poa; species Poa pratensis. The sequence goes on from CAMZMU010000041.1 coordinate 36,119,746, forward strand.
TGGGAAAGGACGATAAGATCATAGAATAACATGAATGGAATGATTAAAACTTGGGTACTAAAGGTGCCACTCAAGAATGCAAGGTTGACTTCCTCGAGGGTGATTCGGGGAGGTGCCTTTATAGAACAGGTACAGTGGTTGATGTTGAGAAAGGTGATAAAAGAAAAGATTACTTCTTACCCTTTTAAAAATACTCTGAATAGTCGATGCCATTGAGTTATGTTTTCAGAAATAAAATCAGCTTTATGCAAAACAGCCTTATAACTTTGAAAGCCTCATCGAGCTAAAGCTCTATATATAATCTTGCGAGTTCGTCGAACTCAACGTCGTTTGTTTTGTTTCAGAGGAGGACTTCACCGACCTCGAAGGTGGGTTCTTTGTTGACGTCGACGAGTAGTCTGGGGTTCCCAGGTGGCAGCTTGGGACATCCCGGAGCAGCTGTCACTGGATGTTTATCTGTAGGCCTCTTAGGCCGTATTTGGATCTTGTTGTTTAGAACAACTTAATTCGCTTCCGCATGTTGTAATGTTGGGTCTGTGACCTCTGGTTGTCATTTGCTATCTTTCTCTATTATAAGAGTTGAACTATAAAGATTTGTGTCGTAGAGTCTGTGATGTGCCAGTTGTTCCACAAGTCTTGGTCTCTCTATTATGCATTGAGGGTTGTGTCTGTGTTAAGGCATCAATCGGGGTGTTGTGTTGCCAATGATCCATTCTGAGCTACACCTGCCAAAGGTTTTGGCCAGAGATTGGTAAACCCGTAACCTCCGGTTGTATCGCTTAACTGGTGACACACAACATTACTGTATAACAGTCAGGTCAGGGCGCCACAGTTCTTGGTTGTTGCAAAGAAACGCAGCTACAGACCGATCGAGGCTCAGTATATGATCAGGCTTGAGAAATACACATCCGCGGCAGAGCTTAATGGTACCATCATGGATTATCCACTGTGCACCTATGCGTTGACTCCACTTGATGAGCTGCCAAGGCATGTAGACATGCCAGAGAACTTTACAGGTGCCCCTGAGTGTTATATATTTTATTCCTTTGTATAGTTAGTGCGGTTAGATCTTTCTGTTGATGGTACCAATATCCTTAGTGACTTAGTATCATTGGTTTATCATCTGTAGATGTACTTGGAATCATCACTGGTGTATCTCCGGCTGCTCAGTACCACAGCGCCTACCGTGCTACGCCGTCTATAAAGAGGGTTGTTTACCTCAGTGATATAAAGTATGTTTCTATTGTACATGTTGCATGGTCTTACCCTGTGTTCTTTGCTGGGTCTATATCTTTTTGATCTATTGTCGCTATGTTTACAATGGTTACAAGGTCAGTCTTATACTATGGGCAGAAAGCGCGCTTGCCTTTGATGGAGAAGGCGTGCTTCAGTCTGCCCAAAGGGAACCAGTCATAGCCATTTTTGTTGGCACCCTGGTGAAACCATATGAAGGTCAGTACTTTAATCAGAACACGTTGTGTGTCAGTGCAACCTTTCCATTATCTTCTTCCAATCTATTTCCATTCTCTTCACAGGTCAGAAGGGACTCGGCGGCAGTGCTCCATGTTGTTGGTACATTAATGAGGACTTACCTGAGATTAACGACTTGCGTGCAAGGTAACTATGACGCAAGTAGCAACATGGTGAATTTCGTCTTACTTACATAACGATGTCATCTTTATGCCTGACAGTGGTCTTTTTTTCTTTGGTGCTGTAGGTTAAAGGGTTGTATTCCTGCCGTTGAGAGCATTGTACTTCCAGGACAATCTGTAGCTGAGATCAGTGCCCAAGTTGATCTTGAAACAAAGACGGTTGCAGAACTGCTTGACTTAAATATCTGGGACCATGATGTATGTGCCTATGTTAGTATTGTTCTGTTTCCCTGATGCATCTTTTGCTTGGTCATGACCATTGTGCTGTTTCCATGCAGAAAACTAAGTTCTTCTGCACTGTTGTTATCACGAAGCTTAGTCCTGCTCAACGGTGGTGGTTTTCGTCATGTACAACTTGTCATAAGACAACGGTTCCATTTGGTGCTGAATACATGTGTTTTGATACAACCTGTGTCGGCAAAGGCGCAATGCCTAGGTAATCAACATCTGTTGGAAAATGTTTGTTGAGGATCGTGTGTTTCTTCCCTTTTTACTGACTGTTGTCTATGTTTTGCAGGTATCATATTTGTTATGTTGGATCTGATGGAACTAGTGAAGTGGAGCTTGTGTTGTTTCACAGGGTTGGTAAAGAGATAGTTGGCAAGCCGCTGTTAATTTTGCTTCGTGCTGGGCTTTCCCAGAGCACAACTTTGGACCAGGTTATGGAGACTGCCCGCTCTGATCAGTCCACTCCCAGGGAACTAGCTGCTGTTGTTTCCAAGAAGTACCGTTTTGTTGCTTCTGTGACATCAAAGAGCTTTGAAGCTGGTTCAGCCAATCCATCTTATCAAGTTCACAGGATTGATGAACAGTTTGGAAAGCAGCCTAATTCTTCTGCTCTTCGTCGTACCCCTGGGCTGGCATTAGCATCAACGAGTAACTCTGGTGACAGTGGGTTAACTCCCTCTGGGATTGCTTTAGCGAATCTGGCTGCATTAAGCCAGACCACTTCTTCGGACACTGCCAATGCATCTGCTCAAGCTCCAGCCACCACTGACATTTACACTGATCAGGTGAGGACAGTTTTTCTTATTGAGCTGTTACCTTTGTTCTGTTGTTGGTTTGGTCTTGCATTGGTGTGGTTCTAAATTGTTTGTTACCCCACTGCTTATTGGTGCTTCATTATTTATTACTACAGATTGTTATGCACACTAGCTTCTTGGTATAGATTAGTATGACTTGTGTCACCTCTCTTCTTCACATGTCTAATATTTGCGTTATATGAACAGACTCCTACTGGGTTAGCTCTTCTGAGGTCGCCACCATCCGTGGTCAAACCAACTGGACTAAAGTATGTTGCTGCGATCTAGGAACAGAGATATTTTGTTCTCTCAATAGTGTATCATTTTATTGATTGCGTTCCTTGATGAATTACTTTGTGTAACAGGATGAAAGAAGCTACAGATTCATCTGTGAAAAAGCCTCTGTTCCAGGACATGGCTCCTCAGGTTGTGGCTTCTGAAACGTCTCAGGTTGTTGCTGCTGAGACACCTCAGGTTGTGGCTGCTGAGTCGCCCCACGTTGTGTTCCATATGTTTTGTCCTCGGAGTTTGGGGTCTGTCCCTTTTTCTTATAATTTGCTTAACTGTTATGCTAGGTTGCTGCTGTTCTTTCTGATGATCCAATGGAGCAGCTGGCTGCATCTTCAACGACTACAACTGAGGTTAGTGTTTCTATGATAATGGCACCTGTCTATAGTAATCTGAGGGCCATCCTCCCTCTTTTATGCGATGTTGTCAGTTATCGAATTACCTTCATTACCTTCATTCACTTTCTTATAATTTGCTTAATTGTTATGCTAGGTTGGTGCTGTTCTCTCTGATGATCCAGTACAGCAGCTGGCTGGATCTTCAACGACTATAATAGAGGTTGGTGTTTCTATGATAATGACCCATGTCTATCATAATCTGAGGGCCAGCCTGGGTCTTTTATGCGATGTTGTCTGCTTTCGAATTACCTTCATCATTTGTGATTCAGGATCCAGGGGAACCGCTGCCAGCAGCTACCACAGAGAAAAGGTAATTCCGTTTCTTTACTCATCTGAAATGGATGCATGTTTCTGATTCCGTTTCTTGCCACATATCAAATGGTGACATGTGTATGTAGCTAGATACACCGTATGTGTTTGCGCGTGGTTTCGTTTCTTCACTCATGTCAAATGGGTACAGATGCACATGGTTGTATCTACCGTATGTCTTTGCGCTATACTTTACCTATTTGAGTGGGTTCTGTTTGTAGGAACAGGCAGCTCTCTGCAAAGGGAATTGCAAGCAACAATAACAAGAAGCGGAAGTCCTAGACTTGGTTTAGGTATGTCGTTGTCAAGTCTTGTGATAAAAAAGGAGCAACAATAATTGCTACGCCTTGCTGTTTAACTAATTCTTGTGCTATCTTCCCAGGTACGGGCACTCCTGCTGATGCAAGCTACGGCCAAGTGTCCCTCGCCTATTAGTCTGTATACCTTCGACTTTAAGAAGTTCGTTGGTTGCTTTTGTAATCATCCTGTAAATATAAGCTAAGTCCCGGTGGAGGCAAAGTCCATGTGCACCTAACGTGGATGCTCCTTTTGTATTCCATGCACATCCATTGTTGATGTGTTATGGTTTGGTATGGTATCAGTTGTTTAGTTAAGCTTATGGATGGCCCTAGCCTATGTTACGCACTTAAGTTAATCGGGAGACGAATATTTGTATGATCTTGGTTCAGTGTCATTAACCTATTCTATCTGAAACTGTTTTATTTGTGTTTTTTGTTATAAGCAGATAGAAGATTATTGCCTTAAAAATTATTTGCGACTGTTGTTAGTATGGTGTCAATATCTATGTGATGATCGAGCTGTTGTAATTAAGATCCTGCTTATCTTATGGACTTATGAGTGTAGACTCTATCTATTATATAATTAAAACACAGGATAACCAACGGTGGAGATTTGTCAAAAGTTAACCATTATGTACAAACGGTGGAGATTAATTAGGACAAGATATAGATCGACGTGATTCCACATGGAAACTAAGAAGTACGGATGGATGTCTGGCCTCCACACGTTCAAGAATTTGGAAAGCAAAAAAGTCCATGGTTAGGAAGTTACACCATACGTAAGGATAGACTTAGAAAAAAGACATGGACAGGTGTTTGGCCTGACCACGTTCGTGGATATGTAGATTCAAGTGGACACTAACCGATGGCCCAATGCGCGCGGACTCAATATAAATCATGGACGCCTGGAGACGACCAAATAGGCAGTCGACAAATCGAACGATGCCGACCGAAGGAGCAATCGAATCCGAGGTGCAGCTGGTAGGCTACATCAACAACGAGCTGCGAGACGACGCCGGCCGGCTACCCCATTATCTCCGGCGACCACAGGACGGAGCGCACAAACATGGAGGAGCTTACCTTGAGGGGTTGGGCACTTCGGGTTGTCCACGATGTATCATCGATCCGTCTGAGTTTTTTAGATTGATCGATCCCAGTCGTAGAGGGATTACATCTTCACCAAGGCTACGAGTGAGACACTACTAGGGCAGGTCCACGACATCCCGTCGGCACCACGCACCCAAGCATAATCACCAGCATGTTCAAGGATCCAATCCCCGGCCCAGACGGATGAAAGATTGTACCCTCGACAGGCCGGAGATTCTTAGATCGATCGGGTCTAGAGAATAATTGTTATGCTGGTCATCGGAACTCTGGCAATGTGCGTACCTCGGCCGGCGGCCTCGCATGGCCAAATCCGGTACCAGCTAAGGCCGGGAAGAAGTTCACGATACTCTGTGTCCAGGCTGTGGTCGACCAGCAGAATTGCACGGTGGCTGGATCAACGCCGCGATAGCTGTAATGGCGCTGGCGGCTGAAGATTGCAGCGGCATATGTGTGCTAATGAACGCCTACAATCATGGTCGTACAGCAAGCGGGTCGTCGTCTGCGATAAACTACAGCAGCTTGGCCTAGCAAGGAAACCGAGCTTGATGCCGTTCTGACCGACGTAGATGGATCTCCTCGCTAGAATATCTCCTCCCAGAGCATGTAGCTTCCGATTGCATTTATTAAATTCGGGGAATTACTTCATCTATGTGGCATGGCGAATCGTGCACTATGCTTGCTCGCCACCGCCGGGTGACCACGAAGTTCGCGCTGTCCGACGTCTCCAAGAACGAGCTCAGCCTGTCAGTACCTGATCCACATGCTCTGAAGTTTCAACTACACATATTGTCACGATCGATTGACATGCAGTTCTTTGGAGTTGAAAACTGCTCGAGAGGGTGATGATTTGAAATCAGATCAGTATGGATGAAGTCGATGTATAGGAACGTAGGTCCAATCAGGATGTAGCTGTCCTCTGTCCTGGATACGCGTTCATGCTAGAAGGATGCGGTTTCCTCAACTGCATTATAATGCGTCACCGCGTCTCCATCGGTGTCTCACTGCAGGAAAAGCTGAAGGATAAAGGGATCACAGGTGAGAAGAAGAGCGCGAGCAAGGGAGTTTGTGCAGAATTTTCTTTTGTTCTGTTATCCCTGACTCGAATAGGTTTAACACTTCCTGTGCATTTCACTAACGTATAAATTTTACTAAGCCTTTGAAAGGAATCAATATTCATCACTAAGTGCACTCCAAGTAGGTTCAACAAGCTGGTAAGTGGTAACTACCTGAAGCTGAAGACATGGATGGATGGTTGAGTGAAGCCTAGGTGAAACAGAGTGATTAAATGGTCTCAGTATCATGGACATTTCAATTGCTTTTGGTCTTCATTGCAAGTGCTATACGGTCTATCAGGTATCAGAATCAACTGGAAGATGCACATGTTCACATTGTGGTCCCAAGATTAAAACACAGACTTTTTTCCTCTCTTTTATTCACACATGGATGAATATGTGTGGATCCCGTATGCAAGCAAATTTGTAAATAGAGGCAAATACTAATTATTTACCTCATCGGTTTTCTACTAATTATGTTCCTGAGGTGCAGAATTGAACGCTTCATGTTGTACACTCTCATGTTTTGTTATTAGAAAATCATTCGACTAATGGTGTCACTAGATTTCCTAACGTGAATAATTTTGCCTCTATGCTGCACAGAAAGTTGCCTTGCACCGAATGAAGTTTATATGAACGATTACGACAACGTCTGTCCGATATGAGTACCAAGAATCAACAGAACCATTCACCACGGTGCTGCATGCATGGAGCACCATCATTGGCTTTAGTTGATGCATATCTAAAAGTGTTATTTTTGTTTTCAGCATCTGCTCACTGTGCGCTTTTCCATATTTTACTGGAATCTCTAGAAATTACGAAACTTTTACATATTCAGTATCATCTAATCATCTGCGCGCAAACCAATTGGCACAAATTCCTGAGATGTTTAAGTGTACTTCAAAATTACGTTTTCTAGCTGATGTTTTTCTTGACATATTCTGACTTTTCTTTCAAGAGCTCTTTGCATTTTCATTTAATTTTTTCTGGGTCTTACCTTCCATTTAGAAGTTGGGCACGTAAGCAACCTCTCTCTAATTTGAAAAAAAAATTGAATTGGTTTTGCCATACCAAAATAGATACTACTATTCGTCCCACACTTAGTAGTTTCGTGTCTATACTCATTGGTAAAAAAGAGCACTGGGCTCTCCCAAAATGATTTGGGTGCATAACAAGAGTGCTCCGAGACCTCCGGTAATGCACAAATTTCGCATGGTGAAGTATTTCAAATAGGGGCACCAGAGCTATTCATAAGTTATTGTGATAAAATCTAAATTTTGGGAAACCTTTCCAAACCTATGATTTATTTTGACCAGGACACCGTGGGGGTGGCCCTGATGGTTAATTTGCTAATCAAGAGAAAAAAACTAAAAAAAAATCATATTATGTACAAGAGCAAGACCTGTAAAGCAAAATTACCAAGTGCGATTCTGTCCAAGCCAAAAGCTTTGATCTTGGATAACCCTGAACCGACGTGAAATAAGAACAAACTCCAACCAACAACTTCGTTTTGAAACGATTTCTCATCTAGGAAAATAAAGGATGTCACTGCTCAAAGATAACCTAACTCGACTTTCGAGAGAAAAATGGCCCTATAACAAACTTTAGCGAATTAAATTGAGTGACACAGAGATGATGTAGATGTCCAAGCGATACCAGTTACTCTCCTACATCGTGAATACAAAAGCAGTAAGAAAATTACTTATGTTACTGAGAGTAATCGTTAATTGTACTAAAGATATCGTATATTTCACAAGAAATATCAATAATGAGCAAGCAAACTTTGTGCATGTTATTGGACATGGCAAATTTACTCCACGTGCAATTAGACACAGTTGATTGGTAGGGCGGCGGAAATAATACAAGTTAAATGGTAGAGTATGGCCACCACTATACATAATTGAATTTGTAATCCTAATTAAACAATGAAATTACTCTCGATTTGCATGTCCACATATGCAAAAGATTTATCACCTGAAAAATGGAAGGATAGGAAAGCTCTAAAATTGAATAGCGTACTTCCTATACGAATTATGGTTTCTTATTTATCTTACATTATGAAAAACTAGATATCAATTTGAAACAAGTTACATCAGATATGAAAATTCAAAATATGTATGTGCTAGCTGCGCAATTGCGCGGGCCACCCAGCTAGTTTTATGTAAGAGCAATGTGTTTTTCTCTAAGCTTATAAAGCTTTGTCATACTATGAACGTTTGGTATAGCGTTTTACAAAATGAAAACCGGTGTCGCCGCGGCAAGGAATCTAGTTCCTTTAAACGCGTCACTTAAGAGCGACACAGCCGCAACTACTAGAACCAAGACACACGCACAACACACTGACGGAGGAGCAAGGCCGGAGCTGAGCTGAGCTGAGCTACGGTTTCCCCGATCCGGCGCGCGGCAGAGACGGGCCCCCGAGCTCGCCGCGCGCGTGGGAGGGAGCTCGCCAGGCGCAGGCGAGCGTTCTTCTGACCGACGCCGCAGTGCGTGCTGGGGCTCAGATCTGAGATGGCCGACGGCGGCGAGGAGGGGAATGCGGCGCCGCCCAGGCGGCGGAGGGGCCCGATGCGGGCCAGCCTCGACGCCGACGAGCTCATGGCGCTCATGCACGGCTCGGATCCAGTCAGGGTCGAGCTCACCCGCCTCGAGAACGAGCTCAGGGGTGAGCCCTGCGATTCACTCTACTGTTTCGATAGTTTTTTTTTTTTTTTGCTGTTGTTGCTGCTGGAATGCTTGACTTTGTTGCTGCGCCGTGCTTGTGCCAGACAAGGAGAGGGAGCTCGGGGACGCGTACACGGAGCCGATGGCCCAATGCGCGCGGACTCAATATAAATCATGGACGCCTGGAGACGACCAAATAGGCAGTCGACAAATCGAACGATGCCGACCGAAGGAGCAATCGAATCCGAGGTGCAGCTGGTAGGCTACATCAACAACGAGCTGCGAGACGACGCCGGCCGGCTACCCCATTATCTCCGGCGACCACAGGACGGAGCGCACAAACATGGAGGAGCTTACCTTGAGGGGTTGGGCACTTCGGGTTGTCCACGATGTATCATCGATCCGTCTGAGTTTTTTAGATTGATCGATCCCAGTCGTAGAGGGATTACATCTTCACCAAGGCTACGAGTGAGACACTACTAGGGCAGGTCCACGACATCCCGTCGGCACCACGCACCCAAGCATAATCACCAGCATGTTCAAGGATCCAATCCCCGGCCCAGACGGATGAAAGATTGTACCCTCGACAGGCCGGAGATTCTTAGATCGATCGGGTCTAGAGAATAATTGTTATGCTGGTCATCGGAACTCTGGCAATGTGCGTACCTCGGCCGGCGGCCTCGCATGGCCAAATCCGGTACCAGCTAAGGCCGGGAAGAAGTTCACGATACTCTGTGTCCAGGCTGTGGTCGACCAGCAGAATTGCACGGTGGCTGGATCAACGCCGCGATAGCTGTAATGGCGCTGGCGGCTGAAGATTGCAGCGGCATATGTGTGCTAATGAACGCCTACAATCATGGTCGTACAGCAAGCGGGTCGTCGTCTGCGATAAACTACAGCAGCTTGGCCTAGCAAGGAAACCGAGCTTGATGCCGTTCTGACCGACGTAGATGGATCTCCTCGCTAGAATATCTCCTCCCAGAGCATGTAGCTTCCGATTGCATTTATTAAATTCGGGGAATTACTTCATCTATGTGGCATGGCGAATCGTGCACTATGCTTGCTCGCCACCGCCGGGTGACCACGAAGTTCGCGCTGTCCGACGTCTCCAAGAACGAGCTCAGCCTGTCAGTACCTGATCCACATGCTCTGAAGTTTCAACTACACATATTGTCACGATCGATTGACATGCAGTTCTTTGGAGTTGAAAACTGCTCGAGAGGGTGATGATTTGAAATCAGATCAGTATGGATGAAGTCGATGTATAGGAACGTAGGTCCAATCAGGATGTAGCTGTCCTCTGTCCTGGATACGCGTTCATGCTAGAAGGATGCGGTTTCCTCAACTGCATTATAATGCGTCACCGCGTCTCCATCGGTGTCTCACTGCAGGAAAAGCTGAAGGATAAAGGGATCACAGGTGAGAAGAAGAGCGCGAGCAAGGGAGTTTGTGCAGAATTTTCTTTTGTTCTGTTATCCCTGACTCGAATAGGTTTAACACTTCCTGTGCATTTCACTAACGTATAAATTTTACTAAGCCTTTGAAAGGAATCAATATTCATCACTAAGTGCACTCCAAGTAGGTTCAACAAGCTGGTAAGTGGTAACTACCTGAAGCTGAAGACATGGATGGATGGTTGAGTGAAGCCTAGGTGAAACAGAGTGATTAAATGGTCTCAGTATCATGGACATTTCAATTGCTTTTGGTCTTCATTGCAAGTGCTATACGGTCTATCAGGTATCAGAATCAACTGGAAGATGCACATGTTCACATTGTGGTCCCAAGATTAAAACACAGACTTTTTTCCTCTCTTTTATTCACACATGGATGAATATGTGTGGATCCCGTATGCAAGCAAATTTGTAAATAGAGGCAAATACTAATTATTTACCTCATCGGTTTTCTACTAATTATGTTCCTGAGGTGCAGAATTGAACGCTTCATGTTGTACACTCTCATGTTTTGTTATTAGAAAATCATTCGACTAATGGTGTCACTAGATTTCCTAACGTGAATAATTTTGCCTCTATGCTGCACAGAAAGTTGCCTTGCACCGAATGAAGTTTATATGAACGATTACGACAACGTCTGTCCGATATGAGTACCAAGAATCAACAGAACCATTCACCACGGTGCTGCATGCATGGAGCACCATCATTGGCTTTAGTTGATGCATATCTAAAAGTGTTATTTTTGTTTTCAGCATCTGCTCACTGTGCGCTTTTCCATATTTTACTGGAATCTCTAGAAACTACGAAACTTTTACATATTCAGTATCATCTAATCATCTGCGCGCAAACCAATTGGCACAAATTCCTGAGATGTTTAAGTGTACTTCAAAATTACGTTTTCTAGCTGATGTTTTTCTTGACATATTCTGACTTTTCTTTCAAGAGCTCTTTGCATTTTCATTTAATTTTTTCTGGGTCTTACCTTCCATTTAGAAGTTGGGCACGTAAGCAACCTCTCTCTAATTTGAAAAAAAAATTGAATTGGTTTTGCCATACCAAAATAGATACTACTATTCGTCCCACACTTAGTAGTTTCGTGTCTATACTCATTGGTAAAAAAGAGCACTGGGCTCTCCCAAAATGATTTGGGTGCATAACAAGAGTGCTCCGAGACCTCCGGTAATGCACAAATTTCGCATGGTGAAGTATTTCAAATAGGGGCACCAGAGCTATTCATAAGTTATTGTGATAAAATCTAAATTTTGGGAAACCTTTCCAAACCTATGATTTATTTTGACCAGGACACCGTGGGGGTGGCCCTGATGGTTAATTTGCTAATCAAGAGAAAAAAACTAAAAAAAAATCATATTATGTACAAGAGCAAGACCTGTAAAGCAAAATTACCAAGTGCGATTCTGTCCAAGCCAAAAGCTTTGATCTTGGATAACCCTGAACCGACGTGAAATAAGAACAAACTCCAACCAACAACTTCGTTTTGAAACGATTTCTCATCTAGGAAAATAAAGGATGTCACTGCTCAAAGATAACCTAACTCGACTTTCGAGAGAAAAATGGCCCTATAACAAACTTTAGCGAATTAAATGGAGTGACACAGAGATGATGTAGATGTCCAAGCGATACCAGTTACTCTCCTACATCGTGAATACAAAAGCAGTAAGAAAATTACTTATGTTACTGAGAGTAATCGTTAATTGTACTAAAGATATCGTATATTTCACAAGAAATATCAATAATGAGCAAGCAAACTTTGTGCATGTTATTGGACATGGCAAATTTACTCCACGTGCAATTAGACACAGTTGATTGGTAGGGCGGCGGAAATAATACAAGTTAAATGGTAGAGTATGGCCACCACTATACATAATTGAATTTGTAATCCTAATTAAACAATGAAATTACTCTCGATTTGCATGTCCACATATGCAAAAGATTTATCACCTGAAAAATGGAAGGATAGGAAAGCTCTAAAATTGAATAGCGTACTTCCTATACGAATTATGGTTTCTTATTTATCTTACATTATGAAAAACTAGATATCAATTTGAAACAAGTTACATCAGATATGAAAATTCAAAATATGTATGTGCTAGCTGCGCAATTGCGCGGGCCACCCAGCTAGTTTTATGTAAGAGCAATGTGTTTTTCTCTAAGCTTATAAAGCTTTGTCATACTATGAACGTTTGGTATAGCGTTTTACAAAATGAAAACCGGTGTCGCCGCGGCAAGGAATCTAGTTCCTTTAAACGCGTCACTTAAGAGCGACACAGCCGCAACTACTAGAACCAAGACACACGCACAACACACTGACGGAGGAGCAAGGCCGGAGCTGAGCTGAGCTGAGCTACGGTTTCCCCGATCCGGCGCGCGGCAGAGACGGGCCCCCGAGCTCGCCGCGCGCGTGGGAGGGAGCTCGCCAGGCGCAGGCGAGCGTTCTTCTGACCGACGCCGCAGTGCGTGCTGGGGCTCAGATCTGAGATGGCCGACGGCGGCGAGGAGGGGAATGCGGCGCCGCCCAGGCGGCGGAGGGGCCCGATGCGGGCCAGCCTCGACGCCGACGAGCTCATGGCGCTCATGCACGGCTCGGATCCAGTCAGGGTCGAGCTCACCCGCCTCGAGAACGAGCTCAGGGGTGAGCCCTGCGATTCACTCTACTGTTTCGATAGTTTTTTTTTTTTTTTGCTGTTGTTGCTGCTGGAATGCTTGACTTTGTTGCTGCGCCGTGCTTGTGCCAGACAAGGAGAGGGAGCTCGGGGACGCGTACACGGAGATACGCGCGCTGCGGCTGTCGGAGAGGGCGCGCGAGAAGGCCGTCGAGGAGGTAACTGCCAGTTGCTCTTGAGATTCTATTCATGGGTGCTGCTATTTTCTTACCAATGGCCATTTCTTCCGAATTTGGGCTCCAGGTATTATGCTAGTGTAGGGAAAGTGCCAAATTTAGTTAGCCTGTTAGAATGAGCACTTCAGCACGCTAGTATGATGAGTTGAGGGTTAGTTAGGGTCATGGCCTGTGGTGCTTGTGCTCTCATTGCAATTCGATCCATTTTTTTCTATTGTATGCCAGATTATCAAACTGAAATTTTAGTTTTGCAACGATTAGATTGGTTTAGATGTTCAGCAGCAATGAATCGTTCTGCCAAGTGGGCACTTATGATGCCAACCGTAGGATAGGAGATGTCTTGCTTTTCTACATTCATTTTTAATTTTGTAACTTGACAATGGAAAATAGCTGTTTCACATTCCAAAATTTCGAGCTGTTTTGTTCCCTGTCCTTTTCTGGATGGTACTAATGGTATTCAACTCTACCATACCAAACTTTCAGATTGCTTGGTCAACCAATCCAGAAGCACTTGATCTTACCTCATTTTCTTGCTGTACCTGTACTCATGGTTCATGATTTAGAAACCTGTTTTTTCTATGTTACATCATCAATTAAATTTAAGACATTCTTAGATTTCGCCTGTATATGTTTGTTGAGTCTATGGAGCTACAATATTGCTATTATTCTCATAACATTTATCCTGCTCCGTGTGTTTGTTTTGTTACATCGTCATATTACTTTCTAGTCTTCTCAATGATATTAGATCGCTCTATATGTCTGCTGGGACATGTTACCTTTTTTGCTTAGTTAATTTGATCATCCTGCTTGGTATCATCAGTCCTCGTTACTCCTCACTAGAGCAACCTGGATCTTTAAAATTCTGTGTGCTTCAGAATTAGTTAGCTGGATTGAGCCTGTATCTACATTGAATCAGGTCTTTATTTTTATTTCTTTGTAACATCAAGGCTCTTGTTTCTGTCAACACTTGGCATTGCCATGCCTGGTTACTAGATCCTTGTAGCTGGCATCTTCTGTTATTCTTAATCCATTGTTTTATGGTCCCGAGAGTTGATTGGTGAAAAATGGTGGCTTGGCTATTCATGAATTAAGTCCTTGAGCTGCACTTGAATAATCCTATTTTCTGTAACTCCAGGGGCTCGATACTTTCTGTCAGCCGTAGCGATTGTGGACTTTATGTAATTGTGATCTTGTGATGACAGCTTACAGATGAGTTGGAGAAGATGGACGAGAAGCTCAAGTTGACAGAATCTCACCTAGAAAACAAGGTACTGCCTTATGATTTATGTCCACCACATGCTGAGTGTCCGTGTTTTGATTGTGCTTTAATATAGAGAAATGTACTGGCAGAATCTAGAAGTCAAGAAGATAAATGATGAGAAAAAATCCGCCATGGCTGCTCAGTTTGCGGCAGAAGCTACTTTGCGAAGAGTCCATGCAGCCCAAAAGGATGATGACATGCCACCAATTGAAGCCATTCTTGCTCCACTTGAAGCAGAGCTAAAGCTATCTCGGCAAGAGGTTATACTTTGTATTTCATATCCTCTCCTATTTTAGTGCTTATCCAGATGAATCTCTCTAGCAGCCCACAACTATCTTCATCCTCCAAGAGGTTAAATACTTATATAATTTTAACTTACCACTACTCATGTATTTTCTATGAACAAAGCATATTCTTTTTTGCGGGTAATGAAGCAGATGGCAACTATGAAATTGATTTTGTTTATTCCAGATTGCAAAGCTCCAGGATGATAATAGAGCCTTGGATCGTCTAACAAAACAAAAAGAGGCAGCCCTACTGGAAGCAGAAAGGACTGTGGAAATCGCAATGGCAAAAGCTGCTATGGTTGATGACTTGCAAAACAAGAACCAAGATTTGATGAAGCAAATTGAGATTTGCCATGTATGTGGGTTCATGTTGTGTATTCTTTGGTCATCAGGAGTAAATAACTTCTAACATAGTAATCGAACTATGGAAGTGCTAAACTGTTTGCTTTATGCATTGCAGGAAGAAAATAAGATCTTGGACAAGTTGCATCGCCATAAGGTTGCAGAAGTTGAAAAGCTTAGTCAAACTGTGAGAGAGCTGGAAGAGGCTGTTCTTCAAGGTGGTGCAGCTGCTAATGCTGTTAGAGATTACCAGCGCAAAGTGCAAGAGATGAATGTAACAAACTCCCCTTGGATTGTTGCCTTTCTTATCAAGTATTAAATTTCTCAATGCTTATTTATGTTCATGATTTTGTCAGGATGAAAGAAAAACACTTGACCGTGAACTTGCTCGTGCAAAAGTTACAGCAAATAGGGTCGCTGTTGTGGTTGCGAATGAGTGGAAAGATTCCAATGACAAAGTGATGCCAGTTAAACAGTGGCTTGAAGAGCGGAGGTTCTTGCAGGTGAGACCGTGTTAGGATTAAATTATGTCTTTCCTTTATTGATGCACATTGGCTAGATGCAGGTATATACTCGTTCTTCACGAAGTTAAACGTTTTCCTGCTGGCTCTTTTATCAAAATCATATTTGGCATCCTGCGACAACCTTTGTTTTTTGTTTCTGCAGGGTGAAATGAACCAACTCCGTGATAAGCTTGCTATTGCAGAGCGCGCAGCACGGTCTGAAGCTCAACTGAAGGTTCACTAACTTTTCCTTTGTAATTCTGTGTGAGCTAAAACTTTTTGGGGAAGTTGTTTTAGGCGTGCTAAACTTATTGATTCTTCATAAACACAGGAAAAATATCAGCTGCGCCTGAAAGTTTTAGAAGATGGACTGCGAGGGCCACCAAGTGGCTCTAGTCGACCGCCTACAGAATTAAAGAGTTTTAGCAATGGTCCTTCCCGTCGGTTATCACTTGGTGGAGCCGATAATATGTCTAAATTGTCACCAAATGGCTTATTAACAAGGAGATCTCCATCTTTCCATTCAAGATCCTCTCTTTCTTCTAGCAGCAGCTTGATCCTAAAACATGCTAAAGGAACTTCAAAGTCATTTGATGGTGGAACTAGGTCACTAGACAGGGGAAAGGTCCATGGGAATGGATCACATTTACTTAATAGATCTACAGATGCTGTTAAAGACCAGGAAACTAATGATGGTTGGAAAGGAACTGTGGATGAGAGAACTAATGAAAGTGCCAACAGCAATCCAGATGAGAGAAGTAATGAAACCACAAATAGCAACTCAATTGAAATGGTCTCTGGTTTCCTGTATAATATGTTGCAGAAGGAAGTTGTTTCTTTGAGGAAATCATGCCACGAGAAAGATCAAAGTCTAAAGGACAAAGATGATGCCATTGAGGTATGCCACCATCTCTTATTTATGCAGTCTGTGTGGGGCATGAATCTAGGCATTGTAAATTATTAAAGTTATTCTGTCCTTTTGTCATGCAGATGTTAGCAAAGAAAGTTGATACCTTGACCAAAGCAATGGAAGTGGAGGCTAAAAAGATGAGGCGAGAGGTTGCTGCCATGGAGAAAGAAGTTGCAGCTATGCGAGTCGATAAGGAACAAGAGATCAAAGCCAGACGGCTTGGTAATTCAAGAGGGTCCGGGAGTTCTCAGCTGCTTCCTGGAAGGTAAATCTTCACAAAATTCTAACAAGTTTTCTGGAACATATAATGATTGAAATAGTCCAAATGGCATATGCCTGAGAGAGATAATGATTTGTGATAATTAGTAAGTAGTAAAAAGCCAGATATCTAGTATTTGACCATTAATTATGTGACAGTAGTTGTAGTTCCTGTTTAATTTTTCCAGTACTCATGAACTTCAATTTTTTGGTATCCAGATTGGCTCTTGGTGATTAGTTCTCATACATTGTCATGCCAATAAAGTATATTTTATGAACAAGACCCTCAACTTATATTTTATGAATCTGTGAGGTTTAAAGAACTACATTTACAACTAAATATTAGAATTGTTCTGCTACTTTGTAATTCGGGTACTGGAGCGCATGATCTCATGTACTAGATGATGAAATTGAAAAAATAATGTTCGGTTAGAAACATGTACTGTCTTTCTTGTTTACTGCTGGGAGCATTTGCTGGCACAAAATCTCTACAATACTTCTCTAAGGAGACAACTCTGACTACACTCTTGCCGAATACATCTTCATGTAGTTTCTCCCTCTAAATCACCTTGAATTTTCTTCTTTGTGTGCAGAAGCGCACCGCGAAGTGGGTTGACACGCAACTTCCAATGACGGCAGCACTAACACTGAGGCGGCATTGTTCCATAGAGTCCATTTCACTCTGTATTTGTTTCGTTCGGTTCCCATTAGTTTTGTGGTTGAGATAATAGCACAGATGACCCTGCGATACCGTACCGTTGGTCTGGAAAAGAGTAGGCTTGGATCTGACGTGATTGCTGCTCTGCCGTAGCGGAGGTGGCCCTGAGACGAGGTTAACCCCCTATGGCTCGCCCTCTCGTTTTGTCGATGCACCTTGATGCTTTTGTATAGGCTGGGCGGTCTCTACGTCCTCTCCCATCCGTAATGTAGTTAGCGTGTTTGTTTGGTTGCCCAGGTTGTGAATATTGTTCTCACATGATTATTGCTATCTGCTCTGTCTATTTGCCATATGTTTGGGTTGGAATTCCATTACAATACTTGTCTTACCTTTTGCATATGTGCCTGAAAAAAAAATTCAGGACTGATTTACTTTAGATCCTGACAAAGAATGGTGACGCTGCCAATTGCATTTCCGTCGGTCTGATTCTCTATAAAATGAATCGAAAGAATCAATGATAAAGAGTTAACTAGTCTAACATCTTGGCTGGTTTATATGTATATCCTAGAAGCTGAATACTGTACAATTCTGGTAGCAACTTGTCAAGAAACTGGAGCCAGCAGTGAGAACTTGACATGCAGTGAGATCTTCCCCTTCTCAACATCAAGCCTTGCACCTGTGGCCAGCCAATACCCAGGGCCGTCCTGGGGTCCCATGGTAACCTGAGATGTGTCAACATACTTGAGCAGTTCTGGTCTCCAACCGGCACCGGTGGTCCTCCGGCGAACATGCCGGAATCGACGTTGACTCTTGCTGCCTCCTGCCAATCTTTCTGGGCAGCAGCGGCTGAAGATGCCCGAACGACTTCGACAGGAAGCTCGTCCCTTTACCTGAATGCCTCGCCGTGTTGTGCGCCCATTTGGACTGCACCACGGCGTACCCTAGCAGCTCGGTGTACAGGAGCCTAAGGTGCAGCACGCGCGTCGAGTCATGATCCGCGACGTGCAGCTGCGCGCCGGACACAATGTACGCGGTCCCGTGCCAGTGGGGGTCATACTTCACGGGCACGGTGCAGACGTGGGCGAACATCCTCCGCTGCACCGGTTCGTAGTACCGTTCGTCGGAGATCGTCTCGGACCCTCGCCATATCGGTGCTTGGTTTGGTCGTGCGTGATGAATGTTGGGGTGCTTGCCAGATGTTGCAGGTGGAGGCCTAGCCTGACCATGACATGAAGATGTTAACATTCTAAAATGAGCTATGTATTATGTTCGGTCAACATTTCGACAAAGGACTGAATATATTGCAGACAAACCGCAAACTGCGCGGTCTAACCTGTTGTTTTTCTTGCCCTCTAGATGCAGTCTCATCCCGGTGATTGGCAAGTTTTGAACAATGACCTGCATTTAGTTTATGCAATATTGTTGAGTGAGCATTTCTACTGGATTAGTTGCAGATGGATTCATGCAAGGATCAATGATTTTTCTTTCCTGGTTTGAGTTGACATGGAGCTTTGATCCCACAAGGCTGAAGTGCAAGGCTTGCCTAGAGCCTAGGCGGTTCGAACACAGGCCGAGAGGTAGGTCACTGAGCACGGGGGCCCACGATTTGTGGTGCTGGAAGTCAAGGAAGTACCTCAAGTTTGCTACGGGAGGTTTGTCTGTTAAAGAGCAGTGTCATAGTTAGTCACGTTTATGACATTACTATCCAAAATGTGTGTAGAGGGTTCTTACATCTCAGGTAGAGGTTTATGGCATGAGAGAGGAAGCCCAAGCCTGCCACTCCCCTCAGAAGGGATGTCAGGGGCACAAGCTGGAAGCGGATCGCATCCGGATTTGCCGGTAGCGTGAGCAGCCACTCGGCGTGGCTCCTCGCCGCGACATCCCTCCCCTCTTGGAGTGTATCACCGTCACACCCTGCATCCATCAGTTGGAAGTTGTCAAAGATCCATGAATGTCTTGCTCTCCATGATCATGTATAAGCTTGAACTTAAAGAAGAGTAGTAGTACCTCTTTGCATGCGACTTGAGTAGTCATTCCTTCAAGCCTCTGCTGTGTCAATTGGGCATCGAATACATTGAAGGCCTCAGGGACCTGCTGCAGCAAGGATTTATCATGGAGTTCTTTTAAGTACCTTTTCATGTCATCATCCTCAGTGATCTGGTGAACAGAATTTTCCTGACCTTGATCTTGTGGCCTCTGGACTTGCAGTGCGAAGGACGCATGGCGCATGTCCCGGTGAAGAGCTGGTCGCCGAGCTTCTCTAGGTGCTCCTTGATCTCGGACTCCGGTAGCGGCGACGACTTGTCCTGCTTCACGTACACCACATCCTGGCCGCCCATGCTCACCCCGACGACAATGTGCGTCCCGTATTTCTCGATGAAACTACGTACCGGTTCACAGAGAGCGAGATCAATCTTCCAATAGTATGGTGCGCATATATTAGTACTACCTCCGGTCTGAAATGGTTGTCGTGGAAACAACTCTAAGGTAGTACAAATTTCTACTGTAGTCACGACAATCAATACCGACCGGAGGGAGTACATGGTTTTGAATCCTACATTCTGAGTCCTGATCTGAGTGACAAGAAATGATCTGACGCATCGTACATGACTCGGGACATGTTGAGGGTTCAGACTACTATTAAGCTGGTAAATTAAAGAACATGTGGTCCGATTTTCCGACCTGAACCGATTTTCCACCCATGCAAAACGATTTTTCACACCACATGGGCACATGGCAAAGTTGTGGTGGACGATCTTGCACTCGTCGGACGGTCGGACGAGGTCAGCGTCCAACCTCAACTACCTTTTCTATGTAACGATGATTTGTTTAATTAACCTGACAGCCACGATGTGCTCATCATGTATTTAATTTGTACACTTGTATTATGTAGTACGGAGTAGTACCTTGCTATGGCTGAGGGGTCCCAGGTCGCCGGCACGTCGGCGACGACGTGGTCGGCGATGGCGAGGGGGCGGCAGTCAAGGCGGAGGTCGAGGAGGGAGATGAAGTAGCCGTCGAGCGCCAGGCACTTGGTGGTGGAGGCGTCCTGAGCCCAGGAGCCGCCGTCCAGGCTGAAGCACGCGTTGAAGAGCCCCGACGGGATCTTCCCCGGCACCGAGCTCCGGCTGTTGAACAGCTCCGCCATCTATATATATACGTGCATGCACGCGGTCAAGATTCCAAAGTCTCGATTAATTTCTCTTTTATTGTCATAGTTCATCAATCCTATAGCTTTATTGTCATCAAAGTCAAGGGTCAAGACTAGACTAGAAAGATTGGTTGTTGTGATCACAAGATTTTTACCAGGAGAGAGATGCAGAGTTGAGTGAGATTGTGAGGAAGCTTGATTGGAAAGATGAATGCTTTTGGCCATTTAATTTTTCGTAAATCTAGCAGGTAAACATAGCCCGGGTTGCAGCTTGAACCATTTGAGCTAGAATTCCTCCTCCCCAAACTCTCAAGGCATCAATAGAAAATCACAGAGGAGGGTACAAATTACCTGGTTGAACTGGAGCACGTCGGACCTGAGCCTGGACCGGCCACCCTTGCCGCACTTGACGTCGGCGGGGACGTCGACGACCACCCCGATCCCGGGCACGGCGACCGCCGCCGCAGCGTTCCCGCCGCTCCTGGCGACGAGGCACCCTCCCGCGGTCTTGCAGTGCCTCAGCCTCAGGTCGCCGGCCATGTCGACCCCCATGCCGAGGCACCTCACCGCGCTCTCCACCGCCGTCTCCCCGCCCCCGCAGACGATCACCTCCCTGGCCTTGGCCATTGGTCGTTCCACCATGAACTAATCAACAAACTAGTGCGTATGCTAGGTGTTTGGCAAGAAACTAGTGTGTATATATGCTAGGTTTTTTAAATGGAGTTTCTCCAACACGTGTGATGTATATCTGATTTTCCGTCTCTTGTAGCTCGTGCTAGCAGCGGGAGACGGTCTAAGATTCTGATGGTTTTGGAGGTCTTTTATTTTCTTTGTGTTTCAACTCGATCGTCTTGAATTGAACAACCTTTTTCTGACGTGGTTTCTTGGGGACCAACTTGTGCCCCTCCTTGTTGGGCACGGGTGGGGCTAGCTTGCGCGCGCTTGATGGAATCGATTCCATCGCGCGGTTTCCGACCAGGTGTTTTAGCTAATTAAGGAAAGGTTACGTACGTGTGCAGATTACCAAAAGCTGACTCTTCCGTGCGCGCCCCAGCCTATTCCCTTTTCTTGCGCTGGTGCCAGGCTGGTCGCCCCGGCCTATTCCCTTTTCGTGGGCTTCCTATTCCATTTTCGTGGGCTTGCATCGATTATTAAAAGCCCATGTAGCAAAATCTATTCCCTTTTCTCTATTCACTTTATCATTTTGGCGCCAAATTTTTTTTTTTGGGTTGTGTGGATGAAAAATCCTTTTCCTCAATTCCCTTTTTGGGCAGTGATATTTTAGGGTGTAAAAAAGGGAGGGAGAAATTAAATTTCCACTTCCAACTAGTTGAAAAAAATGCTCACATTAAGGTTCCCCACTTCCAACTAATGTAATTTTTTTTAGTCGGCGTAAAATCAATTCCCTTTTTGGGCAAGGATATTTTAGGGTAAATATAATGGGAGGGGGATAAGAAATTCCACTTCCAACTAGTACAAAAATAAAATTATTCAAACAAAGAGCTCCACTTCCCAGTGGTACAACCTATTCCCTTTATTACTGAGATTGAAACCAAAATGGGATAGCTCAACAAAACTGTTATTTCAAAAAAGGTTCTCCGAGAAAAACAATAAGAATTACTGTCATTTCCACACAAAAATACCTCAAAAACAAGTCAAAATGATTTTGATAAAATAAACCGTTAAAAACATACCAGCATCATTAACAACCTGACTACTTGATAGCACCACACAGTTCACACGTTGCATGTCCATAAAACTTATAAGTAGTAACTTATAAGTAGAACTGAAGTAGTTCAAAGCAAAAGCAGTGCAGTTAACATACACCATGCAGTTCATAAAAAGGTAGAACATACTCTAGCAGTGCGTACAAGGAATGAACATTCCTTAACACACTTAGCGTCTAATTAGTGGTCTTCATATCAGCACTTCACAGGAGTGAGACAGTGAGCTCGAGTGTAGTAAGGGTTGATGGGAGGAACGTGAAGATGTAGATCTGTCCTTCTGACATATCGAAACCCCTAACAGCTGCAGCCCATCCAGCAGACAACATAGCCTTTTTTGATCCTTTCCCTTTCTTCAAAGTAACCGTGTAGACATACTCGGCTGTATCGGAATAAACCGGGATTTCGATTGCATCTTTTTCAATGTACTTTCGCAGGCTCTTTGCAGTGAAGGCAGCACCAAATTCCTGCCAACATTCAGATAATCAACAAGTTAGGAATCATATACTGGTTGAAGAAAGAATAAACAAGTTGCGAATTCATTCAGCGTTAGGGTGCAAAACATGTTACCATCTTTGCTTTCTGAGGATCGACTGATGATTCTGTCATTTTGTACACATAGTTCTTGTATGGTACTGCACGGTTAAGCCTGCATATATAGTTTAGCCATTTGCATTGCTCAATGCTCAGGTCCATTTTATTCGCAAAGATGCAATGCTTGTCGAAAAGGCAAGATCCTCGATTGTTCGGACCTGTATGCACCATTTTTTTTACCAAATGTAAGTTCATGTAATACAGTACACTGGGTGAAAAAAAATCTTTTACCCTTATTGCAACAAAGACAGCAAAAAATGAAATGCTGGTCATACCTCTCCAGATAGGCTTTGGTGGCTGTTTCTGGACAACTTCTTCGCTAGAGGAGGAGTCCATGGACATGCTATCGCTGCTATCACTACTAGTGCTTAACACGTCGACAACCTCTCTCTTCAGTGCCATCTGCTTATCAAAATTGAAAAATGCATTGATAGTTATAATGTGTAAACATATATTGTGTGACATAACTTAACTGTATCAGTCTACTGATGCTTCTACAAACAAAATACAGATAAATAAAAATGCTACTAGTAGCACAGGTATCTGGTCAACAAAAAGCATACTAGAACAAACAGGAACCTGTTCAAAACAAAATCCTACTATTACCACAAGTATCTGAGCATAAAAATGGCGATGGGATAGAACAAGCATAAGATATATGTTTACAAGCAGAGAGATAGGGACAGCAAGATCGACTTCAGAATGAAGCAAATCTAGAGTAGGGGGAGTGGAAAAAAAAAAGGAACCAAGCTAGTACTAACTATATGGATCCGAGATATATCAGTGTGCTAACAGAAACCTATAGATCCAGTAGAGTAACTGCCATATCGGAGTTAATACGGCTTAGATCGAACAAAAAGACTAGTAGATCTGATAAATTAAAAAAGAACATGTCTCAAATCGCCAATCCTGTTTTCTCAAACAAGAAAGGATGGAGATATACATGGAGATTACTGTCGACGGCGTTGAGGAGTTGTACTGACCTTGGATGTCTCCTAGATGGCGACGGCGGAGGGCTTTCGAGCTTTCTGCTAGATGACGGCCGCGGGGCAACCCAAGCAAGTGAGAGAGAAATGGGCAGCGTGCGAGAGAAATGAAAACGGTGCCTTCTTACATACCATGTCCTTTTCGCATATTAGTCCTTTGTCAAAAATTATTTTAACAATGTGTCCCTCGACCTTTGGTTTCTTCTCTATAAACAACCACATTTCTTTTCTGCTAACTTATTGAAAATTTCTTCAAGAGAAAAATGATTTTTATTTCAAAAACCAAAGTACTGCCTCAATAGCTATATAGTTTTTTCATTAAAAAAATACCTATAACTTTTTGATGTCGTAGCAAACAAAACTTTGTGGAACTTTTGGATGATATTAACTTTATGAAAAAAAAACTTGAGCTCCACTTACTTGTGAATGACTAACTTGAAGATTTGGTAGTATTTTATTTATAAAACTAATTTGTGCATCATTAGATATAAAAAAAATCATAAAAGAAATTCTAAAAATCATTGAATAAAATAATTTAGCACTTTGGTTAAATAGCCTCCAGAGACACAAGAATACTTTGGGCATCTCAAAGTGCATCTTAGAAAAGGCGGAAAAAAGGTACTATGCTTCAGTACAAATTATAGGCAGTAAGAGATTACCAGCGTTGGAATAATTATATCATTGCTGAAAAACATAGGTTTAGACATAGTTTTACCGATATAGATACATTCAAAAAAATAACCATTACAACCCCGGAGTTGATTATATACATACTTATAGGCTAATAGGCAAACATAGTTCTTGAATTCAGTAGAAAACTAAATAGATATTAGTTACCGAGGGTGTAGTTTACTTAAGAAAAGATGACCAAAGCTATAGCAAATATGTTACCAAAAAGGGTATCTCCATGTACTATTTATCAAGCTCATGCTAGGTTGGTTGTCAACATTTGGAAACTTGTCGGTACTGTTACCAACCCCATAGGCTAAAAGTTACCAATCTCATAGGAAAAGTTATCAGGTGGTGGGATGGTAAAAAAAGGATTATTACCAGCACCCGGGACTTAAAGTTACCAATGACAAAACAAGTAATACAAAATGTTACCAGACACGTGTGCATGAAGTTATCAACCATGCGACACACATGAATTATTACCGGTGTTGTGCCATACAAATTACCAACGGGTATCTCCTCGTACTAGTTATCAATCACATGTTAGGTAAGTTTTGAGGGATATGACATTTGGGAGTATAGTTACCAACCCCAACAGCTAAAAGTTACCAATGACAAACAAGAAATAAAAATTATTACCAAACGCATATGCATGAAGTTATCAACCATGCGATACACAAAAGATTTATTACCGATGTTGTACATACAAAGTTACCGAGCGTGGTTTACTTAAACCAAAATGAAAAAAGCTATAGCAAACATGTTACCAACGGGATATCTCCTCGTATTAGTTATCAGTCGCGTGTCAGGTACGTTGTCGAGGTTCGGAAACTTGCAGGTATTGTTACCAAACCTATAGGCTAAAAGTTGCCAATCACATAGCTAACAAGTTATCAGGGTGGGATGCTCGAAAAAAGCATTATTACCAGCACCCTGGACTAAAAGTTACCAATGATAAACAAGAACTACACATTGTTACCAGACACATATGCATAAAGTTATCGACCATACAACACACATGATTTATTACCGATGTTGTACCATACAAGTTACAGAGCGTGTGGTTTACTTACGCGAAACAAGTTACCAACAGGATATCCCCTCGTACTAGTTATCAGACGCATGTCAGGTAGGTTGTCGGGTTCGGACACTTGGAGGTAACCTCACACGCCAAAAGTTACCAATCACATCGCTAGCAAGTTATCAGGCTGAGATGCTTGAAAAAAAGCATTATTACCAGCACCCTGGGCTAAAAGTTACCAATAACAAACAAGAAGTACACATTGTTACCAGACACATATGCATAAATTATCGACCGTGCAACATGATTTATTACCGATATTGTACCATACAAGCTAATGAGCGTGTGGTTTACTTAAGCGAATATAACCAACCCTATAGCAAGCAAGTTACCAACAGGATATCCCCTCGTACTAGTTATCAGTCGCATGTCAGCTAGGTTGTCGGGTTCAGACACTTGGAGGTATTGTTACCAACCCCATAGGCTAAAAGTTACCAATCACATAGCTAGCAAGTTATCAGGGTGGGATGCTTGAAAAAAGCATTATTACCAGCACCCTGGACTAAAAGCCAATAACAAACAAGAAGTGCACATTGTTACCAGGCACATATGCATAAAGTTATCAACCATGCAACACACATGATTTATTATCGATGTTGTACCATACAAGTTACCGATGTTGTACCATACAAGTTACCCGAGGGTGAGTCTTACTTAAGAGAATATTTCCTCGTACTAGTTATCAGTCGAATGTCAGGTAGGTTGTCGGGGTTCAAACACTTGGAGGTAACCCCATACGCTAAAAGTTACCAATCACATCGCTAGGAAGTTATCAAGGTGGGATGCTTGAAAAAAAGCATTATTACCAGCACCCTGGAGTAAAAGTTACCAATGACAAACAAGAACTACACATTGTTACCAGACACATATGCATAAAGTTATCGACCGTGCAACACATGATTTATTACCAATGTTGTACCATACAAGTTACCAAGGGTGTGGTTTTCTTTAGTGAATATAACCAACCCTATAGCAAACCAGTTACCAACAGGATATTCCCACGTACTAGTTATCAATCGCATGTCGGGTAGGTTGTCAGGGTTTCGACACTTGGAGGTATTGTTACCAACCCCATAGGCTAAAAGTTACCGATTACATAGCTAGCAAGTTATCAAGGTGGGATGCTTGAAAAAAGAATTATTGCCAGCACACACTAAAAGTTAACAATGACAAATAAGAAGTACACATTGTTACCGGACACATGCATAAAGTCATCGACCATGCAAAACTAATGATTTATTACCGAGGGTGTGGTATACTTGAGACAATATAACCAACCTATAACAAACATGTTAGCACGGGATATCTCCTCATAAGTTATGAAAATGCATGTCAGGTTGGTTGTCGGGGTTCGGAAACTAGTAGGTATTATTAGCGACACCATAGGCTAAAAGTTACCAACAACGTAGCTAGCAAGTAATCAGGGTGGGATGCTTGAAAAAAGAATTATTACCAACACACTGGACTAAAAGTTAACAATGACAAACAAGAAGTACACATTGTTACCAGACACATATGCGTAAAGTTATCGACCATACAACACAGATTATTTATTACCGAGGGTGTGGTATACTTGAGACAATATAACCAACCTATAGCAAACATGTTAGTACGGGATATCTCCTCATACTAGTTATGAAAATGCATGTCAGGTTGGTTGTCGGGGTTCGGAAACTAGTAGGTATTGTTACCGACACCATAGGCTAAAAGTTACCAACAACGTAGCTAGCAAGTAATCAGGGTGGGATGCTTGAAAAAATAATTATTGCCAGCACACTGGACTAAAAGTTAACAATGACAAACAAGAAGTACACATTGTTACCAGACACATATGCATAAAGTTATCGACCATGCAACACAGATTATTTATTACCGATGTTGTACCATACAAGTTACCGACGGAGTGGTTTACTCAAGCGAATATAACCAACCCTATAGCAAACAAGTTACCAACGGATATCCACACGTACTAGTTATCAGTCGTGTGTCAGGTAGGTTGTCCGGGTTTCGACACTTGGAGGTATTGTTACCAACCCCATAGGATAAAAGTTACCGATCACATAGCTAGCAAGTTATCAAGGTGGGATGCTTGAAAAAAGAATTATTGCCAGCACACACTAAAAGTTAACAATGACAAACAATAAGTACACATTGTTACCGGACACATGCATAAAGTCATCGACCATGCAAAACTAATGATTTATTACTGAGGGTGTGGTATACTTGAGACAATATAACCAACCTATAGCAAACATGTTAGCACGGGATATCTCCTCATACTAGTTATGAAAATGCATGACAGGTTGGTTGTCGGGGTTCGGAAACTAGTAGGTATTGTTACCGACACCATAAGCTAAAAGTTACCAACAACGTAGCTAGCAAGTATCAGGGTGGGATGCTTGAAAAAAGAATTATTACCAGCACACTGGACTAAAAGTTAACAATGACAAACAAGAAGTACACATTGTTACCAGACACATATGCATAAAGTTATCGACCATGCAACACAGATTATTTATTACCGATGTTATACCATACAAATTACCGATGGTGTGGTTTACTCAAGCGAATATAACCAACCCTATAGCAAACAAGTTACCAACAGGATATCCCCACGTACTAGTTATCAGTCGTGTGTCAGGTAGGTTGTCCGGGTTTCGACACTTGGAGGTATTGTTACCAACCCCATAGGTTAAAAGTTACCAATCACATAGCTAGCAAGTTATTAGGTTGGGATGCTTGAAAAAAGAATTACTACCAGCACACTAGACTAAAAGTTACCAATGCCAAACAAGAAATACACATTGTTAAAGGATACATATGCATAAAGTTATCAACCACGAAACACAGATGATTTATTACCGATATTGTACCATACAAGTTACCGAGTGAGTGGTATACTTGAGACAATATAACCATCCTTGTAACTTGCTAAAAGTTACAAGTCGCACAACTAGCAAGTTATCGGGGGGTGGGATGCTTAAAAAAAGCATTATTACCAGCACACTTGACTAGAAGTTACCAATGACAACATAACATTATCGACCATGCGATACACATTATTTATTTTGTACCATACAAGTTACCAACGGCGTGGTCTACTTAAGCAACACGACTAAACCTAAAACAAAAATGTTACAAATGGGATATCCCCTTGTACTACTTATCCCCTTGTACTAATTATCTATTAAAAAATAGATAATTACAAACATAGTTATAGAATTCACTGCAGCTTCATTCGCTGCTCCCTACACTGGATTAAATCGCAGAAAAAGAGCTTCTACAAAAATCTGAACAGTGGCATCTGTTGTAAAACTTACTGATGGTCACCATTCATCTGATCAGAAAAGAACATTGAATTCCAAAAAGAAAAAATGTACGTATACTTCCTTAAAATGAGATTGCACTGAAAACAAAAATGATGTCCACTAAAAAGAATAAGCATTACTGCTAGAGAAAAGGAAATAGGATACAGACAGTTTCATTTCAGATAATAACAGAAAAGATTTCCCCCCCATGAACTTTCAGCGGCATAAACTTGGGGAGGGTATTAAATAAAAATATTTCTGCTATCTCAGATGAAACTCCAACAGTCTTATCATTATACATATGATATGATCTCATAAAAAATACAAAAATGGGTAATAAGAAAAGAAAAGTGATGGAAGCTTCATGATATATTGAGTAGACGATTTCCTTGACCTGTACAACAAAGAGAGAAGGGAAATGAAAAAGGATTACTCAATGCGTCCAAAAAAAAAAGAAAATAGATTGAAGTGAGAGAGATTGAAGCCCTTACTTTTCTTGACGATGTTGTCCAAGCAAACAGTAGGCATGGCTTCTTTGATAGTTTCAGAATATGAACGCTTCCTCAAGAGGATCCATAGGCTGTTGAGAAGATGATCCAGTTTGTTGAGGCATCCATGCATAGTATCCTGGTGTCTATTATACAAAAAAGAACCAAGTGAGACTGAAATCTTGTTTACAGACAACTATAGATTACTGTAGTCGTGGGGTGACATCTATAATAAAGCATATTAGCAAAAAAACAAAATACCTGTTATCAAACGGGATGTTCTTCACAGAGTTCAAGAGTGCCCAGAAAAGGAACAAGGTAAGATAAATTAGTACTGGCAACCAATATTTGTGCACTGCATTGTACAAAAAAAATAAAAAGACTATGTAAAAGAGAAAAAAGAACTAACATGTTTCTGTAGTATCTTTCTTGTTTCAAGCATTTTTTCATTGAACGGATGTGCAAGCATGTAATACGTCAACTTCTCACGGATAGGTTTGGCATGCTCCTAAAAAAAGATGAATATATCATCAAGTTGTAAATCAAAAAAGGAAGCATATAGCAAGATCAGGGGATTGAAGAAGAAAGGCATATAGCATTATTGTCGCATAAAAAACTTACTGGTTTAAACATTATAGTTTTGTCTCCATCATATTTCCGTATTAGTTCCATCACGAACACGCCGCTATCACATCTAAAATGACAAAAACAAAAATGTGAAAAAACAAGACAAGAGATAGTACATGACTAATAAGCAGCCATTAGTACATAAGAACAAAAATATAATGAAATGTGCATCTGAAAACTAAAAAGGCAATGCAAAAAAGGACTGACATCCGTATACTCACTCTTTTTCAGAAGCACAAACTGATTGAAAAGCTGTGTCCATTTGATCCATTTTTATAAGTGAATGCCTATATGCTAGAGAAAATGACATCTTGAAGTTCTTGATTGCAACACATGCTTCCTCATGAACCAGGTGGAACTTAGTATTTGGAATTAAGACTTCAAATTTCCTATGCTTCAAATTGACCACAAGCAGGTAATGAAACCCAGATGTTGCATATTAGTTAACTATTGTGAGTAGTTTTTTAACGCTGTTTGTTAATGATATGAACTTACTAGATCAACAGTGTCGAGCATGAAGCCAAGAAAGCCATTAGACATATTGTTTTAAATTGCCAGGATGTTCATGTTCTTGCTTGAATAAATCCTTGTAGATGATCAAAAAGAAAATAGATAAGATAAAAAATAGTAAAATGAAATACGGTAGGTAACACATCTATAAGCATATGAAAAGAAAGGCACCATGTCGCCAGGAATGATATGAGCACTCGAATTTTTTTTACTACCAAGTCAGTCAATGCAGATATTGTACTACACAAAATGTTTTTCCCATAGAGTAAACTTATTATCACACTGCCAGTGTCAAAAATGAAAATAAGGTTCAACAAACATTTTATCAACTTACAGCTATCTGGCATTCGAAAAAGAATCTTTTCCAGTGTCCTTCCCTCAGAGTACCAAGTTTCTTTCGCTCAATATCTTCAACGATGACAGCTTTGCCTAGCATATTGATAACGTATTTGCTCACTCTGCCATATACATTCATACTGAGAGCAAAAACTCTGTGCTCAGCCCACGTAGTTCCCATGGCCACAACATGCATGCTGTTGAATGACCCACCAAACAAAAAAGAACACTATTAGTTCTGATATAGTATTCAGTATACAATTTCAAAAAACAGGTATTGCATCAAGAAAAAAGTGAGAAACACCCCAAAAACAGAGAATTGCACGGAGATTTTTTTGTTGAACCATTCTCTAAAGTTGCAGTACTATAAAGCAAGAAAAAAGAAGTGGCTTGAGAAAAAGGTTCTTACGTTTTTGAATGCATTGTCTTAGGCATTCTTGAAATTATATCTTTGAAAACCTCCTGCTCGACCATCGTTGATGTAAATGATAAAATTATGTTCGTTGGTTGATGTCAGGAACATGGACGCTACTTTGTGATTGTGTTACTCTCATTTGTTCATCACGCTTCTTTGCTTCATAGTCTTGTTCGGCTTTGCGTACAAATTCTTCTAGCTGCCTCTCGTATTCTTCTTCATCCATCATCTCATTCCCAGTGACCTGTGGGTTGTCAGCTCTTTGCGGAGTCTCATAAATGGTACTGAAACCAGTAGAGGTAGCAGCTTCTTCAAAATGTACTCCAACAAAAACATTCTCTGTGTCTGCCTCCTCATAACCAACAGAATCCTGCTCACGCAACCTTGCTCTCTTCTTAAGTGCCACAAGATGAACTGCCTCATCATTTGTAGACATCCAATCTGCTCTTTTCTTCCCCTTCTTATCCTCCTGAGATGGTGAAGGGGTGAATAACTCGTTGAAAACATCGACCTTCTCATCAACTGCAAGGGCCCCTCGGAAACCACCGTCCGAAGTACCCACGTTATGAAAACAAATCACGATCCCAATGATCAGTGCATCGTGATCACATAACCGACATGGTATTCAAAGTTACATCATTCAAACAGTCATACAAATCTTACATACATGAATGGTCACATGACCCAATCTACCAGACATCGTCACGCAGGACGGAAGTAATTACGATACAGCGGAAGCTCGTGACTAACGTCGGCCCTCGTAGCCACCGACGCGTTCCCACCAGTGCAGTTGACCGGTGACGGCCTAGTCGGCGTGGTCGTAGACGTGCTCCTCTTCTCCGGCATAAATTTCCTCATAGAAGTCTGGACATTTGAATATCCAGGGACACAGCCGTAAGTACAATGATGCACTTGCAAATCCACCTCAGGGTTTAAGTTTTTCATGGTAATGCAGAAGAAAAACATTTTTCGAAAACTGTGTTGGCTGCTATATACGACTATGCGGCTTAGTTTTCGAAAAGATGCTTTTGGGCATAGGGATTTACACATATCCCCGCCTTTGTAAAAAATGTGGGAATAGAAGAATCTGTCCCCACGGATTTAGAAATTCTTTTGCAAACCTTTTTATAACAATAGGATAGGGATACCCCTTTTTTCCTTTCTCCGGGTTCCGACCAGTTGACTCCCCGAGACCAACTGTCTTCCCCCAAAACCCGTACCTCCCAGGTACCTTCTTGCTGCCTCCTTGTTTTCCAACAAACCCACTTTTCCCTTTTAAAACAAAAATTGCCCGCACGCCTAGATCGGTGGCCTTCCAACCATCCATGACCGAGGACTCGGCTATTCGAATAGTTTTACACTCTGCAGAGGTTGTACACTTTCACCACAAGATATGGACAGTCTGCCGTGGACAACCACGGACTGTACCGAGACAGCATGCACCCATCAGACCGCCAATCCTAACTTCCACTATGTCGATGCAAGTACCTCGGTCGACCTCCTCGATGGGTTTGTACCTCCCCGGCACCGAGTGAGCTAGCCGTTTGCAACCGGTTACCCCTAGTCTCACACCGCCATGACAGGAGACCCACCGCTGCTTCCCGGTAGGGACTTTAACCCCACGCTTTGTATGCCCAATTTCCTTATTGCGGCATTCGGTTCAGGGGACTCGAACCCCGTCTAGCACTTTTGAGGCAAAGCGCGCACTAGCACAAACAAGCTTCCGAAAGGCCCCGTGCCCATTTTGGAGTAATGTGGTTGTACTGTTAAAAAAATTGTCGGGCAAGATCCGCTAGGGCTGTACTTTGTTTTTTTTTTTCAAAAACAACTCTTTCTCCGATTGCTCCCAGCAGCTCGGGTTTTCGTAAGCATTTCCGATTTGCTCCCAGCATCTCGGGATTTCGTAAATTTCTCCGGTTGCTCCCAGCATCTCGGGTTTTGTAAAACACTTTCTCTCCGAGTGCTCCCAGCGACTCGGGTTTTTCCTCCGAAAACATTTCCGTAAAAACCAGGTCCCCATCCTATAGTTTTGAGATGAGAGTATGGATATATATAACTAAAGAAATTAATTTTCTTGATAGCGCCTTCAGTAAAAAAGGCTTCTCAAGTAAAGTTTTACTTTAATAAACCTATTATCACTAGTAGATATCTTTTGGCCAAACAACATTTTTAAAAATAGTTTTTGGGTGGCAAGTCGCCACAAAAGAATTAAAACATGCATTATTTTATTCTTGAAGACAAAACATGCTTATGTAAGTAATGGGTATAAGGGTTGGTTGAGGTGGCTTGCCTGACTGGGTAATATGTCCTTGGTCTTGATCTTGAGGTTCCTCAGGTTCACTCCTCACTTCCAGTTCCTTCCCGATCGTATCTAGCGTCGTAAACAGAGAAAGGAGCAATACTCAAAACACAAGACAATGATACAAGGACATGGCAAACAACAAGCATTGCACAAGACACTAAGCTCACAACCAAAAGCAAGCAATATACTTAGTTATACAACAATAAGCATCAAGTCCATACAACAAGCACACCTAAGAAAGTATACACAACAACCCTAATAGTTAAATAGGTAGTTCTAACTAAACACTAAAGCAGAACTCCACTTAGGGTGATTAGGTCACTTAACAAGGGCTGCTTCTGTAGTTTAGGAAATACTTCAGACAAAAGTACCTCTTTCGTTTTCAGGAAATACTTCAAACAAAAGTTGAGTTGCTACTTATTATATATTGCTAAATTATTTCACCAAGGTAAGATAGAGACATCACAAACTACGCATGCTAGAATTAAACTCAAAGGCTACCAAGTTTAACTAACAAGGCAAACATATTAAACCACACAAATATGCTTGGCCATTACAATACAATTTATTATGTAAATACAAATAGGGTTAAGGTGATAATTAGACAACCTTTTTGAATCACTTTCAAAAAGTAAAACTAAACATCACTAATAAACTTAAAACATCCAGTAGCTAAGAAGAACTTTATTAGAGTAGTTTACTTTATTCTAATAATCATGAATTATGCAAACAAGTATGATTAATTTATTTTAATTCCTTAGGCACTGATAGCATTTCACAAGTAAACTTCATTTTGTTTTTACTTAAGCACTAACAGTACTAACATATTAAGAACAACATTGTTTAGTGTTTTACAGTAGCTTATCAATTCACAAACAACAAAAGCCACCATTTCTTAAGTGACCAATTAACTGTTTTATTAATTTTAAAAAGGCAGGAAACACCACTTTTATTGATTAATTAACCTAGGTTGTTCTGTTGGTCAAACATTTATGCAAAGCTAGGTACATGTTCTCTATAAGTATTTTAAACTAATCAATTGGTTTTAGTCCAAAATTTTATTCACAGGAAATCAATTAAATCAATCAAGTTGCTACTGGTCCAAACTTCAATCACATGCAACTTAGATCTATGCATCACAAACACATGAGGTTAATTTCTAAGTAGCGGGTTGACAACAATCTAAAGCACTTAATCAAAATAGCAAGCATTTCATTAACCAAACACCCTCTGGTCATAAATCTAAAACAATCCTAAACACAAACAATTAAAAACAACCAATTAAAATAAGACCTTTTTAATAGTGGCAAAGTGTCTGTTTTGAGGAAAAAGGCACAAGTTTTAAAATACGGTTCAGAAAATTAAATCCTTCTACCACAGTAATCCTAGTAAGCATACAAAGCTATAGAAATTGGATTTGCATCAAAACATCACACCAAACAGGAATTAAAAATCCCACAATAGCTACTGGTCTCAAAACCAAAAGAATAAACACTCCAGTTCTAGGAACCTCCTGCATGCAAGGTTAAATTCTTTCGAAAGGTATTGACTTTAGCTTGCTGTAGAAATTGGATTCACTCCCTTTGGATACACCTAGCTCAAGTTATCTTAAAAATACTATAAAATGCACTTTTTACAAGATTTAATGCACAACACAAATTATAAAAGTTTTTTATGCAACACTGGCTCTGCATGTTTTGGAAAACACACCAGAACCACACAAAATTTATCCTAACGCTAAAACCCTAATAGATCTACCACAAACTAATTAAACTGAACATCAATATTTAACAGAAACAGAAAAAGAATAAACTGCTGCTGAAAAAAAGGAAATGGGCCGCGCCAGGGCCAGATCTGGCCGAGGCCAGCGCGGATCTGGCCAGCGGGGCGAGCTGGGCCGGCCCATCATGGCGCAACGCGCGTGCCAGCGCGGGGAAAATGGTCAACGACCGTGGTGTTCAAACGTGGCCATCGATCTGAAGATCGATGGCTCCCAGCCATCGTTTTCAGCGCGACGCCGCCGTGCCTGAGCAGAGAGAGGGAGGGAAGGCGAGCTCGCCGGAGAGCTCACCTAGGGGCGGCGAGGATGCAGGGGAGAGGTCGGAGGCAAAGGAGGAGATGATGGCGCGCTCAGGGAAGCTCTCAGGTCCCACATGCACGGCCGGAGTCCATGGCGACGGCGGTGGTGCCCTTCTCGGGTCGAGGATGGGCACGGCGTCCTCGGGCCGTCTCTGAGCAAAAAGAAAGGGGGAGGGGTTAGGTCTTGACGAGGGAAACTCCGCGGGTTAAAAATGGCGGAGAAAGAGGGGTGAATCGCCGGCAATCCTTGCTCGACGCCGGCGGTTGCTGAAGTTCAATCTCCTCCTCCCGGGGAGCAGAGGGCAAGGGCTTGGGCGTGGCGTCGTGGGTGGAGAGAGGTGGTGCGTGGGCGTGCTGCGGAAGAAGAATGGAGGGCAGGGGAGCTCGATGTGGGCTGGGGGGATGTTTGTCTCCTTGGGCTAGGGTTTCAGACCAGGGGGTCAAAAGAGGGGGATGGGAGCGATGCCACTGGCCGGGATGGGCGGTGCAGGTGTGGGCAGGGTGGAGCTGGTCGGAGGACGTGGTCTGGCCAGTGGTAGAGAGGAGAGTGAAGCTCCATTGGCCGGTTTGAGAAAGGGAGAGAGGAGAGTGGAGGAGAGGGTTGGTGGGGGGAATGACAAGTGGGACCTA
The DNA here is from genome assembly GCA_947311845.1 of Poa pratensis. Taxonomy (NCBI): domain Eukaryota; kingdom Viridiplantae; phylum Streptophyta; class Magnoliopsida; order Poales; family Poaceae; genus Poa; species Poa pratensis. Next base: position 36,155,967 of record CAMZMU010000041.1, read on the forward strand.
GCTGACTAGGACCTTCTATGTCCAGAGGGGAGAGGGGTGGGTGATTGTGAGAGAGAGGAGGGCTGGTTTTGGATAGTTTAAGGGTTTTTGGTTGCCACTAACTTGTGTAGCTAATTTTACTAACAAGGCTAAAATGATCAACACAATAGGCAAGGCTAAAAACATGTGTGTGGTGATCAAATGGTGGTGAGGCAAAAGTTTCCAATCCCAAAAGACAAAGGAGGAATTTTAAAATATATGCAAGTTGTGAAAAATGACCAAATGGTCACTGATTTGAGTACCCTCATACTCTAGATTATAAAGTGGTTAAACAAGGTGTTAACAGCAATCCAAAAATAGGTTTTTGAAAATATAAGTGACAAGGACCAACTTGGTTGAATTGCATGTCAAGAACAACTCATGGTTTGCTTAACATGATGCCCTAGTTTTGCTAAGTTTTAATAAGCATGAAGATAATTAAATTTGATTTAACATACAAAATTTGTATTTGTCTTACTATCTAAGCATACCACCAAGCCAATGAGTTCCAGCAAAACAATAAGCTCACACAATCCAAACATAAACATAATGTTGACCCATTAAATCCCTTGCTCAATTTCCAGTCACATAATTTAATCATAAGCAGAGAGTCTCCAACAACCAAGCAATTGAACAAATAACCAAACTTGAAGATTTAAACAAATATAAACTTTGTGAGGTGGTGATCAATACAATACTGGCAAGATTTTGGAGAAAGAAGGTTAGACCACCTCCTAGTAATAGTTTCCAAAGAAATATTTAAATTAGGAGTTGTTGAAATAAGAGTTGCTAAGACCAGCAACACATTAAACTAAAAATATATATTAGGACTTATTATATGGTCCTTTATAGTGTTGCAAACATATAGCTTTTGGAAATAAATTTTATTTTCTCGGATGAATGGTCTTTGGGTAGATGCTAAGATCAAAACATCAGGATAAAAGAAGTTGGGTAAAAATAAGATAGGAGAAGATTTATGGACTATTTTACTTGGCATTACTTTGATCACAAGGGTCAAATTATAACTAGGTTGAGTTTCAAGGTTGTTCACAAGAGAGGTCATTCACATAATCCCAAACCACATCAAGTCAAACAGAGCAAACATGAGTGAAACACAATCAATAAACAAGACAACTCAAAAAGTTTTTGTTGGTTCCAAATTTTGGGTCTTAATTACTTAAGTTTTTCTTGCTTACAAATTTGGGACGTTACAGACCTTCCCCCCTTAAAAGAATCTCGTCCCGAGATTCCTAAGCGAGGGCTAAGAGACTGCAAGGTTAGGGGTGTTGGATGCTTCTTCACCTCCGAGGTTGTTGATTCTCAACTGCGGTCTCCGTGGCGATATGTCATCGGATTTCTTTCGGACGACTTTTGATCTCTGCTGAAGGTGCTGCGATGAAGGTCGATGCTGATCAGCGCTCTTGTGGAGTTGACTTCAAATACTCCAGAGTTAGGGCTCAAGGAACAGTTTTGTCAAAACACCCTACTAAAACTAGTGTATGTCTTCCCCCCTTAAAAAGGGGCCTTAAAGGGGTAGTTGTTGAAGATATAAGTTGTTGCCGACTTCAAGGTGTTGTTGTTCTTGGGTACCATGGTGATCTTCGTCTAGGTCGTAGCTCCTTGGCGCTTGCGGTTGATGTAGACACTTGCCCAGATATTGCCGTCTTGCGGGGTTAGTAGTTAAATATCCGCCAACAGTTTTCAAGCCTCACAAGGGTGTCAGGTCCGTAGACTTGACTCTAAAGGCGTCTATCTTGCTTAGTGTGCTGTCTACAGCAACAGTCTTCGGGTCTTTCATCGTTCTTGGCATCTTGTTAGATATGATGTCTTCTATTGTGCCCACCTTCGGTTCAGCTGACGAACACAGTTGATGAAGACTTCCTTGGTTTGTTGACTTCGTGACGCCACACACTATCCTTCAGAGGTCGGTTCTATCTTAGTTAGCCTAGAAGATTAGTTAGGATACTTAGTGTTATCAGTCTCAAGTCGGGCAAGTCGAGTTAATAAGGTTGGCGCATAGAAGGCACTTATGACTCTTGCTTCGGGGTTCATCTTGATGTAGACGATCTTCAGTGTTGATTGTCTTCATTGTTGCTGACTTCAATCTCCTTCGGACTTTACGACTTGAGGGCTTCACTAAAATCTTCAAAAAGTAGTGGCTCTTGGCGTTCTTTGAGTCCTTCTTGTTGCCGTTTGTGGGTCTCGAAGAGGTTAGCTAGTAGCAAGTCACTGGTGTTATATGTTACTCTAAAGTTAGATACGCTAAGTTAGTGATGGTATACTGGTAATACAAAAAGTTAATTAAAATAGACAAGGCTCATCACATCACGGGGATGGGCTTTCTCGGGGTGGTCTTCTGTATCAGGTGCGGTTAAAAGCTTTCACGTGTCAAAGTTTAGAGCAGAGGCAAAACATTTTAGAGAGGTTTCCTAAAAAAGTTTTGAAATGCATCACGATGCATCTAATGCTAAAAAGGGCCAAAAAGGTATTTTGTGTAGGGGCAAAAAGATGTTTAAACAAAAGGGAAGTATGTGCCTAATATGTGTTGCCGACAAAGCGTGCTTGTGAAACATACCAGAAAACAACACACCAACAATAAACACACAAACAAGACACACACAAGCGAAAAGCATCAGCAAAACAACACATGAAACACCTATAGTACCAAAAGGGCACTAAACAATCGTGGTAGTCGGGTAATCCAACCAAGGGTCATATCCTACTTTATTCTATGGGTCTTGGTCAATCCTACTGGTTGGAGTCTTCATTTTATCGGCTGGGGCTCCTGCTGGAATTCTTGAGACTGTCGAAATTGCAACTGGAGTGCCGTTGTGGGGTTGAAGTCTTGACAGTGGGACTGCTTCGGCAAGCAAGGGTCGCTTTGTAGCTTGTTTCTTCACTTGACGACCACCTTGATGTCGTATGTTGAAGTCTTAGACTGAACTTCGCCTTCTCGGTAATAGTTACTTAGGTCTCATTTGGGTTCATCGTTCAAGCGAAGCAAGTTTGAATGGGGACAAGAAGTAGGAAAAATCTTTTGAGATACTTTAAATTGGAGAGATAAGGTCAAGATATTTTTGAGAAACAGAGAAGAGTGGAAACCATATTAGGCTTACCTAGATAAAAATAGATTTTGTGCAAATAGGGTTTTAGCAAAAATATTTCCTTCCTAAGCTAACGACCATGCTAACTAAGGTCTCCTAAGGTCAACGATGGATCTGATACCAAGTCTGTAAGGGCCCCTCGGAAACCACCGTCCGAAGTACCCGCGTTATGAAAACAGATCGCGATCACAATGATCAGTGCATCGTGATCACATAACCGACATGGTATTCAAAGTTACATCATTCAAACGGTCATACAAATCTTACATAGATGAATGGTCACATGACCCAATCTACCAGACATCGTCACGCAGGATGGAAGTAATTACGATACAGCGGAAGCTCGTGACTAACGTCGGCCCTCGTAGCCACCGGACGCGTTCCCACCAGTGCAGTTGACCGGTGACGGCCTAGTCGGCGTGGTCGTAGACGTGCGCCTCTTCTCCGGCATAAATTTCCTCGAAGTCTGGACATTTGAATATCCAGGGACACAGCCGTAAGTACAATGATGCACTTGTAAATCCATCTCATGGTTTAAGTTTTTCATGGTAATGCAGAAGAAAAACATTTTTCGAAAACTGGGTTGGCTGCTATATACGACTATGCGGCTTAGTTTTCGAAAAGATGCTTTTGGGCATAGGGATTTACACATATCCCCGCCTTTGTCAAAAATGTGAGAACAGAAGAATCTGTCCCCACGGATTTAGAAGTTCTTTTGCAAACCTTTTTATAACAATAGGATAGGGATACCCCTTTTTTCCTTTCTCCGGGTTCCGACCAGTTGATTCCCCGAGACCAACTATCTTCCCCCAAAACCCGTACCTCCCAGGTACCTTCTTGCTGCCTCCTTGTTTTCCAACAAAACCACTTTTCCCTTTTAAAACAAAAATTGCCCGCACGCCTAGATCGGTGGCCTTCCAACCGTCCATGACCGAGGACTCGGCTATTCGAATAGTTTTACACTCCGCAGAGGTTGTACACTTTCACCACAAGATATGGACAGTC